>JAJJWW010018825.1:0-600000 GCA_023531295.1 Papaver armeniacum
TCCATTTTCTATTAGATGTCACTTCGCAAGAAATCATATCGTATACTTACACAGTAGTAGTACAATGCGATGTCAATCAATTCATCTTGTTTATTCTATTGGAAACTGGACTCGCTATGAATTACAATTACGGTAGTGTATATTGAGTCGTGCACGCTGCCCAAGGACATTTTTTTGTACAAATGTGAATTTAGGGGGGTAAGCTACCAATATTAAGAATTTAGGGGGCAAAGTTACATTACTAATTTATTTAGGGGGGAAAACTCAAAAACCCCTTAATACTTTCATAACATCTCTGTTTCCCCACTGAATAGACAGTGTATTGTCTGTGATAAATTGGATGACAACTTTAACATATGCTCCATATGAACCCTTGTTAAGTGTTTATCCTTTGCCCATGCTAATGCTTCGCGTACTAGCATACACTCCCTTGAATATCTTAATTCTTAACATCAGAGCATAAAAATCTATATGTATCCACATACACTCCCTTGAATATCTTAAATCTTAACATCAGAGCATAAATATCTATATGTATCCGGTCGTGAAAACAATCAAACAAAATTACATCATAAAGATTTTCTTTTTGTGATAGGATAATCTGATGATCCCTAGACAACATCCAAACTTTGAAGTTGGAGTTGGTTTGACAATATTTACGTAATGGCAAGGAGCATGTGTTCATCAGAAAGTTCGGACCACATCCACAAGAAAAACTTAACCGACACAAAAGACGTTTGAGTCGGACGGAATGTACCTTCTTCCGATATCTATTTGGCATCATACCCCCACAAAGTAGATGCGAGGCTCCGCTGACGTTTAACATACCCACCAATGATGAGTCGTACGTTTCGTTCACTCACCTGATTCTTCCCTAACCTACACTCAACTGACAACTAGTAGCTAAACAATCTACCTACAAGCGAACAAAATAATGTGTCAGTATTTGCTGGATCCGCGCGTTTATAGTACGCGCGCGTGGTTCTGTGTTACATCACCTTTGAGTCTGTGTTAAGGAGAGAGAAAATAGAGAAATAAATCTTTCTCACTTTACTTTTCCTTCTTTCTCTTCTCAACCAGCCCCAGCCAGCCTTCTCGATCTGAGACTTTTTAGACAGACAGATTGTGAAGCCATTTTTTTTGGTGGTGATCTGAAAACCAATCAGTCGGATTACGAGATGGCAGCAGCTCCGGCACGTGCTAGGGCTGATTATGATTACCTGATTAAACTTCTTCTCATTGGTGACAGCGGCAAGTTTCTTCATCCTCCTTCTCTGTATTAATTTCAAGCACGATCTTGTTATGATTCATAATTTCTTGTTATGTAAGCAGTCATTGATTTTCTGATCTCAGATGAAGTAGTTTTGTTTGATCAAATAGAATAGCTTCGTATGTAGATCTGAAAAATTACTGTGTTATTAGGTTAAACACGTCTTAATTTAGATTAGAACAACCTATTATTAAAGTCCATTCAATTTCTCCCTGATGGAACACCCTAAAAACATTAACTATACTATACATAGATGATTGAATTGAGGGGTGAACATTCACAATCAAGTTGCCAGTACCATGTTTACTCTTCAAAGTTACGCAATTGAGTATTCAATTCGGATTTGAACTTCACTATTCTAAGGGTAGTACTTTGTATTTTGTCCATCCTAGTAGGTTCCAGAGTCCTGTAACAGTTTTTCAGTACTTTATAATGGTCCTTACTCGATCACAATAGGGAATCTGACTAAAACAGGGAAGCATTACGTATGTGAACTTCGTGTGTAAGCATTACGTGTTTGTATGAAATCTCAGTTAATATGTGGGTTAGGTACATATTACACTAAATTGTAACTGCTCAGTATTGTTTCAGCTATATAGAGTAACTGTTATTATGTGCTTGTGTAATTTTCATATCCCATTCATATACTGGAATATCTTTGGCCTTGAGTAAAGTTTGGAAGATTACTTATTTCTTAATCCATGTTTACAGGAGTCGGGAAGAGTTGCCTGCTATTGCGTTTTTCTGATGATTCTTTTACAACTAGTTTTATTACAACAATAGGGTTTGTACTTTACCTCATTTGATTTGGTAGTGGTTTCCATGATTTTTGTCGCTTTCTGAAACTGAAACAATGCATGTTTTATTTAGGATTGACTTCAAGATTAGGACCATCGAACTTGATGGGAAGCGAATCAAACTTCAAATATGGGATACAGCTGGTCAGAACGTTTCCGCACTATTACTACAGGTATCTACTGTGTTCTTTTTGATCTATAGTGAAGCTATCGATAAGAACCCATTTTCTCGGCCTGGATTACTTGATAGATTTACTAAGATAAACTCTAGACTACTACTGGTAGTAAAAACAAAATTTTGCAAGTTACTTGGCTTTAGCTGCTATTATATACATTTATTTCTGTCTTTCACAAATATTCCCGCAAATGACACTTTTCTTTCTGTGTGTACGCCTTCTTTAGCATACTACAGGGGAGCCATGGGTATTCTTCTGGTATATGATGTCACAGATGAATCTTCATTTAACAGTATCCACCATCACTACTTGTCTTTTGTTTGATTACTTTCTCTTTATGTCCTGGTCAGATCTCATGGACTTGAATCTTTATAGATAACAGGCTTAGGTATCTTGTATTACATATTTGTGATTCCTGATCCAGGATACGTTAGATATCAGGAACTGGATAAGAAACATTGAACAGCATGCATCTGACAATGTAAACAAAATACTGGTGGGGAACAAAGCTGATATGGATGAAAGCAAGAGGGTAACTGATAAACCTTGTTCAATATGTCGATAATACATACTTTTCTGTTTGTTGTGGTGATTAATTGATATTTGCGTAGGTATTACCCACGTCAAGGGGTCAAGCTCTTGCCGATGAATATGGAATCAAGTTCTTTGAGACGGTAAGTTCATGATGTGCATGAATACACGAGTATGGAATGGAAACCTTTGTTACTGTGCTTACACTTTTAATATCCCTTTGTGCAGAGTGCAAAAACAAACTTCAATGTGGAGAATGTCTTTTTTTCTATTGCTAGAGATATAAAGCAAAGACTTGCTGAAACTGATTCCAAAGCTGAGGTACACTATATCTTCTTTAACCATTTAATCAAGTGAAGATTCTCACGAAATAGCTTTGTCCTCCCAATCGTACAAGGTGGGAAAGCAACATCTCATAATCTTACTGTGGGGTATTATACGGTATTAATATGATGGAAATGACTGAACAATACCCCACAGCTGAGATAGTGTTGTGTGTTGCCCACCAGCCTCGGAAGGGGCTTACGAGTTTGGCGTTATTTAAACATAAATTGTTTGCATGTATTTATGTGATTATAATTTATATGCAGCCCCAGACCATAAAGATCAGTAAACCAGACCCCTCGAAGGGATCAACAAGTGCTCCTGAAAAATCTGCTTGCTGTGGTTCTTAAATAAGTACAGATAGAAAAGGTCGCTTTAGATATCTCTACAGCATGAATGATCAGTAAATCAGAATGTTTGTATTTTTCATTTACCAAGTGCAACTAGTTCTTAATGCGTGGGCAGTTCTCATTTATAGTTTTCACAGTAACTGGTCATATTCAAAACTTTTAACAGAAGTTTGGAAAGCTTTTATTCAATCATCTTGTAATTCAATTATTAGGATTTCACTAATTAGCTTTATATTAATGGATACTTTCCTCCCCGCCTAACAACTACATGAGCATAAATGGGAAGACTAATGACGGGATATGATTCAAAGTTCGTTACTGGCAGAATACAGTTTCAATTACCACCTTAATATTCTTGCAGCCCAAATTCCACCTCAGCCCAAATTCTTCATTCCTCTTCCCTGAGATTCTCAACTGATTTTGGAATTGTGGATTTTCTATATTTTTTTTGATGGATTTTCTATATAGCATTTTGGAACTATATATGTTCTATTTTTTCTTAGCCGGAACCAAGTCTACTATATCCCTAATGAAGGCAATATCGATTGCAATCTCTTGAAGTATCGGTCATTTTAACTCGCCAACCACATTTACAAAAAATTTGCTTTGTGTTGAACTTTTTGGTCGGCATGACAGGGTTGCATAATAGACAGTTTAATCAATTCATTCGATTAATAAAGATTTCTTGTTACGACCAACATTTTTTTAGTACAGACAAACAAATAGATGGTAATGCAAGTCTTCGTCCATCAAACACCAAAACTCTGTGGGGATGGGGCAGGTGCGGCTGCGTTATCTGAATCAAATATCCCTGTAATTGAAACAAACAAGTCGAATCAGAATTTACAAATGGAAAACCTGCAGAAGAGAACAGTGCAAGAACTGCAGAAGCTGCATTAGAGAACAGTGTAAGAACTGAAAGAGAAACTTGGTAGGTGCGAGTTGATGCCAACATACCACATAGGAGAAGATTATCGGGAGGAGGGCGGCTCCTTGGCGGGGTTCGGATCAGAGTTATGCACCCTCACATAAAGCTCCTGCCCTAGAAACCAATTTTCCAACCGCTGTGAACGCAAGTTCCACATTCCTGGGTTGTCCAGGAAAGCATACACAGCACTCCAACCCCTGGGTAAACCTATATAAATGATTCCATGCAAGACACAATTATACAGTTGATGCTGAGAAATTCTCCAGAAAATAAACAAAATAAACCTCCAGCTTTCACATGCATATTGACTGACCTGCACTGTGGATCTTACTACTGGATCATAGAGGTTGTAAGTTTCCTAGAACCTGGACTCCACTCTCCATCTCCAAACCTAAGAACATCCAAAATCACAAAACTGTTATTCTTATAGTCATTTTCACAGGACCATGCATATTCTAGTCTGACATTAAATCATTGAGTATGATGTTACTTGTTAGTGTTTTTACCCCACTACGTAAAACCCGAATCCATCAAGATGCCAAGCATCCATAACATTTAAATCATTCTTGAATACGATCTCAATCCATCCTTTATGAATCGGTAACAACCGGCGTTCCAAATGAAGCTTCTTCATTGATGGAGTCAACAGGAATTCATCAACTTGATATACACCCGAACCGTTAACAAAAAAGTCGGGCGAGTTTTAAAGGTGTATCCGGGTTACATATGTCACGTTGTTCACTGCATAACCTCGAAAGCCATTGATCTCAGCCTTTGACCCATGAAGAACAAATGTCTGTGATATTGTTACATTCGTCACGTTGAATGATCCTTGTGGGTTAGGTCTAGCAGCTCCAGTTGTCATGTTCCATCTGTCAACATGCAGCAAGAGTTTGTGTAAAAACCATGAAAATAAATTCTACTATGGAGGTAGTAGCCATTCAGGATACTCTAGTGGCCTTGAGGGGACTGAAATTGGCTAACTATATACTACATTTAACTGTTGAACTAGTTACCTGATTGATTTAGCTTGATAAACAGAAAAATTCTTATCCATTGGATTGGGTCCAAGTGGGAGAGGTCCACTGATAACACCAGGTGAACCAGAATAGTGCAACAAACTTATACCAGCAGGAGTAGTAGTTATGTCTGTTTGTGTAAGAGATGCCACAATGAAATAGTCAGCATCATTTTGGTTGGCTGATACCAGTACGGAGTACGATTGGCCAACATGTACGTCTAAAGAATCTAGAAGTATCTGACTGGTGTAAGATCCTTCTGTCTCCACCAACACCATCTGATGACTTTGTATCCTAAAATTGATGCTATATGCTGACCCGACATTTGATATCCTGAACCGATATGTCTTGCCTGTTGTGTGTACCATAAAAGTCATTAAGAAGTGAAATGCAAAAGAATGAACGAAAGCAACCAACTGTAATCGGCATACCTTTTGTCACACTGAAGGATTTGAAATTCGATCCAGCTTTACCGTTAATAAGGATTGCGTCAGGAGGAGTATTTGCGGTTGGCAGCGTCTGATCAAGATATACGTTTTGAATTTAGCTCCAGGTTCAAAGGAAGCAAACTAGTGCGATGGATGTGTATATAGTTTTATTTATTTTTTCAGTTGTATTTTGCTTGTAAAAATTGGAAAGTCAGGCGCTGATTTTGTTTCATACAGTGAAGTAGAGAGTCACGTACATTAAAACTTTGGCTAAACCAATCACCAATGAGAAGGTCGTATTCCTCTTCAGGTTTGTCGAAGGGGACAAGTATGACGTTCCTATTATTGACTCGGATAGGACCGTATCCTCCAGCAGCTTTGAGGAAGTTGATAGAGACGGGAAGTAAGAGTAGCTGCCAATTTGATCCTTCATCTGGAAATTGTATGTCCAGTTAGTACCTGGTTGAATCGGGCAGTTCGTCCCAGACACACCATCCTGCCATGAATTCAGTCTCTGTTGTATACCATTCCTAATGATCAAACATATAATTAGTCCAGATCGAACATGGTTCTGCATATTAGACTTAAATCATCGCAGCGCTTCAATGTTTCTATTTGCCTACCAAGTCATTAGAAGAGGCACATCCAAATTGTTGAAAATGTTGACATGGATTTTGTCATTAGTCGTTGAGTTAATTAGGGGTCCAGGAAACATCCCGTTGATCGTTATAACCTGCAATTAAATGACTAATTACCTGTCAATTAGTTAACATATACAACTCGAAACTCTAAATTACAAGAACAGATCTATTCGCACCGGTTGAGCACTTTGAACAGGGCTAATGTTCCAATCCATTGCTACATTCCACTCGAGAAAGATTTCAGCTCCTTTGGTTCCTGAGAAAAGAAGTGTCAGCACCATCGTGCAAGTCAGCAGAACAATGGATTTCATGTCTGCTGAAGGAAAAACGATGTGGCCTGGAGTTGTAAACAAAGCAGCAAGAGGCTTCATATATGTAGTACGTCTTGATGAGGTGGTGAATTTTTCTAATTGAGTTAAAAGATGAACCGAGGACAAGCCTTTTATTGCCGTCCACCAGATGGGAGTTTGAGATAGACTGGGAGACTAAGCAAAGCCGGCCTACAAATGGAGAGATGGTGACAAGAGCTAAGCGTTCATTTGTTTTGGCACTTGGATTATTTCCTTGCTATGCTGAATCAGAGCTTTGTTAAGTCCGGGTTGAAGAAATCTTGATGATTAGACTCTAGCTGGCACCTAAGAGTTCACATCAATTTTTCTTGGCCATCGTATCTGGACCCATAAATTGGAAATTACTGATCAGTTTCTCAAAGAAGAAATTTCAACTAAAAACACCAAAAAAAAAAAAAAAAAAAAAAAAACAGCGAAACGAGACAAACTGACAAACTTTCTCATTTACAGGGAACCTGTTTTTTTGTTGAACAAGAAAAGAAGGAAAATAAAGATAAATTTACAGAAAACTCTAACCCCTCGTCATTTCACCAGCCACCACACTACCCCGTATATATTTTTTTTTGGGGTACAGAAAATTGAGAAACAACAATCAAATTTAACAAAAAAGCAAACATCATCTACATAAGATTCAAGCTGTGCTGCTTCAAGGGCAAAACTCATTTCTGTCCACAAAAACTGTACGTATTCATACCGACAATCTAGCATGGGACAATTCTATATGATTTACATATCGATTGTGCTTTTCTGTATTTACCAGGGCTCCTGTTAATAGAGAACCTCGCTCTTCAAGCGCAACAACGTCCTCTAGGATGTGCCTGGCTTTCTTTATGTTTCAAAATGTTCCTCTTCCCTACGGTAGATCCTTCTTCCAACAAACTAGGAACTTCCAATATCTATAAAATACCAACGATGGTTAGATATTATTACCGTGTAGACTATATGCAACATGACTTAGAAACAACAACAAGGTGGTTAGATGTAATAACAGCATAGATTATATATGTCAGAAACTATTAAATAAAAAACTTAAAACTTCCATCTATTTACTAGCAAGTCCCAATTAAGATCAGTGTTGCTTATTTCTTGTTCATGGTGGTGAAAAAACCCACTGATAATTATCGCTTCATAACCACCAGCTTTGTTAACTTTTCAATGGTTGTTCCTCAGGAATTTCCAGTTATATCATCTTCACAATTACTACCTCCTTAAATCTGGTTCTAGTGTACTGACCGAACATAAATAGGTAGAACAGCTACAGCAATCACCTACAAATCTGCCTCTGATTAAGCTATACCAATTTGCAGATTGGACATAGTAGAAGTGACCATGAATTAAGATTGAATTACAATAAGGTACTTGGTCACTTAGAGAGACCATGACATTGACCAATATCAATTCTGTTTTTGCAGACAGTTATTGCAATTTGTAGATCTCACTTTATGTCGCACAACTTTCTCCCTTGTATACTAGGTTGGCAACTACATGTTCTGGATGTTGGGAACGAATCTATACCTTAACATACAAATTCTGGGGTAACATACAACAAAATGGATACAAAAAAATCACCTTGATGAAGTAGCAACTAAGAAGAATATTCTTCCAAGGAATATAGTCAATATACACATATTATACATAGTCTTTACATTATCATTATGTCAATGAAATCGTTAAGGCATGCAATTAGCTTCCAGAAGACAAGTCATGAAACAATGCCTTGTAATCAAAATATGTACCTTCAGAGCAAGTTCCTCGAAGCACTGTTGAACATTTCGTTGAGTTTTTGCGCTACACTCGAGAAATAAGCATCCCATTTCTTGTGCAAGGGCAGAGCCCTCTTCTCTAGTCACAGCCCTTTCACTTTCCTGAGTAATATGTTGTTAATATGAGTATTTCTGTGCTTCTACGGTGGAACTCTTATATGAAATTATGAGTCATGCAGGAAAGACTACATCAAGTACGAAATAGGAAGAGAAGACGCGCTATTGCAAACTCATTTGCTTCATAATAATATCAGTGTCCTAAGAAGCAATGAACGAAAAGAACATGCATCCCCACGAGTCATGAAAACCACCAAAACAAAGTAAACCTTCCAGATTTTTAACTTATCAAACTTCTAAAACTAAAGTAGGTCATGAAATCATAATTCTTTCATTTTCAAAGATTTTAGAGTCAGCAGTACATATATCACGTTAATTGATCTACCAGTAAGGGAAGGAGCAACTGACACAATAAAGTCTGAACTACTCAATTATCTGTTTGTTGTCTTTGTAGTGCAAACAGACAAGGAAACCAAATCTCTATTGCAGAAACCATGTCACCAATTGCAATCGAGCACTCAACAAAACTAACGAATATTAGACTTATTGAAATAGGTACATACCCTGTCAACCTGATTCCCAACGAGCATTTTGACACAAGCTGGATTAGTGCAATATAACTGCACATCCTTTGCCCATGAGTCTGACAAGTTTGTAAATGTTTCCCGCTTTGTCACATCATAGACTAATTAAACCAAAAGAAATAGATTAACATAAGTGACCACTTCCACACAACGAACAATTACTACACCAGAAATACAATAAAAGTCGCGGATAACATTCAGCTGCAATAACTCAATATGACATGAGGTTCTGTGAACCAGAAAATTTATGTACAAAATCCTTGCTTATACAATGCTTCTAACCACTAATAGGTGCTATGCCTCATCAGCCTCAAGTTTAGATGGGACACGGATGCTTAATGATTTGAAGCAGATAGATGAATATTTGAGAATTCAAGTTCAGCATTGCAGCAATCGTATGTATGATACTATGGTTTCTTTCAAGTATGCCAATCTCTTTATTCTGACACATAAATGCAGGAATGGAAGAAATGATGGCAGATTATGTTCACCAAGAAATGACCCGTAGTTGGATCTCAGTCTATTTGAGAGTCTTTCTTTTCAACGCAACCAAAGATCTTTTCTTGTCAATCCTAGATGGAAACTTCTAAATTTCTAATTGAAGACTGGAGGAGCAACGGCTTACCAAGAATGACCCCTTGAACACCTCTATAGTAAGAGCTTGTTACTGTCCTGTATCTCTCCTGTCCAGCTACACCCAAAACAAAGTAGTAAGTTTACGAAAACCCATAATCCAATCTACTGCTCTGTGAATATTCCAACAGACTAGGTGTACAAACAAGAACACACCTGTGTCCCAAATTGTTAGCTTAAGCTTCTTCCCACAAACTGTGAACATCTTGATTTTAAAATCAACACCTGAACATGATTGATAGAAGTGCAAGAACTCAATATACATACTCAAATAACACACCCATTTCTCTACAATAAGTAGCATAAAATAAACATTCAAGAAGTTAATCTCAGCAAACTATACGAACCCTAAATCCCTTCAAAACGTTAATAACTTAATATCTGAGTCTCCTCATTGATTCAAAACCAAGAAATCCCACATTTCAAGTCACCAAAAATCATAGGCACATTTTAATTTGAAAAACATTTGACTAATCAAACAAAAACCTCAAATCACCATGGCTGAGTCTGAATGTACCAATTTACAATACAAATCAAAACACATGCATGATGAAAATAAAATACAAAAAATCAAACTAAAATCATAAAAATTAATTTACTTATTACATCAATAAAGCCAAAAAGAAAAAAAAAAAACAAAAACAAAAAAACAAAAAATTAGTACATACCAATAGTAGGTGAAAGATCTTCAGTAGTGTTAGAGATGAAACTAACAAGAATACTACTCTTACCAACACCAGAATCACCAACTAACAAGATCTTAAATGAATAATCATAACTATGATTACTAATCTCTGTTGCTGTTAATGATGAACCCATTCTAAGTATTCTACAAAGAGAGAGAAAGAGTTTCTTCTTCTGATGAGTTGGTGCTGAGTGTTTGTCTGTGACAGACAACTGAACAAGACAGAGAGAAGAAGAAGAAGTGTTATATTTAACGAAGGAACATATTTATTGCTACATTATACATACATTAAATATTTTACTCCATCAAGGTGTTACATAGTTACACGTGTACAAAGAGATGGTGAAGTGTACTAAAAACTGAGAGATTATGTTATAACGACAATAGAGGTGACCTGATTTTTCGTGTACAAAGAGTAGGCTAACAACCTGATTTTTGATTTTGTTATGGGTATGTGAATATGATTCGGTGTTTTTGTGATGTATGTTCTTAAACAGATGTTGGCATGCTATGAATGACACGTTTTATAGTGGGTAGATGAGAAATGATTAGTCATGCCATGTCGATAAAGATTATGCCACGTGGGGACACTGCATAAGGAAATGATTACGTTGAAAACAACAGCAAGACGACTACTATTTTGTCTGTGGAAGACTTCAGGTGACATTTTTGGTCAATCCTACTAAAAATATACTATACGGGAACAAAATTGAATGAAAACATCCACATAAGGGACGGACTTTTTTTTTACCTGGCTAATTTGGGGTATATTGTGATTATTCTGGGCCTATAAATTATTTCATTTATCTAATAGGAAATGATAAGGGGTGTTTAAATTTGTTGAAACTACCGATTTACCATCTAAAAAATAGTAAGTAGGAAATACCATATAGTCCTAAAAATAAAATATATGTATCAGTCTAGTCCATTTGGCCTACCAATCATTTGTCATTTGGTCTGTTGGTAATATAAATTATCATTTGGTCACAAAAATTATCATTTGGTCTACTGTTGATGTCATGGATGATGTAAATGTCACCCTGTAGTGGCGAAATACCCTTTTGGATAAGGATTATATATAGTCAAAAGTAGGAGAGAATAAATCATTATCAGTTACTTTCTCTCTCTATTTTCGGATCTAGGAATTTCTCTCTTTTTCTTGGTTTTTTCTTCTGCTAGATGCTTAACAATGGCGTCTCCACTTTCTTTTCTTTCCTTTTCTTCCTAACTCTCTTGTAACAATGGTGATTGAGCGTGAAAATCATGTTTATTTATTTTCTTTGTGGTTGTATATGATGAAAGCGATTTACATCATACTAAATCTGCCCGTCGTTGTTGAAGAAGATGAGTTTTAGGATTTTTTTACTGTGATGTAAGAAGAAGAAAAGGGCGAAGAATAAAAAGACGAAGAAGAAGAAAAAGAAAAAGATGAAGAAGATAAAAAGCGAAGAAGATAAAAAATACTTTTTGTTTTGAAGATGGAGATGAAGTTTCATCGAACAAATGAACTCTGCTTCTTTGTTTTGAAGATGAAGACGAAGATGAAGATGAGTTCACCTCTTCTTTGTTTTTGTATGGACTTCATTCTGGAATGAAGTCGTTTTTTTGTATGGACTTCATTCTGGAATGAAGTCGATTTTTTTGTATGGACTTCATTCTGGAATGAAGTCTGTTTTTTTACCTCTTCTTTGTTTGTATGGACTTCATTCACGGAATGAAGTCGTTTTTTTGTATGGACTTCATTCACTGGAATGAAGTACATTTTAAGGTTTTTGTATGGACTTCATTCACGGAATGAAGTCATTTTAGGTTTTGTATGGACTTCATTCCTGGAATGAAGTGCTTTTTTTTAGGTTTTTGTATGGACTTCATTCTGGATTGAAATCTGCATTTTTAGGTTTTTGTATGGACTTCATTCACGGAATGAAGTCATTTTTTTAGGTTTTGTATGGACTTCATTCACGGAATGAAGTGCATTTTTAGGTTTTTATGGACTTCATTCACAGGAATGAAGTACATTTTAGGTTTTGTATGGACTTCATTCTGGAATGAAGTCATTTTTTTAGGTTTTTATATAACTTCATTTTTTTTTTTTTTTTTGTATGGACTTCATTTCGGAATGAATTGCTACAAGAATATATAAAAAAATCAACACGGAAGGGTATTTTTGTCAGTTTAATATTTTTAAATAATTATGGACCAAACAGTTATATGCGTTTGACCAAAGGACTAAACAGACATGGGCCCACCTAAAAAAGGACCAAACGATATTTTTCCCAAATATTAATACTATCAATTTACCCCATTAACTCTTAATAATAAAACTTAAAAACAAAATCAGATTTTATTTTCCATCCTTTATAAACCGATTCTTCTCTTCTTTTTCTCCCTCTTTTTTCATTTTTTTGAAACCAAAACATCGTCGATTATCGACAAACCAAAAACGATTAATCGTTTTCTTCTTTTATAAAATGACGAAACATACAAGAGTGAAGCATCCTACTAACAGGAAATTTCCTAGTGAGAATAATCTCGGAATTATTGAAGCGATTCGAAACAAAACGAAGAAAACGGTTGAGGAAATTGAACCATCTTTGATCGCACAAGAGGAGGAAATGGGTCGAATCGGGTACTTTTCTATCAACCCGATACTCTAAACTAGGTTTTAGTAACATGCAATCGCTCAAAAATTAGAAATTTTGAAATCAACTTTTTCTGGGTTTACCGGAATCGGACGATGTTAATGTACTTGTGAATCGTATTAGGAATCGGTTGTTGTTCATGCCCACAAAGACCGATTGCCCTGCATGTGTTTCTGGTTCGAGAAATTTGAACCATAATCGGTCAATGTTAATACCCACATAGCTTGATTATGTAACTGTAGGGATAACCGTTTTTCTGTAAGTTTTTTTTCGTTAGAATCGGATTACATAAGTGTCCAGGTAGCCCGATTTTGTAGCCACTGCTTAGCCATAATCGGATTTCATTTGCATATATAAAAACCGATTGTTGATGTGTAATGTTAGAAGCGGGTTTTATAACAGTATCGAGTAAACCGATTGTTGTAAGAAAGAATGTCCAATGTTTATGTAACTTTTTCTTGTTACAATCGGATTACATTAACACTTATATAAACCGATTGTCGATGTGTTATGCTAGGAATCAGTCTTTATATGTATATCGAGTAAACCGATTGTATACCTTGAATTCAAAAATATGCATTGAATTCCATTGTTATTTGTCGCTTATCTCCGTATTTTACAGGCCAAACACGGGCAAGCAACAACGTCAAGCCGAAAAGAAATATAAGAGGAACAATGACTTTGATTCTCCTCAGAGTTTGAGACCTCGTCGAGAGGGTGGTCAAAATTTAAATGCTTCCCATCGAAGGGGCTCGGGGAGTAAAGTCAAAGCGATCCACATCAATGACCCACCACCTCAAGCGGAGAAACCAGCACAAGAAGAATCTGATTCTGATACACCTACCGAAGAAGGAGGTGGTGATAGAAAAGTTGTTGAAAAAGAAAGTGGTGACGAGGAAGTTAATGAAGAAGAAAGTGGTGGAAAGGAGATCAATGGAGAAGAAAGTGGTGGTAAGGAAGGTGATGGAAAAGAAAGTGGTGGAAAGGAAGGTGATGGAGAAGAAAGTGAGGATGAGGGTGATGGAGAAGAAAGTGAGGATGAAGGTGATGAAGAGATAGGAGAAGTTCAAGAACAAGTCCAAGGAGGAGAAGTTCAACAAAAATTCAAGGACGAGACGCTCAAGAACAAGTGCAAGAACAAGTCCAAGGAGGAGAAGTTCAACAAACAAGTCTGAAAAAGCGGGGGTACAACAAACACACCCAATATTTCGCTTAGCAATATGTATGGACAAACTCAAATATACCTTTAAGAGAATCAACAAGACTCAATCTATAAAAAGTATATCAAGGAGTTTTATCTCTCTTTCTTGATTCAATTCTTTCTCAAGCAAATAGAAATCTGCGAGTCTATTTGCAAGGAACAAGATTCAATTCTTTTTTGATTCACCATAACTAGTTCGACTGAATCAAATGAACTAGTTAGAGAGTTGTTCAATTGCAAGGAAATCTTATATAACTACATAAGACACAATCGAAGCAAAAACGATTTGATTCACTCGAATCGGTTCATGAAATTTATGGCCACGGTTTGCATTTAGCATTCCTTAGTTAATATGAATGAGTTCACAAACAATCGTTTTTAGATATAACCAACTTAAGTTCGCAGACTTAGTTCGCGGACTTAAGTTCCCGGAAGGAGTTCTCAAACTCCAGCAGAATTTCTCGGGTCGAGAACTTCCGCAAGTTCGCGGACTGAGTTCACGGCTCTTATTCCGGTTATCTTAATCAACAAAGTTCGCAAACTTCGGTTCAAGGAAAAACGACTTATACATATATGTGTTGCCACTTATATCCACCATTGTTTATATAATCTAAACTATCATTTCAATCATTGAAACATTCTTAGAGGACGTTATATAGTTGTTATTCACAAACCATTTTTCGTCAAAGCAATTTTCAAGGTGATTGAAACATAACATGACTTTCGTCACTAGGTAAAGATGAACTTGGCCAAAGCGAAAGCTTACCAACACATATTTCGAGAAATAGATAGGCGAGATAAACTCGGCTCGAAATAGCAAATGTGTATAATCAAAGTCTATATAGAAAAACGACTTTTGTCTCAAAATAGGAGATAGAGTAGATTGACTTTTGAGTGATAGATAAGTTCAAGTCTCCACATACATTTTAGTCAATGAAGTTCCACCAGTTCCTTGAGTAGTCCTTCGTCTTGTATGATGATTGCCATGGAGTTCTTGAGCCCAACTACACTTTCTATCCTTGACAAACATGTTATAGTAGACTAGAAATCAAGACTTATAGTTTTGATCACTAACATTGACAAACATGCTTGAGATAGCAATGCATGCGAGTTCGACCGAGCAATGCTCTAACAATCTCCCCCTTTGTCAATTTTAGTGACAAAACTATCAATACATATGGAATACAAAAATAAATGAATTAACTTTTATAGCTCCTATTCCACATGCCTAATCTTCAACATTACTCAAAATCTTCGTCACTTCCAAGTACTCAATGATCCCAAAGGTTGTAAGTTCGAAGCATCATCGTTGTTGAAAATTGTAGCTATAACAACGAGAAAACAAGAGTTCTCAGTCATTGTTATACAGTGTCATAGTACCATTATATAGTATCAAAGTTCAATTGTATCATAACTTCGACAACAATACTATGGTGATATGTATCAAAGTTCATCTCACATGGAAACCACTCCCCCTTACATAATGGTCCGAAAACCATATGTATTTGTAGTGTGAACTATATATTAATTCTCCCCCTTTTTGTCAATAAAATTGGCAAAGGTACGAAAACGGGATCCTAATGAAATTTCCGAAAGAGACATTTCATGACCAAAATAAAGCACATATCATCTTATTCGAGACGCAATCATATATCCAAAGCTAAATGCATGCATCAAGGAGTCTATAAAGATACAAGATAACCCCTATAATATTCCACAGCCGCACTCCCCACAAAGATTTGGCAATTAATCACAAGTTCAATTAAGAACTCTCCCCCATAATATATCATTCCTGAGAGAACAACAAGAGCGACCTTAATTTCAAAAGAAAAGAAGAATTTCTTTGAACATAACAAATCACATATAAGTATGAATTTGAATCCAAAATACTCAATTAAATTAACCACAAGAGAACCCATGATTAATTTAATCGGAAATGCTCAACATAAGTGAACTTATAGAGACTCAAAAATACTCAACTAGATTAATCACAAGAGAACCCATAATTAATGTAATCGGAATACACAACCAAATTAACCACAAAAAGTAATCAATTTAATTGGTCTTGCTCGACATAAGAGAACTTGCGGAGCAACAACTAAATAACCAAACAAGGATGATTAATTTAGTTGAACATGCTCGACATAAAGTACCTCACGGAGCAACAACTAAGCCAAAGAATAACTCAGTCGATAGAGCTCAACATAAGACACCTTATGGAACAACACAGTATATACACAAATTGTGGATCGGAGGTCGACCTTATACCGTGGAATACGCAAGGATTCATTCTATTTTCCATCACCATTTGCACAATGACATATAATAGACATAATCCTTGTAAACAAAATATTTAACCTATCTTCCATCAATAATTGACATAATAGGCTTAACTTTTGTTTATCAAAAGTTCATCGATATTGTATCAATACATGCATATCGACATATAAACGAGATAACTTTTGACATTATATGGGATAATAATAGTTCACAGGACCTTAAACACACATATCCCATAACACATTGCAATATATAAAACCATAAAGATTAATGCAAAAATCATCTTCCAAACAAACTTTTTAGAATTTAAACAAATAAACATAAAAACATGAAAATGAAAACGTTGGACATAGCTATGTGTAGTCACAATAATGGCTATTCCAAAATCTAGTTATTCTTCTAAACAAAGCTATGCGAGTTCGACCGAGCAATGCTCTAACAATCTCCCCCTTTGTCAATTTTAGTGACAAAACTATCAATACATATGGATTACAAAATAGATAAAACTTTGTAGCTTCTTGTCCACATGCTTGATCTCCTTGGTGCTTCAACGTTACTCGAAAACTTCATCATTTCCAAGTACTCTCATGATTCCATAGATGTTAAATTCAGCATCATAGTTGTTGAAGTCCTGTAGCCATAACAATGAGAAAACAAAAGCTCTCGATCATTGTTATACAGTGTCATAGTATTATTACACAGCATCAATGTTGTCATATCACAACTTTGACAACAATACTATGGTGATATGTATCACTCCCCCTTAGTCAATACTTCGTCTCAACACAAAACCACTCCCCCTTACATAATGATCCGAAAACCATATGTATTTGTAGTGTGAACTACATATTAATTCTCCCCATTTTTGTCAATAAAATTGGCAAAGGTACGAAAACGGGATCCTAATGAAATTTCCATGGAGACACTTCAAGACCAAAGAAAAGTACATATCAACTTTGTTTTGATGCGATCATAATGCCGAAGTTAAATGCATTCATCACGGAGTTTATAAAGATACAAGATAACTCCTCAAATATTCCACAGCCGCACTCCCCACAAAGATATGGCAATTAAGCACAAGTTCAAAGAACTCTCCCCCATTTGATGTCATTCAGAAAGAAAAACAAGAGCGACCTTACTTTTACGAGAAAGAAGGATTTCTTTGGACACCAAAAAACCACAAAATGATTTTGTATCCAAAATTCTCAATTAAACTAACCACAAGAGAACCCATGATTAATTTAATCGGAATACACAACCAAAATAACCACAAACGAATCTATGATTAGTCTAGTTGGAAATGCTCACACAAGAAGACTTATGGAGACGCATAATATATTCATAAAATATGGATCAGGGAAGATCAATACTTCGGAATATACAAGGATTCATTCTATTTTCCATCACTATTTGCACAATGACATATAATAGACATAATCCTTGTAAACAAAAGATTTTAACCTATCTTCCATCAATAAATGACATAATAGGCTTAACTTTTGTTTATCAAAAGTTCATCGATCTTGTATCAATACATGCATATCGACATATAAACGAGATAACTTTTGACATTATATGGGATAATAATAGTTCACGGACGCAAACACACATATCCCATAACACATTGCAATATATAAAACCATAAAGATTAATACTGCAAAAATCATCTTCGAAACAAACTTTTTAGAATTTAAACAAATAAACCTAAAAACATGAAAATGAAAACGTTGGACATAGCTATGTGTACTCACAATAATGGTTATTCCAAACCCTAGTTATCCTTCTTAAACAAAAACAAGAATAAAATTCTTTTAAGAAGTTTCCTAGAAAAAATAAGTCTATCCAAGACGTGCTATCAGATTTCGAACACACACAAGTTCCTAATTGGCTTCCTTCATCTTGATCCTTACGAACTTGAGATTTCTTTTAGCGATCACGAACTGTTCTTTTAGGACTTTAAAATCCTGAAGAAGATTTCCAACCAGTTGTTGTGACAATTGAACTGGTTGCTTCTCTACATGATCAATTGTATGATAGCAATTTATAAGAAAAGGGTTCTCATAAAATTGGCAAACATGTCATTCTCAACTTCCTTCTTGCACCCTTTCATAGTTTGCACCATTATTTCTTATGAGGCTATTTTCCGTTACCGAACTAGTGCATATCAAGGAGCACTTCATGATATATATATATATATATATATATATATATATGTATGTATGTATGTATGAGATACATATAGGAAAACCCTAAGAGTTCACGAATAAAAATCGGTAATGGGACAAGTACGCAAACGTTCACAGTTATGAACCAGGTTTAAAAACCGTCTAGGCAAAAGGAGTCTTATAAAAGACTTTGACAAGGATCCTTAGATCAAAAAGAAGGAGCACTGAAAAGTTCAGTGTATTAACAATTCTTGGCTTTCTCAAGAGTCCTTATGGATCAGCTATGCTTCAATATGAAGAGAAGACTAGAGTAAAATCTACTTAGAAGAAATTAATTTAAAGAACCAAAATTACAACAACCATTTTTTTCAAGACGAGTTGCATCTTGACTTCTATGTGCATCCTCATAAGATTGAAACGAGAATGCACGGTAAAAGCGGTCAAGTTGTAGACAGAGCGTGTAGCTCATCATCGTTTTCCTTCTACGAATCACAAAGAGGATTAGTATGATTAATTTCAAATGGATTATTACACGGAGAACAAGACATACCTGAAGATGCTTTCTTACTTAATTTTTTGATTTTCCGTTTGAGATTATCCACACCGGTTCTTAAATCTGAGGCATGATTGTTGATGTGAATGTGATTGAAATCTGATGCTTTGGTCACAGCGTAATCCTTGCCAAGAGAAGATATTCCTTCCTTAATTGAACCATTCTTTTTCCTTTGATGTCTTTTTCTTTTTACTGGAACATCAAAAGTATTAGTAGTCCATGTGACATTCTTTCCCCTACGATCATAGAAGGAGTTCTTATCATACGTATTAAAAAAATACTTATCACGGTACTCTTCTGGATTTGAGACTCGATGTTCTCAGTGCGGAGAGAAACAGGCTTGATTACTTCCTTTGACATCCATATGAGAATGTTATGAAGTTTTTCATTCCTTGTCCGAAGACATTTTCGTTCAACATGAACTTTGTTTCCACAATAGTAGCAGTTGAAGGTAGTGTTTTTAACGGTTTTCCTACGCCTTGTCTTCGAAAAATGACTATCTTTGTTTACAGTGACATCAGCTGTAATAGGTGATCATTCACATAGCAAGTTGTTATTATCCCCGAAAAAATTGATCTTCCCAGTATTTGGAGCGTCTATTCCTTTATAGCCCAGACCACGTGTATCCCGATGTTCTTTACATGCTCCTAACATGGAGGAAAATTTTGTAGAGCTAGTGTTGAATCTCTTGATTATCTTCTAGTGATTTTACCTTGCTGACAGATTGAGATAGATCATCCTTCAATTGTTTTTCTTTGGTAAGAAAAAGACATTCTCTGTCGTTAAAGTATTTCTGTTGAGAGTCATACATTGCCTCAGATTCAGCAAGTCTTTCTTTCAACGCACAGAAACTCTTCCGAAGTTTTTCACATTCAGCAATCTTTGAATGGACTTCTTCATCTCTATCTTTAAGGATTGATTGTAAGAGTTTATACCCACTATCATATCCTTTGAAGAGTTTTTTTTAGTTTCATGTTTTCATGATAGAGAGGAAACAGATATTCTGCCAGATAGGCAGTAGATCCCTTTTTGGTTATGATATCATCAAAGAGTATGATATATTGTGAGACTTCTTCATCAATACCTGGTCCCTCGTCTGAGTCACTTTCATCCGAAAGTTCAAACAGTTATACATCTAGGCGCTTTTCCCAGTTGATACCGGTTTCTTACAGGGGGGAAGATAAAAGAGAATTCTTGGAAGTCTCAGAACTCTGAGCAGTATAAAAAGGATTCTGATCTGGTTTTGCGAAGTCATAGATATTGCTATTGTCCATAGAGTCAGATTGCTACAAACACAGACTTGTAAGGTCTTAAACGTGTTTGCATGCTCTGATACCAATTGAAAAAGCGGGGGTACAACAACATCACCCAATATTTCGATTAGCAATCTGTATGGTCTAACTCTAATATACTTTTAAGAGAATCAACTAGACAGTCAGACTCAATCTTAATAAAAAGTATATCAACGAGTTAATATCTCTATCTCTCGATTTGATCTTTACTCAAGCAAATGGAAATCTACGAGTCTTTATCAAATACTAGAGAGATAAACTTGGATGGTACCAAAGACCAATATCCAAGTGTCAATCAATGTAAATCAACAACCAAAGGTTGGATATTATAATTGATTGATCTTAACGCACAACCTGTGATATTTCAATTATATAACGAAATATAATGCGGAATAGAAATAACACAGACACCAGAAGTTTTTTTAACGAGGAAACCGCAAATGCAGAAAAACCACGGGACCTAGTCCAGATTGAACACCACTATTTGTATTAAGCCGCTACGAGACACTATCCTACTACAAACTAACTTCGATCCGGTGTAGTTGAACCCTAATCAATCTCACCTTTGATTCAAGGTACAATTGCGCTCCTTACGTATCTGATCCCAGTAGGATACTACGCACTTGATTCCCTTATCTGATCTCACCCACAACTAAGAGTAGCTACGACCTAAGACGAAGACTTCAATAAACAAATCTGTATCATACAGAAAAGTCTACGATAATAGATAAATCTGTCTCCCACAGATAAACCTATGAGTTTTTGTTCCGTCTTTTGATAAATCAAGGTGAACAGGAACTAATTGATAACCTGGACTTATATTCCCGAAGAACAACCTAGTATTATCAATCACCTCACAATAATCTAAATTGTATGGTAGCGAAACTAGATATTGCGGAATCACAAACGATGAGACGAAGATGTTTGTGATTTGTTTTTATCTTCCCCTATCGGAGATATAATCTCAAGTCAATTATTCAATTGAACTCGTACGCTAGAAAATGGCAAGATCAGATCGCCCAACTACAAGAGAAGTAGTTTCGTCTGGCTTCACAATCCCAATGAAGTCTTTGGTCGTTAACCTACGGGGTCTCGAGAAGAAACCTAAGGTTAAAGGAGAATCGACTCTATCAAAACCAACTAGTATCACACGGGAGGTGTGGGGATTAGTTTTTCCAGTTGCTAGAGTTCCCCTTATATATTTTTCAAATCAGGGTTTGCAATCTAAGTTACCTTGGCAACAAAACATTCAATATTCACCGTTAGATGAAAAACCTGATTCAACCAAGCTAATATCTTTCAACCGTTAGATCAAAACTTAGCTTGTCACACACAAATGAAATGTATTCATTTAGGTTTGAGTAGCTTAGTACCTAAACGTGTACACTTAGTTGGTTCACAAATAGTTAACCAATGGTTAGCCATATGAGCACTTTCATATTAACCGTATTCATCTTTCTCATAACTAGTTCAAATGACTCATAAGAACTAGTTCAATTGCTTAGGTCTTTATTCATAGACACAATTGAAGCAAAATCGGTTTGATCCACTTGAATCAATTCATGAACAATATAGCCACGGTTTGCAAAGATTGCATTCCTTAAGTTCATGAACTACTGATTTGAGAAATAACCAGCTTGGGTACGTGTACGGGTATGCGTACCTTAGCTATCGGATTTGAGTTTACAAACTCGGCAGAAATTTTTGCTTCGAAAACTTCTGTGGGTACGCGTACGGGTATGCGTACCTAAGGTGACTGGTTTACTAGTTTGCAAACTTACAAACTCGGCAGAAATTTTTGGTATGAAAACTTCCGTGGGTACGCGTACTCAACCTGTCTCCTTCACCAATACCGCATGCACACATATGCACGCACTTGGTTTCCGGCACATGGATTTATACACCAATGTGCGAACACACTATATATGCTTATATCCATAGTTGGTAATCTCAACACTACATTTCAATCATTGAAACATTCTTCTATAATGTTATAACAATCGTTATTCACGACTATCGTCATCAAAGCTATTTTCAAGATTGAAACGTCATCATGAATTTTGTCACGGGTAAAGATGAAAATGGTTAAAGCGAAAGCTCACCAACACATATTTCGAGAAAAATATAGGCGAGTAAACTCGGCTCGAAATAGCAAATGTGTATGTATGAAAACTATCATACTTATACGATTATTGTCTCAAGAGTAGGAGATAGAGTAGACTTTTGAGTGACAGATGAGTTCAAGTCTCCACATACCTTTTTGTCGGATGAAGTTCCACTTGTTCCTCGAGTAGTTTTTCGTCTTCGTAAGATGATCGCCATGGAGTCTGGATCGCTCAACTACACTTAACTATCCTAGACCGAGACTTAGTCATAAGTAAACTATAAATCAAGACATATAGTTTTGATCACTAATATTGACAAACATGCTTTAGATAGCAACGCATGAGAGTTCGACCGAGAAATGCTCTAACAGATACTTTTAAAGTCCGATTATGACAAAACAAACAAATCCAGAGTTTTGTTAACCTTGAGAATCGGTTTATGTGGGCATCCCATGTAATCCTATTCTTGTGAGGAAAAGTGACAATGTTCCTGTATTTTTTTTTGGACAAGAATCGGATTACAAGTGACATATTATAAATCGATTATTGAGAGGAAGATTTTGACAACCTTTATAATCTATCTATGTTGGCATCACATGTAATCCGATTCTTGTAAGGAAAAGTGGCAGTTCTTCTGTAACTTTTTTTTTTTTTACCAAGAATCGGATTGCATGTGCAATATTAAAAGCTGATTATTGAGAGGCACATTTTATATGATTTTGCAAGGACACAATCGGACTATGTGGATATACCTAAACTCTGATTGTTTGAATTGAATTAAAAAAAAAATAGTCATTGAGTTTATATCTATATAAGACAACCTCTGTGAGGCACTCCCACATCACATACTTAGCCAAGAAAATAGAGTGGAATGCAGAAGTAAACGTGAAATGGGACCGTATGAAGGTTTGTGTCTCTTTAAATCGTTTGCTAATACGTTCCATGAACGTCCGAATGAAATATATTCAATGTTTTGGAAGAGAGTTAAAGAGTTCTTTTACGGGCGTACCGGGAATCCCAATAACCGCAAATGGAGAGACTTGGCATTTCGATTCAACTACATAAAAAGTGCAATGCGAGAGTATGTTAAAGTTAGAAATATGGTGTACCAACATCATCTACAAGCTCCTCTTAGGGAAAAAGTGAGTAATCTGATAGTATTTATACTTATGTCATCGTTAAAAGTTTGCATACTAACATTTAAGAATTCACTGTTTTCAGCTGGAACGTTTCAATGGGCTATGGAGAATTTGTAATGGGAAAACTAATTTCATTCACCACAAAAAATATACGACGTTGTACCGACGTGCTCGGAGGTTCATTGACGAACATTTGATGTGTCAAATTCTAGAATACCCATGTAATGCGCTAATTTCCTAAACCATGTAATGAATATATTTTGTTTCTGAAAGTAAGGTATAATCGGATTATGTGGGCATATATAAACACCGATTCCGATAATCGGTTTATTTGGGTATTGAAAAAACCCGATTCTGGGTTTACTTCATCCTTTGAAAAAACTCAACCCAAAATCGGTTTACAACTGCACTAACATCAACCGATTCTGGATCGAGTTTTGAAAAAGAAAAAAAAAATCAAGTTTTGATGGTGAATTAATGGTAGTTGATTTCAGGGTTAACTTAATTAAACATCATTTGATCTCCCAAATTAGCACCTCAATCAGGGGTAGTCTTGCCATTTAGTAAAATAATTGGATAAGGGGTTATCCATTTTACTTCAAAATATTCTTTTTTGTCTTGTAGTCGTAGGCCCAAAATAATCACTCTAGGCCCCAATTAGCCCGGTTTTTTTAGCTGAGATGTCGTATGCTTCAAAAGAAAAGAAGAAAAAAAAAAAAACAGAAAATAGACATGTTTGACGACGTTCTTAGACAAGCGTACGCGATTACACCAACTTCATCAAAAACTAAAAACAAAAAATGAGCATGCCTTATTGATCGGTGACAAAACTATATTTGGTCAACTAACAATCATGGAATCATTAGGATTTGAAGCGAAATCTCATTTTAGAAATATGTGTTACATGACGCCATTTGTACGCATGCTTCTCTATATATTATATAACTTCAATGATCATAAGAGATCTATTACAAGAATATCAAAGTTGAGTCCAAATTTGTGCACCCCTCAAAAATCGGGTGCACATTCCAGCTTTCTTCATTGGCCGATGAAATTAAGAAAACCACCTCGTTTACCACTTTTATTTTTCTTTTTTTCCTATTTTTTTCCAATATTTTTTTAAGAAACTCAATTGAAATCTCTAACCATATTTTTTATAACCCCATCTTTCGTCCATCTTGGTCTCCTTCGCCTCTGTAGTCTGTATTCACTCTAGAATTCAAATATATTGATATATCATGGTTTGTGTTTTCATAGTAGGGGTTTGACAAAAATCCTCGTAGAGATTCTCATTGTTTTTATTATTATTGTAATCATTAAGGCTCAAGAAGAGAACTCCTTCAATTTTAATCTTAAACAATGTGATAGAAAACCATTTGAGAAGTTCAGGTGGAGAGAATGTTAATTTGGGTACCAAGACACAATAAATCATTCCTCAAACTTCAAGAGAACGCAATGACTAGAGATGCAGACAATAAACTTTAAAATAAATCATCAAACTAATTTCAAATCTCTGATTAAAATCAATCAAATAATTCTAATGACACTGATGTGTTGATAATCTAAGTATTGTAATTTAAATAGAAGATGGAGTTCTCTTTTTTGGAGATGGAGTAGTAAATGTTGAAAATCGTATAGAGATCCATGACTTATCTAATTGGGCCGACCGAGCGAAGCGAGGGAGGACCTTTATATGGCCACTTTTTTGTAAAATCTAAGTGATCAATTACCACAAAAAGATTGAAAATGGTTAGGGCCGAAAAACCAAAAATGTCCCTCCCTTTTAGTCCAATTACTATAACTCCTTGTGTATCATATCTTTTCAGGGGTATAATTGGCAACCAAACTTTAATATAACATATCTAAAAATCCGTGCCTTGGAATTTTACAGACAGGGATAATCATTCCGGTCCTGGAAGAGGTGGCGACACCAGTCTGAGCTGTATGAGTCACTGAAATTTTATCTCGTTGGAAAGGTTATAAAAAACTCTACGCAACGAGTACAAACAACAATATTAAATTTAAAGTTTTTGCGAAAAATTCGGAGGTATTTATCATTTTATGCACAATTTTAGAAAAATTAAATGTATATTCATTATGCAAACCACCACAAAGGATACATAATACTTTATGTAGCAAAATTTTGGTTTATGCATCAACTAATTTTCCGTTGCAATTAATAAAACGATGTACTCCCTCCGTTTCAAGAAAAATGATACTTTCATTTTAGGCACAATTCTCAAAAATTGAATGCATGGCCATTATGCAAACTACCACAAAGGATGCATAACACATCATGCAACCATATTTTGATTTATGGATTGACTAATTTTCCGTTTCAGAAAAAAGTGATACTTTCGTATCCCGTTTCAGGAAAAGTTACACTTTCACTCCGTTTCGGAAAAAGTGATACTTTCTCCCCGTTTGGAAAAAGTGATACTTTGCCTGTTTGAAAAAAAAAGTGATACTTTCTCGTTTCGGAAAAATGAAACTTCGTTCGTTTCGGAAAAGTATCACTTTTTTAAAAACGAAAACTGAAAGTATCACTTTTTCCAAACGTGGAGAAAGTATCACTTTTTCTCAAAACGAAAGTATCACTTTTCCGAAACGGGAGAAAGTATCACTTTTTCAAACGAGGTGAAAGTATCACTTTTTTTTTGAAACGGGGACGAAAGTAATCGTAGACAAACCCCATCTTGATTCTTCTTGATTGCCTTTTCCACCGTGACAACGGTCGTACTAGTATTGATTTAGTGGTAATAAATGATGTAATTTATTAGACGTGGAATCATAAAATTGTTGCAACTATAAATACGTAATAGTAACCAGATTCCCTAATCCTGATATCAAATATATACTGATGAACATGTAATTGAAATCCCGCAAGCAGCTATCCAGCACAATTATAGGGAAGGAAATCAGGCAGCAGATGGCATGGCCAATCACGCGACAGATGGAAGTCAAGCGGAAAATTTATCCACAAAAATTTGGGACCAGACAATCCCAAATTTCATTAATCAAATTACTCTTTATGACCCTTTGGGTATTATCGGTATTTCATTAATCAAATTACTCTTTATGACCCTTTATGCTTCAAAAAAAAATGTAATTGAAATCTATACATTCAATTTATTCTTCTATTACGGTATTGCTTCAGTTTAAAATTGGAAGAGATAAAGAAAGAAGAGACAAAAAGGAAACATTTTTAATTTATTTTATTTAAGAAAAAGGCAAGAATAAAACCGGAAACTAGAGACAGACACGTTGACCAATAGTTGGAGCCCGGAACATGCACCCCGGATTTAAGGGGGTGCACAAATTTGCACTCATCAAAGTTTTAGTAAAACCCAAATATAAATTTTTAGAAAAACTAAAGTATAAATGATGATATCAATTGTAAGTGAATAAAACACGAGGAGATAGACTAATTTTTTTAAACGCCATTTCATCAATAATCAATAAAAAGCTATTTCAAGAGACAATAACTGAATTTTGGCACATTGAATTTTACGACATTAGGCGAGCTTGGCGAGGAGTTTGTGGTTTTTTTAAAAAGATTGAAGAATTTCCTAACTAGACATGACACCATTTCTAAAGTAGGCAATTTTCTGTTTCATAGATTAGGTGTAGCTATTCAGAGGGGGGTTGGAGCTCAGCTTGTTGCTCGACTTACAACCATTGCTTTGTCCTCTGAGTTTTAATTAGTTTTTCGGCAGTTGTAATAGATTATATTGTGAAATTACCTTTTTTTTCCCGCACTGATTGACAAGCACTCTCCAGTTAGAAGGAGTCTAATAGTTGTTTCACCTTGATTAACAAGATTCTTCAACTTCCTGTTCAAAAACAACGTAAACAACCTAGCAATAAGAAATAGGAAGCTTCCAATTTGCACGCTTGGAGGAAGAAAATGAGTTATACGACAGCAATCTGGGTATTTTCATCCAATGGAGTTTCTCCCTACAACGAGTCTACTCTTCCCGAACTGCAAGCGAAACATCCTGCTTCCCCCCACCCCACCCCACCCCCCCACCCCACCACCACCACCACCCTCTATTCATACTGAAGCTGCCCGGTTTGATGTTATTACTGTCGATTCTAGGTAAGTTCTCAGTGTCATCAAGGGTTTCCCGAAAGGTACGTCATGTGGAAGAGATGGCTTGTGTGCTTAGCACTTAATCGATGCTTTAAGTGGCGTAGCTGCAGCAGTTGGGAATGATCTGTTGGCTTCTATTACAGGGGTAGTCAACCTTTGGTTGTCGGGAAAATGTCCTAGTGTGTTAGGTGAATCCATTACTAGCGCCCCCTTAACACCTTTAATGAAACCTAGTGGTGGGATTAATCCAATAGCGGTTGGCACTATTTGGCGTAGGCTGGTTTTAAAAGTTGTTACTCATTCTCTTGGTGGTGCTATGCCATCTTATTTGGGAGACCGTCATTTTAGTATGGGCCTGCCAGTTGGAGGTGAGGGCATTTTACATGTTGTGAACAGATCTGCTGATAAGGAAGGGTCACTCACACACGATGTCAATGCTTCTCATTGACTTCTCCACTGCATTCAACA
The DNA here is from genome assembly GCA_023531295.1 of Papaver armeniacum. NCBI lineage: Eukaryota > Viridiplantae > Streptophyta > Magnoliopsida > Ranunculales > Papaveraceae > Papaver > Papaver armeniacum. Next base: position 28,475 of record JAJJWW010018825.1, read on the forward strand.
TGGTGTCCAGATCTCACCTAATAAGGGAAGTTAGGCTCCACTGTCCAGGTATTTCGCGCTGGGTTGAATTTTGTTATGGTAAGCCATCAAGACTTTATTACAATCAATATGATTTGTCTTCGGCTCTTGGTATCCAGCAAGGAGACCCTCTTGGTCCTTTGTTGTTTTCCCTGACTCTTCATACCCTAGTGAAATTCATTGCGTCTCTTTGTAAGCTTGATTTAAACGCCAGGTATCTTGATGATGGCACCATCATTGGTGACACTCTTAAGGTGACCAAGGCCCTGAGCATAATAGAAGATGAAGGACTAGGTAGGGGTTTGCACCTCAACATTAATAAAACAAAAGTCTTTTGGCCATCAGTAAAACCCGTAGTGTTGATATAGGTGTTTTCGCACAATATATTGTAGGCCTACTAATGGCATTAAACTGTTGGGGGTCCTGTGAGCATGGACTTGCAATTTATCAATGACATGGTGTTGAGTAGAGTTAATAACACTATTCACCTAATGTCAGCCATCGAGAAACTCAAGGACCCCCAGAGTGAAATGTTATTGCTTCGTAATTGCACTGGTGTGTCAAGATTATATTTTGCAATGAGGACTACCAATTTTGCTGCCCTTCAGCAAACCGCTGATCTTTTTGATGACCATTTATTTCAGTATTTAAGACTTTTGGTCACAGGAGATGGGGCTTCCTTTGGACCCTTGCAATAGAGATTAGCTACTTTGTCTATCAAGGAAGGTGGCTTAGGCATTTATATTTTGGCAGACACACGTAATTATTGTTATATGGCTTCCTAAAATCAAACTGCTTCAGTTCAAAAAGTAATTCTTGGGAGTTTGTTCTCAACGGACAAATGTGATGCTTACCAGTTGGCTCTTCAGAATTTTATCCAGTTATGTGACTACCTTCACACACACCCATTCATGCACTCCTTGGCATTTATTTATTTTGATGTGGTAAAGAAGAATGTTCTTATTCCAATTTTCTATGTCTGAAAGAGATTATATTTTGTGGAAATGCAACCGTGTTAAACGTACTCTAGATTATTTATTGGTTGTTCCATTTGTGGGCTGAATCAGTGTTTAGGACCAAGACAATTCAAGGCTGTAGTTTGTTATCGCCTCGGTATTCCCTTGTTTGTCGAGGTCGGTCTGTGTTCAAGTTGCAACAAGCATATGAATATTTTTGGTGATCATGCGCTTCATTGCGCCAAAGATGTGGGGATTAAATTTCGACACGACCTTGTCGGTGATGTAATTGCTGACATTTGTTAAAGGCTGGCGTACAGACGCACAAGGAAGTTGATTTGGGGTTTTTTTCAGATAATAATAAAGATTTGCGTCCTGCAAATATCCTCGTTTATAATTGGGGTAATGGTCAAGATCTTTGTATGGATGTCATAGGAGTCTCACCTTTCACATGAGAGGGTATATGTGATTTCATCCCTGGCAAAGCTATGCCGTTTGATGCAAACGAAATAAATACTTGGAACAATGCATTTCACACGGTTATGGTTTGGGTGTGCTAACTTTCTCTACTTTGGGTGAACTTGGTGCAGATACTTTATGTATTTTTAAATGATTGAAGAATTGCCTAGTTAACATTGATGCTAGTAGCGGTTTAGGTAGTTTTATTTTTCATAGATTAAGTATTGCCATTCAAAAGGGTGTTGGTTCCCGGCTTGTATTCAAGCCTTGTTGGGCTACTAGGTCTAGCACTAAACTTCAGAACTTAATTGACTCCTCTGTAAGTGATCACCTCTTTTAACAAAGAAATTGGTAGATAAATTCACTTCTTTATAAACATGTCTAAAATGAATAGCATGAAGACCAGAGCATACCCTACTTCATTTGGTCCGTGCGATCTAAGGAAGTTTCCGATTTTTGAAAGTTGTAACAACAAATTTTTGATCTGACTGAATGATTACCCTGCCCATTTGATTAGTAATAGCCCATTCTAGAGCACAGATGTTGACCATAATCTCTGTGACAAAGTTTGTATCCATACCTAGACCTCCAGATCCATCCATAATAAAGTCCCCAATAAAATTTCTCACAATGAACCCATAACCTGAAAAGACTAGGGTTGCCTCTGCAGTCACCATCGCAAAGAAATAAGAATACTAGACTAGTCAGTCAGATGGAACTCAATAGCTCTGACAAGCTTCACTTTCCAGCAGGCTATGTCGAATTTTTCAAAATGTTCAAATCATACGTGAAAAATTCCACATAGGTCCTCTAAGCATGACTTCCTAGTGATTAAGAAACTGCATAATTATTTTTTTATCTTATCATTATAAGAAGTAACTCCTTCAAAGTAAATCTGATTTCTAAAAATTCAAATTTCAATAGCTCTTTCACCACATGACTTCTATGTCTACTAAAAGATAAAATATCATTTAAAGGACTAGGATGAATAAGAACACAAAATTGGGGGATATAAAAAGGAATTGGGGGATACAAGAAAAGGACAAAAACTGGATCCACATATCAATTCGGGGTCACCCCTTATCTAAGTATTTTTTTTAAATCCTAATCTACCCCTCACTAACCAGGTTTAGTGGTTAATAATAATTAGTAAAAATCTTAAGATTTTTTATAAATGATTAGTGTGTGTTTTATTTGTTTTTGGGTGAGTGAGGTGAGAGTAGAAGGAGGGAAAAATATTTTGAGAGAGAAATTTTTTTTTGGAAAATGGAGGATGAGTGTGAAAGAGGATTCTTTCTTCTTTGAATATTTAGCTCAACTACAACAAGGAGCATATCTTGAATCTTGACTAACGACAACAACTCTCAATTGCAACTCATTGTTGAGCCAACACCCTTGAATGATGATTTTGAGCGAGTATGGAGAGTTTCTTGAAGAACCAACACAAGAAAGTAAACTTGCACAACATACTAGCATCCCCAACACAGGTAAAGTGCTAAGATGTCGAAAAATCGAATTTTTCTTTAAACCCGCCATTTTTTCAAATGAAAAACCTCGGTGCCGGCATGGTAGTTGTATGAATACCATGCCGGTGAGTCGCAAGACGGCATTGTATTCATACTACGACCATGCCGGTAAATTGATATCCCCCAATTTGAATTATAAACCGGCATAGAATTCTACCAAAAAACTATGCCGGTACAGAGTTAACCTTTTTACCTAACAAGGAATATACTACGGAATATTCAACCGGCATGGTTTCATTGATCGTTTACCATGCCGATATTGAATGAAAAACATACAGGAAACAATTCCATCCCAAACCAAAAACCGGCATTGCAACTTAATAAACATCAACGCCGGAATTTAGTACCGGCGTGGTACCATTAATATCGATAATGCCGGCAACAAAACCGGCGTTGTTCAGTTACAACTTTTCAATGCCGGTACCTACAAAAAAACATGCAGGAATAAATGTTTTCCAAAGTTGAATTCTGGCATTCAATATCAATTATTTTCAATGTCGGAATTGTGTACTGGCTTGGAACAATATGTTACGATAATGCCGGCATCCTTGCTTCCAGCGTTGTTTTCTTACGAAACACATATGCCGGAATAGGTTTCAAATTTGGTCTTCCGTTTTGGTTAACTTAAACTATGCCGGAAAATTTGTCGAGCATGCCGGTACATGTTTCCGGCATAGTGTTTTAATGTTGTTTGGAACTAATTTTCATTCGATCCTTAGGTGGTGACATATATTGATCCAACAAATGCAAAGCCGCTTTATCGGGATACGTCGGAATACTATAAAATCCCTCCGGTATGTGACCAAATAATACTTTTCACCTAGTATCTTGAACATTACTAATGGATTGCTAGTAATGAACCTTCCAATGAATGCGAAATTGTTCTTATGTAGGGAATAATAGATCGAAAGGAAGCAATCGCTTGGGCTAAAGAGACGGCTCTTAAGAACATGTGTGTGTTGGTGAGGAACACCGAAGGTTCGAAGAGGCGTTTTGAGATGGCTTGCGAGAGAAGTGGGAAATACAAGGAGAAGAATAGCCACAAGAGAAAGGATTATGTATATCCAAAGAAGACTAATAGGGTATACAAGACTCGTACGAGGAAGAATGATTGACCTTTTAAGCTTGTATTCCGTTTAAATGACATGAACAATTGGGATTGTGAGGTTTTGTGTGGCTGTCATAACCATCGGGATCCGAAAGATTTTGTTGGTCACTCCTTAGTTGCGAAGCTAAAACCTGACGAGTTCGAGGATGTAAAGAGATTGACCAAAAAACTTATCAAACCGAGAAAAATTCTCAGAGGCTTCAAGGAAAAGGACGAGACTAACGTGTCTTCTCTACGTACAATTTATGCCGCACAAGCTACTATTAGAAGGGTGGAATGGGAAGGGAAGAGCGTTATGCAAGAATTTGAGAAGATAGTTTGGGATCACAACTACACGCGTATCATTAAAAGAGGACCGGACGAGAAGCCCCTTCAAATATTCATTTCGCATCCTTTGCTTTCACAGTTGGCAAATACATGTTGTGGTGTTCTTTTGATGGATTGCACCTACAAGACAAACAAATACAATATGCCGTTGTTCAACATCGTGGGGAAAACCTCGGACAAGGTAACATTCACATTGGCTTGGTGTTTAATGGAAAACGAGAGGGACCATAATTATCATTTGGCATTACAACAATTGAAGTTGTTCTTCCGGGAAAATCAACTTCCGAGGGTCATTGTAACAGATAACGATGCCGCATTAATGAAAGCAATATCCGACGTCTTCCCGGACGCACAAAATTTCCTATGTACATATCATATACGTAATAATGTGATAAAAACTTGCCATGCCTTGTTTGAACCCGCAAAGGCGGATATTAAGAAGAGAATGATGGTACAACTAGAGGAAGATGTTCGAAAGAACAAACTATCCCCCGAAGAAGAAGAAGATGAGAGAGGCAAGATAAAGGAGCGAGTGGACAAAGAACATGCGGAAAATCATAAAAAGTGGTTGGAATTTCTAAGAGATTGGGAGAAAGTTTATTGGTCTCTTACCGAGGTTATGTACGAAAAGAGGTTGTAGAAGTTTATTGCCGATTGGAACGAAGTTTATCCGACCGCCGTCTGGTATTGTCGGACTCAATGGTTGGATAAGTTCAAGGAAAAATTTGTACGTGCATGGACAAACCGGTATAGACACTTTAAGACGGAAGCAACTAGTGCAGCTGAGGCCGCTCATGGGAGATTTAAAGATCTCATCCATCCAGGTCAAGGCAATGTGGTTACGGTCACCGAGGCAATGGAGCAATACTTTAAGCAAGATATCAATAGGATCAAGGAGGCTTTTGAGAAAAGCTCAATGGAAAGGATGAATCCATTTCTTTGTTATGGTAACTTTCTCCAAGGAATAGAATTCAACGTCTCTCATTGGGCAATAAAACATATGATAAGACAAATGGAATATGAGAAAAATTACTTTAAAACCGGGTGATGTGTGTATTTGTCCCGACATGTCTTCATTGGGGCTTCCGTGTCGTCATATGCTTGTGAAGTATGAAGAACCGATACCTATTGAGGTTATTGATCCGTTTTGGAAGCAACTATCTTTCGACCCTCCCCCCCGGGAGATCCCAGGGCAATCTCCATGGGATACGAACGAAGCAAAGGAATTCTTGAAGCTTACTCACGTGGCACCTCGGTAAGCCTACAAGTCTTGTTGAGCCAACTAAGGCTAATTACTCGTCCATGGATCGCACAAAGCGAAGAGCCAAGAAAGGGAGATCCAACCGGAAGACCACAAACTAAAACAAAAAGGAAAAAAACAAAGGGTAGAATTGAAAGAAATGACTCAACGTGAAGAAGAACTCGCGACAAGTAAGAAACGAGATCTAACCGCATGTGAGATTTCGGAACAAAGGTTCGTGGAAGCGCAGGTTCCAAACAAAAGAGGTAGGCCGAGGAAGGAACCGCTAAGTCAACAACAAATGCAGGAATCCGTATCCACACCAAAAGCCAACTCATCGGAGGTTCCAAAGAAGAGGGGTAGGCCGCCAAAGGTATCATCATCCAGTGACAAAGAGCAACAAGATGAGCATTCCGAAGCCATACCCATGGTCGATCTAGCGGAGGTTCCAAGGAAAAGGGGTAGGCCTCCAAAGGTAACATCATCTAGTGACAAAGAACAACAAGGTGAGCATTCCGAAGCCACACCCATAGTCGATCTAGCGGAGGTTCCAAGGAAAAGGGGTAGGCCGCCAAAGGTAACATCATCTAGTGACAAAGAACAACAAGGTGAGCATTCCGAAGCCATACCCATAGTCGATCTAGCGGAGGTTCCAAGGAACAGGGTTAGGCCGCCAAAGGTATCATCATCAAGTAACAAAGAACAACGAGGTAACGAGGCTAAGGTGGTGACAAACCAAAGTGATAGCAAAGTTGACGTAGTTTTAGTTCGAAGGAGAAGGGGTATGCCAAGGAAGTACGGACTCCCATCACATATCGAAGACATTGCAAGTGTAGAGATTGCAGAGGATGGTTTGGATATATTATTGTTACAAAAGGGTAATATGAAGATGTATAAGGATCCCAGAACAGGTAGGACAATTAGAAGTTATCATACCAAGATACAGTCTTACATAGACCAACTTCCTAAGGTTATTCGCGAGTATATTTTATATACGGATGATTTCGACGGAGATGGAAATTGTGGCTATCATGTTGTGACTGAACAATTAGGAATCTTTGACACGTCGGTTAGTAGAGGTATGACACCATGCCAATATGCTAGAATGAGTATGGCCGAACAACTTGTGAACAAAAGGAGCTTTTATGAGCAATTGGTTGGTGTAGGCGATGGGTTTGATGATATGCATGCTCAGGTATTGGGGCCCGAACAACAGGTGAACTTTCTTCCTTCTGAATATTGGATGAGAATGCCGCTTTGTGGGCATCTGGTGGCGGATACGTTTAGATGTGTTGTTCATTATTTTACCCCCACCATAGAATGTACATTTACCCCAAAGTGGCAAAAATGCGAAGGATCCCTTAAGAAGAGAAGAGTTGTTTTGGCGTTCGTGAACGGTAATCATTTCGTTATTCTAAAAATCAAAGAAAATTGTCCATTGCCACCTGTTTGTGGGATGATTAAAAACAAGGCTCTAGGTCCCAATATCTGGAAGCGATGGATGGCATTGTATGAGGAGAATCACCAATTTTGGGATGCGTTGGCCTTATCAAAAAAACCTCTCCATGAGGAGAAGATGCAACTTCATACGTGTGGAAGCGACGATGAGTAATTTTGATGTATGTGGTTCACTAGTACGCAACATTTTCTTTTTTTTTGGAAGTGTGAATTGTAAACATTAAATCATATTTTGATGCCCGTGCCGGCATAGTTGTGTTTTATATTGGTTACTCCGGAACTTGTGTCTGGCGTAGAATCTTGTTTGAAACCATAGGATATGATGAAAAAACTTCGAGAGAAATCGCGACATTTCCGGCATTGACATTAACTTCATTACTGTGTCGGTTTTCTGTCAAAATCATATTTATCATGGAGATTACAGAAACCGGCATAGTATCCAAACACAAATAAATGCCGGAACTCTGTCATTTAGAGAACCGGCATTGTGTTTCTTTGTTCTCGAGCATGCTTAGGTTATCAAGAAAAACTTAGAAATTTAGGTGATCCGGGCACAATCAATCAAACTATGTAAAAGAGGTAATTTGACACAAATTTATCAACATAATAAATATAATAAAAATACTAGATTGTATACAAGAACAAACTCCTAAGTTTTGTGGTTCCAAACCGAAAACAAATCAAACATAAACCAAATCAAGTAAAGAGTTTAGGAAGACACACAAGTAAACACATTGTTCAAGACTCACAAACAAACATAAACCAACACTAGATTATTCAAACCAAACTAATACTATAGAATAAACACACGATCACTCGGTTCTTGGCTTCTTCTGTACCCTCTTCTTCCTTTCGCCCCACAAGTCTTTTGCCTTCGGATCTTCAATTTTGTCCATCTTTTGCTCGACGTTCTCCATTTCTTTCGGGTCAAGACCTCGCCTTTCTTGTTCTTTTTCTTAAAGAACTTTGACAAATTTCAACCAAGGATCGACTGTTAAGGAAATTTTAAACATGTACTTAGTATGTTCGATTGTATAAGTTCATAGACATAGATTAAAAGAATGGCAATGAACAAGACGTACGTACCAACAACGTAACGAATTTGTACAAGTGCGGGTACGGTTTCCGGAGTTGTGGAGGCATGTCTTTGGTGGTGGAGGAACAACTACTATATCCAGGGCGTACAACATAAGGATGCGTCAAATTCCGATGGCCTCTTAGGAAGGATGGTTCACTCTCATAACCGTTCTCAGCCAATTCCCAATCAGCCCTATCCAACACAAGTCCTTTTTCTTCCCTTTCTCTCCAATGTGCAAGAATAGGTTTTGGGTCGTAAACCACGAGAGTATGGTTCTCACTTGATTGGCATTGAGGAAAGTCATGAGAGAATTTCTGATAAGATGTATCCGTGAGATCTTCTCGCTTGTACCCAAGTTGGCGCATTACACGGCGAGGGTTGTGCATAACAAATCCTTTTGGATGAAATAACGGTCCGTTGTAAAATGAAACATTTTCACACCATTGAAAGTGAACTCCTCTGGCATTCCTATATGGATCGAACACTACATCTTGGACATCCACCAAGTCCAAAGCCAATCTCATTGCTAATAACTTAGGTTTTTGTTATTGGGCCTTGGGGTATTGTCGAAGTAGTATTTCTGACCTAGAGGCCTATTCTCTTGATATTCAGTGAAAATCTCCAATCCTTTATACCGTGTGAACAATTTTTTGAAGTGTTCATAAGCCCACACCTACGCCAATGAAAGATCGTTCCAATGAAATGTATAAGAAAATTAATAATTGGAAAATAACAAATTTAATCACAACAATCAAAAAAATAAGTAGTTGACTATACCTGGAGTACATTGAAATTCCCATTAAATTGACGGGCGTTCGCCTTAGATGCTCGACGCATTTCTTCCAAAAAATGTGCCAAGAAAGCAGTGCCCCATTAATACTCATGAACCTTTTCCAAATGATCCAAGTATTGTAGGTTGTTCATATGCACCCTATTACCATTGGCGTCAGGGAATATAGCTGTGCCCAAGATGAACAACATATAAGCCGCGGCAGTTTGCTGGACTTGTTCGGGATTCAATTCCTTGTTCTTCGTGTTCCCAAACAATTCAACGAGTTTGACGAACGTGATAGTCTTTGTCTGGGAACGCCTAGTCTTGTACATATTTGCCAAAGTGGTTTCCTTGTCCCATCCAAACAACTTTTTAGTCAGTTCATAGATCTTGTCCCATTCCAAGTCCTTATAGTCATCTCCTACCTTAACGGATTTCCCAAGAACCTCAAGACCTATTATCCTTTGGACATCTTCAGGGATAATGGTCATCTCGCCAAAAGGAAAATGCATGGCATCAGTTTCACCATAAAACCTCTCCAAACGGTTCTTAGTGATGGTATCGGTGGCCACATAATTTTTTATCGCGGGATACAACCCAGATGCTTTGACTACAGCTTTAATAGCGTCACACTCAAGCTTCAAAGGCCATACATCCGATTGTTGATGGCGGCTAACACGGAAGGCGTTCTTGTGGTCCTATAAAAACACATCGAAGTAAATTACATTCACTTGATCACAGATAAATAATATAATAACAAGATGCAAACGTCTTACATAAGTTTGATATATCCGTGAGCCCAAGAGTGTTTGTAGGCAAATAAGAGTTGCGGGTTTATCGGTTCACCCCAATGTTTGCCATCATCGTGATGTCTGGAATCATGTCATACTTATCGGGAAAGTGGGTGGGGTGCCTTTTCACTATCCTTAGGGCTTCAACTCCGACATCGGTCTGTCCTAAGCCACCGCTTGTGAGGATGAGCCACCTGCTCGTTCGGCACTGAGGATATGTTTCCCACTCATCATCATCATCACTGCTGGTTGGGTAGCTTATAGGTTGATCCCGAATTGTGACCTTAGCAGTAGCCGGATCAGGACGGCTACGTCGAGAAGACTTACGTTTTGCTTCTAAAACAACTTTTCCTTTTCCTTTGCTCTTTTGTGCTGCTCTAGACCTATGTTCCAATATGTAAACTGAGTTATATAATGACAACCGGCATAGAAATCGAACTTATCATCAGTTCCGGCAAAGGTGCCGGCATTCTAATCAATTAAAATACCATGCCGGTTGTCTTGAATTTTAGACGGAGAATGAACATTTTTTGCAACGGAAAACCGTCACAGTAAGTTAACATATCGACAACGCCGGCACTGAGAATCGGCATTGTCAAGAAGAAAGCTTAAATGCCGGTACTGTGGGATTTTAGTACAGAGATTTTAACAAAATAGGCTAATGAAAACGGCATAGTATTGATGAAATATACAAAGCCGGTACGTAAAACCGGCATTGTATTCAATTAAATGTGTATGCCTGTAAAGGCATGCAATAAAATCTGGATTCAGGACATATATTTTGGCATGATTTTCAAATTGTATTCTACCGCCAATCAAACATGGAATAATTTTTAAAATTCCAATTTTAAAAATTACTATTAGTGTAGTATAAAGACTAAATAACATGATTTCACTTTGTGTTTTCTACTATGGGATAAACCCTAAAATTAAAAACTTCAATTCAACATATACATCACTTACCTAAGCAAATTTGTTATTCTCGCCTCACCATCAGACTCTTCAAGAAGTTCTTGCGCTTTTGATTTCGATTTACCACCTTCATCAACAGATTTTTCAGGATTGGGTATGGGTTTTTCACGGTTTTTGCGACTACCCATTGGCTTTGATATAGAAGATGAAACAAAATAGGAGATTGAATAAAAATGGGGAATGAATGATTTCCTTTCTATAACCGCCACTTAAATAGAATGAAGGAGTTTGTAACCGTCAACTAAGTGGGATAAAATAGTTTGTAACGGTCAAATAAGTGGGATAAAATAGTTTGTAACCGTCAAATAAGTGGTATGTGGAGTTTTATAACTGCCACATAACTTGTGTTTGTAACCGTCAGAATGCCGGCATTGAAAAATGGAACCATTCAATGCCGGTATTCTGACAATAAGTATTTGGTAAAGCAGAATTCAACCAAGCACAGTGTAATATAGTATTTGGTTTATTTTTCGATGCCGGATAAGGAAAGAAAATTGATGAAATAAATAACATAGACCACATAATCTTAAGGAAATAAACTTAAAAACATTAACTCAAACCAATTGCACCTAACATCATTTCTTGGAACGAGATTCAATAAGCATAGCCGCTTCGAAATGCCTAAAAGGCTCTTTTCTCCATTTGGTATATGCGTCCTGAGCTTGAAACCTATTCCCTCTGTATCTTACAAGAAACTCATTGTATTTGCGACATAACTTTATGAGTGCAATTGTTCGATTTTGTACATAGAGATCACCGTAGTCCATTCGGCCTTTCTTACCTTCAAAGTAGTTATTCTTGTAAGGACCAGTCCTAACAAGACCCCAAAAAAGATTCGAAGGGCGGTGATCTTCCTGGAAATCGATACTATGTAGTAATTTTTAATCCACTCGGTTTCTTCCTCGATATCCGCTTCTATCTTAGATTGTTTTTGGCGTTTAAGGATTTCTTCAGTTTCTTTGCGATAATGTTCAAGCTTTGCTTCCTCTTCTTCTTCTCTTTTTCTCTTTAGTATCTCTTCTTCCATTGCGGCAATTGACTTGGTAGTTTCTCCCTTCCTTTTAAGTTTTTCTAGTATAAGGGAAACTGAGTTGGTGGTTGATAATTGATTTCCCAACGGAGTGGATAGTTTGTTCTTCTTGAGTTTTTCTTTTTCCATGGCAATGATGGAATCGGTAGTTGATGATGGATTTTCCATTGAGGTATCAAGTGCAATGGGTGAATCCATTGCATTATATAGATGATTGCACAACGGCTATTTAGTGCGGCATTTCCGTGACCTACAATCAATGCCGGACTCTAAAGCGGTTTATGGTTCAAAAAAATAGCCGTTGGGCCTTGATTTTTGAACATTCCGGCATTGGTATAAACTTAACCTAAATGCCTGCACTCGGTCCGGCATAGATTGATATACTACATACTAAGCAGGAATCATTAGGCAATTGAAATATGTTTACATACTAAGCCGGAACTATAATTTATTTCGAACGTTATCCTTGTCGACGGAACAACGAATGCACTTAGCACGTGCATCAAGCCTTTAAACCACTTGGTGGCCCAAGTGGACGAGTTATAGTCTCGTGAGGGCTTACATAGAGGTATACCCACAAAACCTTACGAAATACGTAACTGGTTCAATACATCGCGCTAGGGATTCTCTACGAGTTTAATTATATTGGGCGAATTGCCATTCAACTTCCTCCAAGAGAGTGTAGCAGTCCTCGTGCAGAAACTCATGACCGTACCTTAATTCGTATTGAGTCCGACCCAAAGAACACTGGAAAAACAATTATTTTAATAAGTCAGCGTTGTTGAATAATCATAACCAAATAAATAATTTTTGATGAACGGCCTATTGATTCACAAACTTACTCTACTCATGCGGTCTTCGTTTGGCATAGCGTCCTTACGAGCTTTCAATCCGTTTCTCGCCAGATACGCATTCATTGTATAAATAAGCGTACCTTTCCCTTATCTGCGTGAGTGTCCTCCTTGAACGATTTCCGTTTAGTGCTTTGAAAACCTTAAACACACGTTTCCACCAAGCATTGGTGTTTTGATCATGCCCAAGGTAAGGCCCTCCGGTTGGGTCTTCGTTACTGGCCACCCATTGCGCTTCCTCAACGGAGTGCTTTTTGAGAGTGGTGTGTGCTCTGACAATAGCAACATCTTCTAGATTATTGAATGGAGTTGGAGCCATTTTTAGTGTTCCAAAGTGATGGGTGACTGATTTAGGAAGATTGAAAGTGATGGGTGAATAAGTTTGGTAGAGATAGGTCTCTATTTATAGCAAAAAAGTACCCAACGACTAGTTTTTTGGAAAATCGCCACAACCGGCATTGTCGTAACTGTGAAATAGAATGCCGGCAAACACTGCCGGCACCGTTTATGATAAGCTTACAATGCCGGTACTAGGAAATTTTTTAACAGAGATTGAGACAAATATGCAACCAATACCGGCATGGTTTCTATAATAACGTCTATGCCGGTAGTTGATGAATTCAAAAAAAAAACGGCTAGTTTTTTGAAAAATAAGACCGTTGGAGATTCATCTCTATATAATACACCCATTCCTTTGGAAAATTCTACACAAATCAGCAACCAAATAACAAAAATCATTCTCTCAAGAAAGCAAGCACGGTTAAAGCTTCACAAAGGATGGGGGATTCATCATCTTCCTCTATTTGCAAAGTAAGTAGATTTACTAACAATATGATATTCACTACTATGACCCACGACTAATATAATCTTCTCTTACAGAGTCATCATTGCAAGTGTCAAATTTGCAAGTCACCTTCTCATCTAGCCATGGATTGTCCTTTTATTTATTCAAGGTGTAGAAGTTTGTGATGGGACACGCCGGTTTTGGATTGCAAAAAAACCGATGATCTGAAAATGGAAGAATGTTTCTAAGGTGTTTGAATCACCCAAAGTGCGATGAGTTTCAATGGTTTGACAAAGCTGTTCAACTAGCAGAGTCAAGAGAAAACCACAAGGGTCATTGCAAGCCAATCGATGGGTGTGATGGGTGTTATATGAAGGGAAAGGAATATGTTGAAAGAGAAGAAGAACCAATGAAGTTGATCCTTGACACCCCCCTCCCGGACGATGTCTTCGAAGAGGTTCGAGAAAGGCTCAAAGGTTCCGCAATTGTTGAAAAGGGATGGAAATAGATTATCTTTAACCAAATGTAATCCATGCCATGTTTTTTAGCATGTTTTAATTAAAAGTTTCAAATCCAATGTAATAGATTAATTATTAGGAATAAAATAGAAGAGCATTCGAAATGGATTTTTATTCAAAACTAGCAGAGTACCGGCATGGAAGTATTCAATTTTACAGTGCCGGTTTAAAGAGAACTATGAAAATTTTCAAATTATCGTAAAACGGCATAGATGTTAGAAAATACTAATGTGCGGTACCTTGAATATCTATACAGAACATGGAATTTTTGATATTCTTGTCCCGGTATGGTTTTATAAACAATTTCATAGGTTATTAGAACCGGCATTGATGTATAAATATTAAACAATGCCGGTCCGAAATCCGGCTTTGTAAGCCTAATTTATCTATCTTAGGAAAAGTCACAAATAAATCTTGCAAGGATAAACATATTCAACATAAACGAATCACTAGAAATCAAAACATGCTAAACATAAACCAACCAACTTGATTTTGCTATCAAATGTTCTTAATCCATGTATCCTAAACCAAAAGAAAACCAAACAACTAAAGAGTTTAACACGAGGTACAAACGAAAACAAGTTCGGAATTGTTCAAGACGTGACAACCACCATCCAAAAAAAGAAACACAACTAAAGAGTTAAATCACTGGGTCTTTTGCTTCTTTTGGGACGGTTTGTACTTAGTTTCCCGAACAAAGCTTTTGCACTAGGGTTGGTTTCTTCAATTCTATCAAGTTTTTCCTCGAATTCCTTCATTTCTTCAAGGGATGACACCTCTCCTTCCTGGTACTTGCAACCCAACATCTTCTTTAACTTGCCAAGCCGACGCCGCTAGTTTAATATAACAAACACATAATTAGTATACATATATGATTATGTGTATATTAAACGACGAAGCAATTAACAATACTTACAAGCAATCCAACGGTGTTATTAAGTTGGGTCATCGTAGGTGGTGCCTGTGCGGGAGTTGGAACTGGAGGGTTTTTCTGGGGAGGAACTTGGACGTCATCCGGGCGGACGACATAAGGATGTGACCATTCCAGGTAATCTTCCATGTATTCGGCATCAACTTCATCACCGTTTTCAGCAATCTCCAACTTTTCCCACTGACTAATATCTACCAAACGACGTGGTTCCCTATCCCTCCAATCTGTTGGGTCCGGTTTTTTGGAACATACTCTACATGCAACCGATTTGGAGTTGAATAACACCGAGAAAGGTCGAGATCAAAACATTGAAAAGAGGCCGTCTGGAAAAGTGCTAATTGCTTATATCCAAGTTGACGCATCACACGCGTAGGATTAGCCATAACGTATCCTTTTGGGTGGAACAACGGCCCATGGTAAAATGCAACGTTACCAAACCTCAAAACCTGCCGGTTTCCTCTAGCCTCCTTGTAAGGGTCAAACACAACATCTTTGGTACTCATTGCGTCCAAA
Organism: Papaver armeniacum; assembly: GCA_023531295.1. Lineage (NCBI taxonomy): Eukaryota > Viridiplantae > Streptophyta > Magnoliopsida > Ranunculales > Papaveraceae > Papaver > Papaver armeniacum. Next base: position 43,807 of record JAJJWW010018825.1, read on the forward strand.
GCCAATCTCATATCGATCAGTCGACCTATGTTACCGGGCTTTGGAGTATTGTTGAACTCGTATCTCTTAGCTAGAGGCGTATCGGGTTCTGGAAGATCTATGATCTTCAAGGAGGGGTAGGCCTTGAACAAGGTTGGGAAGTGTTCATAAGCCCACACCTATTCCAATGTGAAGCAATAAGTTTTGTTTCTTGATGAGTGCCAAATAGTGCATATTTATACACCTTTTTATTGGCATTTTACTCGTCTTTTGCGCTTAGAAATCAGATATTATCCCAGATTCTGTGTTTTCTTTGTTTTCAAGAATAAATATTTGTATTAATTAATTTTGTGTTTTTAGGTAATAAATAAAGCTCGGAGCATCTGAGGAGCCAAAAGAGCAGAAGAATTGGAGACAAGCGTCTATGGAGCAGATAGCCCAAGCCCGCGCGCGAATCAGTTGCAACCCAATAAGGAAGACATGGGCTAGAGCTACCCACGACCCGGATCCGAACCCGCTCATCCCGAGCCGTTGAGATCTCGCCCAGATGCATCATACGGTCGCTCCTTCGCTCACATCCATTTCTCGATGCCCCGCTCAACACCAGATCACGCCAAAGCCGCATACTTCCCTCGGCCGTTCAGATCGTAGCCGTTCAGATCGTAGCCTCCTCATCCAACGCTCGCTCGGCCTGTCCCATCGTCCGTTGCTGTGCCTGCCTCACAACGAAGACCCAACTCCCTATTCCCTAATCGACCACCTCATTCTCTTCTTTCACTCTCTCTTTCTTCTCTTCTCTCCCGTCTCCATCAGTTGCAGAGAGAGCTCTGCTCCTCTCCTTCCCTTCCCATATCACAGCCACCTTCTCCATCACCCTATCTCACCAACAACTCCATCAGAGCAGCCACCTACCGCAGCCCCTAGTTCTAGTTGTCTCTTGCAGAGTCTCTTTCATAATCCTAGAGGCTATGTAAGAGATAACTAAAGCTAGGGTTTCTCAACAACCATGCATGGCGTCTCTGAGGCGATTAGACAGAAGAGGGAGCGAATTCAGAGTATGGGTGAGAAGAGTTTTGATTTAATTTCTATTTTATTTCGATTTTTGGGGAGAATTAGGGTTCGAGATAATTTTGCTTGCATGTATAAATAACAGTCAGTTGTGGGTGTTTGAGTTTACGCCTGGATTAGCCAGAGCAGTCATTTAGCTTTAATTTTGTGTATTTTGTTCTATCATGTTTTAGTTTAATTTGCTAGGGTTTGAATGAAACCCTAGCTTATCACTGTGATTTTCATATTTCATGTATTGTTCTTGAGTGTTTAGTTTTCAAGATAGGTTTTAATCTTAGCATGTCACACTTTGCTCTCACAGTGCATACCAATACCATGGATGCACTGTAGTTAGAATCTCTCTGTGAAGATGATGCTGCAACTCAAGCTTAACCATTATCAAGCCTCAGATTAGTTGTACTCTAAATAGACAGTTAATACTTTGGTAAGATACTCTAGTTGTGATTAAACTATCAACCGGAGAAACATCATAGATATAGGGTAGATTTGACACATCTCCCTTATCTGTCAAAGAAACAATAGCAATATCATGAGTTGAAGACATAGTATAAGTTAGTGGTGGATTTGAGACCCTAGTATCCCACTTTGTCACCATTTGGTTTTCACTTGTAGTTCATTTTATTTCACTATTTACATTGTTACTAAACAAACTCGCCGCTTCGACAAAACTTCGTTGTCACATTGTCACTTGAAACTCAGTTTAGGCAAGCCTTAGATCATTTAAGCACACACCTAGTCCTTGTGGGATCGACCCGCACTTTGCCTGCGTCTCCAATCGACGCCGTGCACTTGCGGTATCACCGTAGGCCATAATTTACATACACTTTCGAGGCCTACCAAGTTTTTGGCGCCGTTGCCGGGGACTTGGCGCGTGCCCTGTGTTCATTGGCTAAACTTCACTGTTTTTCAACTACCCCTGTACATATTTGCCTGCATTGTAGTATAACTTAACCTTTCATCCTACCCCTGTACATCTGTAACTTAGCATTGTAAGTTTATTTGTCTGCATTGCATTTCTCCCCTGTACATATTCATATTGTATTACATCTGTTTTAGTGTAACTTGTAACTTGCATCTGTTTTAGTGTAACTTATAACTTGCTGTTAACCTTGCATCATCTTGTAACTTTATTTCTGCATCTTTTATAATCATCTGTTATTGCATTCCATTTCACATCCCTGCATCATTGCCTCATCTCAGTGCATGTGTTCATTGCACTTTAGCTGGTAACCTAGCAGTTAGTTGGATACACTGCACCATAATCCTATCTCTTTGCTATGCTCTGAAGCTCCAGCTCAGCTGTGCTCTGAAGCTTGATTATATGAGACCAACATATCTTGTCATCAACTGTCCTTGCAACATCTAAGTCAGTTGTCCTTGCAATCTGACTTGGATTAGCCCCATTGTTTTGCTTCAGCGGCACTTCATATCTTGTCATCAACTGAGACCCTGAGCTTATGCATGCCTTATTCTGTGTTAAGCTGTGCAATATTGGGAACTAAGATTGTTTGTTGAGCCAATAGGTGCTGGCTGTGCTTGCTGTGCTGCTAAGCAAGCCCAAGGAGTGGGAGGCGCATAAGGTGCAATTGAGCAAACCCTGCGACTTGTAAGGTGAGTGGTGCCTTGTGCTAGTCTGTGCTTACCTGTGCTGATAAGCCAGTAAACTTGTGTGAGACCTTGTGTTGTGTGCTGTTAAGCCTTACTGTACATTGCCTTGAGCTCCCTTGCTAGCCCCCTGAAGCTGCAAGCTTGAGCTCCCTTGCATACCCTGGCACAACCCTGAGCATGAGCCATTAGGGCTGCAACTCAGAGCATACCTGTGAGCCACTATTGTGTTGAACCAAGTTTTTACCCTGTGAAAACCAAGTTATTGTGTGGCCTGAGCATTATTGTGTGGCCTGAGCTAGCCTGTGCTATAACCCATGTTGAGCCAAGTGAGAACCATTGAACAATTGAGCCAGCATCTGTGAGGAAGTGCATAACCTAGCTGACCCTGAACTGCAATCTGTGTGTTCTACTCAAGCCCACCTGTGATAGCCACGTACCTCAGCCCATTCGCTGGTGAGCCGAGCATAGCTCAAGCCTCGGTTCACTGGTAAGCCGAGACACGTGCAAGCATTACTTTCTTGATCGTGCACAACTGTGCACTCAAGCCTGAGCCACTTACAACCTTGCTAGCCCCTGAAGCTGCAAGTCTGTATTGCCTTGGCTGTAGCTCTGTGCACATATTAAACTTGCCCTGTTAAAATTGTGCTGTGCGCTGTGAGCTGTATGCTGTGCGCTGTGAGCTGTGTGCTGTGTTGCAAAGCTGCAAATTGTGTTGTGCTGTGACTTATCCTGAGCCTAAACCTGACCTGCAAACTATCAGACCTCACTCGCCTAGCTACCCTGCTCCCTTGCTAGCCCCTGCAGCTACAGGTATTGAGCTCCAGCCCCATGAAGCTGCGAGTTGAGAGCTGTAGTCGAGCTGAGTTGTGCTGTGAATTGAAAAACTGTGCTTCAAAAACCTAGTTCTTGACAAGCTGCACTCAGACCTGGCATGTGTGAGGCATTTGAGTGAGTGTTTGTTAAGTGGCAGAGTGTGACTAGCGGCTAGCGGTGAGCATGTCTTTGTCTTTGTCTCATAAGCCTTACTTTCGTCAATCTGTGCATAGGCCTGCTCGGTGTTCCTACACAATTCTTCGCTTTACCTGTGCTGAGTCTAAATTGATTTACACACAAATCTGTGCATAAGCTCTTCTGTGCAACTCTGCACTTGCAACCAACTGGGTTGCTAATTTGCCATCTGCACTAGCTTGCTGAGATTTGCACTTAGACTTGTGCAACTGCCAAGCTAAGCTTAACAACTGTAGCCCAACCACTGGGCCTGCACTCTGCACAACCGGAGCCCATAATCATAGCTGGGTTGATTGACCCCAAGGCTGGGCCCTGCACAAACATCAGACTCACAGAATCTGGGCTCTATTTTTGCACCTGCCTAAAGCCCACAACCTGGGCTGCTAACTTGCCAGCCTAAAACTGAAGCCCACATCTGTTGGGCTGTGCACACAACTGGGCTGTGCACAATGCTGGGCTCTGCACTTAACTAAAGCCCAACTATTGGGCTCAACCTAATCTGGGCTATACATTTTTCAACCTAATCTGGTCTGTGCAACCAAGCTGGGCCAGACCATCTAGGCTAGAGCCCACATCTCATTGGGGCCGTGCACACAACCCAGGGCTGTGCAGTTTCACAAATCCTGGGCTTCAAACAACAAATCCCAAACAAACCAAAACTCACTAAAACCAAATTGAGCCCACAGCAACCTGGGTTTCCCAACATAAACCAAACTTTCCCAACAAAACCAAATGAAACCCAATAAACCAAACTAGATTTTGAGTTCAATTTGAGTTGATAAATCATGTCAGGATTTTGGTCTGCATCTGGGGATGGAAACAAATCCCTTAGAGAGCTTGCTTACGGGCACGCTTCACAGGATGAACAACCCACATACCATAGTGATTTTAGGGAATTTTATGCGCCCTCTCAGGGCCCTGACCTCACATACCCTAATCACTATGAGCACATGTATCATCCATCACAGGTTGAGAATGAACACTCTCCTCATACCCAGTCATCACTTCTAGACCAATTAGAAGCTCAAGTTTCTGCTTTAGAAAGGCAATCACATGAGCGATCTGTCAAATCTAATTCCCTAGGCAATATAAAATGCGTGCTTGCACCTTATGTGGTGGCTTAGACCACCTGCTGAAGTCTTGTTATATTTTGCATGATTTTAGGCGGTCTAGGAAAACCATGATAATCCAATGTACGAAGTGTCTAGAAGTGACTATTGGGACCATAATCAACTCTGCACACATGCATCATTCACCACAGTGGGGAGATGAACAATTTTATACTCCCCAACTCCTAGTTTGCAATCAATAATGGAAACACTCATGGAGCAAAATGCTAGGCTTGAAATGAATGCAATGCATGACCATCCACATAGCAACATGTCTGAATTTCCCTTCTCTAGTGAACCTCATGCACAACCATACGTTGATTATCCATATGAGGAATGCATACCCACTAGTGAAGACCCTCCTTGATAGAACAACTCGGTATGATTCTACAAAGGAACTCCGATTGAGTTACAAAATGAAGATTGGAAGGAATATTATGATAGGAGGTTTGTTATTCCTGACAATCATGAAAATAGTGTTTCTAGTCCTACTCATGCAACTAACACTGAATATGAACCTAATCTAGAGGTAGATGAGTACACTAAAAATGCTACAATTTTGAATGGAGAGATGGATTTTTGCTATGATGATGATGATGATGATGAATACGAAGAGCATGTGTATTTTGAAAATGCAGTAGAATATTTAGGATCAGAGACATTAAGTGTCTCTTCTGTGAACCCCATGAATGATGCTTCTTCTAATATTCATATATGTGATGATGATGTGGAACCTGTGCAATTGTCCTGTGAAAATGAACATGATTTACCCTCTTCTGACTTTAGGAAAGTGTGTGATGGTACAAATGATTTTAAACATGAAAACAACTTAGATGTACCTAATCTCTCTCCTAAGTCACAAATTGAAACTCCTCCACCAAACCTAGGTGTAATTTGTCACAAAATTGCAAAACCAACTTTTCTGAAAATGCCTAATCTAGGCCTAGAGCTTTGTGCTTCCCAAGTCCTCTTGGACTATTTTGCATCAAAGTATAACACTCTTAAAGAGCCACTGTTGGAATATGTATGTCTGCCTGTTATTAGCAAAACTCATTTTGAGTTAGACCTTTTGCATGATGTACCTTTAAAATTGCAAGATTTTGTGCTCCCAAACACACCCGTTCACAAGTTTAGGTTTGGGAGAAACTCCTTCACATCTACAGTCTTACTTGCACTCTCATATTATATTTGTGTAAGGCTGTTAATGTGTGTATATATTTTCTATTGGGTTGATCCTCAACTCTTTAGACTGTTGGTTTATGGTGAATTTTCATTGTATATATCCAGTAGGACTTGTTAATTTTTTCTTTCTTGAATCGGTTGAGTCTTCTTGTGCATTTTTGTGCTAATCCGATATGATCACCACTGAGAATGTTGGATTTTGCCTTGAATAATGAAGCTCAACCTTGCTCCCGCCGACATCAGGTAATTTCTTCCCTTTTCTCTTATCGGCATAGTTCTCTCGGTATGTGATTTGTTTAAAATTTTTCTATATGTCGACACATTGAGGACAATGTTTGATTTAGGTTTGGGGTGCATTTGCATTTAGAGTTTTTAGTCTTTTATTTTATCTTTTAATTTTACAAAAAAAAAAAAAAAAAATCAAAACTTTTGCAAATAAAAACCTCCAACTTTTAGAGATTTTAGAGTCACTAGCATGCTTCTAGCTATGTTTACATAGAGAGTTTTGACCGAAATAACAAAAGTTAGAAGTCTAGGAGAACACAATCGGGTTTCTTAGGCGATTAGAGCGTTAAAGTTGGATTTAACCACACCGGGAGGGCGAATTAGGTGTCTTTGTTTAGATATTCGGTAGTAGAATTGTGATCACCATAGTGGAGACTACCCAATTTACATCAAGTGAGGCACCAACCTTCAATTTTTTGCAACTTTCTAGAAAAGCTGTTAGAGTGTGTGTCACCTTACGTAAATTACGGGTAGGAATGGTGAGCTACCCAACTTTCGCACCAATTTCAGCACTACTTTTGATCTCTTGAGTGCTAGATTTTGTCAATCATGAGGGTGACGTCTAAAGATGAAAACTCCTTCTAAATACCGATTTGCAGTTAGCATCACTCTCTCTCTCAATCAGCAAGACCCATAGAAACACATCATCGTCAACAAACGGAGCAGCATCAGAATATGGAAAGAAAAATTGATATAGTCCAAGGTTTATGTGCAACAAAGAAAGAAAATAGGATGAGAATTAATAAAATTTATAAAATCAAGACAATACAAGTTGTGGAAAAATTGAGTGATAAAGTCCTTTGTCCATGGAGTTAGTTGTTTCATTATTTGTATTTTTATTTTCACTTATTGTAAAAAAAAAACAAAACAAAAAAAATCAAAAATAAATAAATATATATTAGTTTATTTTTGCTACCACCATGGTAAAGAAGAGTTCAAGAAGAAAAAAAAATCCAAACAACAAGGAAATTGAGTAGAAAAGTTAAAAATTGTCAAGTTTTGTGAAGTTTAGAAATTCGTCATCAACATTTGAAGACCGAAGAGTGAAGACGTTTCTATGGTTCTTATGAGAGAGTGACATTAATTGCCGATCGGGTGAGAAGTGAGTGAGTACTCCCACCCCTTACTAATGGTTGATTTCCTTTCTTAGAGATCATCGAAAAAGATTCTTTTTGTCCACACTTCGTGGAGTCTCAGATTTTATTTCGGAAGGTTATCCTTCTTACCTACAACGTGTGCGGATTTCTCTCTTTACTCCCCGCTTTGCACACATGAGAGACTAAAAAAGCGATCTTTTTGAGTGCAATTATCATAAAACCCTAATGGTGAGGCGAAGTTGAGACTTATGATCACAATCGAATCCGAATTCTTTCATATGGTATGGTTACTTCTCGCTCAAAGCACTTAAGGATGAGAAGGCGTTCTTTGGTAGTTCTAACTTCCTGTTACTAGCATGCAGAAACTCTATGTCCTCATAGCTTCTAGGATGCTTGAGACTCTCTTACACTCTGAAGTTGGAGAAGGTTTTGTGGGTACACCTCTGGTAAACCCTCACGAGACTACAACTCGTCCACTAGGGACACCTAGGGGTTTAAAGGCTTAATGCATACGCTAAATGCATTTGAGAGACTGCGAAGGGGGGGTATAATTAGGATTTCTTTATTTCTGTTTCACTTGAGGACAAGTAAAATTCGGGTTTGGGGGTATTTGATGAGTGCCAAATAGTGCATATTTATACACCTTTTTATTGGCATTTTACTCGTCTTTTGCGCTTAGAAATCAGATATTATCCCAGATTCTGTGTTTTCTTTGTTTTCAAGAATAAATATTTGTATTAATTAATTTTGTGTTTTAGGTAATAAATAAAGCTCGGAGCATCTGAGGAGCCAAAAGAGCAGAAGAATTGGAGACAAGCGTCTATGGAGCAGATAGCCCAAGCCCGCGCGCGAATCAGTTGCAACCCAATAAGGAAGACATGGGCTAGAGCTACCCACGACCCGGATCCGAACCCGCTCATCCCGAGCCGTTGAGATCTCGCCCAGATGCATCATACGGTCGCTCCTTCGCTCACATCCATTTCTCGATGCCCCGCTCAACACCAGATCACGCCAAAGCCGCATACTTCCCTCGGCCGTTCAGATCGTAGCCGCCTCATCCAACGCTCGCTCGGCCTGTCCCATCGTCCGTTGCTGTGCCTGCCTCACAACGAAGACCCAACTCCCTATTCCCTAATCGACCACCTCATTCTCTTCTTTCACTCTCTCTTTCTTCTCTTCTCTCCCGTCTCCATCGGGTTGCGAGAGAAGCTCTGCTCCTCTCCTTCCCTTCCCATATCACAGACCACCTTCTCCATCACCCTATCTCACCAACAACTCCATCAGAGCAGCCACCTACCGCAGCCCCTAGTTCTAGTTGTCTCTTGCGAGAGTCTCTTTCATAATCCTAGAGGCTATGTAAGAGATAACTAAAGCTAGGGTTTCTCAACAACCATGCATGGCGTCTCTGAGGCGATTAGACAGAAGAGGGAGCGAATTCAGAGTATGGGTGAGAAGAGTTTTGATTTAATTTCTATTTTATTTCGATTTTTGGGGAGAATTAGGGTTCGAGATAATTTTGCTTGCATGTATAAATAACATTCGATTGTGGGTGTTTGAGTTTACGCTGGATTAGCCAGGAGAGTCATTTAGCTTTAATTTTGTGTATTTTGTTCTATCATGTTTTAGTTTAATTTGCTAGGGTTTGAATGAAACCCTAGCTTATCACTTGTGATTTTCATATTTCATGTATTGTTCTTGAGTGTTTAGTTTTCAAGATAGGTTTTAATCTTAGCATGTCACACTTTGCTCTCACAGTGCATACCAATACCATGGATGCACTGTAGTTAGAATCTCTCTGTGAAGATGATCCTGCAACTCAAGCTTAACCATTATCAAGCCTCAGATTAGTTGTACTCTAAATAGACAGTTAATACTTTGGTAAGATACTCTAGTTGTGATTAAACTATCAAGGAGAAACATCATAGATATAGGGTAGATTTGACACATCTCCCTTATCATCAAAGAAACAATAGCAATATCATGAGTTGAAGACATAGTATAAGTTAGTGGTGGATTTGAGACCCTAGTATCCCACTGTCACCACCGGTTTTCACTTGTAGTTCATTTTATTTCACTATTTCATTTACTAAACAAACTCGCCGCTTCGACAAAAACTTCGTTGTCACATTGTCACTTGAAACTCAGTTTAGGCAAGCCTTAGATCATTTAAGCACACCCTAGTCCTTGTGGGATCGACCCGTACTTGCCGCGTCTCCAATCGACGCCGTGCACTTGCGGTATCACCGTAGGCCATAATTTACATACACTTTCGAGGCCTACCAAGTTTTTGGCGCCGTTCTTCGGGACTTGGCGCGTGCCCCTGTGTTCATTGGCTAAACTTCTTGTTTTTCAACTACCCCTGTACATATTTGCCTGCATTGTAGTATAACTTAACCTTTCATCCTACCCCGTACATCCGTAACTTAGCATTGTAAGTTTATTTTATGCATTGCATTTCTCCCTTGTACATATTCATATTGTATTACATCTGTTTTAGTGTAACTTGTAACTTGCATCTGTTTTAGTGTAACTTATAACTTGCTGTTAACCTTGCATCATCTTGTAACTTTATTTCTGCATCTTTTATAATCATCTGTTATTGCATTCCATTTCACATCCCTGCATCATTGCCTCATCTCAGTGCATGTGTTCATTGCACTTTAGCTGGTAACCTAGCAGTTAGTTGGATACACTGCACCATAATCCTATCTCTTTGCTATGCTCTGAAGCTTCAGCTCAGCTGTGCTCTGAAGCTTGATTAAATGAGACCAACATATCTTGTCATCAACTGTCCTTGCAACATCTAAGTCAGCTGTCCTTGCAATCTGACTTGGATTAGCCCCATTGTTTTGCTTCAGCGGCACTTCATATCTTGTCATCAACTGAGACCCTGAGCTTATGCATGCCTTATTCTGTGTTAAGCTGTGCAATTTTGGGAACTAAGATTGTTTGTTGAGCCAACAGGTGCTGGCTGTGCTTGCTGTGCTGCTAAGCAAGCCCAAGGAGTGGGAGGCGCATAAGGTGCAATTGAGCAAACCCTGCGACTTGTAAGGTGAGTGGTGCCTTGTGCTAGTCTCAGTGCTTTTTGTCTTGATAAGCCGTAAACTTGTGTGAGACCTTGTGTTGTGTCTTTGTTAAGCCTTCTTTGTACATTGCCTTGAGCTCCTTGCTAGCCCCTGAAGCTGCAAGCTTGAGCTCCCTTGCATAACCTGGCACAACCCTGAGCATGAGCCATTAGGGCTGCAACTCAGAGCATACCTGTGAGCCACTATTGTGTTGAACCAAGTTTTTACCCTGTGAAAACCAAGTTATTGTGTGGCCTGAGCATTATTGTGTGGCCTGAGCTAGCCTGTGCTATAACCCATGTTGAGCCAAGTGAGAACCATTGAACAATTGAGCCAGCATCTGTGAGGAAGTGCATAACCTAGCTGACCCTGAACTGCAATCTGTGTGTTCTACTCAAGCCCACCTGTGATAGCCTGTACCTCAGCCATTCTGCTGAGCTGAGCATAGCTCAAGCCTGGTTCACCTGGTAAGCCAGAGACCTGTGCAAGCTGTTACTTTCTTGATCTGTGCACAAACTGTGCACTCAAGCCTGAGCCACTTACAACCTTGCTAGCCCCTGAAGCTGCAAGTCTGTATTGCCTTGGCTGTAGCTCTGTGCACATATTAAACTTGCCCTGTTAAAATTGTGTTGTGCGGCATGTGAGTTTGTATCTTGTCTGCGCTTATGAGTGGTGTGTCTTTGTGTTGCAAAGCCGCAAATTGTGTTGTCTTTGTGACTTATCCCGAGCCTAAACCGACTCCGCAAACTATCGGACCTCACTCGCCTAGCTACCCCGCTCCCTTGCTAGCCCTGCAGCCTACAAGGTATTGAGCTCCAGCCCCATGAAGCTGCGAGTTGAGCCGTAGTCGAGTGAGTTGTGCTGTGAATTGAAAAATTGTGCTTCAAAAACCTAGTTCTTGACAAGCTGCACTCAGACCTGGCATGTGTGAGGCATTTGAGTGAGTGTTTGTTAAGTGGCGAGTGTGACTAGAAGCTAGCGGTGAGCATGTCTTTGTCTTTGTCTCATAAGCCTTACTTTCGTCAATCTCCAGTGCATAGGTCGCTCGGTGTTCCTACACAATTCTTCGCTTTACTGTCTTTGAGTCTAAATTGATTTACACACAAATCGTGCATAAGCTCTTACAGTGCAACTCGCACTTGCAACCAACCGGGTTGCTAATTTGCCATCTGCACTAGCTTCCGAGATTTGCACTTAGACTTGTGCAACGCCAAGCTAAGCTTAACAACCGTAGCCCAACCACCGGGCCTGCACTCGCACAACCGAGCCCATAATCATAGTTGGGTTGATTGACCCCAAGGCCGGGCCCCGCACAAACATCGACTCTGGAGAATCCGGGCTCTATTTTTGCACTCGCCTAAAGCCCACAACCTGGGCTGCTAACTTGCCCGACCTAAACTGAAGCCCACATCTGTTGGGCTGTGCACACAACTGGGCTGTGCACAATGCTGGGCTCTGCACTTAACTAAAGCCCAACTATTGGGCTCAACCTAATCTGGGCTATACATTTTTCAACCTAATCTGGTCTGTGCAACCAAGCTGGGCCAAATCATCTAGGCTAGAGCCCACATCTGTTGGGCTGTGCACACAACTGGGCTGTGCAGTTTCACAAATCCTGGGCTTCAAACAACAAATCCCAAACAAACCAAAACTCACTAAAACCAAATTGAGCCCACAGCAACCTGGGTTTCCCAACATAAACCAAACTTTCCCAACAAAACCAAATGAAACCCAATAAACCAAACTAGATTTTGAGTTCAATTTGAGTTGATAAATCATGTCGGGATTTTGTCCGCATCCTGGGATGGAAACAAATCCCTTAGAGAGCTTGCTTACGGGCACGCTTCACGGGATGAACAACCCACATACCATAGTGATTTTAGGGAATTTTATGCGCCCTCTCGGGGCCCCGACCTCACATACCCTAATCACTATGAGCACATGTATCATCCATCACAAAGGTTGAGAATGAACACTCTCCTCATACCCGGTCATCACTTCTAGACCAATTAGAAGCTCAAGTTTCGCTTTAGAAAGGCAATCACATGAGCGATCTCGTCAAATCTAATTCCCCTAGGCAATATGAAATGCGTGCTTGCACCTTATGTGGTGGCTTAGACCACCTGTTTGAAATCTTGTTATATTTTGCATGATTTTAGGCGCCTAGGGAAAACCATGATAATCCAATGTACGAAGTGTCTAGAAGTGACTATTGGGACCATAATCAACCCGCACACATGCATCATTCACCACAGTGGGGAGATGAACAATTTTATACTCCCCAACTCCTAGTTTGCAATCAATAATGGAAACACTCATGGAGCAAAATGCTAGGCTTGAAATGAATGCAATGCATGACCATCCACATAGCAACATGTCCGAATTTCCTTCTCTAGTGAACCTCATGCACAACCATACAGTGATTATCCATATGAGGAATGCATACCCACTAGTGAAGACCCTCCTTCAATAGAACAACTCAGTATGATTCTACAAAGGAACCTGATTGAGTTACAAAATGAAGATTGGAAGGAATATTATGATAGGAGGTTTGTTATTCCTGACAATCATGAAAATAGTGTTTCTAGTCCTACTCATGCAACTAACACTGAATATGAACCTAATCTAGAGGTAGATGAGTACACTAAAAATGCTACAATTTTGAATGGAGAGATGGATTTTTGCTATGATGATGATGATGATGATGATGAATACGAAGAGCATGTGTATTTTGAAAATGCAGTAGAATATTTAGGTTCAGAGACATTAAGTGTCTCTTCTGTGAACCCCATGAATGATGCTTCTTCTAATATTCATATATGTGATGATGATGTGGAACTGTGCAATTGTCTGTGAAAATGAACATGATTTACCCTCTTCGACTTTAGGAAAGTGTGTGATGGTACAAATGATTTTAAACATGAAAACAACTTAGATGTACCTAATCTCTCTCCTAAGTCACAAATTGAAACTCCTCCACCAAACCTAGGTGTAGTTTGTCACAAAATTGCAAAACCAACTTTTCTGAAAATGCCTAATCTAGGCCTAGAGCTTTGTGCTTCCCAAGTCCTCTTGGACTATTTTGCATCAAAGTATAACACTCTTAAAGAGCCACGGTTGGAATATGTATATCCACTGTTATTAGCAAAACTCATTTTGAGTTAGACCTTTTTGCATGATGTACCTTTAAAATTGCAAGATTTTGTGCTCCCAAACACACCCGTTCACAAGTTTAGGTTTGGGAGAAACTCCTTCACATCTACAATCTTACTTGCACTCTCATATTATATTTGTGTAAGGCTGTTAATGTGTGTATATATTTTCTATTGGGTTGATCCTCAACTCTCTTTATTGTTGGTTTATGGTGAATTTTCATTGTATATATCCGGTAGGACTTGTTAATTTTTTTCTTTCTTGAATCGGTTTGAGTCTTCTTGTGCATTTTTGTGCTAATCCGATATGATCACCACTTGAGAATGTTGGATTTTGCCTTGATTAATGAAGCTCAACCTTGCTCCCCGCCGACATCAGGTAATTTCTTCCCTTTTCTCTTATCAAAGCATAGTTCTCTCGGTATGTGATTCGTTTAAAATTTTTCTATATGTCGACACATTGAGGACAATGTTTGATTTAGGTTGGGGGTGCATTTGCATTTAGAGTTTTTAGTCTTTTATTTTATCTTTTAATTTTACAAAAAAAAAAAAAAAAAAAAAAATCAAAACTTTTTGCAAATAAAAACCTCCAACTTTTAGAGATTTTAGAGTCACTAGCATGCTTCTAGCGATGTTTACATAGAGAGTTTTGACCGAAATAACAAAAGTTAGAAGTCTTAGGAGAACACAATCGGGTTTCTTAGCTGATTAGAGCGTTAAAGTTGGATTTAACCACAGGAGGGCTTAATTAGGTCTTGTTTAGATATTCGGTAGTAGAATTGTGATCACCCATAGTGGAGACTACCCAATTTACATCAAGTGAGGCACCAACCTTCAATTTTTGCAACTTTCTAGAAAAGTTTGTTAGAGTGTGTGTCACCTTACGTAAATTAGGGTAGGAATGGTGAGCTACCCAACTTCGCACCAATTTCAAAGCACTACTTTTGATCTCTTGAGTGCTAGATTTTGTCAATCATGAGGGTGACGTCTAAAGATGAAAACTCCTTCTAAATACCGATTTGCAGTTAGCATCACTCTCTCTCTCAATCAGCAAGACCCATAGAAACACATCATCGTCAACAAACGGAGAAAACATCGAGAATATGGAAAGAAAAATTGATATAGTCCAAGGTTTATGTGCAACAAAGAAAGGAAATAGGATGAGAATTAATAAAATTTATAAAATCAAGACAATACAAGTTGTGGAAAAATTGAGTGATAAAGTCCTTTGTCCATGGAGTTAGTTGTTTCATTATTTGTATTTTTATTTTCACTTATTGTAAAAAAAAAAAAAAAAAAAAAAAAAAAAAAAAATATATATTAGTTTATTTTTGCTACCACCATGGTAAAGAAGAGTTCAAGAAGAAAAAAATCCAAACAACAAGGAAATTGAGTAGAAAAGTTAAAAATTGTCAAGTTTTGTGAAGTTTAGAAATTAAGTCATCAACATTTGAAGACCGAAGACCGAAGAGTGAAGACGTTTCTATGGTTCTTATGAGAGAGTGACATTAATTGCCGATCGGGTGAGAAGTGAGTGAGTACTCCCACCCCTTACTAATGGTTGATTTCCTTTCTTAGAGATCATCGAGAAAAAGATTCTTTTGTCCACACTTCGTGGAGTCTCAGTTTTTATTTCGGAAGGTTATCCTTCTTACCTACAACGTGTGCTGGGATTTCTCTCTTTACTCCCGCTCGCACACATGAGAGACTAAAAGCGATCTTTTTGAGTGCAATTATCATAAAACCCTAATGGTGAGGCAGAAGTTGAGACTTATGATCACAATCGAATCCGAATTCTTTCATATGGTATGGTTACTTCTCGCTCGGACTTAAGGATGAGAAGGCGTTCTTTGGTAGTTCTAACTTCCCGTTACTAGCATGCGAAACTCTATGTCCTCATAGCTTCTAGGATGCTTGAGACTCTCTTACACTCGAAGTTGGAGAAGGTTTTGTGGGTACACCCGGCAAACCCTCACGAGACTACAACTCGTCCACTAGGGACACCTAGGGGTTTAAAGGCTTAATGCATACGCTAAATGCATTCGAGAGACCTGCGACAGGGGTATAATTAGGATTTCTTTATTTCTGTTTCACTTGTGGACAAGTAAAATTCAGGTTTGGGGGTATTTGATGAGTGCCAAATAGTGCATATTTATACACCTTTTTATTGGCATTTTACTCGTCTTTTGCGCTTAGAAATCAGATATTATCCCAGATTCTGTGTTTTCTTTGTTTTCAAGAATAAATATTTGTATTAATTAATTTTGTGTTTTTAGGTAATAAATAAAGCTCGGAGCATCTGAGGAGCCAAAAGAGCAGAAGAATTGGAGACAAGCGTCTATGGAGCAGATAGCCCAAGCCCGCGTGCGAATCAGTTGCAACCCAATAAGGAAGACATGGGCTAGAGCTACCCACGACCCGGATCCGAACCCGCTCATCCCGAGCCGTTGAGATCTCGCCCAGATGCATCATACGGTCGCTCCTTCGCTCACATCCATTTCTCGATGCCCCGCTCAACACCAGATCACGCCAAAGCCACATACTTCCCTCGGCCGTTCAGATCGTAGCCGCCTCATCCAACGCTCGCTCGGCCTGTCCCATCGTCCGTTGTTGTGCCTGCCTCACAACGAAGACCCAACTCCCTATTCCCTAATCGACCACCTCATTCTCTTCTTTCACTCTCTCTTTCTTCTCTTCTCTCCCGTCTCCATCAGTTGCAGAGAGAGCTCGCTCCTCTCCTTCCCTTCCCCGTCACGACCACCTTCTCCATCACCCTATCTCACCAACAACTCCATCCAGAGCACCACCTCACCGCAGCCCCTAGTTCTAGTTGTCTCTTGCTTGAGTCTCTTTCATAATCCTAGAGGCTATGTAAGAGATAACTAAAGCTAGGGTTTCTCAACAACCATGCATGGCGTCTCTGAGGCGATTAGACAGAAGAGGGAGCGAATTCAGAGTATGGGTGAGAAGAGTTTTGATTTAATTTATATTTTATTTCGATTTTTGGGGAGAATTAGGGTTCGAGATAATTTTGTTTGCATGTATAAATAACGATCGGTTGTGGGTGTTTGAGTTTACGCTGGATTAGCCAGACGGTCATTTAGCTTTAATTTTGTGTATTTTGTTCTATCATGTTTTAGTTTAATTTGCTAGGGGTTTGAATGAAACCTAGCTTATCACTGTGATTTTCATATTTCATGTATTGTTCTTGAGTGTTTAGTTTTCAAGATAGGTTTTAATCTTAGCATGTCACACTTTGCTCTCACAAAGTGCATACCAATACCATGGATGCCTTTGTAGTTAGAATCTCTCTGTGAAGATGATCCGCAACTCAAGCTTAACCATTATCAAGCCTCAGATTAGTTGTACTCTAAATAGACAGTTAATACTTTGGTAAGATACTCTAGTTGTGATTAAACTATCAACCGGAGAAACATCATAGATATAGGGTAGATTTGACACATCTCCCTTATCTCACAAAGAAACAATAGCAATATCATGAGTTGAAGACATAGTATAAGTTAGTGGTGGATTTGAGACCCTAGTATCCCACTTTGTCCATTGGTTTTCACTTGTAGTTCATTTTATTTCACTATTTCATCGTTACTAAACAAACTCGCCGCTTCGACAAAAACTTCGTTGTCACATTGTCACTTGAAACTCGGTTTAGGCAAGCCTTAGATCATTTAAGCACACCCTAGTCCTTGTGGGATCGACCGTACTTGCCGCGTCTCCAATCGACGCCGTGCACTTGCGGTATCACCGTAGGCCATAATTTACATACACTTTCGAGGCCTACCATTTCTAAGTTCACGATAAGAGTACATATGAATAATATACATAATAACATAAGTTTAAGAACAAATTTACCTGCAGTAGAGTGAAATTCCGACAAATTGGTTGGTTTTAGCCTTAGAGGCCCTTCTCATCTCCATCATCAAATGTGCCATTATCGCGGTGCCCAAGAATATCCATAGACACCTTCCAACGGATCCAAGTCTTGAAGGTAGTTCGCACTAACCCCTGTTGCCATTGGTGTCGGGGAATACCCTAGTGCCCAAGATGTATAACAGTAAGCGCGGCGGTATAACGAATTTGTTTAGGGTCCCATCCATCCTCCAAACTTCTTTTCTTTGTCTTTTCAAAATTCTTCTTAAGCGCGTCAACTTGATTGTCTTTGTCTTACAGGACGTGGATTCATAAAAGCTCTCCACGAAGTTTTGTAGTCCCAACCAAATAGCTTGTTAGTCATATCGTGCAACGTTGACCATTCTAGGTCTAGAGACTCAACTCCTTCTGCAATTGATTTTCCGATAACATTCAAGCCTAGAATGTTAAGGCATCTTCGAGGATGAAGGTCATCTCCCCAAAGGGAAGTGCATGGTATCGGTTTCACCATGATACCTTTCGACGAAGCAATTGAAAGTAACAGAATCAGGCTTCACATAATTTTCAACCAAAACATATAGACCAGAATCCTTTACTATTTTTTGGACCTCTTCACATTCCTCGGACAAGTCCCAACCATCTGCGGCTTGGTTTCTGCAAACACGCATGACCTTCTTATGATCCTACAATTAGGAGAGACAATACAATTAAGAGATTTTACATAAATACACAACAATACATATGTACAAGATAGAAAATGCTTACATAGGTTTGATAGATAGTACGAGCCCACGAGTGCTTGTATCCAAATAGTGTTTTCGGTTCCGGAGCTTCGCCCCAAATTCTACCACGTTCAAGGTCAGGAATCATGTCATCAATGTGAGGAATGTGAGAACCCTTAACTTTCACTTTGACGTTGCCCTTCCCCTTCTTGCCATTGCCTTGTGTTGGTTGTTGACTTGGGCCACCAACCGCTTTGGCTTGCTAATTGACTTTCCTCTTCATCTGGTTCATCTTGATCATCCTGCTCACGGTTTGCAAGTCGACTACGGTCACTACCACTCTCCCAAATTATCCCTCTTGTATCAGACCCCAAACGTATCTTACGACCTTCATCTTTCTCTCGAGGAGGCAGAGACTGAGGAGTATCAAGACCGTCCTTCCTTCTTCTCTTAGTGACAGCATCTTTATTTTTTCTTTTGTTGGCTTCCTTTGATTTTGACCTATATCGTAAGCACACGGAAAGCAATGAATATAAGACAACTCACCTTCAGTTTTAGTACCGGCATTGAATACCTTAAACTAAACCACGCTGGTACAATGTTCCGGCAATAAACATTGACTATCGACAGTGCCGGTACTCACTATCGGCATATAAATGCAACCTAAAATCTTTGCCGGTATTGTTGACAATGTTCCTGTATGTTTTAAGTCCACTACCGGCATTCTCTAATTATTAATAAACAATGCCGGTACCCATAACCGACATGTAATGAAACCAAAATTCTATGCCGGTACTGGTGACAAATTCATAAACTCTCATGTATGTTTTAAGAGTACTACCGGCATGCTCGAAATATTAGAAACGAATGCCGGTACTCAACACCGGCATGGAATGAATCCAAAAAACAATGACGGTACTGGTGGAAAATTCATAAACTCTCATGTATGTTTTAAGTCCAATACCGGCATACACGAATTATTATTAAACACTGTCGGTACTACAAAACCGGCACTGTATTCATCCTAGATTGAATGTCGGTAGTGAAAATTCAGTCTCTGGTTATTCTGGGGTTGTAAACCTAAGATTTGTATTCATCATAGATTGAATCTAGGAACTCAAAACCAAGACTTGTATTCATATGAATTTCAATGCGGTACTCTCTCAAACTCAATTTGTTTGAGTTAGGTTTTGCGATTCTAACCTAAACCCATTGCCATAGATCGATTTAAACACCTACAAAGTAGTTTTAAATGACTTACCTTCTCACAGAAGCCATATATTTGTGTAGTTGATCGTCAGATAACGTTGCTTCTTCGTGTTCTTGCTCTTGATCAATCTTAGCAAGTCTTTCCGCCTGTTTTTGTTGAGCAATCGATGTTGAGTTCGATTGGGCATTTGGTTTCTTTCGTGGAGGCATTGTTTATGCTTCGGGTTGGTTAATCGACGAAGAAATTTTTGAATCGACGATTAATCGACGAAGAACGATGAAGAACGATGGAAAATTTTTTGAGTAACCTAACCATATTACGGTCAGATCTTGAATTGAGAATGGGGGATATATGTTTTGGTTTTTTGATTTTAATGTTTTAGTAGAAAGGGTAGTATGGTCTTTTCATAATGTTTTTTAATTAACCAAAGGCTATTTTAGTATTTTCATACCCAAAAATCACCCCTTAACACACACCATGGGTTGGGAGAAGTAATCAATATCCCCCAATTACTTTTTATATCCCCCAATTTCGCGTTCAGGAATAAATAAGAAAATACCTCCGAAACAAATTTCATAGAATTTGGTTGTAATTACAATGCCGGAAAAGATGGTCCAGAGTGTCTTGATCTTTATGGCAGATAAAACATCTAGAAGCAATCTTAAAACCCTCTTATTTAAACATCATTAGTAACAACTCATTTGGTGAATTTTCAAATACTATATTTTCCGTAGAAATAGTATTCTTGCTTATTTCGATAATCCCCGATACAGAAGATGCAGGGACTTCATATGTTCTTATACCAATTCATTTTTGGTAGCACTAATCTAACTTTATTAGTTGCATCTTCTACAGTAAAGATTTTATTCTGATTTCCAAATAAAATCATTTTATCATATCCACCATGTAGAGATTAGAAACATCAATAAATTCTAAAAAATCCTCAGGAATAACCTATTAATTGTCGAGAATTAAACTATTAAACATCATGCCAGAATTCTGAGTTACATAGGCATTTCCTTGGAAATAACTAATAAGGGCGGAGTCATGAATACAAACATCCCTCCAAACAGAAATCTTCTTACCATTCCCAACAATCCATATAGGGTGCTCATTCAAGTCATTCAAAACCCATTTCAAACTAGGGCATACAAAGGACTGTTGATAGTAATAAATTAAATTACCATTCTTATCAATATATTTATCTAAGAGGAAGCGAAGCGGGTCATTAAGTGTTAGAAGTCTGAACTTTCCTGAGCAGTTTCATATGCAAAGCTTTATTTAGATCTTCGAATTTTATGATTCCCAAACCACCTTCATCAAGAGGAGTACAGACCTCATCCCTAATCGTAATAATGAGTTTTTTTTTTATTTCAGCATAACCAGTCCAAGAGAAGTTTCTAATGATCTTTCCATACTCAAAGATTACGCTTTTAAGCCATTTAGAAATGACATATTATATATTAGATGATACTCATAAGCTTACCCATTAAAGTTGTCAGTCTAATTTTAAGTAATCCACAAAATACCAAATTTATTATGCCATGCATTAATATAACACTTAAATGTTTGTCAGGTCTCTGTTTGATGACTATATTAACTAATGGGTAGATGTTCCTTATTATTTTTTCAAGTTAACTCCTTGTAGGAATATTATTCTTATTTTTTTAAGGAGGAATACTAGCTTTTGGAGTAGCCTATTTGTTAGAGCATGGCTCGGTTGAACCCACCAAGTGTTGGTATGTCAAGTTTGGTTGTCATCTTTTAGTGAATCAAAACTCATGTTAAGAGTCGCTTGATTATGTACTAGAGTTAAACTTCGTATAGGTTTGCTTGAAAGTATTAGGATATGAGACATTACAAGTATTGCGAAAACTTGAAGATGTGAAGAAGCAAGGAGCTACAACGACAACAATCATCCTTCCACTTGAGGTTAGTGATATTTGACTTGAACTGTTTCATTCCCTAACGTATCTTTCAAGTCGTGCATATTAAAAACATAACTGCGAAGCATATTTGAACTCTAGATAGACATAGTATTAAGGAATACAATACGAGGTTTATTGCTTAACCATTAAACTTTTGTAGATAAGACATCGCCATAATCATTTGAATGCTATTGTGATTATGTATGGGTATGAGGTGAGGATTTCATCCTAGGGAACAATGTTTACATGTGTTCTAAGGAAGTGAGTTCATAAAATTGTTTGTGAACCGAAAAGGAAATTGCCAGGTGTTATTGGTTTTGTTATTCATTGCATATCTTATAAACAACCAATATGTGTGATAGAGTATAACCGCTCACAACTTGTTGTGTTCTTGGTAGAAACTGTTCACAAAGGCCTGACTTATGTATTGGTATAAATTTTATTAGTAAAACCGATCTTAAGTAATCACCTGTGGTATGATCGGATTTTGTATGTCTGACCTTGTAAGGGAAAGGGAATCGATCCTTGTAATGGAAAGGGAGCCGATCCTTGTAAGGGAAAGGGAACTGATCCTAGTAAGGGAAAGGGAACTGATCCTAGTAATGGGTGCAGTACATCAAAGGGAACCGATCCTTGTATGGGGTGCATCAAGGTTTATAGCAGAAAGGGAAACCGATCCTATGGACATGTGCAACACATATAAGTTAGATACCATATATATGTGGGGAACCGATCCTAGTACCTAGTCAACCGAACTTTTGGGAAGCTAGTGTGCCTATGCAAAATATTCACATAAAGGTAGAACCGAAACTTGTTTTGGTAGAACCGTAAACCCATGATTGTGACTGAATGTTGGTTTGATCAATCACATAGTTCTTGAAAGTCATATGAACCAATTCTAAACTTGTTTGGAAGTGTGGCAAACCGGTTTCAAGGTTGTAAGTGTGAAAGAGAACTTACAAAGTTAAGATGTCGACAAACTTTGAACACGTCTTTGTGAATGTTTATTTCTATAATTGTTCAAAGATATTCCTAAACGGCTAGGGAAGAGAATCCAGGATCGAAACATAAGTAAGTTAAGAATCTTTTAATTAAGGTTATTAATTTCATTTTGTAGGGAAATTACAGAATTAGTAATGTGCATTTACTAATTAGATTTTCCGAGAGATTTCGATCGTTATTTTTGGACAGAGCTGATAGACGCATTTATGTGTCTATTTTAGTCTCATTTCTCTGTAATGTTAGTACTCGATTTTGCGCTTATTTTGGTATTTTATGTCTTTGTAGGTGTTTTTGGAGAAATAAGCTTTTGCGGCGAAATTGGCTCGAAAATTGGTATTTGCGCTCGTGGGAGAAAATTACTATTCGGACCCCTCATTTGGATAAGGGGCACCTCAATTACTAAGGGGCGACCACTTGCTATTCGCACCCCGGGAATGGATAAGGGGCAGTCATCTTCAAGATTTCAAAATTTGCAATTTGGCGGGAAAACTTTCCAGCGAGAACAGAGTTTAGGGTTCGGATTTTCGGATGTGTTTGGGAGAGATTCAATCGCTGAATTCTCTTGGCATGAACCTGTTAGAGCATCATAGGTCTCTTATGGTTCTTTGGATCGATCAACTTGGGCTGCATGATCGTGTTAGAAGAAACAGAGGTGTGGAGTTCACGGTTTGCTGCGTAAGCTTCTGGGCTTAATTTCAGCATGTTCTTTTCGGATCTGTTCATGGAATGGGTTTGGGTTAGGCCTGTTTTGATCAAACAGGGTTGGTAGTAGGATCAGATTCGAAAAGAAAAGGAAGTTCCGTCGTGTTGGTTTGAAACAGGGAAGAAGTTATTGACGGTAATAGAGACGCTCAACATGGAAGTTACATGAAAAAAAAAGGGAGAGAATATCTTCCCTGAGATTCGACTCTATCAAATACAAGGAATTTTGGGAAGTTTTATCAACCCAGAGATGCGTAAAGAAAATTTGGAGAAGATTATTCGCAACTTGGCAGCGAAGAAAAGAGGAGAAGAAACGCGAGATTTTCTCGGGATTTTATTGCCTTGTGGTGTATATATATCCTGGTTTTGAGCAACAGAGGAGAGTCGAGAGTTTGGGGAGGTTTCTGTGAAGAACGAAACGCTGCAGAGGAGTTGTAGCAGCAGCAGCAGGAAGAAGAAGAATAAAAGTTACTTGTTGCTGTAAAAACTCAAGAACACCAAGAACATTGGACCACCAAAAGCCGTCGCAGAAGCAGTCTCAGATACAACGACAAAGTTAACCCTCTATCGTTCTTCAAGCAGTCGAAAAACAAGGACCCTCGGTGACGGTCGTTTATTACTGAAAATCATTGTAAGCACTTTTATTATTATTTTTCAATACAATGATTAATGAAATTTTCTCCAATCTTCGTTCTATGAGTAGCTAAATTTCTTTTCTAGGGTTTTGGAGGAAACTATTTTTAATGGGTAATATTTAGTAATTAATTTCTTTGGCATATTTACTCCAAAAATTGTGTTTTAATTTGTCTAAAAATTCTCTCTTCTTTACATGCTTTGTAAAAACTGTTTTGGGTAGTTGCTACCGTTCATTTATAAGCGAAGGAGGATTAGGCCTTAGAATAGCGACGAAAGTCATAAAAAAAGAGCATGTAGTGTTATATCTTCCAAAGCATGAGATTGAGTTCGAAAATTGTTTTGAGTAAAATCGGAGTATTATGTCAAAGTTTTAATTATTGAGTTTACTATCATTAGAAGTAGCGGAATCCAAAGCCCTAGACTCATCTCTCCTTGGTAACAAAAATTAATTGTAATTAGTTTTTCCTTAAAAATATTTTCTTTTAATAATCAAAAACCAAATCTTAAAAAAAAAAGTCCGAGCGAACGATACTCTTATACTTACCACTTGTAAAACTACATCAAGAGCATTTCCAGGAATTTTGAAAACCGAATCTGTGCTTTTATGAATATCTTGAGAATATTTTCGGTTTTGGAAATTCCTTGGTGTCCAAACTTCCTTGTCTATAAATACACGAAGTTTGCCTTTCTAGCAAACTAATCCTTTATAACAACATATTTACTCTTTTGTTGTTGTTACTAGTGTAGCCGCCTATTCGGAGAGGAGAGTAACCTAATTAGGAGAAATCTCTTACGGCCGCTCAATTTAAAGTCTTCTTTGGGATTGAGAAGCTCTAGAGCGACCCGTTGGTGGGAAACTAGATAATTGCGGTTTATCTTTGTTTTCGGTTGATTTGATTGACTAATGGTGGTTGAAATATGATTGCACCTAGTTTGTTTATTCTTGAGAAACTTCTCTTCTGATATAAGATTCACTCAAACTAGTTCAGAGTTTCGACAGGGATCTTTAGACTGTTGTTAGTTTTAAAAACGATCTTGTGATAATCCATTGTTAACAGACTCCGTTCTGTGCGTGATTGATCACAAGAGATTCAATTGATTGTGTGCAGGTTTTTATTGAAGATTTAAGAAGATTTGAAGATTAAGAAGATATTGAAGATCTGACTTGGATTTTATAATCTTTGGTGTGCACAATACTTGTTTCGGTAAAAGGAGATCCAATTAATAATCGGTTTATCCTTGTGGTAGATTGGATTGATTAATTGAGTAGATCGGCATCAATACGTTTCCTTATGATTAAAGGTATTGATTGGCTAAATCTTAAACGATTACCTTTGGGTGATTGAACATAAGATAGATATAAGGACACGACGAAGGAGTTTATGTTAAGATAAACAGAAGAGCCTTTGTCCGACTCATATCACTTGGTTGAATAAAGTTAATACCAAACAGATTTGTTGTTCCTTTACTGTTTGGAATACGAACCAAAGGAATTGTTCCAAGTACGTGACTTATTCACAAGTCGGAGGCGTAGGAATACATACAGAACTAAGTGAACTATAGGGTTAGTTACTTGGTCTCAATTATACGAAGTTAGGTGTAATTTTGTGTAGCGGCTTAATCCTGAGAGTATTCGATTCTGGACAAGGTCCCGGGGTTTTTATGCATTTGCGGTTTCCTCGTTAACAAAATCTTGCTGTGTCATTTACTTTTATTTTCTGCATTATAATTATTTTATTATAATTAAAGTAAATCACACAAACGTTAATTCCTATTTACTTGATAAGCAATCCTATTGTGTTTGGTTAAGTCTGAACCTTTGTATCAAGTAAACATACTTTGTTGTTGTATTGTCTTGATCTCATATCCATAGACGATCACACGAAGTGTGAACCAATTAGTTGTATTGTCTCGACTCAGTCCATAGACAATCACTTTCGGAGAAATGACTTATAGGTAGGAAAATTTTTAGCTTGAGGTATATTTGGGTACCCTCGCCTTTTCAATATTAATTTTTTCTACATTGGCTACTTCAAATATTATCATTTTGCAATGATTAAAGTTTATTTGTTTAAATTTTATTTTAGAGATGATTGCAATACTTAATATTTATCGACTATTATGAGTATTGCTTACTTTGTGAGATTTGTTCTTTGATATCATATTTCTGGTGACTAGAACGGATATCTCATATGTTTTCATAGATTAAGCTCTTAACATTTTGTGTTCATCACTGGCTAAAATAAGAGTAAACTATTTTGAGAATTGCAATATTGATCTTCCCACGATTATACTCTATGAATATATTGCAGGGACTCCGAAATCGTAACTAGCAGGGAATCAGATCGAGAAAATTAAACATACGTCCATACATGGCTAGAGAAGATATAATTCTGATGTTGAGTCAATCGTTAATATTACGCTCTTTGTTCGTAACTATCTTAGAGAATGGTTTTTGTCTATGTTATTTTTCTCATGATAATAATGTTTCTTAGTGCCTATAACACTAAGATCATTGGTTTTAACTTCTTTGTTCGTAACTGGCGAGAAGATAGAAAGATATTTGGGACATAAATTTACTTGTAAATTTGTTAGTGTCCAAGAAAATCCTTATATTGTAGTTTGAGAAATTTCACTCATGTGGTTCTCTTGGGAATGACATTAAATGGGGGAGAGTTCAATTTGAACTTGTACTTAATTGATATATCGGTATGGGGAGTGCGGATGTGGAATTGTAGAAGATGATTGTACCTTTATCTCTCCTTGATAAATATGCTAAGTTTACTTAATAGAATCGTCTAAACAAAAAGTTTGTATGTTATCTTTAGTCTCGATAATTCTTTTGCGTATTTCATTAAGATCTCTTGTTTTTCACATTTGCCAATTTTGTTGGTAAAAAGGGGGAGAATTATTTAGTAGTATTCCACTATAACATATGTTTTTTCGGAGCATTATGTAAGGGGTAGTGGATTACAAGTTGTAGGTTTCACCTATTATGCAAAAGAGTTAAGTAAAGACTAGGAGGGAGGACATATCACCGTAGTTTTGGTACACCTGGACTTTGAGGTATAGTAATACGCACCAATATATGTAACAACCATTAAGTAGATTGACTTTGTTATTTTGGAAAATAATATTCTCATAAGTTTTTATCGCGACGGATAATCAACAACAAAGGTGTTGAAACGATCATATGCAGAACCATAAGAGAACTTGAAGAACGAAGAATGCAAGACGACGTTGAAGATTTAAGTAAACCAAGCATGATGGATTTTCTGAGCTGAAAGGTTTATTTTATTGAATTTATATCTTGATAGTTGCACAAAACTACGTCTTGATTTCTAGTCTAATAAAATCAAGTCTCAAACTAGTTGAGTATCAAACATCAATGAATGACCCTCGACGATTGAAGACTGGAGAAAAAACAAAGACATTTGGTGAACATCATCGACAAAGAGGTATATGAAGACGAAACCATCATATTTACTCACGAAATTTACCATTTTATCTTGGGAGACTATGTCGTATGATTTTTAGTAGATTTAGTTATACAAAGAAGAAATTTAGAGTCAAGCTTGTCTTGACAAATCTCTCAAAATATGATTCAAGCAATGGATGTTCATAAATCCTTAACAATATTTGTTAAGAACAATTTATTGTTCATGAACTATTTTTGTTTCAAGTTGGTCATTTGGAAATTGCCCGAGCAATGATATGTATTATTTATTGCGATTGAGAATGTTTCAGATTGCTTAAAGAGAGTTTTCAATATTGAATCATGAACACAACGTAGGTACATACCCAGTACGCATACACTAGTGGTCTGAATTCTGAAAGTGGGATAGGCACGCACACCCAGTACGCGTACCCCATGGTTCTGAGTTCGTAAATTAATGGAGGTATGCATACCCATTACGCCTACCCCTGGGAGCTGAGTTCGTGAATGGATAAGGGTGTAGTGTACCCCAACAGCTTGAGTTCACGGACTGGACCATAGGTATTCGTTCCCCTATGCATACCTACCAAGTATAGAACTAAGCAGATGCTCATAAAATATTTTTCATAAATATGTTCGGCATTGCTACAACTCTCATAAACACTTCAAAGAAAACTTTGTTCACTAAATACTCGGTGTTTGTAGATCATGGTTTCAGTCTTGAATGTTAATGAACACGACTTATTCTTGAAAGTTCAAAAGGCGTATTAGCCAATAGAATGGTTCAGTCTTCACATGCCTCTTGTTGATGAAGTTCTCTAAATGTCTTCGTTTTATCATCAGTCTTCAATCTTCGAGGATTACTCAGTGATGTATGATACACAACTACATATATCTAAACCTAATCCGACACTTAACTTTAATAAACTAGAAATCAAGATATAGTTTTGTATATCTAACAATGACAACAAGCTTTAGATACCAAAACTTGTGAGTTCGGTCGAGCAGTGCTCCAACACAACTCATCTTCTTCACAACATTCATCAGCCTAATTTATACTAATATTTTTAAAGGGTGAACTAGTGTTATTTGGAGCTTCAAATATAATGCTCTTGTATTTCGATTGGAATTCATGATCAAATAACTTTAACTTTCCTACAAATAGCCTTATAAAAAGTATAGAAAACTTATTTATTCTTCTAGAAAATACGTAAATTTATTTATTTCCATGATTACGTGCATGCTTCTTAGACTCATATTTGGATGGGAACAATCTGAGAATTTTGCATATGATATGTTTTTTAGAAATATTTTTTCCTATAGAGAAAGATGCATTTAAAATCTCAGAGAGTTTAACATAAAACTTTTCAAATGTTTTGCTATCACATATTCAGAGGTTTTCCTAATCTGAAGTCTAGCTTCTTTTTTTGATGTGTTTCATTCGAATACGATCTCAAGATTATCCAAGCCTCTTTGGATGTTTGTCATGTGGATACATGATGCTGAAGATCTCGACTTATTGCATCTACTATAAAATTCAAATCATCTGAGTTCATCGTACGACTATAAACTTTTATACTCAGTTTCCAATTTTGCAACTTTCGGACGTACATATCCATTGACTAGTAATACCAAGTCTTAAAGTCACGAGATTAAAGGAAAGACCCGATTAATTGCATACTTCCACAATAGATAGTTTGTACCATCAAATCTTGGCGATACATTAACTGAATTTGATTCATAGGAACACGAAATCGATCCCAACTCTGAATGGAAAGAGGTTCGAAGAAAAAAAATTCAAAAAAAAAGGCAAATTGAGTTATTCTGAACCTTGTATGCTGATAGTTTCTGATAATAGTACGGTTGTGGTTGTAGAATCTGAGGGTAATGAGGACACTATTGTGTTATAAATAACCAAACAGTTACAGGATGATTTAGCTAAGTTCGAAATGGCTTATCGCATTATGTTTGTTGAATTGGCGAGAACTAAACAGGCTGCAGATGTGCATACAACATTAGTTAACATGTCTATATTGGTAGAACTAAGCCACTGGAAACTAAGCCAAGGTGTGAATGTTTAATTGGAAAGAACTAAACTTCCACATCCCGATAGGTTTCTAGCAACATCCTCGGCTACCCCTTTATGTGATGCTTCAACACAAAGTTCTGAATATGTTTCTCTAAATAAATTTGACATTCTTGATTCTGAAATTGATATTAATATTACTAAAACTCTGGATGAGGATGATGGTAGCGAAGAGTATGTGGATGAAAACATTATAATGGAGGAAAACAGACAGTAAAACAATATGGTTGGGTTTGGTAAAATAAATGAAGTAGCGAATAGTTATTTAAAACAAAATTGAGTGGCTTAAGGACTTTAAAGAAATAAGTTTAGAGAAGGAGTCATGTAAGGTTTACCAATCCTTGTCTGACTCGGATTTGGACAATAATTAGTTAGGAATCCGGGGGAGAGCATATTTTTTTTGTTCATGCTAGTTATACTCAGGTCACAAGGAGGAGACTTTAGCAGAAACTTGATATGCTTGATATGGTCACTCCATGGCTTGTTATGGGTAACTGTAATTGTGTTCTGCGATTAGTGAATAAAAAAGGTGGACTTGAGCCTAAAACTTATGTTATCAATGAGTTTTGTGATTAGATGGATGATAATAACCTCTTTGAAGCTGATGTTTCAGATAGGAAGTTCACTTGGACCAATGGGCAATCTATTTCTCGTAGTATCATTACAAACTGGATCTTGTCATAATCAATGATGCTTGGTTAACAAAGTTTAAAAACTGGCGGTGTAAATCTCTTAATAGGGAAGTTTTGACCATTTCACTCTTATTAATTATCCACGAGCTATTTCTGAAAAAGCGGGGGTACAACAACCACACCCAATATTTCGCTTAGCAATCTGTATGGAAAACTCCAATATAATTCCAAGAGAATCAACTATACAGTCAGACTCAATCAATGGAAATATATCCAAGAGTTGTATCTTTGTTTCACAATGTAATCAGCAAATCAAACAGATAGAAATCCGTGAGCCTAATTATTATGTGAAATAACTTGAACGGTACCAAAGACCAATGTTCAAGTATCAATCAATTTAAATCAACAACCAAAGGTTGGATTAACTAACTGATTGAACTACGCACAACCTGTGATATTTCAATTATATAAACAAATATAATGCAGAAAAGAAATAACACATACACCAGAAATTTTGTTAACGAGGAAACAACAAATGCAGAAAAACCCCGGGACCTAGTCCAGATTTGAACACCATGTTGTATTAAGCCACATAGACACTAGCCCACTCCAAGTTAACCCTGTTTGGAATGTAGTTGAGCCCTAACCAATCTCACACTAATCAAGGTACAGTGGCACTCTTTACGTCTCTGAATCCCAATAAGACTCTACGCACTTGATTCCCTTAGATGATCTCACCCACAACTAAGAGTTGTTATGACCCAAAGTTGAAGACTTGATAAACCAATCTATCTCACACAGAAAAGTCTATTAAATAGATAAATATGTCTCTCACAGATAAACCTATGAGTTTTGTTCCGTCTTTTGATAAATTAAGGTGAACATGAACCAATTGATATACCAGACTTATATTCCCGAAGAAAAACCTAGAAATATCAATCACCTCACAATAATCTTAATCGTATGGAAGGGAAACAAGATATTGTGGAATCACAAATGATGAGACGAAGATGATTGTGACTACTTTTTATTTTGCCTATCAGAGATTAAATCTCGAGCAAATCTTAGAGAAGATAGTACTCAATCACGATAGAAAACAGCATTATCAGAACACGCAACTACATAGAAAATAGTTGGGTCTGGCTTCACAATCCCAATGAAGTCCTCAAGTCGTTAACCTACAGAGTTTTAGAAAAACTTAATTTTAAAGGAGAATCGACTCTAGTCGCAACTAGTTGATAGACACATTTTTTGTGTCTGAATTGTCCTTAGTGTTGGTATTGTTGGAACTCGATTTTTGTACTAATATTGTGTTTTTATGTATTTTTAGGTATTTTTGGAAATAAATATTTTTTGGAAAAATCGGCTCGAAAAGTTCGCAGAACACCCCGGAGGACATTTGCTATTCGGACTCCCACTTTGGATAAGGGGTAACCCAATTACTAAGGGGCACCTCGTTGGGCACTGCTATTCGCACCCCGGGTTTGGTTAGGGGGACACCATCTTCAACATTTCAAAATCAGTTTTGGCGGGAAAAAAAGAGTTCTTCCCTGGCAGTTTAGAGTTCGAGAATTCAAGGCGTTTTAATGAGACTCAATCGCTGAAACTTATTGCATGGACTTGTTTGAGCGTAACAGGCGTGGTGTGGTCGATTTCTTCAGCTAAAATTAGCTAGTTACTCGATTAGAAGAAAACAGAGCAAGTCACGTTTAAAAGAGATATTCACGGGATTTTTTGTGGTTTGCTTGTGGCCTCAGGCAGTTTGACTCCAACTGAAATGTGTAGAAGACGTGATTCAACATTTCAGGAGCGTGTTCGTATCATTTCAACACAAGAAACAGATAAAAATGGGAATTATTCCCGTAACATGCATGAAAAATAAAAGAAAATATCAAGGAGTTATTATAAAGATTTTGGGGGTTCTGAGAGTATAAAATGGTGTTACGAAACTCAAAGAAGGAGTACGGAGAGTTTGGGAGAAGAACAGAGCAATAAAAATCGAGTTACACAATTCTGCTGCTGCTGCTGTGAAGGAAGAACACGAAGAACATCAACGCACAGGGAACCGTCATTGTTCTACGGTGACAACGACACTTCTCTACGTGGGTCGTAATACGGAGGCAGACTTAAAAGAAGTAACGGTTTTCAACCCTGTTTGTGTGATGTTTGCAACACTTATAATCGTTGCAAACACCCGATTTTCATCATTTTTCTCCATTTCATCATTTGTACACCTCCTTTGAGCAATAAAAATGAGTTTTGAGCGTGTTTCCAACATGATGAGCTAGACCCCATTACTGGGACGACGGAGGAAGCTATCTTGCCAATGAAAAAGTGGTAATTCTTAATTATTTAATTTGTGCAATTTTTAATTATGATTATTTGCCTAGATTGAAAATAGACTTTATGATTTTTGTTAAACAATTGTATTTTCTATTGATGGAATATGCTTGCCCTAGGGTTTTGATATCCCATGCTTTGGATTAACATTTGTTGTTTCTAAAAAATCTACTTTTGCAATAGTTGAGAATCAAATTAAACGTGTGAAATTGCATGATTGTAATTAGTATCACTTTGAAATTGGTAAATAGCGGAATCCTAGCCCCTGACCTCTCCATAATTTCCAAACAACTTTTTAATTGAGCTTGTTATTTTTATTTACGAAAATTAAGTCTAAAAAATCTGCTTTCACAAGTCTTGAACGAACCTATTACTACAACATCATTGAAAATAACCATCAATTTTTGGCGCCGTTGCGACGCGGATTTGTCTTTAGGCTAGAGTTTTTAGATTTTTTTTTTTTAAGGTTTTTATTTGTTTTTATTTTATTTGTTCTTCTTTACGTTTTTGGGTTTTTGTCTTTTCCTTACAGAATTTGGAATTCGGAGCGAAAGAAAATTTTGCCAAACCTTTTGGTGAATACTTAAAGACTGGGAGTAAAAGGCAAAGCGAAAGGAGCGAAAGAAGAAGATTTTTTTGTTTATAAAAAAGAGAGGAAAAAAAAAAGAGAGAGGCATTTTTATTTTTATTTTATTTTATATTTTTTATATTTTTTTTTAGACTTTCCTTTTATTTTGCACTTTTACTTTTTGGACTTTGGACTTGGACATTTGAACATTCTTTTATTTTTTAAACCCTACGGAAGGGTAGTATTAAATATTAAACTGTTTGCAGAGAAGGACGGTGATTACGATATCACCTCGGCCCCTCGGGTTCGTACATGACATAGGAGTCGTGGCCCGAGTCGACTACAACGGTTCATCCCCCGTCTGCACGGAGGTAAGTTTGTCGAAACACTCGCGAATCCCCCTGCCAGCGAGTTCCTGTCTTCCTTCGTGTGAATATATGTTGAGGACTTGAAAACGGCTGTTTTTAATTTCCTAGTAAAGGGCAAGGACTGGCCATATAAGATAAGGGTTCGGATTTCATCACCGTTCTCTTCTTGCCCGCCTTAGGAAAACAATACTTAACGCGAACCTAAGCCTTAAAATCTGGAATAGAACGAGACCGATAGGGTAACGAGCTTAGTAGGAAAGTCTTCTGAAAAATATTGGATACTCTTTTAGCATACTTTGAAGTTCATGATGGTCTGTGAAGTTGAATGCGTGATCGCGCCGCCTTGTAATAGCGGTAAGGCCTTGGGTATCAAAGCTCCACCGAGCTTCCTCGCCTTGATTCAACTTACTTTGACTCGGATTGATCCAAAGGGGTTTGCTTAAATTGTAACGAATTCCCTTTCGAACGATTAGAAGTGGTCTAGAAAACAATCTAAGTGGAGCCATCATGCTTTTTGTTTGCTAGATATCATTAGGTTTGATGAGGTGGAGTCAGCCTTGTTTGTGCTTGCATAGAACTTCCCTTCCTTTTAGGATTTTTTTTTTTTTTTTTTTTTTTTTTTAGTGTATGCCCGAGGTCTTTAAAGAACGGGCTTGGAAAAGAAACTCTCTAGGTCGTTTGATTAGTGACAAACCTAGTAGTTCTTCTTGCGAAGGCGGGAACTCGAAGACTCTTCTTTTGAGAGCCCCGTTTTGGAAACTTCAGAGTTTGAGAATCTGTCTATTTGTGAGGAAAGTACCCTAGTACTTCAATTTGTGCGTGATGGTACTTTGAAAGATTACATGTTCCCAACTAGGACCAACCGAGATTCGTGTATTAAATTGCCAGCCAATACGGCTATTTTCGAGATAAAACCTAGTCTTCTTCAGATGATCCCTATATTCTTAGGAAAAGATGATGAGAACCCTTATTTTCATATTAGGGACTTTGAGGAAATTTGCGGGACGGTTAGAATAAAAGACCTTGCGATGAAGTCTTGAAACTTAAGATGTTTCCCTTTTCCTTGAGAGATAAAGCCAAGACCTGGCTGAACAACCTACCATCTGGATCCATTGAAACATGGCAGGAAATGACTGCAGATTTCTATATGAAATTCTACCCTAAGCATAAAACTGCAGCTGTTAGGCAGAAAATTAGTGCTAGTATGCAACAAGAGGGAGAGTCTCTTTATAGGTTTTTAGAGAGATTCAATGATCTCCTATCCCAGTGTCCTCACCATGGATTTGATAAGATGAAACTTGTGGAGATTATTTATAATGGTTTAGACTATTCGACTAAATCCATGGTTGAATCTATGTGTGCCGGTGAATTCAAAAATAAAACTGCTGATGATGCTTTTACCTTCTTGTTGATGGTGGATTTTCGTTCAAGGTTGAGTTTGTAAAAAACCAGAAAAATCATGCGCTGACATCTTGTAAAAGATAAAGCCATTTATAAGTGCTGGATACTCCCTCACTTAATTCAGCCTTGTATTTCCTGTACTCATTATCAGTGTGGCATGACGACTGAGTGTTACTCTTACAGAGTAACATGAACCTCCAAGCACTATAATGAATCATTATCGAGTGTGGCATGACGACCGAGTGTCACTCTTCTGAGTAACACGAACCTCCAAGGACTATAATGAAGCCATGTACGGAATACCCGTGACGGCCGATTCTCGGTGTGTTATACTAGCCCGAGCCCTCTCGGTGTGTTATACTAGCCCGATTGAGCCCCTCTCGGTGTGTTATACTAGCCCGATTGAGCCCCTCTCGGTGTGTTATACTAGCCGATTGAGCATCCGGACTTGATTGTATCGGTCTAGGATATGATTCGATCGCAGATCATCCAACTCCATAAGCATGATTGGATGACCACAGATCAATTCCATCACCCCCAAGCGGTATGGAATACACACGGCCTTAGCTTGCCAGATATGATCTGATCGCAGTCATCCAACTCCACAAGCATGATTGGATGACCACAGATCAATTCCATCACCCCCCAAGCAGGTATGGAATACACACGGCCTTAGCTTGCCAAATATGATCTGATCGCAGTCATCCAACTCCACAAGCATGATTGGATGACCACAGATCAAT
This sequence comes from Papaver armeniacum, assembly GCA_023531295.1. Lineage (NCBI taxonomy): Eukaryota > Viridiplantae > Streptophyta > Magnoliopsida > Ranunculales > Papaveraceae > Papaver > Papaver armeniacum. The sequence goes on from JAJJWW010018825.1 coordinate 79,022, forward strand.
TCCATCACCCCCAAGCAGGTATGGAATACACACGGCCGACCCCGCATGGTCGACCATTGGCCTTTGCTTGCCAAGAAACCGTCCATACCAAGCATTATGGGCGGAAAACCCTAAATTAGGGTTTGCGGCATATTACATGTGCCGCAAAACGGTCTCAACCATCCATCTTCGCAGGTATAGATGGAGGTGTAGATATAGAACTCAAAGGGCCGAGCATGTCGACACAATCACCATGTGACCGCCTACATACATGACCGATCGGTCAAAACCAACCATGATTGGTTACAACAAATTCGTCCACCGAAAAGAGCATGGTCGCACGGCTTTGCAAGCCAAAATTAGGGTTCAAGCCATCACGCGCGTCCATCTTCTCCGGCACGAATGGAGGGTCACGAGATCAAATCGAGCAGTCCGGTCATACCAAAGCATGACCACCGTGGGCCCATCTACCTCTCCATGCGGTCGGCCAAGGCATATCATGCCTGGCCAATCCAAAACGCCCGCTCAAACATGCGTGGCTACACTTCCCAAATTGCAAATCGATCTCGACCACTCAACTTCATCGGACGAATTGGGTGGCTTAGATCACGTTTCATGAGACGGTAAGACATAGGCGTGCACATCGGCCCTACCGTCTACACGCCAAACCAACCGGCCAAGACCGACCAAGCTAGGTCGTCTTGGAAAACGCGCCGGAAAAGGGTATGGCGCGCGGCTTCTTGCGGTATCAAACTCTTATCGCAAAATCAATCTCGACCACTCCTCTTTGACGGTCAAATCGAGTGGCCCAGATCGCGCTTTCATGAGGGAACGGAATACAGGCACCTACACCATCATGCCGTCAACACGCATGTATGGTCGGTCCTCTACAAAATCCTTCCCACGCTTGGTTTCGACCAAGCTAAAGAGTGATGCTTGCGCACCTCTTTAAAAACCCTAATTTCATCAACGGTCGCAGATGAGTGTCTCAAACATCATCGTCCGTCCGACCTCACCCGACTTGGTTATACACCCCTGGTCAGGAGTTATTTGGTTAGTGAGGAGTCATTACCCATCACTTTACCACACCGTAATGCAGTACCTGCATAAAATACACACGATACTTCACAAGTATCGATTTTCTGAATAACGCAGTTATTCAATTCAGCATTACATGCTATCTTTCGTGGATCCACGATCCACATTCCAGACATCAATCATGTCACAACCGGGGGATACATCGGGGTATTGGTCGGCGGTTTACAAAGTGCGGCGTGCAACGCGCCATCACAAGAACGTGTTAGGAAGTCATGGACGGTTAGAGATGAACAGGGAAAAGTGGGCAAGGCGGTCGTGTGTTACCGACACACAACTCCACTACTCCATCATTCCACTACCTCCACTTCCCACGAGAAACGTGAATGAGGCTCAATGACTTGTATAAATAGGGTCTCCGCCCTATTTCCAACAACAAGGAATAAGGGAGAACAATACAAGTTCAGTCAGACGGAAAATCAACATCCGAGCCTCCTTACATTAACCGTAATTGCTCACTTTTCTGTCACAAGTCATAAGCAAGCCAACACTTTCACAATCTCAACATCTTCTTCGCTTCCCTCCCTAAGATCAACCCCATCTCCTTCACTTTGTGACCGAAACAAGTCTGGAACGGCCATTTCTTGGTTTAGGCCGGACTTGCACAGATTGATCTCTCGAATCTACAAGCACTCACCGCGCAGTGCATTTGTTGAAGGTTTAGATTCATTCCTCATCCACACCCCAAATTACCAAATTCTGTAGGAGTAATTTTCACCCATCAACAATTGGCGACCACGGTGGGAGATTGATCTATCGGTTGCATAAAATTGAATCCTCAATTTTTCGGTTTCCATCTCGCAATGTATCCGAAACTACAAAGCGGTTCGAGATATCATGGGAAGCATAGCTGGAATGCTGGAGGATGTCTTGGCAAATCAAGCCGGTATCACCGGGAGGCGGAGCGAGACATTTCTCCTTTTGAATGATATAGCGGCACAATTACAAGAAGGGTCGACGAGCATCCGCTTTCAGCAAAGACAAGAAATGTTGAATCATTAGCCAGAGTCACACCTTTACCGATGAAGAGGCAAAAGAGCACGTCATCACGGGGGACTCAGAAGAGACGAACAACATGGCCCAGCCGACGAAGACTCGAGGAAACTCCACAGAGGAAAAGACTTGCCCGGAGTACTACAATGTCTGCCGGATAAAGAAAGGGAACCTGCCGCCTATGGAGCCCTGCTAGAAGATTTGTATTTCAAAACTCTTATTGAATCACGGAAAACTGTCCAATCCACGTCGGCCTCCCAACCAGCTGAAGGAACGCTTGAGGAAGGAGAAATCAATCAGGAAATACCTGAGTACGGAGGATGGGGACGTTCAATCCGGTCACTCAGCAGTGACGTTACGACACCTTCTACATCCCTTTACTTAGGCAAGCGATCCCATGAGATACGATGGCACTCGCAAGTCATCCAATTTCATCTCTTGTTCCACGTCAAAGCCGCGGAGAGACGTTACAACGCCCGCTAACGCAGGAAAAGCTAGACTCAGGGTACTTACATTTCCCCTTCCCAATGAAGAAGATTCTGGAACTGCTGGAGACGTGGGTACGAAATGGAGAGGTGGAGCTACCCCCGGTATGGCGTCCGCCTACTGATCAAGAAGTAATGGACCCGAGGTACTGTCATTACCACCGGTTCCTTCATCACCCCACCAGTGAATGCAACGCTTTGAAGTGCATTGTTCAGGAGAAGCTTGGTTCAGAGAGATAGCTTTCAGAGGATTTTCTTAGAGAGACTACTCCGGTTTGATATAAGTGAGGCTTCAAAAGGCAAGTAAGTTTTACTCAATAACTTTACAAGAAAGATAGTTTAGAATTCACTGGGGACTTAGCATCCCGCACGTGGAGAAAGAGGCTCAGGAATCAAACGCCATGTTTGTTTCCGTTCGTGCCTCTCTTTTACATAACATTTGCAATTTCATGCGACATGTGCAATCATTCATGACCAAGATGCAAATTTCATTTAACGTGATCCCTTCCAAAAAGGTTATCCACAAAACTATCTCGAAATAAACCAGTTCAATTACCTACTCAAAACCAGAAATCAAATTACGAAAGAAAATCCTCACTATCACTCAAAAAGAAAAGCATCTAAAAGAAAAGCAAGTATATAGCACGAATACAGGGAAAGTCCTTCAGCAACAACTCATCCTTCTGGGCAAGGGCGGCTTTCATCCTTTGGAGCACGGCCTGCTTCAGGCTCGGTTCCTTAGACAACTTCTCAACCTCTTCTTCCTGACGAGCAACACAGTCCGCGGAAGGGACTTCATCCTGTAATTTCTGGAGCTCCTGAATCTTAGAGAAGCCTTTGAAGAACCAAGGAGCATTGAAGCTGTATTGCGCAAACACGTCCCGATGACACCTCCAGTCTTCAACCATCTCCTCAGAAACAGTTCGACCAGTCGTCACGCTCATCCCTTGGATAGTAGATAAAGCTTCTTGGACGCGGTTAACCAACGCAAGACGGCTTTTGAGTTTCGCGGTGGTAGCAATGTGACCGTGCTTCTCCCATATCGTTGTGTACAACTCTTTGAACTGGACCGGCACGCTGAATCCACCAACCAACACATGACCTGGATAAGGGACAGTAAAAGGAGGATCGAACAAAGCCCCAGGCTGCATCACCGCAATTCGGCGACCGCGGGAGTCTTGTCGATTGCCAGGGAGGCCTTTAAGAAGAAGTCACCACAATGGCCATATGGTTAGGAACACATTCAGGATGGATTCCAAGGGGAGCCGTCTCAACTACGGCCGGAACACCGTCTCTCTTGCATTCCTTAGGCATCTATTTCACTCTTTGATTTCCATCACGGCCAGGCCCTACATGTTACCGCACACATCAAGGGTTCGAGTTCGGGGAGGGCCCTCGTCGACACAGGAGCATCTTCCAATGTGATTTCTCTCAAGACTCTCGGGACGGCCAAGGTTAGCCCATGCAAGATTGTGCGTCATCCCACCACAATGACGGACTTGAAAGAAACCAGACCAGCACATACGGTGAAGCTTCAACCCATACTCACACCAAAAGGGACGCACTTTCGAAGCAAGACGTGATTAGAAGGGGAAGAGAATATACCGGCGTCGTTGTTAGCAATTAGCAAGAGAGACTGACACCCAGTCTCTCCGCCCAATGGAATGCTCCAAAAGCGATTCTCCTCTACTAAACATCGACATGTTAGTAGATGCAACCAGCGGACACGGCATGTTCTCCTCCATGGATGGATGTAGCGGCTACAACCAGATAAGGATGTACGAGCGTGACTCAAGGGCATATATCTCACCAACAAAGCGATACAACCTTGACCTTCTCGTAGCGGTTCACAGACAGCAAGGGAAAACCACCGAGATACAATATCCCGCATGTCCGCCAACTCCAACTCCGAGTGCCACATGTACGACTCCGCAATGATGCAACGGCGTTCGAGATATTCCATACCGGGCTCGACAAAAACCACTACGAACAAACCATGTAAACCACGCTTGGGGGCGAGGCTCGGCATGAAGTTCCTTCACCGTCGATCAAGGATTAAATCGAACCTGGAGAGGAAGCCACCTCAACTCTCCCTCTCGCGAAGCTGCTTCAATGGTCTATTCAAGAGCCGCCGCAACGCTCTCTCCGAGACCCACGTTCGCTTGTAATCCTTCTTCAACACTCTCTCCAGGACCCACCTCAACGGCCGCATAGAAACCACTTTAACATCCTCTCGAGACGTTTCAACACTCAAGCTGCATCAATAATCTGCGCTCCGGTCAAGTTATCTTTGATGTACTCATTGCTCAACATACGTCTCATCCATCCTTCATGAGGACCCAGCGGAGCATGAAAAACCCAGAGTCGATAGGAGGAAGGTTATCTGTGGAACGGATGTTTTCATATAGTTGAAAGGGCGCGGTGAACAATTCATCATCGATGTTCGGCATATCTTTGAAGATGTCAACACTTCATGACTTGGCACCGCATTATCTCCGTAAGACATCTCAACAAGGATTCTTTCTACCGCAATGAAATAAAAGACAGGAGTTAGAACTTGTATGAAAGCATATGAGAAGTGTCGCCACACACACGGCAAGACACAACTCACGCAATGGCCAGTCCAAACATCATTCAAGTCTCATACGGTACAAGCCTCAAGTCCGGTATTGCTCAAGTCAAAAGGTGGTGTTGCTCAAGTCGCAAAGGGTGGTGTTAATCACGACATAAGGCTGGTATAATAGGCGCACACAGCGAGGCCGGTTTGAGTCGAAGCACATGGCTGACGTTTGAAGCATGTACACAAGTAGACCCACTTTCAACCGAAGCAGACACAACAGGCCCACGTTCGATCAAGCGGGCGCATAACCCCACGAACGAAGCGGCGCGCAGTCGGTCGATTAGGCACATCCCAACGATTGAACGAAGCGGGCGCAATAGCCCCTCGACCGAAGCGGTCATAGCAAGGTCGACCGGAAAGCAAGCAAGACCGACATCATGCTAGGGGAACACTTTTCCGGACGTCTCTTGAACGTGACATGCTCGAAGGACAGACGACCCGTCTCTCTGGTAACATCTAACATTGTCTCATAAGTTTTATCTTTAACTTGTCACCATCTCATGCCTACCACACAATAGTGTAACCATTGTGTGCTAGGCGAGGACTTAATGTTGATGGTGGATTTTCGTTCAAGGTTGAGTTTGTAAAAAACCGGAAAAATCATGCGGCCGACATCTTGTAAAAGATAAAGCCATTTATAAGTCTTTGGATACTCACTCACTTAATTGACCTTGTATTTCTGTACTCATTATCGGTGTGGCATGACGATCGAGTGTTACTCTTACGAGTAACATGAACCTCAAGCACTATAATGAATCATTATCGAGTGTGGCATGACGGTCGAGTGTCACTCTTACGAGTAACACGAACCTCCAAGCACTATAATGAAGCCATGTACGGAATACCCGTGTGCCGATTCTCGGTGTGTTATACTAGCCCGAGCCCTCTCGGTGTGTTATACTAGCCCGATTGAGCCCCTCTCGGTGTGTTATACTAGCCCGATTGAGCCCTCTCGGTGTGTTATACTAGCCCGATTGAGCATCCGGACTTGATCGTATCGGTCTCGGATATGATACGATCGCGATCATCCAACTCCACAAGCATGATTGGATGACCACAGATCAATTCAATCACCCCAAGCGGTATGGAATACACACGGCCTTAGCTTGCAGATATGATCGATCGCAGTCATCCAACTCCACAAGCATGATTGGATGACCACGGATCAATTCCATCACCCCAAGCGGTATGGAATACACACGGCCTTAGCTTGCCAAATACGATCGATCGCAGTCATCCAACTCCACAAGCATGATTGGATGACCACAGATCAATTCCATCACCCCCAGCGGGTATGGAATACACACGGCCGACCCCCGCATGGTCGACCATTGGCCTTTGCTTGCCAAGAAACCGTCCATACCAAGCATTATGGGCGGAAAACCCTAAATTAGGGTTTGCGGCATATTACATGTGCCGCAAAGCAGTCTCAACCATCCATCTTCGCGGTATAGATGGAGGGTGTAGATGCGAGACTCAAAGGGCCCGGAGCATGTCGACACAATCACCATGTGACCGCCTACATACATGACCAGTCGGTCAAAACCAACCATGATTGGTTACAACAAATTCGTCCACCTGAAAGAGCATGGTCGCACGGCTTTGCAAGCCAAAATTAGGGTTCAAGCCATCACGCGCGTCCATCTTCTCCGGCACGAATGGAGGGTCACAGATCAAATCGAGCGGTCCGGTCATACCAAAGCATGACCACCGTGGGCCCATCTACCTCTCCATGCGGTCGGCCAAGGCATATCATGCCTGGCCAATCCAAAACGCCCGCTCAAACATGCGTGGCTACACTTCCCAAATTGCAAATCGATCTCGACCACTCAACTTCAGGACGAATTGGGTGGCTTAGATCACGTTTCATGAGACGGTAAGACATAGGCGTGCACATCAGCCCACCGTCTACACGCCAAACCAACCGGCCAAGACCGGCCAAGCTAGGTCGTCTTGGAAAACGCCAGGAAAAGGGTATGGCGCGCGGCTTCTTGCGGTATCAAACTCTTATCGCAAAATCAATCTCGACCACTCCTCTTTGACGGTCCAATCGAGTGGCCCGGATCGCGCTTTCATGAGGGAACGGAATACGGGCACCTACACCATCATGTCGTCAACACGCATGTATGGTCGGTCCTCTACAAAATCCTTCCCACGCTTGGTTTAGACCAAGCTAAAGAGTGATGCTTGCGCACCTCTTTAAAAACCTAATTTCATCAACGGTCGCAGATGAGTGTCTCAAACATCATCTCGTCCGTCCGACCTCACCTGACTTGGTTATACAACCACAGTCGGGAGTTATTTGGTTAGTGAGGAGTCATTACCCATCACTTTACCCACCGTAATGCGACTCACATAAAATACACACGATACTTCACAAGTATCGATTTTACGAATAACGTGATTATTCAATTGACGATTACATGCTATCTTTCGTGGATCCACGATCCACATTCCAGACATCAATCATGTCACTGGCTGGGGGATACATCTTTGGGGTATTGGTCGGCGGTTTACGGCGTGCGGCGTGCAACGCGCCATCACAAAACGTGTTAGGAAGTCATGGACGGTTAGAGATGAACGGGGGAAAAGTGGGCAAGGCCGGTCGTGTGTTACCGACACACAACTCCACTACTCCATCATTCCACTACCTCCACTTCCCCGAGAAACGTGAATGAGGCTCAATGACTTGTATAAATAGGGTCTCGCCTATTTCCAACAACAAGGAATAAGGGAGAACAATACAAGTTCGGGCAGACGAGAAAATCAACATCTAGAGCCTCCTTACATTAACCGTAAGCCTGCTCACTTTTCTGTCACAAGTCATAAGCAAGCCAACACTTTCACAATCTCAACATCTTCTTCGCTTCCCTCCCTAAGATCAACCCCATCTCCTTCACTTTGTGACCGAAACAAGTCTGGAACGGCCATTTCTTGGTTTAGGTAGGACTTGCACTTGATTGATCTCTCGAATCTACAAGCACTCACCGCGCAGTGCATTTGTTGAAGGTTTAGATTCATTCCTCATCCACACCCCAAATTACCAAATTCTGTAGGAGTAATTTTCACCCATCAACACTTCTTAGGAACTATCGCTGAAAAATCCCAACAGTGGGAGCCTTGTGTTGAACCCCCTAAAAGACTCTTGGTCAATAGAAATGGCACCGATGTGGTAGATACAAGCTTCGAGTCAGATGCTAAGTTAGCTGCTTTGTCTAGAAGGTTAGAAGCTTTGGAAATGGGTCAGTCTAAAAATAAGTCCCTTGTTGAACCTTATAGAGCCTCTCAAGTCTCTAGTTGTGGAATAGAGCCCGATAACTCATTTTGGGAAGGTCATGTTAGTGAAGAACAAGCCCATGATGTCTATAACAACGCTAGGTTTGAGAACCGTCGGAGAAGTTTGACCCTAGTCGAGACCTACAACCCTGGTTGGAGAAACCATCCTAATTTTTCTTGGTCTAAGGGCCGAGAATCAAGGACGATCTAGTAATTCTCAGCCTCCCGGGTTTTGGTTATACTCGGAACCCTTCGGGTCAAACCAGGTTTTGAACACTTCGAGAAAAAGATCTCTACCTTAGAAGAAGCTCTTACTATGTTATCACCAACCACCTTAGCTTTCAACAAGAAACCGTGCGAACCATAAGGATAATTCCCAGGACTCTTGTTAAATTAGAACTTCAAGTCGGCCAAATAGCTAAGTATTTAAGTGAGAGAGAAGAAGGTAAGTTTCCTAGTCAATCTCAACCCAATCCTAGGGGGTCCATCAAATATCTTTAGTTGGTGAGGAATCATCAAACCATGTGAACTCGGTAAAAACCCTTAGGAGCGGTAAAAACGGTAGACAATAAGGTAGCCATGCCTAGTGGACATCTTGTAGTTCCACAGTCCCAAGAGGAACCCGTAGCCGAGGAAGCGAAACAATCCCTAAGGAGTCCCAAGAAATTCTGTTAGGACTACCTTTGTTCCTAGAGCCCCATATCCATGAGTTGTTATCCCCAACAAAGAAGGAGTCGACATTCAACGAGATAATGGAAACATTTAAGCGGGTGAACATCAATATTCCGTTATTAGAAGCAATTAGGCAGATGCTGCTTATGCCAAGTTCCTTAAAGATCTTTGTACACGAAAGCGTAAGCTTAATGTCCAAAAGAAAGCCTTTTAGGCTGGTCAAGTAAGTTCCATTCTTCGAACCAAACACCTCCTAAGTATAAGGACCCTGGATGCCCCACCATATCTTGTGCGATTGGTAATCACATGGTCGATAAAGCTTTACTTGACTTAGGAGCTAGTGTTAACTTACTCTGTATCATGTATACACCCGCCTAGGACTTGGTAAGTTGAAATCGACCAAAATGACACTTGATTAGGCGATAGGTCTGTCAACGTTCCTCGTGGTGTCATTGAGGATGTTACGATTGAGGTTGATAGGTTCATATATCCGGTGGATTTTGTTGTTCTAGATACCCAACTTTGTTCGGGAACCAAGTGCTCAAATACCTAGGTGATTTTAGGTCGCCTATTCTTAGCCACATCTAATGCCGTCATCAATTGTAGAACCGGACTTATGAACATATCTTTTGGTAATATGACTACTGAGCTAAATGCCTTTAATGTCATTTAGTCTTCTGAGATAGATGATTTAGAAGTGGTGAACATGATTAGCACTCTAGTTCTGATCCTTTAGCATGCACTATGTTTGATAATCCATTATTTGATGAACCTTTCGGTGCCTCGGAGGGGTAACCATGACGAACACCTTAGTTGATGAGCCTATATTAGAGATTTTCTTTGATAATCCCTTATATGATGATGTTGTTCGTTTAGATGACCAGTCTCCCAAAGAAGCTAGTTATTGTGTTGACTTTATGGACCCTATAATCCATCCCATAGATTTTGGTCTATCTGAGGATTTTGTTCACCCTAAGTTTGGGGGTAATGATGACTCTAGTGATCGTCTTGTATCCCTAATTGAAGTCCCTAACTTAGGACTCGAGCTTTGTGCGTCTGAGATATTACTCGAGTCTATTCAGACTAAGCAACCCGATCCTCCACGATCTGTCCGGAGGTAACCCGAGTATTAGAGACCCGTTTTTCGGATGAATCTATTTATCAAGATACACATATGAAGCTCAATTATGCTACCAGATGAACCTAGTTGTCTTGACGAAACCTTAGACGAGGATGTGCTCCTTATTCATTTTTCGAACCGGTGCGGTTATGCGATATTGGTGTTAGCCCTATTTGGTCTTATGGACCCACAACTATTTCGGCTATTGGTGTATGACTTTGGAAGGTGAAGATCCTTTTTGAGGTATTTGATGTCTGGCTGAAGACTTTAAACTTAGCACTCCTTGGGAGGTACCCCTTGCTCATGCAACACGGTAATATTTTTCCTCATTTCCTTCTAGCGGTAACGGTTTCTCCTTGTTCATGTTTTCAATTTCATCTTTAGAACATTGAGGACAATGTTAGATTTAAGTTTGGGGGTATGGGAAAAACTTTTAGTTGCAATAAATAAACTCGAGCCTAGAAATTTATGTTTATTAAGGTTGGCACTAACTAATCTAAGTGGATGGGAACATCTTGGTTGTAGGAGTTGAGGAACCAATCGATTAGATGGCAACATCTAAAGAGTCTATTCATAAAAGCACGAGCTCGGGTGTTAGAAATAACATGATAGTCTCACCATATCTCGTTGAGTCCTTTTCACTACGTTTTTATTTTGTTTTGTTCTTTTTAAACTATGTTTCTCTAAGTGATTAGGTGGGGCCCACGAATCAAGTTGTTACCAATGTTAGGGTGAATTAGAGTGATTGAGAGGGGAAAAAAAGAGAGAGAGAGAGGCATTTTTATTTTTATTTTTTTTTGTATATTTTTTATTTTTTTTTAGACTTTCCTTTTATTTTGCACTTTTACTTTTTGGACTTTGGACTTGGACATTTGAACATTCTTTTATTTTTAAAACCCTACGGAAGGGTAGTATTAAATATTAAACTGTTTGCAGAGAAGGACGGTGATTACGATATCACCTCGGCCCCTCGGGTTCGTACATGACATAGGAGTCGTGGCCCGAGTCGACTACAACGGTTCATCCCCCGTGCAGTGTACGGGAGGTAAGTTTGTCGAAACACTCGCGAATCCCTGCCCGGCCCGAGTTCTGTCTTCCTTCGTGTGAATATATGTTGAGGACTTGAAAAACGGCTGTTTTTAATTTCTAGTAAAGGGCAAGGGACTGGCCATATAAGATAAGGGTTGGATTTCATCACCGTTCTCTTCTTGCCCGCCTTAGGAAAACAATACTTAACGCGAACCTAAGCCTTAAAATGCGGAATAGAACGAGACCGATAGGGTAACGAGCTTAGTAGGTAGATTTCACATGATCATCTTTTGACTTTCGTCAAGAATATAAGATGAACTTGGTTAAAGTGAGAGCTTACCAATACATATTTCGAGAAATATGTAAGCGAGTTAAACTCAACTCGAAATATCAAATGTGTATAATTGAAGTCTATATAGCTATACGACTTTTGTCTCAAATAGGATATAGAGCAGATAGAATTTTGAGTGATAGATGAGTTCAAGTCTCCATATACCTTTTGTTAATTAAGTTCCACAAGCTCCCCTTAGTAGTTCTTCGTCTTCAATCGATGAACGCCGTGAAGTCTAATGCTCAACTATACTTTATATCCTAATCCGAGACTTAGCTATAAGTAGACTAGAAATCAAGACTTATAGTTTTGGGAACTAAACTTGACAACAAGCTTGAGATAGCAACGCTTGCGATTTCGACCGAGCAGTGCTCTACCAATCTCCCTCTTTGTCAATTTTAGTGACAAAACTATCAATACATATGGAATATAAAATAAATAAACTTTGTAGCTCTCAATCCAAATGCTTGATTTCCTTGGTTCTTCAACATTACTCGAAATCTTCTAAATGTGTTCAACTCAGCATCATAGTTGTTGAAGATCCGTAGCTATAACAATGTGAAAACAGTTGCTCTCAATCATTGTTATATAGTGTCATAATATTATTACACAGCATCAAAGTCCAATTGTATCAAAACTTTTACAACAATACTATGGTGATATGTATCACTCCCCCTTAGTCAATACTTCATCTCACATGAAAACCACTCCCCCTTGGGATCCCAGTGAAATTCCCATAGAGATACTTCATTACCAAAAGAAAACAACATATAAACTTTGTTTAGATGCAATCATATAGCCGGAACTAAATGCATTCGTCCAGAAGTTAGTAAAGATACAAGAAAATTCCTACAATATTCCACAACCGCACTCCCCACAAAGATTTGGCAATTAAGCACAAGTTCAATTAAGAACTCTCCCCCATAAAATGTCATTCCCGAAAGAAAAACAAGAGCGACCTTACTTTCACAAGAAAATGATGATTTCTTTGGACATGAAACATGAATTTGTATCCAAAATACTCAATTAAACTAACCACAAGAGAACCCGTGATTAATTTAATCGGAAATGCTCATATAAGAGAACTTTCAGAGCCGCACAGTACTTACACAAAGATGTGGATCAGTGAAAGACCAATAATACGGAATATTCAAAGATTCATTCTATTTTCCATCAATAAAGACATATAATAGACTTAGTCTTTGTAAACAAAAGTTCATCATATCTTCCATCAATATTTGCATAATGACATAATAGGCTTAACTTTGTTGTCAACAGTTCATTCAATCTTTTATCAATATTTTCATAATGACATATGATAGACTTAACTTTTGACAAATATGGGACAATCATAGTTCACGGACGCAAATACACATATCCCATAACAAGTTGCAATATATAAAACCATAAAGATTAATACTGCAAAATGATCTTCCAAATAAACTTTAGAATTTAAATAAATAAATCTAAAAACATTGCAAGATGAAAATCGTTGGAAATAGCTATGTGTACTCACAATAATGGCTATTCCAAACCCTAATTATCCTTCTTAAAACACAAGAATAAATTCTCATAAGAAGTTTCCTAGGCAAAATAGGATAATATAAGAGAAAGATAACTTTAGGCATCATCTTCATCATCGGAAACCAACAAGGTAGATTGAATCTTATCCATGTCTTCCTTGATTTCGGGGAACTTGGTGGCAATCACACATAATTTTTCTTGCACACATTTTACCTTAGAATTGATATTACACACACCCTTGTAGATTTGATGAAGAAGAATCAAGGTGGAATCATAAGAACCATCAATGGTACCACATCTTTGTCTCTTGCAAGCCTTCTCCTTCATACGTTTGAAGGTACAAGGACGAACAAGCTTGGGAGTTCCAATAGAGTTTCCAATAGGAGCAATGGAGTAAGTGTGACAAATTTTCTCAATCAAACAAGGAAAGCCTAACTTCTTGTTGGAAGACGTCATCGAAATTATTTGAAGAATGATACGTCCACAAATGTCGAGACTTTGAGTACCCAAAACAAGGAAATAGACCAACTCCGAAAACTCACGACTCCTCCGAGAATTCTCAATTATTGAGTGACAAAGATTAGATATACCAAGTTTTCCAAATGTCATCAAGGTAAGACTAAGATAATTAGTAGGAAATTTTTCATTGATCCAATCAACAATTTTACCACAAAGACCATTAGAAATGGTTTCATCGGATGGTCTTTCTTCCCTTGGTCTAGGGAGGCGAAAATTACCCAAGGAGATTTTGGTAATTCTAGAAATCAACTCTCTATTAACAAGAATCCTTTCTCTATTTATCATGGTCTTGAATTCCATGTCAACAAGATCAACATCATGGATGTTAGCATAGAAAAATCTTGTTAGAGTGTCAAAACCTTCACCAAGACCATTAAAGATATTTCCAAGCTTAAATTTTTCAAAGCAAATCAAATCTTCTTTATTACCACTAACCATATCCAATTTCTTTTCTAGAAAAAATCCACTAGAAGAAATTCTTTCAAAGATCTTACTCTTATAATCATTGATAAATCTAATTCTAATAGAATCTTGATTTGAGGTATAGTCATGCTAGAAGATGATGAATCCAAGTTTTTTGAAACGTTCTTTGAAACCTTGAAATTTCCCATGAGACATAGAAATTGAGAGTACAAGGAGAAGGAAAATCTTACTTGAAATGCTCCTTGAAGATGAGGAAATACCTTAGTCTCTTTTGTATCTCCAAAGAAGAGTTTTAATGGAGATAATACATGAAACCTAGAATTGTTCACGTACGCGGACTTAGAAGGGGAAGAACAAGGGTACGCATACCATACTTCTTATATACCAACAAAATGGGCTTGGACCCGTTCATGAACCGTGACCCGCAAAGGGAAGCATGATTTATTAAAGTGTTCAAAAGCCAAGGTTCGCATACTGAAAGGATCAATATAGTGCAGTCGAAGAATAGTAGAGGCCAACTATATCACTTTAATTTACCTTGGATAAAAAAATATTAACCAAATCACAAAAAAAATCAAACCGTTACTTGCCCCATCTCAAGTTATATACAAATGGGGTAGAGCCAAGCTTGTTACCAAGAGGCCAGATGTGAAGAGAAATTCTCATGCAATTTTTCTGGTTGATATTTGTGAAAAGTATCAGAGGTATAATCATAGTAATGATGATACTCAGGGTTAATATAATTTTTTTGAATCCTTATTCTTATAACCAAGAAAAGAATTTTTCTGACAATTAGAACCTATACCGAACTCACCCGACATCTTTTTATCAATTTCACATGAGTTGGTAGTAAGTCTAGTTTGTACATCATGAATACATGATTTGACAGGTACAAAACTTTTATCAGAACAATTCTTATTGATAAAGGAATTAAGCTTTTCTAAGAATTTAAAAACGCTTTCAAAAGTTCTAAATAGATCTTTGTCAATTGATCCATTACGATTCCATATCTTTGAGCTTTGATCACGTTTTCTCAAACGACCTTTCTTAGAAGTGAAAATGCGGGGGTCTAACAACCACACCCAACAATTCGTTTGGCAATCTGAGATGACTTACTCCAATACACTTTCGAGAGAATCAACTAGACAGTCAGACTCAATCTAGAGTAAAGTATATCAAAGAGTTTTAATATCTCTGTTTCACAATGTAATCAGCAGATCAAACAGATAGAAATCCATGAGCATGAGAAACAACCTGAGCGGTACCAAAGACCAATGTTCAAGTGTCAATCAATGTAAATCAACAACCAAAGGTTGGATATTCTAATTGATTGATCTTAACGCACAACCTGTGATATTTCAATTATATAACAAAATATAATGCGGAAAAGAAATAACACAGACACCAAAATTTTGTTAACGAGGAAACCGCAAATGCAGAAAAACCCTGGGACCTAGTACAGATTGAACACCACACTGTATTAAGCCGTTAGAGACTCTAGCCTACTACCAATTAACTTTCAACTGGACTGTAGTTGAACCCTAATCAATCTCACACCGATTCAAGGTACAGTTACGCTCCTTACGTTTCTGATCCCAGCAGGATACTACGCACTTGATTCCCTTAGCTGATCTCACCCACAACTAAGAGTTGCTACGACCCAAAGTCGAAGAATTGATAGACAAATCTATCTCACACAGAAAAGTATATAGGATTGAATAAATCTATCTCCCACAGAAATACCAAAGAGTTTTTGTTCCGTCTTTTGATAAATCAAGGTGAACAAGAACCAATTGATAAATCAGACTTATATTCCCGAAGAAAAACCTAGTATTATCAACCACCTCACAATAATCTTAATCGACTAGCGAAACAAGATATTGTGGAATCACAATCGATGAGACGAAGGTGTTTGTGACTTCTTTTCTATCTTGCCTATCAGAGATATAAATCTCAAGCCAATCTTACGATTGCACCCAATCACGATAGAAACGGCAAGATCAGATCACACAACTACAAAGAGAATAGTTGGGTCTGGCTTCATAATCCCAATGAAGTCTTCAAGTCGTTAACCTACATGGTCTCGAGAAGAAACCTAAGGTTAAAGGAGAATCGACTCTAGTTATGCAACTAGTAACACACAGGAAGTGTGGGGATTAGTTTTCCCAGTTGCTCAAGTTCTCCTTTATATAGTTTTTCAAATCAGGGTTTGCAATCCAAGTTACCTTGGTAACTAAGCATTCAATATTCATCGTTAGATGAAAAACATGATTTAACCAAGTTAATATCTTTCAACCGTTAGATTGAACTTAGCTTGTTACACGCAGATGAAATCTACCCTCATTTAGGTTTATGTAGTCGTACCTAAATGTGTACACCATGTTGGTTCACAAATAATTAACCGAGGTTAGACATATGATTACTCTCATATCAACCTTATTCATCTTAACCATAACTAGTTCAAATGACTCAAATGAAACTAGTTAAAGAGGTGTTCAATTGTTATATTCTCAAAGAATTATACAAGAACACAATTGAAGCAAAATCAGTTTAATTCACTCGAATCAATACATGAACATTATAGCCACGGTTTGCAAAGATTGCATTCCTTATTAATAAATGTTTAAGTTCATGTACACATCCGATTTTAGAAAGTAACCACTTAAGTATGCGTACTTAAGTAACCGTATTTGAGTTTGGTTTGGTTTTCAAACTCAGCAGAAATTCACGGACGTGAACTTTCTGCCAGTACCATTCTCCTTCAACCATTTTGTATACATACAAGTATGCATACTTTTGGTTCCCGGTTTTTGGACTTATACACTAATGTACGAACACACTATGCTTATATCCAAAGATGGTTACAAGATTCTAAACTCTTTATTTCAATCATTGAAACATTCTTTGAGGATGACAATAGCCGTTTTCACACACTATTAGCATCAAAGCAATTTTCAAGATAGTTAAATAATCATTATCGAAACATTCCAAGCCCACATCAAATGATTGTATCACACAAATCATGTAAGATGTTACTCGACAATTTTCTCATGATATAAGATGAACTTGGTCGAAGCGAAAGCTTACCAACACATATTTCGAGAAATATGTAAGTGAGATATACTCAGCTCGAAATCTAAAATGTGTATAGAGAAAAATACATCGTAACACGACTTACGTCTCAATATAGGAGATAGAGTAGAAGTAGACTTTCCAAGTGATAGATGAGTTCAAGTCTCCACATACCTTTTGTCGAAGAAGTTCCACAAGCTCCCCTTAGTAGTTCTTCGTCTTCAAATGATGAACACCGTGAAAACTAAGCTCAACTACACAATCTATGTCCTAGTCCGAGACATCTATAAATAGGCTAGAAATCAAGAATTATAGTTTTGATCACTTACATTGACAAACATGCTTGAGATAGCAACGCATGCGAGTTCGACCGAGCAGTGCTCTAACAATCTACCCCTTTGTCAATTTTAGTGACAAAACTATCAATACATATGGATTACAAAATAAATAAAAATTGTAGCTTCTCATCCAAATGCTTGATCTCCTTGGCATCTTCAACATGACTCGAAATCTTCGTCACTTCCAAGTACTCCATGATCCTAAAGGTTGTAATTTCAGCATCATAGTTGTTGAAGATCCGTAGCGATAACAATGAGAAAACAAATACTCTCAATCATTGTTATACAGTGTCATATTATTATTATGCAGCATCAAATTTCAATTGTATCACAACTTTAACAACAATACTATCACAAGGATAAACCGATTATAGTTGGATCCTCATATATAGAAACAAGTATTGTGCACACCAAAGATTATGAACCCCAAATCAGAAATCTTCAATATATTCTTTGTCTTCAAATCTTCTTAGATCTTCGATAAACACATGCATACAACAACTTGAATCTCTTGTGATCAATCACGCACAAAACATAGTATGTTAACAATGGATTATCACAAGATCGTCTTTAGAACTAACAACAGTCTAAAGATCCTTGTCGAAACTTCGATCTAGTTTGAGTGAATCTTATATCAGAAGAGAAGATTCTCAAGCATAAACAGACTAGGTCCAATCAAATTTCAACCACCGTTAGTCAATCAAATCAATCGAAAACACAAGATAAACCGCAATTATCTAGTTTCCCACCAACGGTACTAATAGAGCTTTTCAATCCCAAAGAAGAATTTAAACTGAGCGGACCGTAAGAGATTTCACCTAATTAGGTTACTCTCCTCTCCGAATAGGCGGCTACACCGATATTTAACACAACCGAGGAAGTTTGCTGTCACGAAGGATTAGTTTGCCAGAAATGCAAACTTCAAGTATTTATAAACAAGGAATTTTGGACACCAAGGAATTTCCAAAACCGAAAATAAGCTCAAAGATATTCAATATATTCCAAATTCGGCTTCCATAATTCCTGGAAATGCTTTGTCCAAAATATTGACCGAAAATCTCTTTGGAAAATCTCAACTAGTAAATGCACATTACTAATTCTCGTTTTCCTAAAATAAAATTAAAAACCTTAAATAAAATATTCTTAACTTATTTATGTTTCGATCCTGGGATTTTCTTCTTGTAGCTATTAAGGAATAATTTTGAACAATAAAAGATAAACATTACTGCACGTGTTCAAAGTATGCCGACATCCCTACTTTGTAAGTCCTCTTTCATACTTACAACCTTGAAACCGATTTGCCACAGTTCCAAACAAGTTTATAATTGGTTCATCTGACTTTCAAAAACTATGTGATTGATCAAGAAACACTCAATCACAAATCATGGGTTTAACGGTTCTACCAAAACAAGTTTCGGTTCTACCTCCATGTGAGTATTGTGCATAGTCACACTAGCTTCCCAAAATTCGGTTAACTAGGTACTAGGATCGGTTCCCCACATATATATGGTATCTAACTTATATGTGTTGTACATGTCCATAGGATCGGTTCCCCTTTGCCTAAAAACGTGTTGCACATGTCCATGGGATCGATTCCCCTTTCTGCTAAAAACTTGATGCACCTCATACAAGGATCGATTCCCCTTTATGATGTGTTGCACCTCTTCATAGGATCGGTTCCCCTTTACCTAGAGTTGGTCATACACAAATCACAAACTCGATCATACCATCTCAGGTGATTATTTAAGATCGGTTTCACTAATAAAAGTCATACCAATACATGAGTCAGGCCTTTGTGAATAGTTTTACCAAGAACACAAACAAGTCATGAGCGGTTATACTAAATCACGCATATTGGTTGTTCACAAGATGTGCAATGAATAACAATACCAATAACTCCTGGCGATTTCATTTTCGATTCATAAACAAGTTTATGAACTTACTTCCTTAAAACACATGTATAAACATTATTTCCTAGGATGAAATCCTCACCTCATACCCATACATAATCACAATAGCATTCAAACGATTATATCAATGTCTTATCTACAAAGTTTAATGATTAAGCAATAAACCTCGTATTATATTCCTTAATACTATGTCTATCTAGAGTGTTCATGCTTGTGAGTTTTGTTTTCAATATGCACGACTTGAAAGATACGTTAGGGAATGAAACAGTTCAATTCAAACATCACTAACCTCAAGTGGAAGGATGATGTTGTCGTTGTAGCTTCTTACTTCTCACTTCTTCAAGTCTTCGCAATACTTGTAATGTCTCATATCCTAATACTTTCAAGCTAACCTATACGAAGTTGACTCTAGTACATAATCAAGCGACTCTTAAAATGTGTTTCTATTCACTAAAATATGACAACCAAACTTGACATACCAACGCTTGGTGGTTTTCAAACTCAGCAGAAATTCACGGACGTGAACTTACCGCTAGTATGCGTACATGTACGCATACTTACCCAGTCTCCTTCAACCATTTTGTACACAAGTATGCATACTTTTGGTTCCCGGTTTTTGGACTTATACACTTATGTGCGAACACACTATGCTTATATCCAAAGATGGTTACAAGATTCTAAACTCCTTATTTCAATCATTAAAACATTCGTAGAGGATGACAATAGCGGTTTTCACACACTATTAGCATCAAAGCAATTTTCAAGATATTAAAATAATCATTATCGAAACATTCCAAGCCTACATCAAATGATTGTATCACACAAATCATGTAAGATGTTACTCGACAATTTTCTCATGATATAAGATGAACTTGGTCGAAGCGAAAGCTTACCAACACATATTTCGAGAAATATGTAAGCGAGATATACTCAGCTCGAAATCTAAAATGTGTATAGAGAAAACTACATCGTAACACGACTTATGTCTCAATATAGGAGATAGAGTAGAAGTAGACTTTCCAAGTGATAGATGAGTTCAAGTCTCCACATACCTTTTGTCGAAGAAGTTCCACAAGCTCCCTTAGTAGTTCTTCGTCTTCAAATGATGAACACCGTGAAAACTAAGCTCAACTACACAATCTATGTCCTAGTCTGAGACATCTATAAATAGGCTAGAAATCAAGAATTATAGTTTTGATCACTAACATTGATAAACATGCTTGAGATAGCAACACATGCGAGTTCGACCGAGCAGTGCTCTAACAAGAAGAACTTCTAATTTTTCCTTTAGATTGTTTCTCATCATCTAAGTTTTCAAAATTCTTAGATGGAACGAGATTATCATGAGAGACCAGAGGTCTAATGGATAATAAGCTCTGAACAATCTTTAAGGAATTCTGGCGTGCGTTATAGATGCCAAGAGCAAGTTTCCCAAAGAAATTTCCCATAGGGGAAGACTTCAGAGATCAATCAAACACAAACTTATTAGTATCACACATGAGGTGCAGGGATTAAGTTTCCCAGTTGCTAGAGTTCTCCTTTATATAGTCTTCAAATCATGGTTTGCAATCAATGTTACCTTGGTAACAAAGCATTCAATATTCACCGTTAGACGAAAACCTGATTAGACTCAAGCTAATATCTTTCAACCGTTATACGAACTTAGCTTGTTACACACAAATGAAAAGTGACTTCATTTGGATATGAGTAACCGTACCTAAATGTGTGCACCTTTGTTGGCTCAACAATAGTTAACCGAAGTTAGCCATATGAACACTTTCATATCAACCATATTCATCTTAACCATAACTAGTTCAAATGACTCAAATGAAACTAGTTCTAGAGTTGTTCAATTGTTTATATTCTCTTAGAAGTATACATGACACAATTGAAACAAAATCGATTTTGATTCACTCGAGTCAAGTCATGAACATTATAGCCACGGTTTGCAAAAGATTGCATTCCTTATTATATAAATGTGTTAGTTCATGAACAAACCAAATTTAGAACATTATCCACTCAGGTATGCAAACGGGTACGCATACCTTAGTGGCCGGACTAAGTTTTGGTTTGCCGCGAACTGGTACGCATACCTTCCAAACTCAACATAAATTCCCGGAACTGAACCTCACGCCATTACGCGTACCGGTATGCGTACAAGGTTCCTGGACTTTCACTAAACCAACTAGTACGCATACGTGTATACATACCATGGTTCTCGGACTTGGATTACACATATGCAAGTACGCATACTATGCTTATATCCAATTGTTCTAAACTCTCATTTCAACCATTGAAACATTCTTGGAAGACGGCAATAGCTGTCTCACACAAACTATTAGCTTCAAAGCAATTTTCAAGTGATCGAATGATCAATACGAAACATTCCGAGTCTACATCAAATGACTGTCTCACACAAATCATGTAAGATGCTACCAGGTGATTTTCATATGATCATCTTTTGACTTTCGTCAAGAATATAAGATGAACCTGGTTAAAGCGAAAGCTTAGCGACACATATTTCGAGAAATATGTAAACGAGTTAAACTCGGCTCAAAATATCAAATGTGTATAATTGAAGTCTATATAGCTATACGACTTTTGTCTCAAATAGGAGATAGAGTAGATAGACTTTTGAGTGATAGATGAGTTCAAGTCTCCACATACCTTTTGTTGATGAAGTTCCACAAGCTCCCCGTAGTAGTTATTTGTCTTCAATCGATGAACGCCGTGAAGTCTAATGCTCAACTACACTTACTATCATAATCCGAGACTTAGCTATAAGTAGACTAGAAATCAAGACTTATAGTTTTGGCAACTAAACATGACAACAAGCTTGAGATAGCAACGCTTGCGAGTTCGACCGAGAAGTGCTCTAACAATTTCTAGGCCAAAGCGTGCTCCTTTTAGAATTCAAATAATGTGGACTTGGCATACAAATTTTTTAAGAATGGTTACGGAAAGTTGGAATGTGCCTGTGATGGGTATGATAGGTGCCAAATAGTGTATAATTCTACATTATTTTACTGAAATTTATCTCATCTTTTGTGCTTTAAACTCCTATTTTATCCTAGATTTGTATTTTGTTGTTTCCGAATAAATTTACTTGCACTAGGTTATTTTTGTGATTTTAGGTAGTAAATGAAGCTTGGATGTTTCAAAGAAGCAAAAGTAGCAGAGATTTGGCGACGATGCAGAATGAAAGAGTTGTGTTAAAGGATTGTGAAAAGTATAGAAGAAATACGCACAAAAAGGTTGTAGCAATTCGCTTGCACTCTGGCTGCATCCGTTTGCACTACTACGGTTAGCAGTGGGCTTATAAGATGAATTGGGCTTGAAAGAAGTGATAAAACCCTAAACCATATCCATACCCGGAACATTAATGTTTGATATCTTTTTTCACCCCCTTTCTCATCGACCAGAAGATCTACCCCCAAGTTATTCTCATCTTCTCTAACTCTACAGAACTTCTATCACCTTCATCCCTCCATTAATTCATCGCCTCACCTCTCTGACCAGAACCACAACCATCATTATTCATTTCATCATTAACTCTCTCTTTATCTCTCCCAATCTTATCTTATCTCTAACAATAAACCTAGAAGCTAGGTTGGAGAGATAGAGTTAGGGTTATCCATAAACAACTGGAGGAACATCAAATAAATGATTGCAGAGAAGTATTGAAGAAATGAAGCATCAAAAAAGTAGTTTTGGTGAGTGGGTTTTCATTAACTGAGTAAAAAAGTATTGAACATCAAAAAAGTCGAATTGAGTGAAAATTATGTATAAATATAGATGGGATTGTGATGTAAATGGCAATGCCCAGAGTAGCCGGTGCACCAAGTAGTAGTTTAGGTTCATTTTCAGTAGTTTTCCATCATGTTATAATTTTATAACTAGGGTTTTGATGAAGCCCTTAATCTACTATAAGTTTTGTTGATATTATGATTATAGTTCTTGTTGTGCTTAATCGATTTGGAAGGGTTTAATTATCCAAGTGATCAAATTGATAATTAGTTGTACCGTAAGAATACATCTAATACTAGGGATTAATTAGTTATCTTAGTTTACATTAAGCCATCCATTTGAGACTACCCTGGATAAACGACAGACTTGCATCTTCACCGGTGTCCATTACAAGGGACAAGAATAGTATTGAAACTGAATTGACTTAGCATAAGATTAAGTGGTGGACTCAATTGCCCTAGTACCCTTGTATATCTTTGAGTTTGTTTTAATATTGTTTGTTTAACATAATCAATCATAATTTATTCGTATCGACAACCTTTTTGTTTTTAAATTAGTATTAGTAGAACTTAGACGTTTAGCATCACCGTAACAACTCCCTATGGGATCGACCTGTATTTTTTATTTTCTATATTATAGATATTGTGCAATTGTAGTATGATTGTAGGTACCTTTCCTGACCTACCAGGGTACACCTGAATTCATCTTTCCGTTCAAGTTGAAAAGGTTGAAAGCGGTAATTAAGTAATAGAACCAACATGTCTTTGGTAATATTCTCTCTCGCTAAAAACAACATAAATTGCGTCTTAAAAGTTGTAGCTCGTAAGTCAGATGAAGACCCTCATGGATATTGCTAAACTGAATTTAATGAAGGATGATATGGCTTCTCTCAATGATACTCGTTTACAGCAGACTACAATGCTCAAAAATCTAAAAATAAGTGGCTTGTTGAGGGTTCAAGTAACACTAATTTTTTCCATAACATCAATAGAATCTGGCGGAGTAATAATACAATTTATTAATTTGTTGATGACAATGGAATAACTATTACTAGCTATGATGAGTTACAGAACCATGTTGTCCACTATTACGGAGCAAACTTCAATGGTCATTAATTGGATATTGAAGAAAAATTGTTTGACTTTGAACACAATATCACTGCATAGGAAAGTTTTAACATGGATAAAATTCCTACTCCTAAAGAAATTAAGCAAGCAGTCCTTGAATTAGAGGTTGATAATGCTTTGAGACCGGATGGATTCTCTGGTTATTGCTTGTACCGATATTACTGGGATATTATTCAAGATGATTTGATGAAGGTTATGATTTATTGATGGCATACTGGTCGTATTCTAAATGGGGTCAATTCTAGCATGGTAATTCTCCTTGTGAAGGTCAGGGGTGCTAATACTCTTCATAACTTTAAACCAATATGATCTTACAATTTGTTTCTTCAAAATCTTTACCAAGATACTAGCTACCTGATTGGGAAGTGTCATGGATAAGTTAGTTTCCAATGAACAGGTGGCCTTTGTGAAAGGTCACTATATCCATGAAGATATTATCCTGGCATATGAGATGGGTAATGAGCTTCATATCAAAACAAAAGATGGCAACAGAGGTCTAAAACTTAATATATCTCAAGATTTTGATACGGTGATTTGGTCTTTTGTTTATAAGCTTTCCAGGAGATATGGTTTCTACGACAATTAGTGCGCTTGGATTCTTAATATTTTACAATATGCCATAAATACCGTTCTTTTGAGTAGGAACCCGGATGGTTTTTTCCAGATAAATAGAGGTTTAATCAAGGAGATCCTTTTTCTCATTTGTTTTTTCTCTTTATTGAAGATGTCCTTAGTAGAAAGATTATACGAAGGTCTTTCATGAAAATAAAATGTCTTCAATGGTTACTCGAAAAGGTACTTCACCTACTCATTTATTCCTTGTTGATGATATTATAATTTGTTGCAAGGGCAACTAACATGAAACGCTTGCATAATCTAGTAAACTTGTTGGGTATACAAGCGTGCTCTGGACAAACTGCTTTTCATCAAAAGAGCAAGAAGCTTCTAGAAGATGATAAATTGCAGTTATGTTGTGATGATGCGTCGAGGAGAAATCCATGGGTTGTTGGTGCATGGGTGGTGGTTAGAGACGCAAATTGTAATGTGATTGGTGCAATGTCCATTAGACTTGGAATAACCACTAATTAATTGGTTTGTGGGTCTCGAATGGGATATAAGATAGGGAGCTAGACCTGTTTGCATATGTTCAGATTCTTTTAGTGCAACATAAGCTTTTAATAATTCTTTACCTTGGTTTGCTAAGCGGAGTTGGTTGGCAGTATGTAATGATTATGATTTGATAAGGTTTCAACACATGTTCAGGGAGGCTAATTTCATAGCTGACTCTACGACCAAGAGGGGTTGTTATCTTGGTAATGGCGAGGGGATGAGTTGCGACAACAAATCTCATTTATTTTGACTTTGGGTCACAAAAAAGTGACCAGGGTTGCGTTTGGGTCACCAATTTTTTTAATTAGAGTTTAGGTCACGGACCGTCTTTGACCGCCTTTGACAGTTAAAATTTATTTTTCTTTTAAATTAATTTCTATTTATTTAACACTGTAAGTCATCGTTAATGCCATCAGTTGCATACCATCTCTTTCGATAAAATATGGAAATACGGGTTACATCAGAAAAAAAATCACTTGATAGAATATTCATGAATTAAAGGAATACCGATGATATACCTAAATTCAATGCAAACTACTAGGTGTGAAGTCATTTCAAGCAAAACCCCTAATTTCAACCATCCTTAACATGCAACCAGATTGTATACTCATACTATATTATGTTCAAGTCATTTCAAGCAAAACCCCTAATTGAAATTAAATTTTCTTATTTCAGGTCGACCATTACTAGATCAGAGGATAAATAAGTTATGATATTCCATGATGGGGGTGTTCTTGCTATTGGTGGCGGAGGTGAAGGTCTACTGGATTTTGATGATTTGGGGTTTCCGATTCTTCAATTGATAAAGGTTTCTAAAAGATCGATATAAGTGACTTTTTTTTGAGGTGTTGCAGGAGACATTAATGGTTTTCAAAAGAAATTAGAGTTCTAAGATATAATCTCACGGCTGTTAAGATTAAACAAGTGTCAAAGTTAGTAAATAAATTGAAACTTGAATTCTAGTCGGTTATTTCATTTTTTAGCTAACTTTCCTAACTATCAAAGCGGTCAACGACGGTCTTGTGACCCAAACTCTAATTAATTTTTTTTTTGTGACCCAAACACAACTCTGATCACTTTTTATGACCCAAAGTCAAAATATCCCTTTTTAAATTTGGTTGAATATCCTAATGTAGCTTATTATAAATTCAATTAGTTTTCAAGTTTTCGGGGTCTTATAACCTCTTTTCTCGAAAACTCTTTTATCTATTAATACAACCTTTTGACTTATCAAAAAAAAAAAAAAAAAAAAAAAGATTCACGAGA
Organism: Papaver armeniacum; assembly: GCA_023531295.1. Classification (NCBI taxonomy): domain Eukaryota; kingdom Viridiplantae; phylum Streptophyta; class Magnoliopsida; order Ranunculales; family Papaveraceae; genus Papaver; species Papaver armeniacum. The sequence goes on from JAJJWW010018825.1 coordinate 105,658, forward strand.
GCCCGAATTCATTGTCCTGATAGGTTGGATCTCACCAAACACAGACTGTTAGGTCTCTTCGTGTTTGCCTTCTCCGGTACCAATTGAAATGACGAGGGTACCGAGTAAACCACAATCTCTCCGATATTAACCTATGCAAACACATCTTGTATACCTTACCGAAACAATAACGAACAAAATATTATTTCAACAAGGTGTACTTGGTAAATAGCTAGAGTGTAAGCTAAACTAACTATGTGATACCAAGTTGATTAACATACATGTGCAATTGTTTAATTATAACTATGAAAATTATTATAGTGCGCAAAGTAAAGTAATGCCACAACACACAAGATTTTGTTAACGAGAAAAACTCTAAGACATAAAACCCCGGGACCTAGTCTAATTATAAATACTCTCAGGATTAAGGCGCTATATAAATTGACTACCACAACTTCATATAGTTGAGACCAAGTATACACTTATTTTGTTACTCAGTTCCTTCGGTATCTTCGAGCCTACAGCCCATCTGCTCTAAGCATGTGAAACTAAGAAAGATCCCAAAATCTTGACTTGCTTCACCGCTGTGAAGACTTCTGCTCTCAACTCATTTGGATTGTAACCCGAAACATCAGAGGACTAATCTGCTTCAGTAACTAACTCTATTATCAATCTCCCAAATCAATATTTAAATAAGAAATAAAGTAGAATAAATGATCTTTCGTTTATTCAATACTAGTATAACACGCATGCGCGATGCGCCTGCCGGTACATCCGTTTCGTATTTTGTTGTCTACGCGCAGTAGTCAACGACCAGAGTCAAAACTCGGTCAACGATCAATGCCAAGTAATAAAAATTAATTTAATGTTAATGTGCAAAAGTAATCATAAATGTCCTTTTAGTAAGATATAAACTCCTTTGGTCAAAGATCAAACCAAGACAATGGTTATCAAAATAATAAATCTCAGTGAACGAGCTATGTCCAAGCAACTTAATGCAACTAGATATTTTTTTTATCTTTTAACAAGTCTTATTTTTATCAAGACAAACAGATTGTTGATCCCACAAAATCAAGTGTGCAAGAAGTATCACAAAGATCAAAAACTAAAAATAAAAAATTTCAAGTCTCAATCTCCAATCTTCAAACTTCAAAGTAACACCCACATTGCAAGCGGTGATTCCACTAGTGATTAACACTCACCGAACGAAGTCCGTTAGTGTTGATTGATTAATAGTTTTATCTACAGATCTTGAATCATTAGACCTGTAATAGTCCAACCCTCAAACAAACTTGAACGACCTTATACCAGAAGAGACTAATCATAGATAAACAAGTTTGATCTGTCAAGGATAACTATTCCATTAGTTCTTAATCTAATCAACAATCAATCGAAAAACTAAAATAACAATACGATTTAGTTTCCTACCAACAATACTACTAAAAGCTTCTTGATCCTAAAGAAGACTTTAAACGAAGACAAAACAAGATGTTTCACCTTATAATATTACTCTTGTCTCTCAAAAGGTTGGCTTCCCACACGATCAATCAAATGTGTGTCAAGAGATGAGTTTGTAAGTATATAAGACCCCACCATGTATATTGTTATGACCGATGCTTATTTGGAAAACAAAATATTATCAATTTCGATAACCCTTAAGATTTGCAATGGAGTTACTTTCAGCACAACTCTATCATTTATGATCTTCTCACCCGTGGAAGCTGATACTCGTACAATTTGGACTATAAGAAGCAGTTTAGACTAAAACCTCTCATATTATTATAGAAAACGATGCAAAATATCGGATAAACCGCACTCGAGTTGTTGTTTCGATCGAACTACACATACTGATACTTTATTTAAAGATACTTATGAATTTAAATAATAAAAAGTATGCAGTCTCCAACTGATGAACATTTGCTGCTGGTGAAAAGAATACTCAGGTACTTGAAGGGTACTATTGGCACTGGAGTTTTGCTCTCAGCTGGTGATATTAGTTCTATCCCTACATACTCTGATTCAGATTGGGCAGGGTTTCTAGACACAAGGAGATCTACTTCTGGAATGTGTGTCTTCTTAGGATCATCTTTAGTGTCACGGTCTTCAAAAAAGCAACCTACTATATCCAAATCTTCAGCAGAAGCAGAATACAAGTCTATGGCTCTTCTTGCTGACTAAGGTAGCATGGCTTTCTTTTCTCTTAACTGAGCTGGATGTTTCTATCAATATGCCATTTACCTTGTTCTGTGATAAGGTGTCTGCTAATAGTTTAACTACCAATCCAGTGTTTCATGCCAGAACAAAACACATTGAGATTGACTACCATTTCATTAGAGAATTAGTCAGTTCTGGATTTCTGCAAGTCAGCTATGTTTCTTCTGCAAATCAGTTAGATGATCTTTTTACAAAGGGATTAGTTCACTGTGTATTTTTATCTTTGGCTGGCAAGATGCTCTGCTTACATCAATATCAGCTTGAGGGGGGCTGTAAAGATTCAGATTGTGTGAATCTTAATATGTCCGAGTCTTCATGTAATAGAGAGTGTCTGACCGTAAGTATGTGTTTTACACGCTTTTTCTGTTTAGTTAATAACTGTAATTGACATCCTGTATTGTTTGTCCTACAGAGTCTGTCTGTAACAGCCTTATAAGGCATTCCCTTTCTTCTGTAATTCTTTTATCAAAAATTCAATAAAAGATTTTACTTCTTCGTATCTCTAAAATCTTTCAGGGAATATGTTCGTCTTACAAATCTTTATATGCCCATAAAAATGAATATATCCCGTAATATATAACTCAACGTCTACTACTCAACCGTTAAAATCAAAATCCGTAGATAGTAAGACTTGGTATTTGAGAATGTGCAAGAAAATCTTCCCTCATTAAATAAAAAATTTATTACACTTTTTTGGTTTATCCTTTTGGTGGCAAAATATCCACGTAAAGGGAAGTCAATAATTGGAAAAAAGTGCTCGCATTAAATATACCTTTCTTCAGAAGGAAGGTTCCTATAACTTTGTAGATAAATAAATACATTAAAAATACGAGATCTCTTTGAACGGGGATAGTTATCGGATTTGTGTACAAATACCGACTACAAAATCCTACAACAGAACATTCCTTATTTCAGTAGTCCCTCCGATAATATCCAAAGATCTAAAAGAACATTCTAGTATCGACTGAATAAGCGGCCCAGATAAATTAACTCATCATATTAAATAAACATGGAAACTTATTAACAGAGAAATCCTCGTTATTTTTCTTACCGCGAAATTTATATCCACGAGTCCTATATTCCGCCCTAGACTTTCATAGTCAGCACAAAACAAACCTTCCTCCTCTTTTATCCTCTCTCGAGAAACCCTAACCCTAATCATGTACAGATTCAACACCAAATCATCGACGCAAAATCAAGCTTCTGATATCGATTGAAATCTTTATTTATTCCGAAAACCTTATCTTTATTTATCTTCTCGATTTATTTATATTTGTTAAATTTTCAATTTGAGCAAAGATTACTTGGATCCATATTAATGGGAGGTGAATCATCAGCATCATCACTAGCACCAGGTTTTAGATTTCATCCTACAGATGAAGAACTTGTTAGCTACTATCTTAAGCGAAAAATTGTTGGAAAACCCTTTCGATTTGACGCGATTTCTGAAATCGATATCTATAAGTTCGAGCCATGGGATCTTCCAGGTTAATGATCTCTTCTTTAACCTCTTGTGTTTTTGTTGTTTGTTATGTTTGTGATGTGTTTAGTGTTCGATGAAATTTACGATTTTTAGGGTTTGGTTTTGTTTATAGGTCAGTCTAGGTTGAAGAGTAGAGATCGTGAATGGTACTTTTTCAGTGCCCTGGATAAGAAGTATGGGAATGGATGGAGGACTAACAGGGCAACTGAGCAAGGTTATTGGAAGACTACAGGGAAGGATCGGGCTGTTCACCGGGCTACTCGATCAGTGGGTATGAAGAAAACTCTTGTGTATCACCTAGGTCGAGCTCCACGTGGTGAAAGAACTAACTGGGTTATGCATGAATACCGTATAGAGGATGAAACACTTGGAAAAGCTAAGGTGAGGTTTTTGTTAATTGTAATTGGGATATGTTTTTGTGCTGAATTGGATTGTTTTTTGTTTTGTTCTAAAGTTTTTGTTTGTTTTTTGGGTTGGGAAGGATGCTTTCGTGTTGTGTAGGATTTTTCAAAAGAGTGGAACAGGACCCAAGAATGGAGAGCAATATGGTGCTCCTTTTATTGAGGAAGAGTGGGATGAAGAAGTTACTGTTCCCGAACAAGAAGTTATGGCTAATGGTGGGTCTTCTAATGGGAGTGATGAAGAAACTAGTCTTGCACACAACTATGGAGAGGAGGTAATGACTACTTTACAGGGTGTTAATTATAAACTGTTGTTTTTTCAGTTAAGAGCTTAGTTTGTAGCTTTGGAACATTATCAGCTTAGTTAGGTAGGTTTGAAACATCATCCCGTGACGGCGTTACATAGAATCTCTAGAGCTTGTTTAATTGTATTTGCTTTGCAGTTTAGATGAGTTATCCTGTAAGGTTTTGTAGAAGATAGGTACTTACCAAATAGATATCTGCAAAATTAGATAATTTATGCGTCAATGCTCAATCTGGCTAGGTACATATTTAAGATTGAACTTCTTATTTCTGAAGATTAACTTGAATGAAGCACTATCTGCAACGTTTTGGAACGTCATATCTTGTTAACTGCAACAAATCATAGAGTTTAAGTAAATTACCTGTCTTAGATTGAATCTCTCATACGTGATAATATTCCACTATTTACAAGTTAGTTACAAGTTAGTTACAACAATGACTAAATAGTGGTAGTTTCAACATTTGGACGACTCAGCAGGTCGCACCTTCTGTTTTTCAGTGAGTTAGATTATTTTTTCTTTGGGTGCATGCTTTGTGTTGCATTTTACCACAGTTTACATAGTTGCTTTGATATCTTTAGGATCCATGTTTCTATTCTTTTCCATGAGAAAGATATCATGGCATAGGTCGAGAAAACAAAGAGTAATCACGAAGAAGAAAGGAGAGTGTAAAAATAGAAGTTACAGATATGGATTATTACTACATGAATCATCGGGTCTCCTCTTAGCAGTCTTTGCACCCCATCAAATATGGAAACTAAATGAAAGTTCAAATGTTGGGACAAATAGTCTGGTTTTCTCCATGACTGCATTTTTGGTGAAAGGTGGGAATGGCTTTGGTTAAAGAAAGCATGCACCTTTGGTGAGATTGTTTTGTTTTAAATAGAAAGAGAAAGAAAGATTTCTGGAAGTAATTTTCAGAAATATTTTTATTTTGCAGATCATGGAGAACCAACCTTTTGTCGTAACTGTGTCGTTCAAAAGCCTCCTTAGTGAAATTTTGCAGAAATTCAAGCTATCTCCACCATTATACGGGGTTTCACAGTCTAGGGAAGAACAATTTCAAGCATGGGTCAAAATCCAAATTGATGACATTGAAATTGAAGGGATTAAGTTTTGGGGGGCTTTGTCACATAAGAAGGTAGAGTCGGAGATGGACGCTGCTAGGACTGCTATTAGGTATTTAAAGACCATGTTTGAATTTGAGGTCGACGATGTTAACCTTGAAGATATTCAAACTTACAGTCAACACTATGATAGTGTTGAACGAGAGAACGAAGAATTACGTGTGAAGGTGAAAGAGTTGGAAGCCAAGTTAAAAAGCCTGGAAGGATCCTAGTCTGTAATGCTGAAAATATGTGTTGTATTTGGTGCAGTCTTGGTGAAATATAAAAAGTGCAGTCTTGGTGAAATATAAAAAGTTAGGAAGCTAGTTATGTGTTGTTTGTTGGTAATATGAGAATCATTAGTAGTTCTGTACTCTGTACTTGTGACCAAATAGTTAGATCCCGTGTATTGACAATTCTGTTCTTAATATATATTCTGTTCTCTTAGTTAAATCTGTAAGTTTGCTTCCCGTTGTTCGTTCTGTAGTTTATTATAGTAGTATATCAATGTTATGTTTTTGGGGCTGATACAATCTACAGAAAAATCTTCACAGCGTAACAAAGCGCTCCACATTGCCATTACAGGGTTCTCTTGATAACTTTTGTCAATTTGAACATTATATTTTGACAACTTTGTAGACTAAAAGTTTATTTGTTTGGTTGTTTTCAGAATGTTGCCTTGGCGGTTCAACCTGTGAACATTGAGCTTCCTGTGAACCCGTATTGTGAGAATGGTTGGAACGTTTTAGAGGATCCCTTGGGCATTCTGGGCGAAGATCAAAAGCTACCCATCGCTTCAGCTGAAAATGGCCTAGCTTCAGCACTGCCTGTTAAAATGGAGCAGACCCAAGTCAAAAATGAGTTTCTGGAACTGTCTGATCTTTCAAATCCCGTCGATGCCAGAAATATTTCTGATGTTAATCCATACTTTGCGGCCCCAAGTAATCCATCAGATGTTAATGGGGAATCATATATAGAAATGAACGATCTTGCAAACTATGGTGAAGGAGCTGATCCATCAGGATTTGATTTGCTTGGCCTTGACCCTACTTTCTTCGATGCCACAGACAATGGCTTCTTCGATGATGAGTTCGACTTCTCTAATATGTTTTCTGATGATCCTCTCATGGGCGATCCATCATTTTCTGGAGAGGTAATGACACCACAAAGCCACCTCCACCTCCACTTCCATCTGTTGTTTGTAGAAACTAGGGTTGCTTATTGTGTTGCTGCTGTTGCAGGTGAATACCGACATCGGACAAGCATATCTGCCGTTCCCAGAACCTTCAAAACCACATGTTAGTGAAATTGCGTCGTCTTCAATGCAAAAACCAGAGAAGATGGAAAAGGTTCCTCGAGGTAAAATTTGCCTTACTTATTCATGTCTTGAGGGGGTTCCATTTTTTTTTAAAACCTTCATGTAGAAGTTCCACAATTAGTTTTGTCTCATATCTCAACTCAAGTTTGAGCTTTTCCACCTTATGCGTTAATGGTCTTTTTTACCTACCTTTCTCTGGTGCAGATGTCAACTACAACGAGGGATGGGAAGGTTCAATTGCCAAACAAGTCAGTCGTATGCTGGGATCAATCCCTGCTCCTCCTGCATTTGCTGCAGAGTTCCCCGCAAAGGAGGCAACAATTCTTGGACAGACTTCAACCTCACTATCTTCCAGTTCAATCCATGTTACTGCTGGGATGATCCACATCACTAGTAGCATGACGGTGAGCGGTAATGGAAAGGATGACTGGTTATGGAGGAAGAATGGAGGAGTGGACATCCTTCTTCCATACGGCTTGACAAGCAACGAAGCAATGGCGGTGGAGCATTTAATGTCGAGCAAAACAGTGTCAGTAGTGGCCCGCAGCTCGTTCTATTTAATTTTTCTGTGGGTTTTGATTCTTTCAGTGAGCTGCAAGATTGGAAGCTATATTTATACAAGGTGAACCTGCTTATTGTGGTGATGAGTTGGATCATTGGCGCGCAACGCGAAGTTTGAAAATTGTTACTCTGGAAGAACTTAACGTTGCTATAGAATGAGCCCTAGTTTATATGATTTTCTGTGTTTATTTTTCTCTTTCTTCCGGAAGACCTAAGTAAGAAAACTAGACAGGTTTTAGTTGTTTCGATTTCTTTGTCTACATTATTGATTTACGGAACATAAGTTTGTATACTTTCTCTGTCTACGTTATTGATTTACTGAACACAAGTTTGTATACTTTCTATATGGATACTTGAAACTATAAACGTACATATTTATCTGAGGTTTAGTGTGCTTAGTTGAATCACGTTCCTCATGGTTACATTTAGCATCTTCTCCTTGCTGCAGGGATAAAAGTCAGTTAATGGTAGGCACTCGACGCTTAAATGTAACGCATTGAACAGATAACATTCCTCTCAACAATCCCTTTTTCTATCCTTCGCAGCTTCCATGGCGCTTCAATTGGTTCATCACACAGCTGAATGGCTTATGTTGAATCATTTCCAACTCGTAAAGGCCCAATTGCACAGCCAATTTAAGAACCATTTTTTGGGCACCACTATTTTTTTTTGGGAGGGACCATCATTTTATTTTGGGCGAAGTTATTTGAAGTAAATATAGGTCACCCCTTATCTGGATTGTTATTATAATACCTAAATTACCCTCCTGATTAATTTTTGGTAATGATTAGTTAGTGTAATGATTAAGTTAAAAATAATTAATGATTAAAAAATCAGATGGGTTTTTTAAAAAAGAAGTAAAATTATTGGGAGAGTTTTTCTTAGACGAAGAAGAAAAATATGGAAAACAAATTTTTTTTTTTTGAGTTCACTAAGTTAGAGTATTCAAGTGATGATTCAATTGATGATAGCTCATCTGAATCTTCATCTCCTATATCTCCTAGAGTTTTTGTTAATCTTTACAATGATCCGGATATGAGTTATTTCTTAGATGGTGATTGTATTCTTCCCCAAACTCGATCTCAAGATGAAAACGATGGATTTTACCAACCACAACCGGAGGAAGAGTATTTGGGTACCCAGGTATGCTTCAAACTTAGATAATGTTGGTTGAATTGCTCCAAATTTTCAAAAAAATGTAAATTTTTGAAGTAGATTTGGGCTTGTTCGGTTACCTTATGTGAAGAACATGTAACCGAACTCATCTGAAAGTGTAGTTCGGCTAATTTTTCCAAACACGCAGGTTACCGAACTTGCTCTTTAATGGAGGTTTTAGAAGTTCGGTTAACAGACATGTTAGGAACTTTGTTATAGGATTCTGAGATCCATGTTCGGTTTGTTCGCAAACCAACCGAACTTTATATTCTGAAAGTTCGGTTGGTTCGCAACCAGTAACTTACCGAACTACATGTATAATTATATTTGACTTAGTGTACAGAGTTCGGTTGGTTCGCAAACTTCCTACCAACCAACTATCTAACCGAACTTAACGTAAAAATAAGATTATACAAAGTACTCCATGTTCGGTTGGCTCGCAAACTTGAAGCAAACATCATAACTAACCGAACGTAACAAACAAAAAAATCAAAAGTTTCAGAGCTATATTCGGTTACTTAGTTTTTTTTGGAATGTAACCGAACTTTGTAATTGTTGTTTGTTCGGTTACATGTCAACTTGCTTTTCCAACCGAACGTGGAGTTCGGTTGTCGCGATAAATTTTTCATGTTACCGAACTTATTTTTGCTTGCAATTGATGTTGTTTTATTTCTTGTAGATGGAATGCCAACATATACCAATGGATGATCAACCTTATCCGGTTGGTATGTTGTTCGAAGATACATCCCATCACTATGCCAATGATTTAGTATTTGGAGAACCTATTGATGCGAAGAATTTGGATAGAGAGCATGCCAAGAAAGCCATGTGCGTATTAGTTTTGAATGGAAAAGAAAGCAAAACTCGTTTTGAAATGGTTTGGAAGAGCTACCTCCATACATTAGAAAGTACGTCATATCCACCGATGATGTCCCTCCGGATGGTAATTGTGGATTCCACGTTGTCGTACAACAACTAGGGCCTTTCACTCAAGGTGCGAAGCTATATAATGATAATCAAATCACTTATGTCCGGCAAAGGTTGTTGATGAAGCTAAAGGAGAAAGCAGAATTTTACAAGACAATGTTGTGCGATGGGGATGCTAGTCTCAATGTGCAGTTTGTTAGGTATCAAATGCGTCTCCACGGGGGGGATCCAATCACAAGGGATCATTGGATGGGCATGCCGATATGTGGGCACTTAATCGCCGAAGCATTCAATTGCGTGGTTCACTATTTCTCAAAAGGTGCTAGTTTCACATACACTCCGAAAACAAAAATATATGTCGAGCAAATTAGACGTAGGAGAGTGGTGATTGCGTTTGTTAATAACAACCATTTTACAGGCCTCTGGTTAAAAGACGATTGTCCACTGCCTCCGATATGCGGACACTCTTATTGGCATGGATTTAACCCCGACGCAATGTTGGCTTGGTGCATTATGTACGAGCATAACATGAAGATGTGGAAAGCTTTGAAGGATTCGGAAAAAATCATACACGAAGGTTCAATTTCCCTTGCGCATGATTGAATGTACCATTAATTAAACTAAGTATGCTTTGAACATCACCATAAGAATTAAAGATTGTGTTTTTTTGGAATTTGGTCTTATTTTTGGGTTATGCTTTGAACATTTTCATAAGAATTAAAAATTGTTATTTTTGGAACTTTTTTTTTCGGTTTGGAACTTAGATTACATGACATCGCCTGAACAGTGAGACAACAAGACTTAAGTTCGGTTAGGAAATGAAATTATAGGACATGGACGAACTATTACAGGACATTGCCGAAAATAAATTACATAATATTTAATATCCGAAACGCGTTATGAAAAAGTCTTTGAGGATGCGGAAATGATCTTCATATTTGAAATTCTTTCTCTTCCATCTTCGCCATTAATTTTTTGTTGTTAAAATGATTTCCTCTGATGTTTCACCCCTAAGTCGATACCGCCTTACAATACGAAATAAAGCCATAAATTCCACAACTCTATCTTTAATCTTTCCAAATCGAATGAACAAAGCTATATGATCACGGTTATGAGGGTTTGTTGTGTCGGAGCAGAATTTCTCATGAATTTTCCCCCAATAACTTTGACTCATAATACCATTCATTCTTCGTTGTTCACCCCTCTTTGGATTGTAAAATATGTAGTTTCTGCAAAGAGAAAGATCTTCCTCTAGAGTAAATTTAGGAGTAGTAGCCGCCATTTTTAGAAGATTTTGAAACAAAATGTTAACTATGAGACACATATTTATACCACTGAGGTGTATAACGACTATAAAAATAGCCGTTACTTGAAATTTGTGTCATTCAAATTTCAAAATAGATATTTATACCGCAATAAAAAAGTCTTCCAAACATAAGGAAACAAACTACCAAATCTGCAATAAAAAAGTCTTCCAAACATAAGAAATCAAAGTACCAAATCCACAATAAGTTTTTTAAACATAAGAAACCAAAGTACTAATTGTTTCAATAACTCATTTACCACGACCACTACGAGAAACTTTTCTACTCTTGCGTTTATGAGCTTTAGGTCGTCCTTCGTCACTAGGAGGGTCATCTCCACTGCTTTGTTGTTCAACCATCCGACTTGAACCTTCCCCTTCTCGGCGACCCCTCTTCAACGGCATGGTATGGCTTGGATCAACCTGGATTGTATCGACAATGTTGGGATTAAAAACATTAGTCCATTTGTAGAGGTCTGTTTGTTGTCGAGTGTCCATCGGCTCTCCACTCCGGATTTTTGCCATCATTTTCTTCAACAATTTAGCACTTGCCTTCACCTTTTATCAATCAAAAGCATAAGTAACTATTAATTTTCAATACTTTATAACATTTTGAAAAACATAAATAAGAGTAAATATCTTACCGCCAAATTCCACAAGATCAAGGCCTCATCACCACACATAGGGTATGCTCTTGAGCCTCTTTCTCCACTGCCTTCGCTTTTGCTTTCTCAGCACGGGCTTGTTGGATACTGTTTATTACACGAGGATGAGAAAAATGTTCATACCATTCCATATATCCCTCGTCAGCGGCATTTGGCTCATCAAACAAATCTTGACACTCTTCAACTGGAATAAGATAATTCCCAAAGTTCTTCCAGTGGTTCACTGATGGAGAAGGAACGTATTTGAGGGAGAAATTATTTTCGGTGTTCTTAGTTCCCTGCTTCTTCACCTTGAAGTTGAAGTTTTCTACTTGTGGGACACTTTGGACACAAGAAAGTTGTCTAAATACTCTTCGAGGATTATACATTGTAGAACCTCCAGGATGAAACAACGGTCCATTATAAGCCGCGACAGGTGAGAAATTAATAACCTCAACATCATCCTCGTCTTCATCTGATGCAATGATGTAAGGATGGAAAATCACATCATCCACTATTAAATTATCCAATGTCTCCCTCAACTCCAACACCTTTTTCTTCTTACCCTTTTCCCGTGAGTTCAAAAATTCGTATTTACCACTATTAACTTATCCAATGTTCTTAGTTCCATGCTTCTTCACCTTGAAGTTGAAGTTTTCTACTTGTGGGACACTTTGGACACAAGAAAGTTGTCTAAATACTCTTCGAGGATTATACATTGTAGAACCTCCAGGATGAAACAACGAGTCCATTATAAGCCGCGACAGGTGAGAAATTAATAACCTCAACATCATCCTCGTCTTCATCTGATGCAATGGTGTAAGGATGGAAAATCACATCATCCACTATTAACTTATCCAATGTCTCCCTCAACTCCAACACCTTTTTCTTCTTACCCTTTTCCTGTGAGTTCAAAAATTCGTATTTACCAGCTGTAGGTTTCCCATAAGTCCAAGGAGTGTGAGCATGAGACAATTGCAGTTTAGGGAAGTGGTCGTACACCCAAACCTATGAGAAGAGGCAACAAATAATACATTCACAATATGATTAGTAACAATACACATTCATTCACTTATATCTTGAAACACACAAACGATAATTTAACGGGGTACCTGAACAAGGGTGTATAAGCCTAAAAAAAAAAACACTCTTAAGCCTCGAAGCTTTTCTGAGTTCCGCTTGAACGAATGAAAGAACCGTAATGCCCCAACAATAGTTGTTCACCTCATTCAGGGGGTCCAATAGCTGGAGGTAATGAGAATTTACCATGTGACCTGAACTGTCGGGGAAGAAAATGGTTCCTAGTTGATATAACAAATAAGCAGTCACATGGTGCTTAATCTTCTCCGATGTCATCACCAACTTTTCTTGAGCAACCAAATCTTTCGTCCCTGAAAACTCATCAAACAAGGTTTTGAGCTTGATCTTTTTCAACTTCTTCTTGTACATGCGGTCTTCCTCAAACTCATTATACTCATCACCTTCCTTAGGCTCTTTTTTAGCTCGTATAAACTCACATTGTGCCTTTTTATCGCTCCATCCTAGACACTTTTCGACCAACTTTTCAAGAAGTTCATAACTCATCGAGAGATCGTAGCCATCTCGAACAGTTGTTCCCGTAATTGGTAGGGCTATGATTCTAAAACAATCATCCGGAGTTATTGCCATCTCACCAAAAGGTAGATGAAAGATATTCGTCTCTGGATAAGCCCTCTCGGCAAATGCAAAAACAGTGACATCATCAAATCATTGGTGCACATGTTGTATCCCGTTCCATAGTACACAATCAAATACCGCCAAGCGGACCTCATCACACTCATTGTCTATACTCCATATCTTGTTCTTTTGACGTTTCAAAACACGAACAACATTATTATGATCCTATAAAAACAACATCATATCTTATATACTAATATATATAGAAAATAACAATATATGTCAAAATATAATAAAATGACTGAGAAATCTTGATGGTTAAGATTGAACCATACCTTTGTCGCAAAGATCTTGGCAGCCCATGAGTTTTTGTCCCCTCCATCTCTTGGAGTACCATAAGTTGGCTTCTTTGGCGTCAAACACAAATTGTCATCAGGAATGTATGAATATCTAGCACAAGGCTTTTTAGGCGTCTTTCTAGGTTTTTTTTACCACTATTTCTACTTTTTCCTCTTCCTCTTCATCCGAGTCCTCCTCTGATTCATCATCATCCTTATCTCCATCTTCCTCATCTTTTTCACCGTCATCATTGTCACCCTCATTTCCTTCTTCTTCAGCTGGTTCACCTTCTCCACCTTGATTATGTTCTTGACTGCCCATCTCTTCCACGATCTCTTCATTAACTTGTTGGATTACGTTGTCAACATTATCTCTATTGACACCATCTTGGATGACAACACCCGGTAATGACCCACCTCTATACTTAGCATTTTTGGTTCCACGCTTAACGGCACCACAATGTACTTTTCCTCGAGGCGTGGGAGTTCTCAGATCTTCCAATAAAGTTTGGTTTGATTTTTTGCCTCTGCCACTAATCAAGAAAACAAAAGATATTAGCTTAACCGATAAATGATTCACTAAATCAGATGCAACATAAGGGTTCTCAGCGTAAGGTTTGGTTAGTAGCAAAATTTCACGAAAAATAGGGTAGTTCGGTTAATTGAAACCCAACATATTGGGCAAAACAACATAGTTCGATTACATTGGATTATTTTTTTATTTTTTATTTTATTTTTTATAATTTTGGTAAAGTTCGGTTACTAAATTATTTTAGAATTTTATGCGAACCGACCGAACAAAGTGGGCCTAGTTCGGTTAAATCAAAACTCAACATATCGGCCAAAATAGCACAGTTCAGTTACATTTGGAAAAAAAAAAATGTTGTAAAATTGGTTAAGTTCGGTTAGAAATTTTTTTTATCCTTCTTTGCGAACCAACCGAACTGGCAGTTCGGTGACCTAGTTTTGAATCCTATAGAACCGAAGTGTTCTTTGTGTTCTTCCATACAGGAAGTTCGGTTAACAAACTAGGGTTTTTTGAAACTCGTCCTAACCGAACAAGGCATTGTAACTTCCATTTGAACCCTATTTTGATGATTTCTATTCAATTGAAGCAATGAAAATCAAATTAAAAGTTATGGGTTTGTTGGAAAATACCCGCGAATTGGTCCCATGGCAGAATCAGGGTTCGACTTGCGTCTTTGATACTCTATGATGCCTCTAACTTCCGGTTCCACTTATTCCTCAATTTGAACTTGTTTGTGATGTGCTAGATGTCCTAATGGGGGACCTGTTCCTGGGAGTCTTTTGGTTTGCTTCGAAGAACCATTCTTATACTTGATTGATTAATCGGCGATGAAATTTTTATGAATCGACGATTAATAGATGTAAACGATGTTGAAATGGGGAAGAAGAGAAGAACAAGAGCGAGAACAGTTTTCTCCTAAAAACTGTTTTTTTTTTTTTTTTTTTTTTTTGTGTGCAGCTAGGTTTAGGATGATAATGTTTTTGTTTTAGATTAAGTTAAATACGGTTATTAGGTTAGGGTTAATTTTAATTAGTGTAAGGGGCAAATTAGTAATCTCAGAATTTTTAGGACATCCGTTAACATTGTAGGGTAGGGGGCTTATAGAACAATGGTCCCAAAAAAAAAGGCGGGTCCCAAAAAACGATTTAACCCCATCTCTGACTGACCAGATTTTTGCCATATTGTATATGATCGCCATAACTTGCCACATAAGCACCACCATCATCACGAATGACTCAACCAATTCCAGAAGCCGCAATAGCATCAAGTGATTTAATCAGTCTTAATTATAACGTTTATACACATCAAAATAACGGTCCGCGAGTTATAACCTCAAAGGGGTCACTATCCATCCACAAAAAAACCCATCAAAACAAAAGTAACACAAAAACCCCAACAAAACAAAAGTAATTCGCGGTTGATGAAACCAAAATTTGATCATAAAATTTGATGAAACCCCAAAGAATTTGATGAAACCAATTTTGAAATTTGGGGTTTTTGTATCAATTTTTTAAAATTTGGGTTTTTTTTATCAATTTTGTTTAAGATGGAGTTTTAATGGATCTCAACATTTGAGTGGGGTTTTTGTACCACAAGTTTGGTCACCTTGGGCTTTTATGACTAGTTTTGTCAAAATAATGTAGAAACAATGCATTGATCCCATTCTCACCCACCCCAAAAAAGCAGGAATTGTGTGTTTGAGCATTATTACAGTTATACCACCTTTGGGGACGGTCTTGCAGAATTAGGCTGTTGCCCTTTGCCCCCATATTTTACTTCAAACTTCAAAGTATGTGCAGAAATTACAAAATAAAATAAAATGGAGTGGCACTGAAAAATTGTGCATCATTTTAGATAATCGTAAATAAATATATGAATAATTTTAATAATCATTTCTACGATAAATTTTCACAAACACCATTTTGAAATAATTGATTATCTTAAATAGCAGAAGAAAGAACGAGGAGATCTATGATAATTTTTTATCCGCTATTGTTGCTTTGTTTCTCTATTGATTGTTTAGAAAAAAAAAAAAAAAAAAAAAACTCGAATCAATTTTGTTAAAAAAATTAAGTGATTATGATAATTTTTGAAAACAACTTTTTTCTATTTATGATTATAATGTTTTTTTTTTCTTCCAATTATGATTAAATAATCTATTATTATAAATTTTAACAACCACTCATATAATGGATTATGGGCTGGATAATTGATTATGAGCTCATAATCAATTATAACAATGGTTATTGCTTCAAAAATAATAATTATAACAATGGTTACCAAACAACCCTACTGGTAGCGGGATTTTGTTGTGTTCAGTTCACTACCGAACGCCAGCATCGAGATCGTCATTTCCACTTTTAGGGTTCATAACGAATCAGATGTATGAAAGTTCACTCGACTTTTGGGTTCCAAAAGAAGGTTTACTTAATGTGATTTCCTAGGTTCATTATAAGGAGCAGACACTTAGCTCTGTGAAGCCATAAAAAAGTAGATAACCATATTTTCCCAATTAGAGCTTTTCTACCAAGCTGCCATGGCTGTCTTATAGTGTTGGGGCGCTCTAGGAGAACTTAGTGTATGTTTTTTTTTAATAAGTTACCAAATTAGGAATAAAACTAGAATTATAGTTTAGCGGAAAATAAAATTACATATAAAAATGAAAAACTTGATTCGACTCTACGGCTAAATAATTAGAAGTGTAAACCATTGAACCAAGCAAGGAGAACTACCATGATCAAACAGGTCCTTAATACTCCGCCTTCTTATCAAATGAGTAGTTTTAGGATTCTTAAAGAGCTCATTACTCAGATGATAACATCCAGAGGAATTTTCGGTAGGGACATCTTGAAAATAAGTATAGTAATTTCATAGCCTGGCACCATCTGTAAACCTAAAGAATTAGGATGTTTAGCTTTTAAAATTTTAGAAATCCTTAAGCAAGCTCGTTTGAGTAACTTGCTTGGAGAGCTTTTCATAATTACGAGGATATGTATGTTAAAATCATCAAAGCTAAGTATCCTTAGAATAAAAAATTCTTTCGATTAGATACTAAAGGGGAATAGTTCCTGGATATAGAAAAACATGTACGATTTCCTTGATATTGTGAAACAGTTCTCCATCTGGATTATCAGAAGTAGTACTATAATTAATATTTAGTTAGATTGTTGGGTTATAACAAGAAAAACCCTAGTTCTAACATTATAAACCTTCAAAATTGCAATTAGTTAATCTTAAAACGAGATCATAGAGTAAAAACCTCTTTACCTTTTCTTACAAATCATGCCTCCATAACTTCACATCAATAATTTATCTATTGATTCCTTTCTATCCATAGCCTTACATGTCTCTCTAACTTTTTGCTCTTATTCTTATTTAAGATAGAAGAGAATAAAAACCACTAGAGAGAAAAAGAAGAAACGAAGAGAAATGTTTCACCTTCTTCCTTTTAAGTCTCAGTTGAAAGAGTTTTATCCATGAAGAAGAGAGAATGGAAAAAGTTGAATCTTGAAAAATCTACTGAATCTTTTTTTGACTTTGGTTTAGGAAAAATTGATCAGATTGCCCTTATCTTCCTCCTTTTGCGTCACGTGGATATCATGCATGGATGGCTATGAAGGTTCCAAGAATTTAGATCAATAAAAACTCACAATTTCTATAATTAAGGCACAAAAACTTTTTTTTTTATGTTTTTTTGTTTTTAATTTAAGTTACCTAAAGTGTTAATGACACTTGAGCGTTTAAGCTTCAGGCATTATAAGAGCAGAATTTGTCCAATGGTTCAGTTAAAACTCTGAAGTGTCACACTAACAAAGTTGACTCTAGTAATCTAATCAAGCGACTTTGAGTTTTGAAACTATAATATGACACCCAGCCTTGACATACCAACGCTTGGCGGGTTCAACCAAGCAATGCTCTAATACAATGTTTGTGATTGTGGTGGTCAAAACTTCTGACTCTTTATCGCCTTCTTGCTTTCAATTTATTATAACCTAGTGCAAAATCTTCCTTATCTTTTAAAATCAAAGAAAGGGTTTCTATGGTGGGTGATAAATTTTATATGTAGAGTTGGAAGTGTGATTGATCGTTAGTGGTGGTGGTGGTCAAATCTTCAGTTTTTTTTCTTTCCTTATTGCTTTTAGTATCATTTGATTATCAGAACCTAGTGCAAAATCTTCCTTCTCTTTTAGGGTCAAAGAGAGGGTTTCTATGTTGGGTGATAAATTTGATGCGTAGAGTTGGATGTGCAGTTGGTTTGTGGGGGTAGACAAATAAATTAAGCTTTTGATGCGATGGCTTGTTCTTATGATGCAATTTCGTTATGGTTTCTTCGATCGAAATTTCTTCTACATGGGTGTGGTGATTCTTTCTTGTACGTGAAAGATCCACTGATGATCCTCGTCTGAGGCGACATTTTTCAAGCAAGATAGTGGCGGTTGTTCTCAAACTTGGATCTAGGGTTTAGTTGGGAACTTGGAATCACTTTAGGTTTGGCACGTGTTTATGCTATGAGAATCATAGGAGGTATTCGGGTTCCGGTTGGATGAGTTTTCGTCCATTTTGGGGTATTCCATTGTGGGTTATTTTTGTACTTTATTCCATCAAATATTTGATGGGTGTTCAATCTGTATGTGGGTTTCTTTGAGAAAATGCGGGTTATCTTGTGAGTTTTGAGGGTTGCGTTCAAAAGAGACGCAATATTTCTTTAATTATATAGATAAAGTTATCTTTACCGATCAAAAAAAAAAAAAAACTTGATTTGCTTACTTACTAGTGTGCTTGAATGAAACTAGAGGTAGAGATAACGTGAATTACACAATGTCCTTGACTAGAGCCGCCGATGACCACGGTGATGCTATTTTGGTTAAGCATGTTCATCATCAGTTGATTTCTTGATCACTTAAGATGTTTATATAAAAATCGATCGAAAAAACTCAGAATATGAAAAAGGTGCACAAATAGTTTATATGCTCACAATCCTCTACCAAATATGTGACCTATCCATGTATAAACACAATTCTCTTATTTCTTAGATATTTGATACTAGTGATATATAATGACTGTGACTTGATACTCTTGCATCTCTAGGTACCTTGGATTATCCTTGAAAATTCCTTCATAGATCCCTGTTATGAAGATTTTTGTAGTGGGCAAATAAAATTCATATTTCAATTTTTTGTGAAAAACTTATAAAAAAAATCTACTAAACTGTCGGAGAAATATATGTAATGAGCACAAGAAGTGGTATCAATATATTAATCAATAATAATAATATTTTTGTTTGAGGAGAATTAGAGGTGAAACATGGAGAGATGAGAGGAAGAAGAAGAAGAATCTTATTAGGAAGATAAGTAGTTCTATTACATAGGTTACATTATATACATATAAATGGATAACCCATGGACCGCACATCCACGGGCCATAGGCCCTGTAACACTCCCCCTTGTGCGGTTCAATAACAAAACTTTATACATAGTGCTTCACATATAGTGCTTTGAATGTATTTCTTCAAATGACGTCCTCTCCTTGATGGCTTGTTCCGAAATCAATCGCTCCATTTAAAACTTTGACAAGTAAAAACCCAGTGGGATAAAACCTTGGTACAACTCTTCACATGTAGTACTTCACATGTTGTCTCGTATTTTATATATAGTTCGTCACATGCAATAAGATCTTTAAAGATCGATGAGTCTAATTTAATTGCCTCGTTAAAACAAATAGTACAATATTGATTAAACTTAGAACATAGTTGGATGTGTATACGTTGCTCATTAAAACCCTGACAAGGAAAACCCAGTGGGATAAAACCTTGACGAAGGGAAAAGAGTACAACGTGACAGATGCAAGTAAAGGTGATCCGTTGCATATGATCACTTTGATCCATTGAAGTTGACTAGTTGCTTCACAACTCCTAAGGAAGAAAATCGTTGTAGGAAAGATAATAGTCTTACCTAAGAAATTACATTCCATGTGTTTGTTATTGTCTCATTAAAAACCTTGCCGAGTAACAAAACCCTGTGGGAAAAAGTAACCTCGGTAAAGGAAAATAGTTCAACACACCATTAAATGCTCCTCCTGATGTCAGAAAATTTTCATTAGTCTAATGTAGTCAAAAGTAGTTTATCACACTGTATTTTGGTGACTTGAATGTTTATAAGACCATGTTGTTGATTCTGGAAGTTACGTTGCTTAACGTACTATCACGTTTCATTTCTTTGATTCAGATATTTTTAGTAATATCAACGCGATCTTTATGTCTGCAACGTTCAACATACTTGATGTTTTTAGTGTTGTCTCGCTAAAAACCTTGTCGAGAGACAAAACCCTTTGGGAAAAATTATTCTCGATCGAAGGGAAAAAGAGTACAACATAACTTCAATCTTGAAGTAAAATATGTCGACATCATATCCTTGGATCCTCCCCCTGATGTCGGCATCTCCCCCTGACTACTTTCAGAGTTGTTATAGACTGTTCCTTTAGTCATGTACTTTTCAAAACCGAATATCGGTAACGACCTAGAAAATAGTCTACCGTATCTCCCCCTGATTACTTTCGTTGGAGAAGAGATTCTTGTTCCTTTATAATCAACAACTTTTGGATTGCACTTTCATTAGCATTCCTTTTAATGTCTTTGCAGGGATAAAACAATTTTATGTCAATGGTGACCTTTAAGTACATGATAACATTCATTATACCATTCCAATGATGTTGCGTTGGCGCTGAGCTATATCTAGCTAACAAATTCACTGAGGATATAATATTTGGTCGAGCACATTATGCTAAGTACAATAATGCGTCTATTATACTTAGATAAGGGAAGTTCATCTCCCGAGACAACTTCGCCATCTTCCTTTAGACGAATTGGTCATTTATGTACATTTGCAACTCGACTAATCACGGGAGTGCTAGCAGGATGCATGTCCTTGTTAAATTGCCTGATAATGACATATGCAACCGGTGGAATAATATACCACAAGCTCGGTCTTCTAGTTCAGAACATAGATAAGATCGAGATTTCCCAGGATTTTCATCTCAAATTCAGATTTGAAATATCTTGTAAGATCTCTTATTCCATTAAGAGTACTTATCATGTCCATACCATCGACATAGATAGCTACAATTCTGAATCAAGAACTTATTTAATAGGCATGGTACAAAACCTTACTTGTTTATCCCTTCCCAATCAAATAGTCACTTAGACGGGTATACCACATCCGCCTGATTGTTTAAATCAATAAGCGAGTGTTTCAGTGTAACTGCAAACACACTCCGTGGTTTAGATCAGTGTAGTCAAAATCGCTCTCCAAGGCCGATTACTCGCCGAGTAATCGCTACAGGCTATATGACCGAGGCGATTTCCGATTCCAAGGTATTTATGATTTTTAGTAATTAAAATGGATGATTCTGCCAATTTAGTTCGATTTTTGAGCAAAACGAGTAAACGATTTTTCCGAGTTGGCTTTCTATGCAAAAAACTAAGAAAATAATTTTTTTGTAATCCATATTATGGGAGTTATCATATAAAAAACCTCTAAATACATGATAAATACGTTCAATATAATAATATTACACACTTAATTACATGATAGTGTTAAAATTTACTTTTAATTAGGTACAAATCATGACTTATGAGCGGAAATTTATAAGTTCTACTAAAAATATTACGAGTATTAGACCGAGTTTTGGCGATTTCCAAGTCCGTACCAATTGCTCCTCGCTCCAAGCTCCCCAACTGAGTAGGACCGATGAACGATTTCAACTACTTTGGTTTAGAGTCATTCGACTTGGGAAGCAAAATGCCATCATGCACTTTTGCAAATATCTTTGAATCTAATTCTCCAGAGATATAACCACATCTACTATGTTTCAAGTTCTTTTGAAACTACCGAGCAAACTAATTAACTGAACATTATGATGTTCAAAAGAGTAAGCGATCCAGGGGTTTGTGAGAAACCTCGCGCCACAAGGTGATTCTTTATACTTTAAGACCTCATTCTTCTCACTACACTTTATGACAAATAACCACATATGTCCCACAAGCTTTACACTAGGTTGGTTAGCACTACCACACCAAATACCCGTATATTTGTCAAAGAACTAAGTTCTACCTGGATTGCGTAGGCCAAATATGTTATTTATTTGAAATTAATCAAAATAAAGCATGGTCCGATATCATTGTGCTCTACTTCTGGAGCAACTATTTATGGATTATATCATCATTGTGCACGCACGATCCTTCCATTGACTCATGTGCATTCTCATAATCCGTTAGGATTTCATTGTTCTCTAGAATCATTTAAAACTTTGGAGCGTCCTCCCATTTGATTCATGGACATATATTCAGAGACAATATTATGAGATGATTTCTGATGATATAAATAAGTTGTGCCTTACTCACCTACTTCCTTTCTAGGTGAGCATTGATCGAACCTGGTGGTCTCTCCATTTTCCTTTATGGAGCCACGACCTCAACTACACTTCCACCAAGTGTAGTTGCAACACCTTAGTCTATGGTGTACCCCATACTGAGGATTTCTAACCTTGCAGCTGGTATGTGTGATCTTGTCACTTTAGCGACGTCAGTGTACATTCTGAAAATCGATTATTCTTTGTCACTTCACGTTTACATTTGATGAGTACTAACATCAATATGAGACACAGTGGGAACACGACACGAAAATTCCTGACGTTCCCTTAGAAAATACTTTTTCTTATCTCCCCATAACGACGGGAAGATTGTCTCATTAAAATGACAACCCGGTAAGAGATCTCCTGCCAAAGGTTTTTAAAATGCGGATAATTGTTGAGAGTAAATATCCAACAAAATTACTTAATCATTTTCGTGACCCATCATAGTACGATGTGGACTCGTAATGGCACATATATAGTGCAACCAAAAAATGCGTAAAAACATGAATGTCGGGATTTAATCCAGTTACCAGCTGGTACGCAGAATAGGTTGACTAATATTGGGTTATAAAAACAAATTAAGTAAGATGCGTGTAATATTGCATATCCCCAAAGCAATAAAAGATAGGCTGGTACGCATAACCTATTCCTTAGGCACCATCTCGTAACCTTTGATGGTAGCCTCTCGCGTAACATTGGGTATAAAATGCTCGCATTGATCCTATTAAACATGCAATATTCATCAAGTCCTTTTGATGTAAATTCTCTAGCATTAACAAGGGTGGTTAGCCTTTGCACTTTGCATTGTGTAATATGTGCTAGGAGTTTTCAAACACAAATTTCTTAGGAACTATAACTAGTCCAAAATGTCAAAACATTCACCAGATCCATCAGTCACTTTAATGGTCCGCATTCTGCATGAATATTTTTCTAAAGTTCACCTTGTTTTCTTTGTAATATGGAATTTTTACCATTTGCATCTTAGGATGGTCTCGATCCTGTTTTACTGAAGACTTTGTAAAAATGAGTGATATGCTTTCTTACCTAAAAGCATAATGGGAAGGGGGGTTGTGCATCTAGTAATTTAGAAAACACTTATTGAGAGATATGTCGTCACTTTGCATTCTGTCAATCTTTTTCCCATTTTCGTTCACTCAAATAAAGTGATATTTGTATGAGTTATTTCAAAACAATCATCATGTCACAACCAAAGTTTCTTCATGGTTATGCCCAAAGCCTGTATGAGCCAGTTTACAACATTTCATTGTCGGAGTCAATATGATTCAATAATCTAAATATTATAGTGAATTACATTGCACTAGATTGACTCATTAGTTTCTCTAAAATATATTTCCTTCCAAATATATTAGAGACTATAAAAGATGCAATCAATTGCATTCTCATCATTTTGATGTTCCACATGATATCCATTTGCACGGGTTACTTGGGAATTCAACAAGGTGTGATTATCTCTTGGTACATCTAGAGATTTTGCTGCGTCTTATTCTATCTTGAAAGAAAAATGAGCAGTGCTGTGCTCGATAAGATAGTCAATTGGCCAGGCAAATTTCTTGTTGCCATTAAAGTTGATGTGAAAATTGGTTGTTACTATGATAAACATACACATACACATTATATTGTATATACCAACACCTATGACCAGGTGCATTTCCAACTCTTTTATTTATGATGAGAGCTAGAATTACATTTTTAGCCGATCCCATGTTCAATTGATACCTATACTTTGGTGTCATTACTGCTGGGAAAAAATAATAATTTTTTTTTTCATGATATATATATGTCCCCTTTCACATGCTTTATATGAGTCGGTACGTCTAACCCTCATTACTTTGGGGTTCTTTCCATTTTCAATTTTGTTACATTTAACTTAATTTGAGAAATTTCTTTATCTCAATAGGCGAAGAAAATCTCACTACAAATGTCAACCACTTACTTTAGGTTGAATATATTACTAAAGATAATTCTCTTGTTGTCATACTTTAACATATACCGGTTCGTTAGTAATATGGATGAAGTAGAGAAATGAAAATTTTATGACTCATATCATCTTTTGTGAGTTCTTCCACAAAAATTCGAATACATGTGATTTTATTTGAACGTATGTTTTGAAACTATTGACAGATTAATAGTCGAGTAAGTGGATACATTCCACGGAATATTCAAAATTTTTGGGAAAATATCAAGTATCCAATAATGGTGCTCAAGTACTTCTAAGCCCCAAATGAATACATTGGAATTGAGTTGGTACAACCAATTAAACAAAATACACCATTCAACTATATCCAATATCATATTCAAGAGAACAAATTAACATTAGGACCAAAATTCTTAATGATCGAAATTAACGGTAATAATTTAAATTGACCGTTTATATGCTATGGACTTATCTTAAGACAAACAAAACACAACTAGCTAGACATGTTTCCAAAGAACCATTTTTTGGGGACCAGCCTTTTTTTGGGGGGGACCATTGTTTTATTTTGGGTAAGACATTAGAAGTAATTCTAGGTCACCCCAAAGTAATCGAAATCGTTCCTCGGTGCTACTCGGTTGGGGAGCTTGGAGCGAGGAGCAATAAGTTCGGACTTGGAAATCGCCAAAACTCGGTCTAATACTCGGAATATATTTATTAATAATTTATATATTTCTGCTCATAAGTCATGATTTGTACCTACTTAAAATTAAAATTTTAACATTATGATGTAATTAAGTGTGTAATATTGTTATATTGAACGTATTTATCATGTATTTGGAGGTTTTTCTATTTTATAACTCTCATCTAAGGGTTATGAATATTTTTTTTGGGGACTTAAGTGCATGCAAGGCCAACTCAGAAAAATCATTAACTCGTTTTCCTAAAAATCGGTCCAAATCTAGTAGCCTTAATTGCTAAAAATCGGAGAGGCCTTGGAATCGGAAATCTCCTCGGTCATAGAGCTTGTAGCGATTACTCGGTGAGTAATCGGCCTTGGAGAGCGATTTTGACTACACAGGGTCACCCCTTATCTAAATATTTATATTAATACCAAAACTACCCTCTGATTATATTTGGTTAATTATTAGTTAGTGTTAATATTAGTTAGTGTGATTAGTGAAATGATTTTGAATAAAGATTTGAGATTAAAAAATCAGATTTTTAAAAAAGAAGTAGAATTATTGAGAGAGAAAAGTTAGAGAAGATGAAGAACAAAACCATGGAAAATAATTTTTTTTTGAGTTCACTAATCTAGACTACTCAAGTGATGATTCAATTGATGATAGCTCATCTCGAATCTACATCTCCTTCCTCTCCTAGAGTATATGTCAATCTTCACAATGATCCGGATATGGATTATTTCTTAGACGGTGAATGTATTCTTCCCCAAAGCCAATCTCAAGATGAAAACGATGGATTTTACCAACCAAAACCGGAGGAAGAATATTTGGGTACCCAGGTATGCTCTAAACTTAGGTAATGTTGGTTGAATTGGTCCAAATTTTCAAAAAAATGTGAATTTTTAGAGTAGATTTGTGCTTGTTCGGTTAGCTTGTGTGAAGAACACGTAACCGAACTCATCTGAAAGTGTAGTTCGGTTAGTTTTTCTAAACACGCAGGTTACCGAACTATCCATTAATGGAGGTTTTTTGAAGTTCGGTTAGCGGACATGCTACCGAACTCTGTAAATAGGATTACAATGTTCGGTTTGGCCGAAATGTAACCGAACCTAAGGGTACATTAGTTCGGTTAGTTTGCAACCAACAGATAACCGAACGTTGCGTAAAATAAGATTGCACATTAATGTACAAAGTTCGGTTGGTTCGCAAACTTCATACCAACCCACTACCAAACCGAACTTACGTACAATAAGATTTTATTGTGTGTACGTAAAGTTCGGTTATTTTTGAACTTGCTTGACAAACCGAACTCTAAGTTCGGTTTTCCAGATAAAATTAACATGTAACCGAACTTTAGGGTCCATAAGTTCGGTTTGTTCCCAAAATTCATACAAACCACTAACTAACCGAACTTACGTACAATAAGATTTTATTGTGTGTACGTAAAGTTCGGTTAGTTGTGAACTTGCTTGACAAACCGAACTCTAAGTTCGGTTTTCCCGATAAAATTATCATGTAACCGAACTTTAGGGTCCATAAGTTCGGTTTGTTCGCAAAATTCATACCAACCCACAATCTAACCGAACTTACGTACAATTTTAGTCTACGTAAAGTTCGGTTAGTTGTCAACTTGCTTGACCAACCGAACTATTAGTTCGGTTATCCCGATAAAATTATAATGTAACCGAACTTATTTCTGATTGCAATTGATGTTGTTCCATTTCTTGTAGATTGAATGTCAACCTATACCAATGGATAATCAACCTTCTCCGTTGGCATCTTTGTTTGAAGATACATCTAATCACTATGTCAATGATTTGGTTTTTGATGAAACTATTGATGCGAAGAATTGGGCCGAGACCATGCCAAGAAAGCCATGTGCGTATTAGTTTTGAATGGAAAAGAAAGCCAAACTCGTTTTGAAATGGTTTGTGAGAGAAGTGGAGATCCCAATGTTAGTCACAAGAAGAAGGGTTATGTGTATAAAGGAAAGACGACGAGGAAGAACACATCGTGCTCAAAGAAAACTAAATGTCCGTTCAAGCTAGTATTTAGTAAGTGCAAAAAAAAAGAATGGATGGGTTCTATCTATGGATAAGGTGGTAGGCCATCATAACCACCCTCGTCCGGATGATCTTGAAGGACATGCAATGGCCGCTAGGCTCACTCCTCAAGAAATGGAGAAAATAGCTAAATTTAGGAGAATGGGAATTACACCACTTAACATGCTTCGCTTACTAAAGGATGATAACAAGGATAATGTATCATCTTTGACGACCATTTACAATGCAATTGAGACAATTAAAAGGAATGAATGGAAGGATAGAAAAGTGATGCAACAATTGTTTTTGGTAGCTAAAGAGAAAGGCTACGCGGTTCAAAAGAAGGTAGGTCGGGAAGATCAAATAACGCATCTCTTCATTGCGCATCCGAAGAGTGTTCAATTGGCTCAATCCTTCCATCAAGTTCTTATAATGGATTGCACTTACAAGACTAACAAATACGAGATGCCATTGTTGAATATTGTTGGTCGTACCTCGACGAAGTCACCGTTTACCGTTGCTTTTTGTTTTCTAGAAGATGAGCAAGAACCAAGTTACACTTGGGCGCTACAACAAGTGAAGGCCATATACCGAGATGATGATATCCCCGCGGTTATAGTGACGGACAACGATGTAGCATTAATGAACGCAATAGAGAGAGTCTTCCCATTAGCACATAATATGCTTTGTACGTTCCATATTTGGTGTAATGTGATGAATAGTGCAAGCCTCAAATTTGTCCACCAAAGAGGAAAGCATTTGAAGATATTAGTAAGCTACCGGAAGATGAACAAGCGACTGCAAAAGAGGAATTCGATATACAATACACTATAAATCACGCTAAATGGGTTGCTTTCTCTGGTGAATGGGAGTCATTGACTTGGTCTCTCACCGAAGAAGAGTATAATCTAAATCTTGTGGCATTTATCGAACATTGGTCTAGCCCCGAATATCCCGAGGATATTGTAACGTATGTGGTTAAGCAATGGTTGGAACCGCACAAAGAGCGCTTCGTTTATGCATTTACCAACCACCATAAACACTTTGGGAATCAAGCGACAAGTTTGGTAGAATCGGCTCACCACCGGTTGAAGAAAAATCTTTTTGGATGTGTCGATAATTTTGTGATTGTGTTTAACGCAATGGAGAATTACTTCAACCGTGAGATTGATATAATTAAAGGGAAGTTTCAAAAAAGCCGCATCATGAAGTACAAAAAGATTATAGACAAAGGTGGTAACATCACGAATATGGCGGACCTTCGGTTGTTTAAGGGACTTCATTATAATGTTTCGCGTGCTTGCATTAAGAGGTTAATGGTAGAGGTTCATTTGATTGACATATGGGGAACCAAGCCGGACGAGGTGTGTGTTTGCAACATGATGAAGTCTATGGGACTCCCTTGTCGCCATATGATAGTTAAGTATGAACATGGCATAATCCCTCTAAGCGATATAGATCCATATTGGCAACACTTAAGTTTTGTCCCTCCTCCAAAGGGCGATGTCGGAGAAGAGTTTGGTGACAATGAGATGGGAAGAATCGTTATCGAGACGTACCGGAACATGAACAAACTCGAAAAGCAAATCTTTTGGGATGACATGCGGCCAATTGTTTATCCACACACTTCGGAGAATGTGCACGAACCGAAAAAAGGCAAGGGCAAAGGAAGACCTATCACCAAAGAAACAAAAAAACAAGTAAGAGAATATGCAAAGGTGTTGGCTAAGAGGAAAATTGAAATGACGCCTTTTACTAGAGACCCTAGTGGGCATGAGCATACCGCGGCGAAGTATCAAGAAGATTCTAAGAAAAGGTCTAGGAATATTGTGGAAAAGGACGAAACAAGTGAACGGGATATGAAGAAAAAAGGACCGATGTTACGCTCGCAACCAACCCCACCTACTCCATCGGAACCTAGCCAACCAATTCAACGAGACGTGAAGCTTAAGGCTCCAATATGCCGCATCCAAGAAAGAAGTCGACCAATTGATGATACATCAACTTTTGTTGATAGAAGGTACTTGGAAGAGCTACCTCCATATATTAGAAAGTACGTCATATCCACCGATGACGTCCCTCCGGATGGTAATTGCGGATTCCACGTTGTCGTACAACAACTAGGGCCTTTCACTGAAGGTGCAAAGAAGTATAATGATAATCAAATCACCTATGTCCGGCAAAGGATGTTGATGAAGCTAAAGGACAACCCGGAATTTTACAAGCGAATGTTGTCCGATGGGGATGCTAGTCTCAATGTGCAGTTTGTTAGGTATCAAAGGCGTCTCCACGGGGGGGATCCAATCACAAGGGATCATTGGATGGCCATTCCGATATGTGGGCACTTAATCGCCGAAGCATTCAACTGTGTGGTTCACTATTTCTCAAAAGGTGCTAGTTTCACATACACTCCGAAAACAAAAATATGTGTCGAGCAACTTAAACATAGGAGGGTGGTGATTGCGCTTGTTAACAACAACCATTTTATAGGCCTCCGGTTAGAAGACGATTGTCCACTGCCTCCAATATGCGGAAACTCTTATTGGCATGGATTTAACCCCGACACAATGTTGGGATGGTGCATTAAGTACGAGCATAACATGGAGATGTGGAAAGCTTTGAAGGATTCGGAAAAAATCATACACGAGGGTGCAGTTTCCCTTGCGGATGATTAAATGTACCATTAATTAAACTAAGTATGCTTTGAACCTCAACCTAAGAATCAAAGATTGTGTTTTTTGGAATTATGTCTTATTTTTGGGTTATACTTTGAACATTTTCATAAGAATAAGAGAAGAGACTGTTACTTTTGGAACTTTTTTTTTTTTTCACATTGGAACTTAATTACATGACATCGCCGAACAGTGAGACATCAAGACTTAAGTTCGGTTAGAAAATGAAATTATAGGACATTACCGAACTAAAACTAAAGCTACATAACATTTAATATCCGAAACGCGTTATGAAAAAGTCTTTAAGGAGGCGGAAATGATATTCATATTTGAAATCCTTTCTCTTCCATCTTCGCCATTCGTTTTTTGATGTTAAAATGATTTCGGAGAATCCTTCACCCCTAAGTCGATACCGCCTTACAATACGAAATAAAGCCATAAATTCCACAACTCTAGCTCTAATCTTGTCGAATCGAATGAACAAGGCTATTTGATCACGGTTATGAGGGTTTGTTGTGTCGGAGCAGAATTTCTCATGAATTTTCCCCCAATAACTTTGACTCATAATACCATCCATTCTTCGTTCTTCACCCCTCTTTGGATAGTATAGTATGTAGTTTCAACAAAGAGATAAATCTTCATCTAGAGTAAATTTAGGAGTAGTGGCTGCCATTTTTAGAAGATTTTGAGACGAAATGTTATCTATGAGACACATATTTATACCACTGGGGTGTATAACGGCTATAAAAATAGTCGTTACTTGAAATTAGTGCCATTCAAATTTCAAAATACATAGTTCGGTTACATAACAAATGCATCGACAAAACCGAACTAAAAGGTTCGGTTTGTTAGGTAAAACATAGGCAACCGAACAATGCAAACCATCAAATTTAAAGAGTTACAGTGTAATGTTCGGTTGCCTAGTATTATTTTGCAGGTAACCGAACTCGAATGTTCGGTTAACTGCAGAGTAATGCGATCTAACCGAACTAAGAACAAGAAAATTTGAAAAGTTCAAGTGTGATGTTCGGTTACCTGCAGAAAAGGTAACCTAACCGAACTCATAACAAGAAAATTTTAAAAGTTACAGTGTAATGTTCGGTTCCATGATAATATTTTGCAGGTAACCGAACTAGGTGATCCACCAAAGTTCGGTTCATTCGATGATTTCGTAATGTAACCGAACTCACACCAGCTAAATCAAACAAAAGTTATTGCAGACTTTGAAAACCAACGGTAACTTTGACTAGTAGGAGCAGTTATTGCATAAGTAACCGTTTTTTTTTTTTAAACTAGCCGTTGGGTACTTTTTTGCTATAAATAGAGACCTATCTCTACCAAACTTATTCACCCATCACTTTCAATCTTCCTAAATCAGTCACCCATCACTTTAGAACACTAAAAATGGCTCCAACTCCGTTCAATCATCTAGAAGATGTTGTTATTGTCAGAGCACACACCACTCTCACAAAGCACTCCGTTGAGGAAGCGCAATGGGTGGCCAGTAATGAAGACCCTACCGGAGGGCCTTACCTTGGGCATGATCAAAACACCAATGCTTGGTGGAAACGTGTGTTTAAGGTTTTCAAAGCACTAAACGGAAATCGTTCAAAGAGGACACTCACGCAGATAAGGGAAAGGTACGCTTATTTATATAATGAATGCGTCATCACGAGAAACGAATTGAAAGCTCGTAAGGACGCTATGCCAAACGAAGACCGCATGAGTAGAGTAAGTTTGTGAATCAATAGGCCGTTCATCAAAAATTATTTATTTGGTTATGATTATTCAACAACGCTGACTAATTAAAATAATTGTTTTTCCAGTGTTCTTTGGGTTGGACTCAATACGAATTAAGGTACGGTCATGAGTTTCTGCACGAGGACTGCTACACTCTCTTGGAGGAAGTTGAATGGCAATTCGCCCAATATAATTAAACTCGTAGAGAATCCCTAGAGCGATGTATTGAACAATTTTATGTGTTTTACTTCTATTTTATTTCAACTACATGTATGTTTTTTCGATTCAATAAAATGAGTGACTTCAAATATTGGTTCAATAACTATAGTTCGGTTAGATAGCATTACTCTACCGTTAACCGAACGTTTGAGTTCGGTTAACTGCAAAATAATACCAGGCAACCGAACATTACACTGTAAATTTTACAATTTTCTTGTTATCAGTTCGGTTAGGTTACCTTTTGTGCAGGTAACCGAACATCACACTTTAAATTTTCAAATTTTCTTGTTCTTAGTTCGGTTAGATCGCATTACTCTGCAGTTAACCGAACATTCGAGTTCGGTTACCTGCAAAATAATACCAGGCAACCGAACATTACACTGTAACTTTTAAAATTTTCTTGTTATGAGTTCGGTTACCTGGTATTATTTTGCAGGTAACCGAACATCACACTTTAAATTTTCAAATTTTCTTGTTCTTAGTTCGGTTAGATCGCATTACTCTGCAGTTAACCGAACATTCGAGTTCGGTTACCTGCAAAATAATACCAGGCAACCGAACATTACACTGTAAATTTTACAATTTTCTTGTTATCAGTTCGGTTAGGTTACCTTTTGTGCAGGTAACCGAACATCACACTTTAAATTTTCAAATTTTCTTAGTTCGGTTAGATCGCATTAATCTGCAGTTAACCGAACATTCGAGTTCGGTTGCCTGCAAAATAATACCAGGCAACCTAACATTACACTGTAAAAAAAGTGTAATGAAATCAAAGTATAATGAAATCAAACTAATCCCTTAGAACACAAATTAAAAACCAAAGTATGAAATCTATTTACTAATCCATATGGAAACAAACTACCAAATCCGCCATAAAAAAAGTATTCCAAATATAAGTAACCGAACTACCAAATCCGCAATTAAAAAGTCTTCCAAACATAAGAAACCAAAGTAATAATTGTTGCAATCACTCATTTACCACGACCACTACCAGAAACTTTTCTAGTCTTGCGTTTAGGAGCTTTAGGTCGTCCTTCGTCACTACGAGTGTCATCTCCACTGCTTTGTTGTTCAACCATCCGACTTGAGCCTTCCCCTTCTCGGAGACTCCTCTTCAACGGCATGGTCTGGCTTGGATCAACCTGGCTTGTATCTACAAGGCTGGGATTAAAAAGTTTTGTTATTTGGTTGTAGAGGTCTGTTTGTTCTCAAGTATCCATCGACTCTCCACTCCGGATTTTTGCCATCATTTTCTTCAACAATTTACCACTTGCCTTCACCTATTCTCATCAAAAACATAAGTAACTATTATGATTTCAATACTTCATAACATTTTGAAAAACAAAAAATAAGAGTAAATTTCTTACCGCCGAATTCCACAAGATCAAGGCCTCATCACCACACAGAGGGGTATGCTTCATAATTTTCTTAGCCTCTTTCTCCACTGCCTTCGCTTTTGTTTTCTCAGCATGAGCTTGTTGGACAGTGTTTATTACACGAGGATGAGAAACATGTTCATACCATTCCATATATCCCTCGTCAGCGGCATTTGGCTCATCAAAACAATCTTGTAAATCTGCAACTGGAACAAGATAATTTCCAAAGTTCTTCCAGTGGTCCACTGATGGAGCAGGATCGTATTTGGGGGTGAATTTCATCTCGGTGTTCTTAGTTCCCTGCTTCTTCACCTTGAAGTTGAAGTTTTCCACTTGTGGGACACTTTGGACACAAGAAACTTGTCATAATACTCTTCGAGGATTATACATTGTACAACCTCCAGGATGAAACAACGGTCCATTGTACGCCACAACAGGTGAGAAATCAATAACCTCAACATCCTCCTCGTCTTCATCTGATGGAATGGTGTAAGGATGGAAAACCACATCTTCCACTGTTAACTTATCCAATTTTTCCCTCAACTCCAACACCTTTTTCTTCTTATTCTTTTCCTGTGAGTTCAAATATTTACCAGCAGTAGGCTTCCCATAAGGCCAAGGAGTGCGAGCATGAGACAATTGCAGTTTAGGGAAGTGGTCGTACACCCAAACCTACAATAAGAGGCAACAAATAATACATTTGCAATATGATTAGTAACAATACACATTCATTCACTTATATATTGAAACACACAAACGATAATTTAACGGGGTACCTGAACAAGGGTGTATAAGCCTCCAAAATATAGACTCTTAAGCCTCGAAGCTTTTCTGAGTTCCTCTTGAACGAATGAAAGAACCGAAATGCCCCAACAGTAGTTGTTCACCTCAGTCAGGGGATCCAATAGCTGGAGGTAATGAGCATTTACCACGTGACCTGAAGTATCAGGGAAGAAAATGGTTCCTGGTTGATATAACAAATAAGCAGTCACATGGTGCTTAATCTTCTCCTCTGTCATCACCAACTTTCCTCGAGCAACCAATTCTTTGGTCCCGAAAACTCATCAAACAAGGTCTTGAGCTTGATCTTTTCAACTTCTTCTTGTACGTGCGGTCCGCCTCAAACTCATTATACTCATCACCTTCCTTAGGCTCTTTGTTAGCTCGTCTAAACTCACATTGTGCCTTTTTATCGCTCCATCCTAGACACCTTTCGACCAGCTTTTAAAGAAGTTCATAACTCATCGAGGGATCGTAGCCATCTCGAACACTTGTTCCCGTAATTGGTAGGGTGTGATTCTAAAACAATCATCCGGAGTAATTGCCATCTCACCAAAAGGTAGATGAAAGGTATCCGTCTCTGGATAAGACCTCTCGGCAAATGCGATAATGATTACAACATCAAACCTTTGGTGCGCATGTTGTATCCCGTTCCATAGTACACAGTCAAATACCGCCAACCGGACCTCATCACACTCGTTTTCTATATTCCATACCTTGTTCTTTTGACGTTTCAAACACGAACAACATCGTATGATCCTACAAAAGCAACATCATATCTTATATACTAATATATAGAAAAGAACAATATATGTCAAAATATAATAAAGTGCCTGAGAAATCTTGATGGTTAAGATTGAGCCATACCTTTGTCGCAAAGATCTTGGCAGCCCATGAGTTTTTGTAGCCCATCAATACCTCCCCTCCATCTCTTGGAGTACCATAAGTTGGATTATTTGGAGACAAACACAAATTTTCATCAGGAATGTATGAATATCTAGCACAAGGCGTTTTGGGCGTCTTTCTAGGTTTCTTTCCCACTATTTCTACTTCGCCTCTTCCTCTTCGTCTTCCTCTTCATCCAAGTCCTCATATAATTCAAAGATCATCCTTATCTCCATCTTCCTCATCTTTGTCACCCTCATTTGGTTCACCATCATCATTGTCATCCTCATTTCCTCCTCCTTCACATGGTTCACCATCATTGGCACCCTCATTTCTTCCTCCTTCAGCTGGTTCACCATCATTGGAACCCTCATTTCCTCCTCTTTCACTGGTTCACCTTCTCCACCTTGATGTTGTTCTTCATTGCCCATCGCTTCCATGATCTCTTCATTGCCCATCGCTTCCACAATCTCTTCATTAACTTGTTGGATTACGTTGTCAACATTATCTCTATTAACACCATCTTGGATGACAACATCCCAGTAATGACCCACCTCTATACTTAGCATTTTTGGTTCCACGGTGACCGGCATCGCAATGTACTTTGCCTCGAGGGGTGGAAGTTCTAAGATCTTCCAAGTAAAGGTTTGTTTGATTTTTGCCTCTTCCACTAATCAAGAAAACAAAAGATATTAGCTTAACAAAAATAGGCCAAATCTAATTTTGGGGACCATAGTATAGTTCGGTTAACAAATATTTTTTGAGAACAAACCGAACTCAACATTGGTAAATTGTAATGAGGAGTTCGGTTTGTCAAAATTTTTTACGAACAAACCGAACTCAACATGTTTGCAACTACTGAAGAGTTCGGTTTGTCAAGATTTTTTGTCAACAGTTCGGTTACATTATTTATTTTTTTGTAAAGTTCGGTTACTTTCTAATAGCACAGTTCAGTTACATAAAAACTCATATTAGCAGGCAAAATAGCGGAGTTCGGTTACATGTACAAAAACAAATTGTTGTAAAAAAAATTTAGTTCGGTTAGACATTTTTTTTTTGCTTCTTTGCGATCTAACCAAACAGGCAGTTCGGTTACCTAGTTTTGATACCTAGAGAACCGAACTGTTCTTCGTGTTCTTCCTTTCAGGAAGTTCGGTTAACAAAATTGGGTTTTTTTGAAACTCGAACTAACCGAACTATGTACTGTAACTTCCAATTGAACCCTATTTTGATGATTTGTATTCAATTAAACGAATCAAAATCAAATTAAAAGTAATGGGTTTGTTGCAAAATACATGCGAATCGGTCCCATGGCGAGAATCGGGCTTGAAGAAGCGTCTATTATACCGGATTATGGCTTCACTTGGTTGTTCCACTTCTTTTTGAATCTGAAAATCACTCGGCTGATTTGATAAATGTCCCAATCGAGGACCTTCTCCTTGAAGTCTTTTGGTTTGCTTTCGAAGAACCATTGTTATAGTCGATTGATTAATCGACGATGAAATTTTTTTGAATCGACGATTAATCGATGGAGTCGATGAAAACGATGTTGTATTTGGGGAAGAAGAGAACCGAATAGGGAGAACAGTTTTGAGGAGAAACTGTTTTTTTTTTTTTTTTTTAGTTTTAGGTTTTGTTTTAGATTATTAGGTTAGGGTTAATTTTAATTAGGGTAAGGGGCAAATTGATAATCTCATGATTTTTAGGACATCCCTTAACATTGTAGGGTAGGGGGGCCTTATAAAACAATGGTCCCCCCAAAAAAAGGTTGGTCCCCAAAAAAACCGTTCTTTCCAAAACAATATACAAGCCCAAAACAAATACACAAGCCCAAGTAGGTGTTTGATGTTACATACCTCAATTTTTATTTTTATTTTTCCGGTACACCCAACGTATACACAGACCCAGATCCCAATAGCACATGCACGCCGGGATTACCAAAACGGGATAGGAAAGGACAGCCCAGAACAGAACGGGACATGATAGGATAGCCCAAAACGGAACCGGACAAGATAGGACAGCCCCACCGGACAAGATAGGACAACCCCAGAACAGAACAGGACCGCACCCGGAGCAGGACAGGAACAAGACCGCACCCGGAGTAGGACAGGAATAGGACTGCACCCGGTATAGAGGCTGGAACAGGACCGAGAACCCTTCCTCTTCTTTTACCAGATGATGAACAGATGGGATCTCGGGAAAGATTTTTGTTAGAGGGAGAGCAAAATGTGATCCGAGGAGTGCGAAAACTGTAGTTGACTCACCAACTAGGTCGTTCCACTAGATATGGTTGACTCTGACCTAAATAACCTTCATAACACACTCTCGTCGCATGCTCAAAATCTTCTTATGTTAGCCTAACCTATGGCAAGGGGGAAACCATCGAAAAGGTTGATCAGAAGACATGAATTAGATGCGGTGATCTGAAATATTTTCTACTCTCCACATTAAAATTTTGAAGGATTACTACATGTGATATATTTGATTTGGATGGGTCTGATCCAAATTCCAATCATGACGTATCCTCTTTGAAGTCTTCGTAGAGACGATAATTATATCATAGTCCAGATCATTTGAATAAGATGATTGATAAGATTCACACACAAAACACATTAACTATCGAAGCCATAGTTGATCCTTCAAGGTTTATATTTCATCAGAACCCACAAATATGATCTTTTTTCTAACTATTCCACCACAATTAGTATTAAACCTTTCTCATTAGTTCAAAAACAACCTAATCTAGGATTTAAATCAATACCCATGAACAAAGTTAAGATGATCCACTTATGATGAGTTAAACCATGAAACTATTAATAAGAGATATGGGTATTTTTGTCCGTAGAAATATATAACTCCATTCACCGTGAGTATCGACCTAGTTAGCGAGTTAACTACGATTTTTGCTCTCCTCGGATCACTTTTTGCTTTCCCTCTAACAAAAATCCTCGGGAATCTAAGAGATTTTCTACCACAAGTTAAACCACATACAAACAAATTAGTGTATGTGCAATATAATCCAATCAACCCATCAGTACAAATCAAAATCAACATATTTTTACTAAATTAAAATCAATCCAATTCCAATTCAGTACGATACGAATTTCCTCTCCTCCATTAAAAAATTAAATCAATATCAATATCAGCAGATTTCCTCTCCTCCGTCAATTAAAAATAAAATTATAATTAAAATAAAAATTAAATTAGATTAAATCTGTCAAAATCAAAAAGGAAGAGAGCCACTTAGCTTAACGATTGATTCCATAATTTCCTTGATATAAAATCCGAACACCCTTTTTTTTTTTTTTTTGAACAACCTTTGTTTATCATCCTGTTGATGGTGGATTTTCATTTAAGGTTAAAATCGTAAAAAACCAGAAAAATCATGCGCTGACATCTTGTAAAAGATAAAGCCATCAATAAGTGTTGGATACTCCATCACTTAATTCACCAAGAATGGAGCATGTGGCAACAATCCCATTCTGTGAATACACGAAATTCATCCAGGTTGGAGCATGTAGCAACAATCCCATATACCTGTGAATTTCTAGCATTATTAATTAATGCGCAATCAGCCTTGTATTTCCTGTACTCATTATCAGTGTGGCATGACGACTGAGTGTTACTCTTACAGAGTAACACGAACCTCCAAGCATTATAATGAAACCATGTACGAAATTGCCGTACAGGCTGACTCTCGGTGCGTTATACTAGCCCGATTGAGCCCCTCTCGGTGTGTTATACTAGCCCGATTGAGCATCCGGACTGACCGTATCAGTCCGGATATGATCGCAGTCATCCAACTCCACAAGCATGATTGGATGACCTAGATCAATTCCATCACCCCCAAGCAGGTATGGAATACCCACTGCCGACCCCGCATGGTCGGCCATTGGCCTAGCTTGCCAAAAACGTCCATACCAGAGCAAGTGTGGACGGAAAACCCTAAATTAGGGTTTGCGGCATATTACATGTGTCGCAAAACAGTCTCAACCATCCATCTTTGCAGGTATAGATGGAGGGTGTAGATGTAGACTCAAAGGGCCCAGAGCATGTCGACACAATCACCGTGGGCCCGCCTACACACTTGACCAACCGGTCAAGACCAACCATGTTTGGTCGTGACAAAATCGTCGCCCAAACAAGAGATGACGCACGGCTTTGGAACCCAGAATTAGGGTTTGAGCATCACAAGCGTCCATCTTCTATAAAGCACGAATGGAGGGTCCAAGATTAGATTAAGCAGGTCCGGTCATACCAGCATGACCACCGTGGACTCATCTATCCCCTCACCCAATCGGCCAAGGCATATCATGCCTGGTCATTCCAAGACGCGCGCCCAAACTAGCGTGGTCGCACCTCCCAAACCGCAAACTGATCTCGACCGCTCAACTTCGCCGGACGATTTGGATGGCTCAGATCACGTTTTTATGGGATATTCAGGTATAGGCGTGAACACCAGCCTACCACTTACACACCAGACCGGTCGACCAAGACCGACCAAGTTAGGTCGTCTTGGAACGCACGCCGGAAGTGAGCGTGGCGTGCGGCTCTTGCGGCACTAGTTTTCTGTCATAAATTGATCTCGACCACTCAACTTCACCGGATGAATTGAGTGACCCAGATCATACTTTCGTGAGGTAATGGGGTATAGGCGCCTGCACCATCATGCTGTCTACACGCATGTATGGTCGGCCAGGCCAAAGTCGTATCCCATGCTTGGTTTCGACCAAGCTGAAGAGTGATGCCTGCGCACCTCTTCAAAACCCTAATATTCATTAACGGTCGCGAGATGAGTGTCTCAAAGATCATCTCATCCGTCCAACTTCACCGACTTGGTTATACAACCATGGTCAGGAGTTAATTTGTCAGTGAGGCGTCATTACCCATCACTTTACCACACCATGATGCAGTACCTGCATAAAATACACACGATACTTCACAAGTATCAACTTCCTGAATAACGCAGTTATTCAATTCAGCATTACATGCTACCTATCGTGGATCCACAATCCACACGTTCCAGACATCAATCATGTCACAAACTGGGGGGGATACATACTGGGGTATTGGTCTTGCGGTTTACAGCGTGCAGCGTGCAACGCGCCATCACAAGAACGTGTTAGGAAGTCATGGACGGTTAGAGATGAACAGGAGAAGTGGGCAAGGCTGGTCGTGTATTACTAACGCATAACTCCGCTACTCCATCACTCCACTTCCTCCACTTCCCACGAGAGACGTGAATAAGGCTCAATGACTTGTATAAATAGGTTCTCCGCCCTATTTCCACAGGTCCAGACGAAACAGAGGCAAGTGTTAATACAAAACGTATTCAACACCCAGAGCCTTCTTATATCAATCGTAAGCCTGCTCATCTTTCTATTACAAGTCATTCATAGCCAACACCTTTACAATCTCAACACCTTCTTCGCTTCCCTCCCTAAGATCAACCCCATCTCCTTCACTTTGTGACCGAAACAAGTCTGGAACGGCCATTTCTTGGTTTAGGCCGGACTTGCACAGATTGATCTCCGAATCTACAAGCACTCACCGCGCAGTGCATTTGTTTAGGGTTTAGATTCATTCCTCATCCACACACCCCAAATTACCAAATTCGGCAGGAGTAGTTTTCACCCATAAACAATTGGCGACCACAGCGGGAGGTTGATCTCTCGGTTATAAAGTCAATTTCCTCGAAATCCGA
The DNA here is from genome assembly GCA_023531295.1 of Papaver armeniacum. Classification (NCBI taxonomy): domain Eukaryota; kingdom Viridiplantae; phylum Streptophyta; class Magnoliopsida; order Ranunculales; family Papaveraceae; genus Papaver; species Papaver armeniacum. The sequence goes on from JAJJWW010018825.1 coordinate 146,017, forward strand.
TTCAATTTCATCAATTTCAAAAGGGTAGATCTTAGAACCAGTTCAATCAACAACTCACTTCAAGATGGTGGAACTCAGGTCTGGATCAACAATCAATTCTGACGGAGCTAGTGTGGATAACACTCCCGGTGTCGATGTACCTGTCAGTGGAGCTACCGTAGACAATACATCTCGAGGAGCCGTTACTTCTATCACCAACACTAGCGGAACAGGAGACATTCCAGCAAGTGTAACGGCTCCCATCACTAGAGCCAGAGCAGCCGCAAATCCCGGCATCTCTTCAAGTGTAACGCCTCCAGTGGTCACCAGAACAACAACTTTCACTCCTCCACCAGGACGAGGAGCCGGAGGCACAAGAGGAGGACCACCGTCTATTACCATTGCAGACTTGATGGAGAAGCATGAAATTCTTGCTAAAACTCAAACGGATATGGCCGCAACTCAGAAAGAGGTACTCACTTTCCTTAAAACTTTGACTGAACGATTGCCGCAAGATTCACGGCAACCCTTGGAGTCGGCAAGAGATGCATTCAATACACCCGGAGCGGGCGTTTCCACTCGGACCCACATGAATGAAGAAACTCGTGTTGCTCCCGAGCGCCAAAGGAGAGAGGGACCAGCCTTCCAACTTCATTACATGCGAGGACTGGGAACGACTTCTCCAAAATCGAGGAAAAGGGTACCGAACGGATGTACACCAAAGATCGACCACCATACCCTCAAGATGTGCAACGAATTCCTCTTCCAAGAGGTTACACCTCTCCCAGTTCTCCCTCTACGACGTCGGTAATGCTCGTGAACACGTTTCTCGATTCTTGGAATCCTTGGGGAACATGAATACAATCATGTTCTACGCCTAAAAGAATTCTCGAAATCGCTTACGGGGAGGGCGTACACACGGGTACAACAACATCGCGCCTAACATCATATCTAATTGGAGCGAGATGGTCGGTGCTTTCTACGAAAGTATTTCTTCGTGTCTCGAACAAATCACCTTTTCGGATCGGGAAGAATTCTCCAGCGGAAAAACGAGCATCCTAACGACTTCGTCAAAGGTTGAGAACCCAAGCCTACTGGATTGTCACGACCCGAATGTCACCGAACGACAATTGGTGGAGTCGTGCATCAACGGGAGATACCCATATACCGCTCGTTAGAGAATCTGGGCTTTCAAACGTTCTCCGAGCTCCATGAAGCCGCCAAACGTTCAACAACAACTGCACCAGCATTGCTAGAAAGAACCAGAGTTGTTCGAAGTGAGGATTCACATGAAAGTCGAGGGAGAAGACGTCTCATGAACAAGCAATACAACACTGGTCCTTCTGTGAGTGTAGTGGGCGGAGGAGAAAAAAGGAAAGCTCCAGTGATGGAACAACAAACCAAGCGAACATCCCCGGCACACAAGACTTTGTCTCGGAAAGGAGCGGACAAAGCTCCTGCACAAGACACCGAAGATACAGGTTTTCCTTTCCCCATGAATGAAGTGATATAACTCTTGGAAGCATGGATCCAAGACGATGCCGTCAAGCTACCTCCTATCAGGCGTCCTCCAACTGAGAAAGACATGGCAGATCCCAAATACTGTTGCTACCACAGATTCGTTCATCATCCAACCAAAGATTGTAACAGGTTGAAACAAATATTCAGGGAAAAGATAGAGACAGGAGAACTCCAGCTTGGAAACGAAGGTGTTCGTAGAGACCCTCTCCCTATCAGGAACTGCATGATTTCTGGGGATTTTGTTCGCAAGACTGTACAATCTATGATTGAGCACTTGTGTGAAATCTTATACTTCTCCAAAGGACAACGTCAGGACATATTTACAGCCCTCAATCACGTTGTGTCAGGCAGGCGTTTGTACCCATAAGCAGTCCAGGAACCTCAGTCTTTACTGAAGGACGTGAACAAAGGAGACTGGGGACTCCTAACTGTCACTCGTTTGAGAGACATTGAGTTCGATAGCGCGTTGATTGATACGACTTCCGAATTTAACATCATTACTGTCAAGACCTTGAGAGCGGCAAAGATTTCAAAGCAGGAAGCTACTTGTCACCCAACTGTGATTAAAGATTCAGCAGGAGAACTTAGAGATGCATATGGATACGTCAATCTTGAAGTCAAATTGGGTGATGCCTCGACGCAAGAAAAATTCTACATAATCAAAGATCATCCCAGCTACGACATGATCCTAGGACGCTCTTGGATGCATGACAACAAAGCAATACTAGAAGCCTGTCCTCTACCGGTTTCGGTACCTGAAAGAATCTCCAACACGCCTTCTGGATCTCCTGACTGTCTGTTGCCGCACCAGCAGCTTTCCAATGCAACACAACTTCCCAGAAAGAGCCTGTCAACACACACTGAAAGGTTCCGATCTCAAGTAAGTCTCGTCACGCAACCCTCTTTACAACCTACCGCCCCTCATTCTGACAAGTCCTGGGGACTGGCTCCAACCAACAAACCAACCCTGGCTAGGAGATGTGAATGGGAAGCCGGCCCTTTCAAACGCTTTATCAAGAGCGTAGAGGCTTTCTTGGTCAAAGACGATAAGGCCAAGGTCCAAGTATCTGCACACCCGAACCCATTTGGAATTGGAGACATGGTGACGAAGGCGACTACATTCAAGGTTGGGAGCATGCCGGTGAAAATGATCACCCCACCTGACTCACCCACCGAAAGAGAAGAGGAACCGTACCTGGTAGCAGATGTTATCCTAGGCGTCTACTGCAAGCTCATCAACGCTGATAAACTAGAAGGCATAACGATTCACTCACAATGGCTCAAACCCTATCAAACTTAAGACGCTGTGCTACCACTTTCCAGCGTCCTCCACCCTTTAAAACGCTGTGCTATTTTTTCCAGCGTGTTTCCTTTTACAATTTCATGTCATACTTGTAATTCCCCAGAAAATGATTGTAATACTTTCATTCATAGTTAGAGCTTTCAATTTTAAATTTTCAATTTAATTGAAGCATTATTTCCATTTGAGAACCTCTCTACCCCTAAAAACACAAAGTCCTGAGTCAGCCTAAATCAACCCATTAGAGCAAGGAAGGAAACCTTAAGCAAACATCTCATAAGAAGAAGAAGAAAGTGTGCACAAAAGGAAAATGATTTGAGCCATCTGCCCCAACAAAGACAGGAAGATCTTGCATCAGGAGCACAGGTCCGTGGATATTTCATTATGGCATTATTTTTTTTATCACAAAGAGTTATGTGTGGAGGCGCACCCTTGCGCCTGAGAAGGTTCAGTTCCAGTCTAGACAAGGGTTATAAAAAAAAAACTTTTATTCAAAACAAACAAATAGAAGAAAACCTTAAACTCGGCTGCCACTGAGTACAAGGAAGATGTTCGAGCGTACAGAATATACTTGGAAAGAAGGAAAATAGAAGAGGTTTTAGTCGTCAAGAGGGTCGGCCTCGCCTGCACTACTGTTGGGTCCTTCTCCATCACCTGTTGATGCACCTCCCTTCGGATCTACCTCAACTTCTACATCAGACATCTCTGCAGCAGCAGCGCACTCCATCCCAACATCATTAGCGGGAGCATCAAAGGGCACAACAACACTAGGAGTCATACCGATTGCTTTCAGATGTTCAGGTTCCTCTGTGTCGGAGTCAAGAATTATCACGCCGTCCTGGATTGGGTAATCACACTTGTCTTCATTCAGAGGATATTTATGCTCAACCCTCCGCCTCTTCAACCGTGCTGCATATCTCTCTGCCCTTGCGCTTACCAGTACTTGCAACGCTTCCTCGCGCCTCCACCGCTCCTCCATGTCAATCACAGCTGAAAGAGCACAGATGCGTCCCCTGGCAATACGCAGGTGCAGGATGGACATCCCCTGTATAGCACGACCGACTTCACGAAGTGGAAGATCAATCCTAGCCATTACTTCTTCATGCGCATGGGTTTCGGGCTTGTCAACTTCGAAGCTTCTTTCTGGAGAAACAACAGAATGATCATTCCCCGCTTCCATGATAAACTGCAAAGGAGAAGAGGTTATGAGAACACAAAATCAATCAATTGATCAGTCAATCAGGAGATCAGATATGTGTGGAGCAGTACCTGAGATACAGAATAAACGACTGCGTGAGATGATTCTTTATAATCTCGCAAGTCGACAGAATCCCAGAAGAAAAGAAGTATTTACTTACCACCTATAAAGGCTACCAATTCGGGATAACAATCAACTATGCTTATTATATACATCTGAGGAAAGCTGTGTGTGATGAAAGGGAGTACACCTGACCCAAGGAAGGGACCAAGCTTGGATATACACAAGGGTAACCAAAGCGACTTACCAGGTCAAGTCCTACTTCCTTCACAACTTCGATCAGGACCAACCAGTTCCGAGGCAACGCTTTGACGATGTCGGCTTTATCCGGTAAATATACATTCACCTTAGCTTGGTCATTTCAATGTACAAAATTTGTCACCATCTTATGCCTACCCCACAATAGTGTAACCATTATGTGCTAGGCAGGGGACTTAATGTTGATGGTGGATTTTCATTTAAGGTTAAAATCGTAAAAAACCAGAAAAATCATGCGCTGACATCTTGTAAAAGATAAAGCCATCAATAAGTGTTGGATACTCCATCACTTAATTCACCAAGAATGGAGCATGTGGCAACAATCCCATTCTGTGAATATACGAAATTCATCCAGGTTGGAGCATGTAGCAACAATCCCATATACCCCTGTGAATTTCTAGCATTATTAATTAATACGCAATCGGCCTTGTATTTCCTGTACTCATTATCGGTGTGGCATGACGATCGAGTGTTACTCTTACGAGTAACACGAATCTCCAAGCATTATAATGAAACCATGTACGAAATACCCGTATGGTGACTCTCGGTGTGTTATACTAGCCCGATTGAGCCCCTCTCGGTGTGTTATACTAGCCGATTGAGCATCGGTGGCCGTATCGTCAGGATATGATCACGATCATCCAACTCCACAGCATGATTGGATGACCTAGATCAATTCCATCACCCCCAAGCGGTATGGAATACCCCACTGCCGACCCCGCATGGTCGTCCATTGGCCTAGCTTGACAAAAACGTCCATACCAGAGCAAGTGTGGACGAAAAACCCTAAATTAGGGTTTGCGTCATATTACATGTGTCGCAAAACAGTCTCAACCATCCATCTTCGCAGGTATAGATGGAGGGTGTAGATGTAGACTCAAAGGGCCCAGAGCATGTCGACACAATCACCGTGGGCCCGCCTACACACTGACCAACCGGTCAAGACCAACCATGTTTGGTCGTGACAAAATCGTCGCCCAAACAAGAGATGACGCATGGCTTTGGAACCCAGAATTAAGGTTTGAGCATCACGAGCGTCCATCTTCTCCGGCACGAATGGAGGGTCCAAGATTAGATTAAGCAGGTCCGGTCATACCAGCATGACCACCGTGGACTCATCTATCCCCTCACCCAATCGTCCAAGGCATATCATGCCTGGTCATTCCAAGACGCGCGCCCAAACTAGCGTGGTCGCACCTCCCAAACCGCATGGCCGATCTCGACCGCTCAACTTCGCCGGACGATTTGGATGGCTCGAGATCACGTTTTTATGGGATATTCAGGTATAGGCGTGAACACCAGCCTACCACTTACACACCAGACCGGTCGACCAAGACCGACCAAGTTAGGTCGTCTTGGAACGCGCGCCGAAAGTGAGCGTGGCGTGCGGCTCTTGCGGCACTAGTTTTCTGTCATAAATTGATCTCGACCACTCAACTTCACCGGATGAATTGAGTGACCCAGATCATACTTTCGTGAGGTAATGGGGTATAGGCGCCTGCACCATCATGCTGTCTACACGCATGTATGGTCGGCCAGAGCCAAAGTCGTATCCCATGCTTGGTTTCGACCAAGTCGAAGAGTGATACTGCGCACCTCTTCAAAACCCTAATATTCATTAACGGTCGCAGATGAGTGTCTCAAAGATCATCTCATCCGTCCAACTTCACCAGCTTGGTTATACAACCCTGGTCAGGAGTTAATTGGTCAGTGAGGCGTCATTACCCATCACTTTACCACACCATGATGCAGTACCTGCATAAAATACACACGATACTTCACAAGTATCAACTTCATGAATAACGCAGTTATTCAATTCAGCGATTACATGCTACCTATCGTGGATCCACAATCCACACGTTCAGACATCAATCATGTCACAAAGCTGGGGGATACATACTTTGGGGTATTGGTCGGCGGTTTACGACATGCGGCGTGCAACGCGCCATCACAAGAACGTGTTAGGAAGTCATGGACGGTTAGAGATGAACAGGAGAAGTGGGCAAGGCTGGTCGTGTATCACCAACGCACAACTCCACTACTCCATCACTCCACTTCCTCCACTTCCCACGAGAGACGTGAATAAGGCTCAATGACTTGTATAAATAGGTTCTCCGCCCTATTTCCACAGGTCCATACGAAACAGAGGCAAGTGTTACTACAAAACGTATTCATCACCCAGAGCCTGCTTATATCAATCGTAAGCCTGCTCATCTTTCTGTTACAAGTCATTCATAGCCAACACCTTCGCAATCTCAACACCTTCTTCGCTTCCCTCCCTAAGATCAACCCCATCTCCTTCACTTTGTGACCGAAACAAGTCTGGAACGGCCATTTCTTGGTTTAGGCCGGACTTGCACTGCATTGATCTCCGAATCTACAAGCACTCACCGCAAAGATGCATTTGTTTAGGGTTTAGATTCATTCCTCATCCACACACCCCAAATTACCAAATTCGGCAGGAGTAGTTTTCACCCATAAACACATCCATTTTGAAAAATAAAAATAAAATCAAATCGCTCTGCGGTATAGCATCGGGCATGATAACGTGTTTGAGGGGAATTAGAGGTGAAACATGGAGAGATGAGAGGAAGAAGAAGAAGAATCTTATTAGGAAGATAAGTAGTTCTATTACATAGGTTACATTATATACATATAAATGGATAACCCATGGACCACACATCCATGGGCCGTAGGCCCTGTAACAATTTTTTTTTTTTTAGTTTTTTTAGGCATAAACATTGTTAAGTGGAAGCATAAACAACGTGCATCCTTAACATGTAACCACTTTTCGACATATAAATACCGTGCGTACATCTTTTAAGGAGATGGATATATGCCATGTCCGAATATTGGAGAATACGCTATAGTTTTTGTTTTCTTGTGCATTTGATTCTTTGCCTATATAACATGGAACCATTGTTTTGTGGATGCATATATATACAACGTGTAATCATGTTTCATAAGTTGTTTGTTTTTTGTTTTCTATATATTAAGTCTAAGAAGATGATTGTTATAATTATTTTTGAAAGTTTTTTCTAGGGGCGATAGCATAAAACTAAATGTCACTTATCTATATATTTTGGATAATAATCGAGATGATCTTATGTTATTTTAATTATTCATTATTATTGTTAAGAATGGTCTCATATTGTATGGAAAACGAGATATCCTGCTACTTATAAGTCTTGGGTTACTCTAGCCTTGCAAGCCGGTTTTTGAGCTAAGTTAGGTCCATGGACTTTAATATGGTATCAGAGTATGCAATTTGTGATGAGTCATTTGACCGTAATTTTACTCCGCGTCACCCGATTTAATGTCCACGTGTTAGACCCAACAAGACTACACATGAGGGGACTTGTTGAGATTAGTCCCACATTGTATGGGTTATCGAAGATCCTGCAGTTTACAAGCTTTAAGCAATCCCCTTGCAAGCCGATTTTCGAGGTTAGTTAAGCCCATCGACTTCAATATAATATCAGGACAGGCTATTTGTGACGAGTAATTTGACCGTACCTTTACTATGCGTCGCCCGATTAACGTCCACGTGTTAGACCCAACGAGGCTACACGTGAGGGGTCGGGTTGAGATTAGTCCCAGCTACACGTGTGCGGCCGTGTTGAGATTATTCCCACATTACAAGTCCGTTTTCGAGGTCAGTTAGGCCCATATACTTTAATTGTTATTTACTTTTAATTTTTTTATTTAACATATGTAAATATTTTTGATTCTAAAGACCACTATAGTCAAAACTCTCCAAGACCGATTACTCGCTAAAGGCTATATGATCGAGGTGATTTTCGATTCCAAGCTATTTTCGCTTTTTAGCGATTAAGGCAGACGATTTCGCCAATTTCGAACGATTTTGGAGAAAAAGGAGTTAACGATTTTTCCGAGTTGGCCTTGCATGCACTAAAATTAGAAAAGAAAAATTTCGTAACCCGTTAGATAGGAGTTATCAAACAGAAAAACTTATAAGTACATGATAAATACGTTCAATATTACATACTTAATTACATGATAGTGTTAAAATTTGAATTTGAATTAGGAACAAATCATGACTTATGAGCAGCAATATATAAGTCTATAATAAATAGATTAGGAGTATTAGACAGAGAGTTTTAGCGATTTCCAAGTCCGAACTTATTGCTCCTCGCTCCCCTAGGACCAAGGAACGATTTCGACTACTTTGCTAAAGACTTAAAAGCCTAGAAAATAAATCTCCCACGTTGAGCGGTGAGGAAACCCTCGCTTCTTGTTGGTAGAAATAAGCCTTTGTGACTTTTTTGAAACGAGAACTTTGGTGAGAACACTTGGCAGATTGGTTTAAAAATTACAAACTCCAAAGGAAAACTTAACTTACCGTGTTTGGAATTTTATGGAAGTCCAAAATCAATTCGGAAGTCGAATACCTACCACGTTAGGACTTTTTTTCCCCAAATTAATATATAAAGGAAAAAAAATTATTAAAAAAAAAACCACATATATTTCACACATATATTTTGCGAAAATAAAACCCGCACATATTTTATATCTTTTCTCCACATATTTAATGCATTGAGACGACTTTCCGCTATACCAAATCAAAAATGCATCACCGCGCTACACTAAGTAAAAAATATAATTAAAAGAAAATACAATTCTAGTTTTTTATTATTATTAGATTTGGTTTCGCTAGATATTTATTGAGATTAAGTTTGTTCCTAGTGCTATGCCCACGTTAGTTTCTCCTTCCTAATTTTTTTTAAGACAAATTAGGCGCTCTACAAAGAGACTTCTGGTGGCAGAAAAGTAAGAGTAATAGAGGTTTGTACATTAAGGCCTTGGACTTCATCTATTCTAGTAAAGTTAATAGAGGCAGAGGTATTAAGAGTCCTTATAAATTTAATCTAGCATTACTTACTAGACTTGCTTGGCGTTTAATTGAGAACCCAGATAAACTTTGGTATATCATCCTTAAATATAAATATTTTCCAAACTCTGAACCACTTCAGTATAAGAAGAAATCGGTTAAGTCTTGGGTCTGGACTAGTATTTGTAAGGGTTTAGATATTATTAGAGATAATCATTGTTGGTTGTTAGGTAATGGTAAAGATATAGACGTTTAGTCTGATAAATGACTTCCTAAAGGTGAAACTCCTAAACCTAAAAACAATAACTGCATTCGGTTAGTCTCTAAAGTGTCTGATATAATTGACGGGGAAGGTAAATGGAATCTTAATCTTATTCATAAGGTGTTTGATAGTGATACTATCAAGAGCATTAGGATGCTTGAACCTGATTGCGAACCTGTTAAGAAATATACCATGATGTGGATAGGTACTAAGGATGGATCAGTTTCTATGAAGTCTGCCTGTAATTTTTTATGTGATAGCAACCATGTTATCTCACCTGTGGAATGGAAAGGAATATGGAAACTCAATATATTGCCTAGAGTAAAAAATTTCCTTTGGAAAACTTTAAGTGACTGCCTACATGTTAGGGAGGTTTTAGGTAGATGTACGCCTATTGATATTCATTGACCCTATATGCAATAGCTCTGTAAGTGAAAGCATTGATCATATATTCACAAAATGTGTGTTTTCTGAAGCGATTTGGAGAGGGTTATCCTTCTCCAATAACTTCTATATTGATGTCAATACCTTTTACAAAGATTGGTGTCTTCTGTGGCTAAAGGATTGTGTTAACAGAGATTTTTTTGCTTATGTGCTATAGTATATTTGTAAATATAGATGTAAAGTTGTTTTCGATAATGTTTGACCGAACCCAATGATTTTATAGAGTTTATTAAGAAGGACAATCCTCAATATTTGCGTAAAAATTTGTGTAATGCTAGAAATTTGAATATTCCCTATGTTTGTGATGTAACTCACCCAGGTTGTGTTCATAAAAGTTTTGATGGACTGCAGGATGTTTCTTACATTTATTTCGATGCTGCATTTCAAAACAAAACTAAAATATTTGGTTATGGTGTAGTGGAAGCGAATAACAAGGGGTTAATTGTTAATTTCACAAGAGGGACATGATGGTGTTCAAGTGCTGAAGAAGCAGAATTCAAAGCCTGTCGAGAAGCAACAAGATGGGTTCAAAACCGTGGAGATGAAAGATTAATCTTCCTCGATGGTAATCAGAATGTGGTCAAAAATATTAAGAAGAACATTTTTGCAGTTAACTGGATTTCGAAAGCTATTCTGCTCCAAGCTTTAGAGTTCAAAAAATATCTTGGTAGTTCTTCTTTCGTTTATATTCGGAGATCATGTAATAGTCTAGCGGATAATCTAACTAAATTCCTTAATAGACATGCGGATATGCATGTCGACTTTTTTTTTTTTTTTTTTTTTTTAAATTACGATATATTAGACAACCAGAAAGAGATGATAATCATTCGATTCGGTCTCGTTTGAGGTCATACCACACAGAGGATGCCCAACAATAGCTGAAGCAAATGGATTAAAAGCATCAGAGTTTACAGGAACCAATTTAAAATTGATTTTGCTTCAGAAGCTCCATAAGCTTTTACATAATCAAAGGTTTAGGAATTAAACATGAGGGTACGGAATCTTCTAAAGTGATATTTGATGCTGAAGTTCTTCCTTTTTTCGCCAAAATATCAACAGCTCCATTAGTTTTTTTGTCTATAGCTTGAAACCCCAAAAAAGATTCTAAGAAATTTGCCAACCTTTTTACTCCATCCAGGATTGCCATACATTGCCACTGAACTGTTATGTTTCTTCCTTATACATAAATGATAGTTGCCATTTTGTCCCCTTCAATGAGCAGGCTCTTGATGTTTTTTGAGACAGCCCATTGAGTAGTCATTAGCAGAGTTACTGCTTCTGCTTTTCTGATGACGAATCTCAGATGTTTTCCCAACCTGCTGCTTTGAATCTACATGTATGATTTCTCAATAAAAAACCAAAATCAGAGTTAGAGATTTGTGATATCCAAGAAGCATCATAGTTGATTTTGACAGGTTCTTGATATTTTTTGAGACAACCTATTGAGTAGTCATTAGCAGAGCTACTGCTTCTACTTTTTCTGCTGATGAAGCTCTGATGTTTCCCCAACCTATTGCTCTGAAGCTACCTGTATGATTTATCAATAAAAAACCAAAACCAGAGTTAGAGATTTGTGATATCCAAGAAGCATCATAGTTGATTTTGACAGTATCCTTTTCAGGGAATTTCCATAGAGGTTCTTTTCTTGTTTCGTCTACTATATGTTGTGGATTCAAGGGATATTGATAAGGGTGCCAGTATGAATAATGTCTTATGATTTATAAAGCTATCTGATATGGAGAAACAAATTTATTTTCGAAAATTCTATTGCAGCGTTCTTTCCATACAAACCAACATTTTGTAGCAGCTAATGCCATAAAAATAGAATCCCCAGTGATTATAAGCATTTAAGAAAGAGATATTAGAATTTAAGTTAGAGAATACTCCCTGGGATGCAGATGGTGCCAACTCCCAAACTGCCTTAGCGTAAGTACAATCAAAAAACAGATGTTGTTTGGTTTTAACAGCTTGTTTACAAAATATGCATTCAGTTTCCACATCAAGAACAATGCCTAGCTTGTATCTTGTTGGTAATGTATTTTGAATACATTTACAAATGAACATTTTTATCCTTTGCGAAGCATCCATGGACCATAAGGATTTCCAAAATTTCTCCGATACTGCAGTTACAGTGTTAGTAGGATCCTGAAGTTTAGCATATAAAGAATTGATTGAAAAGTTCCCATTTGAAGTAAGAGTCCATCTGAGCTTGTCTTTTTTTTCAGGATACCATTGTCAGATATGAAAATTCTAATATTAAGAATTTCAGAGACTGTGTTGCTTTTAAAAATGCTGTTTAAGGTAACAAGATTCCACTTCTTTGTTTCAGAATTGATTAATGCTGACACAAATGTTAGATGTTTGGAAATTTTTGGGAAAGATTCAAATAAGGTGATATGGTATCCACTTATCTTCCCAAATGTTGATAAGGTATGCCTACCTCCCATACACTAAATTTTTTAATGTGTTTGATGCCCTGTAAGATATACTTCCAAATCCAAGAGGAAATGTTCTTCTTTTTGGAATGAAGAGCGCTATTGTTTTTAAAATATTTGCCTTGTAATTTTTTTTCTCCCAAAGGTCATCAGGGCTACTTACCAACCTCCAAGCTATCCTACTGATCATTGCTTGGATAACTTTATTTGCATCTTTAAAGCCTAGGACCCCTTGGTGTATAGGTTTACATAAGAATTCAAAGGATTTAATGTATATTCCTTTTGAATTTGCCTTTTTATCCCACCAAAAATCACGCTGGATAACATTAGTTCTAGCTGTTATTTTCTTAGGTAACACAAAACACCCCATACTGTATAGTGGCATGCCATAAATCACAGATTTATCTATCGCCATCCTACTTGGTTGAGACAAAATGTTACCTAGCATTTTTTTAACTCTTTGTTCCATTTTTTCAATTATAGTATCGAAGGTTTTAAGTTTCGATCTATCAGTAAAAAGGGGAAATCTTAGATGGGTATCCTTTATGTCTATTTTTTTTTTTTTCATGGGTCTATAAATGATCTTTTTATGTTTATTGTGAACCTTTTTGCTAAAAAATAAGCCTTTTCAAACTTTATAACCTGGCTTGAAGCTAAACTGAACAAATTAATAACTTCCAAAAGATTACTACAACTATCTAAGTCAGACCTTGTGAAGAGCAACAGGTCATCGGCAAAAAAAACATGGGAGATGTTAGGGGCAGTTTCCCCTTGTATGATGCCTCTTGAGGTTTTAAAAGTTTCACAATGATAGCCATTGATAAGGACAAATATAAAGGACATTGGAAGATTAAATCACACCATTCGTTACTATAACCAAAGGCTTTTATAGAATTTATGATGAACTGCCGGTGAACCCTGTCGAAGGCTTTCAACATGTCCACTTTAACTCCTATATTCCCCACTTTCTTTTTTACTTTCTTCATAGAGTGGACAATCTCATGAGCAACAACAATGTTGTCTGAATTTTTTTTTGAAGATAGGAATGCAGATTGAAGAGGAGAAATTATATGCTCAAGTGTTTTTAACCTGTTGGCCAGGATTTTAGCAATGATATTGTAAGGTGTATTGGTAAGACCAATGGGTCTGTAGTCTAAAGCTTGATTTTGAAAAAACTCACCGGAAAGCCATCCAGCCCCGGTGCTTTATTTGGTTTTAGTTGTTTCACAACAACCCATATCTCTTCATGAGAAGTGATCATAGTTAAAGCTTGATTTTGTTGTTCAGTGATTGAAGACGGAATGTTCGTGAAAATTTCATCATTGTCTACTGTTGGTTGTTGAGTAAAGAGATCTTTAAAGTAGCTAGTGAGAACTTCCTCTATTTCCTTAGTGTCTTTAACTGTGTTGTTATTTTTGTCTTGAATACAACCATATGATTTCTTTTCCTCCTCTTTAAGGTTGTGACGTGAAAGAATTTAATATTTCTTTCACCTAGGGATATTGTATTATTTCTAGACTGTTGTTTCGTCGATGATTCCTGTGTGTCAAAAAAATCTTCCAGAACTAGTAGTTTTTAATTCATTAAATTTATATTACTCATGTTAGAAGGTTTGGCTAAAAGTGTTTCAGTTTGTTTCAGAGTTATTTTTATCATTTTGATTGGTTTCCTAAAGATATTTCTATTCCAAGTGTTTTTTAAGTTTTCCTCCAATTTGTGAAGATTTTTTATTAGAGAGATATATGGAAAAGCTACATCCTTATCCCAATTTTTTCTGATCACCTCTAGGCAGGAGGGCTCTTTGAGCCGAGTATCATAAAACTTGAATAGAGGAGGCCTTATCAGAGCTGAATTGTTAGTTTCATGAAAAATTGGACTATGATCAGAACCTATTGCCACTAGGTTTTTAAGCGTAGCCTCACTGAATTCAAGGCACCATTCAACATTAGCAATTGCCCTATCAAGGTGTTGTTTTATGTTTGCTTTTCCTTCTCTTTTGTTGCTCCAAGTGAAAATATTTCCTGAGAAACCTAAATCTTGAAGGTCTGTTATGTGAATTAAGTTAAGTATGGGCTCTAATTCTTTTTTCTTGAAGGGTAAACCTCCTTCTTTTTCTTCACTGTTAAAGATTATATTTTGGTCTCTTACGACTAACCAAGGCAATGCATTTCTATTAACTTGAGCAGCTATATCCTCCAGTTGGTTCAATACTTGCAGTTTGAGGAGAGCCATAAAAGCAAGTTAGCAACCATTCTCTTGAATTATATTTAGCTTTTACTATGACATTGATCATATTTAGGTTCCACTGAACTAATTCGAAATGGAAGCCATCTATCCAATCTATAACCAACCCCCCAGCAGTTCCATCTGGGTCAACAATATGAAAATTTGGAAAAAATTTCATAAGGTTTCTTACTAAACCTCTTTGAGACTTAATCTCAGATAAAAATAAAATATCTGGTTTTTCAGTTGAGATCAGATGATTAAGGTGTTGCTGGGTGTTTTTCTGGCCACACCCTTTGTGTTCCAAGACAAAATTCTCATGTTATAAACAAAAGAGAGAAGGAAATGAAAATAATATTTATAAATTCAAAGGCTCTCAATACTTAGCTTAACCGAAATCTTAGCCAGGCCGGAGCCTTGCTCAATATTTCCTTTAAGAGTAAAAGTAAACAAATTATGGACTAGAGCATAAAACAGTGTAAAGTAGAAGCAGGTAATTAAAAGAAGCAACAAAATATATATTACTAATATGATCGAATTTAAAATGAAAATGGGAATTGCGAGCATCAGATGAATTGGAGATAAAGATGGGACTTATCTGGATGATTTTCTTTCCTTTTCCTGCAGTATGAACCATTATCCTTTCAATTTTGCCTTCAATGGAGAGATTTTCATTGATCAATGATGATGATTGTTTCAAATCAAAGGATCCGTATTGATTAATTTCAGATCCTCCCAAAGTTATGAGAGGGGTTTCTGGACAGAAATGAATTGAATCATTTGATGCCGAAGAATTATGTGCAGATGCAGATGAGACTGGGGGATTCATAGAATCTGATGCAAAACAATGTAGTTTTTTCGGTTAATTTTATATAATTTCCGTTTATTAAAAAAAGAAAAGAAGAGAGAGTAGGTTTGTGCCCTACAAAATTTCCATGGCCCCGAAAAAAAATATTATTTTTTCCTGCAATATTTTTTTTTTTGATAAACGGGTAGCTAACTCAGCTGGTCATCCTGGTTCCTTAAAGGTTTCATGCGCTCCAGGAGGTCCTAAGTTCGAGTCCCAATGACGTAATATTACAGAATTTGACATGAAAGGTAGAGTTAGCTTGCCCCCTATCCGCTTCGGTTTCCTTGGCTGGTTCCTCATGAGGCTCGCTGGTAGGCTAGCGCGGCAACCTGTTCAACTAATGCAGTAGTACGCCGTTGGAACTTATCTTGTTAAGCTTCCAACTAGTTTCTTGTAATAATAAATCTTTATCCAATAATATTAAAAAGAAAATAATTATATGTCCTTAGTTTTAACACCCTACAAATATATCCTTATACAACAATATATATATCCCTACTATTTAATGACCTTATCCATTTAAAATTAGATTACCTTAATACCCTCACCCATATAAGATTTTTATTTATATTTCAAAATGGTACACATTTCTTCCTCTACCACTTCACCACCACCACTAGCACCACCACCACCAACATTCAATTACCATTCCACCACCACCATTCAACGACCACCACCTACCAACCTCCACCACCACTAATATTCCACCACCACTCCGTCAACACCACCAGTCCGCCACCACCACTAGTCCGCCGCCGCCGCAGTCACCACCGCTGCCGCCACCACTGTTCAGATATTTTTGTATCAACAACAATAGTTGATCCAAATAAAAATAGAAACAACAGTAGAAGTTGATCCAATTTAGGGGATCAACAACAGTAGTTGATCCAAAAAGAAAAGGATCAACAGTAGAAGTTTATCCAATTTAGGGGATCAACAACAATATTTCATCCCCTAAATTGGATCAACAATGAAAGTTGATCCATGTAAATGGAGTTACCTTGGCGTGAGTCGAACACGCATCATTTGACATGGAGTCAGTCATGCTACCATTGCACCACAAGTTGAAGAAAATTACATGATTTAAGCTACAAGCATGATTTAAACTACAAGCATAATTATACTAATCCAAGGTAATGTTGTCAACAATAGGAGTTGATCGGATCAATAACAGTAGTTGATCCCATAAAAAATTGGGTCAACAACAAGAGTTCATCTCATAAATGAGATCAACAACCCTAATTGATCCCATAAAAAATTGGATCAACAACATGAGTTGATCCCATAAATAGGATCAACAAGAGTTGACCCATAAAAATAGATCAACAACAAGAGTTAATACACGTGAAAATCGAAAATAAAGAGTAAGGTAACAACATCCACCAACCGCAACATCCAAAAAGTAAAAAATTTCATTGTATCTTTGACATATATACTAAGGAAACAATGACCACCAGTAGCATTTTTTTCTCAAAGTAATGAAAAACCCCAAATTTGAATCTTAAAACAAAAATAGATCGAAATACATACCTCCTCCACCGCCGCTTGACCACCACCTCCTTCAAAAAGTATCAAATAATGATTTGTATGAATCACAAACTACAATAAAAGATCAAGACGAGATTGTTACAGATTTATACTTTAATCATGAATCTAATTAGAAAATTGATATGAAATCGACGAAATTAGGTTTTCGAAACCTTACAAATAAGTTCTGAAATCTTTTTTGGAATCAAACTGTTGATTATCTGATAATAATGGCGGAGGGGATGAAGGTGGTGGTGCTAGTTACAATGGAGGCGATCGAGATGATGATGGTGGTGGGAGCGATGCAGATGGCGGTGGAAGGAGAGACGGATTTTTTTTCTTCCCGAGTTCTTTTTCACAAAGAAGAAAGAGATAAAATAATTGAAGGTTAAAAAGAGGAATTATAAGATGGGTGTTTTACAGAATGGTCACACTATCCTAATCAGTTTTACAAAATGATCACAGCTTTAATTAGTGTTTACAAAGTTGTATTTTTCCACCCGACTTGACTGTTTTAAGAAAAATAGTCTGACTTTTGTCTTAAACACCCCTCCGGAGTTGTTGAGGTGATGGTGATGAACTGGTGGTGGTGGTGGTGGTGATGGCGGCGGAGGCTATACCCAAAAGAAGTGATGGTGAACCCTCTTAGGGAATGTGACGTAACGATCCTGAATGCTGGCTGAAGTTCCGGTGCCATGTAAGGATCCTGATCCATTTCACCAACAACAGCAACAAGAAGCAACACCACCACCACCACCTGCAAGCAACAACACCACTGCCAGCAGCAAGCAACACCACTATTCATATATAACCAGATCCATTGAAAACTAAGCTCAAAGCTATCACCAGATCCATTCCATTAACAACCCCCAATAGACCAGTTTCAGCTCTTATACATCACCACCTCCAACCACAACAACACCATCTTCTCAGCTTCTGACCCACCACAGACAACCACCTCAAACTCATTCTTCTGTGTAATCAACATATTCAACCATTAAATCAATTTCAGTACCACCACAACAATTACACAAAACCCATTTTCAGTTCCGAATTATTCATTCAAACAACCTAATTTCAACTGAATCTACAATTCATCATCGAATTCATGTAATTCATAGCACAATCATTACCACCGTTTAATTATTGATTCAAAACCACAAAATAAAACTAGGGTTTGTTAGATCTTACCTCTTTCCATCTCTCATCTTCAAAATCACAGAATCAAATTAGGTTTTGTCTTCAAAAAATTATTAACTCTATTACTTCCATCTTCAATCACATCAACAACACTCCAAACAGTTAATGGAAACATCCAGTGATGTTCATCTCCTTCAACATCATCGATGCATTGTTTGGTAGACAGAGTTGCAGAGCGTTTGCTAGAGGGGTGAGAGAAGAACGACACAAAAATGAGAGAATGAATTAGGTTTTGCCTCTTCTTAGGGTTTCAGGGATAAGTAGGTAATTTTGATACTGATTTAACTCTGGTTTGTGGGGCACATTGTCAGTAACTCTGTAACAAACGACCAACATACTGTTTTGCAAATACTTTGTAACGGTGTGACCTATTTGTGAACGGTATTTGTAAGTGAGACTGTTTTTGTAAATACCCTTATAAGATTTATGGTTTTAATAAAAATTTCAATTTTGCCATCAGGGATATTTGTGAAGTCTGTTAGGGATATTTGTGGATGCAGGGACAATTATTCAACCTAATTTGATTGGGGGCCAAGCACTAGAGGACAAAAAAGGTCACCCAATCCTAATTTGGGTCACCCCTTATAAAAATAGTTTCTAAATGGCTAAAATGCCCTTGAGTGATTAGTTTTAAGATTTAATTAAGTTGATTAGTGTGATAATTTTGTTTAGATAAAAATCAGGTTTTGGGATTAAAATTTGGGGAAATTTTAGTTTTGGTTTTTTTTTTTAGAAGAAGAAGAGTAGTTTTGAGAGGAAAAACTAGGGTTTTTAGAAATGAGTGATTCAAGTGGAGGGAATGAGGTTGGTGAAGGTTCAAACAATAACCATGATTGTATTGATGGTGAGATTGTCTCTAATAATCCTATGGATTGGATGTTTGATGAAGAGATGTTAATGGAGGAAGCCATGAATAATGGTGGAAATGAAGATCCTTGCTCAAAATGAAGGAACCGATACTCAAGTGAAGAACCCGCACCTCAAAACAATCAGTAAACCTCATATACTCTTGAAATTGTCTCGAATGGTACTCCAAGGGGTCGATTGATGGTCACTATGGAACTACTCGAGTGAGGGTTGTTATAGTCGGGTGTTGTATACGCAACGACCCTAAAGAGTCGTCATCTTGTTGACACACATGGCGACGACTCTAACCCGCAACTTTTAATGGTGATGAAAAATCGTCAAGGTGGTGTGTTAAACCATGACGTGCATTTATAATGTTCACCTAGAGTCGTTAGTTGATTCGTTTAATACCCAGACGACTCTCTCGAATCCAAACTCTGTATAAAAAGGCAAGTTTTTGTGTGTTTGAGTCGTCATAGGGATATTCTGATATACTGACGACCCTAACCAACCATTTATAATGTTCACCTAGAGTCGTTAACCAATAACAAAGGGTCGTCAAAATAGTCGTTAATGGTGGTGGTGGAGAAGAGAACGGGGAGGAGAGGGAGATGAAGAAGAGAAGCCTAATTAAGGTTTTTAATTAAGGTTAACTTATTTTTAATGTTTAGTTTTAGGTAAGGGTAAAATAGTATTTTCATAGTCGGATTAATAGGTCCTGATAATTTTGGGGTGCAAATAAAATTTGTTGGCCCCCAATCAAATTAGGTTATTCAATTTCCACATATAATATGTGCAATTTTCTCTTTGGGCCTAAACACAATTTTCCGCTCCTTTTAACTTAACCTAGGCCCATCTTCATCTCTTTGTTCGTTAATCAGTCTCTCTCTCGACTCTAATGGTAGGCGGCAACACAAAGAAGGAAACGAGGCGAAGCACAAAATCTTGAGAGGCTGGGAAATACTAAATAGGTCATCCATCATATCATCTCCACCACCACCAACGCTGCCGTCGCCGTCCTTAGTAGCAGTAAAAGAATCAGTTTGAGATGGTGAAGTCATACCTAAGATATGAACCAGCTGCATCATTTGGAGTAGTAGCATCAAATGATTCAAATATTAGTTATGATAGTAGTGGTAAACATCTTTTATCACCAGCTCTTGAAAAAGTTGGCGTTTGGAATGTTAGACAAGGGGTTTGTGCTAAAACCCTTGCTTTAATATCTACTTCTTCTCGCGGCGGTCCTTCTCTTGCTGTTACTTCTATTGCTTCCACCACTACTTCTCAGGTAATATGAATTTCTCATACCTTTTTTCTCTGGGTACTGAAATTTTGTTTATATTTGGAGTTTTTTTCGTGGATTTATGAGTTTGGGGATTTTTTTTCGAACGTGGGGTTTTTCAGGTAGCTGTTGGTTATGCAGATGGGAGTGTAAGAATATGGGATTGTAATACTGGAACTTGTGAGACTACATTGAATGGTCATAAAGGTGCAGTTAGTGCACTTAGGTATGACAATTCTGGGTCTAATCTTGCTTCTGGAGGTAAAGATAATGATATAGTTTTGTGGGATGTTGTTGGTGATGAGACGACTGGACGCTTTCGTCTTCTGGGTCATCGTGATCAGGTTTACTTTCTGACTTTTTAATCTTTGCAACATTGTAGTTTGATAATTTAGTTTTGTGAAAGTTGGGTGTTCATGGGTTGTTGTTGTTGTTGTTGCGTGTTTGTGTTAATGTAGGTTACAGATGTTGTTTTCTTGGATAATGATAAAAAGCTTGTCAGTTCATCCAAGGACAAATTTATGAGGTTATGGGATCTTGAGACAAAATATTGTATGCAAATAATTAGTGGTCATCATAGTGAGATTTGGTCAATTGATGTTGATTTGGAAGAAAGATATTTGGTCACTGGATCAGCAGATCCAGAACTTCGTATTTATACAATTAAGCATGAGTCAGCTGGTGAGTTGCAGGGAAGTGACAACTCTGGCGCTGAAAGCAAATGGGAAGTATTGAAGCTCTTTGGCGAAATTCAGCGACAAAACAAGGATAGGGTAGGAACTGTAAGATTTAATAAGTCGGGAGATTTACTTGCTTGTCAAGCTGCAGGGAAGATGGTAGAGATATTCCGGGTTTTGGATGAAGCTGAAGCCAAACGCAAGGCTAAAAGGAGAGTTCAACGTAAGAAAGAGAAGAAGGGAAAATCAGCTACTGAGTCGGCTGAAAATGGAGAAACTGTTTCCTTACCTGGAGAGGAGAGCGCAACTCTTGTTGTTACCGTTACCGATGTATTTAAGCTTCTGCAGACATTGCGTACTAGCAAGAAGATTTGCTCCATTTCTTTCTCCCCGGTCAAACCAAAGAGTGGACTGGCAACATTAGCACTTTCCCTAAATAATAATCTGTTAGAGGTACATTCTATTGAAACTGAAACCACGACAAAGACATATTCTGTTGAACTTCCTGGGCACCGATCTGATGTTAGAAGTGTTATACTGAGCTCAGACAATACTCTATTAATGTCAACTAGTCACAATGCCATAAAGATTTGGAACCCAAGTACTGGTTCTTGCCTCCGAACAATTGACTCTGGGTACGGCCTCTGTGGTTCATTTGTTCCTGGCAACAGGTTTGCTCTTGTTGGAACCAAGGAAGGTAAGTTGGAAATTATAGATGTTGGGAGTGGTACTTGCATAGAAGTAGTAGAAGCTCATGGTGGTTCTGTCCGGTCAATTGCAACACTTCCAGATGGAAGTGGGTTTGTGACGGGAAGTGCAGATCAAGATGTTAAGTTCTGGGAGTATGTGCTTACGCAGAAACCCGACCAAGTAAGTTTTCACTTTCACATTCCCAATCTCTATTACTATTTTCTTTTCTTTTTGTTACTTAATTAATAAGTGCAGTGCATTAACAAGAGTTATAGAAGGGATAGGATGAAATCCCGTAATGGAATACTAATTTGGTTGTCGGATATTTTCCATTAACTAGCACCTTTCCAACTTTTATGGAAAACACTCGTAATTTCCAGCAACGGTCTGCTTACTAGAACCCAGTCCTTGAGGACTACTGAAAACTGAATCATAGGGCCTTTTTTAGTTAATTAGGGGTTCTTTTTCTTTGTTTTGCATGATTTTCTACCGCTTTCCAAGCTTGTTGGATTTTAAAATTGCTGGATCCTTCTTTCATGTGTAATTTGTTTTGCAGGGTTCTAAACACCTTTCAGTGACCAATGTCAGGACTTTGAAAATGAACGATGATGCCCTGTGGGTTGCTATCAGTCCTGATTCTAAATATATTGCAGTCGCCCTGTTGGATTGCACAATCAAGGTCAGTGTTTTTCTTTTCTATTCATTTTTTCTAATATAATTTATTGAACCTTTTGAATTGTTTAGTAAGAATGAGACATTTTTTTTTTAAATTCCTTTTGAACAATATTGCAGGTCTATTTTATGGATTCCCGTAAAATTTTTCTTTCCCTTTACGGCCACAAACTGCCTGTTCTCTGTATGGATATTTCATCGGACAATGCTTTGATGGTTAGCGGTTCTGCAGACAAAAATCTTAAAATTTGGGGTTTGGATTTTGGTGATTGTCACAAATCAATTTTTGCTCATGCTGACAGGTCCATATTACTTTCCTTAAAGATTGATTGTAGATTTTATGGAAGACTGTGAAACATTAGTATCCTTTTCTCATAGTTGTGTTTTAATTGCAGTGTTATGGCAGTGAAATTTGTTGACAACACCCATTATATGTTTAGCGTGGGGAAAGATCGTGTTGTAAAATATTGGGACGCTGATAAGTTCGAGCTACTTTTAACTCTTGAGGGTCATCATGCAGATATTTGGTGTCTCGCAGTTAGCAGTCGTGGTGATTTTATAGTCACTGGATCTCATGATCGATCTATACGGCGGTGGGATCGTACTGAAGAGCCCTTCTTTATTGAGGTATCATCTTATGCATGTTGATGTGCTTTAAACTTAGCCCCTTTGTCATCTGATGGGAATGGTTCAGTTGACTTTATTGTTCCACCTTTGGACAACAACAAAATGACAAATCTTGAAATCTAGTATTTTAGACTGTTCCCTAATGTATATCTCTTGCTTGAATGGACATTTTGGATATGCAGGAAGAGAAAGAAAAAAGGTTGGATGAGATGTTTGAAGCTGACGTTGATAATTCATTTGAGAGTAGGTATGCACTTAAAGCAGAGGTTCCGGAAGATGGAGTTGTGGGTGTGGCAGGGAAGAAGACTAAAGAAACACTAACTGCAACTGACACAATAATTGATGCGCTAGACATAGCGGAAGTAGAGTTACAACGCATGGATGAGCACAAGGTGTTTAAATAATTTTTTGTTCGAGTCGGTATCATTCAGTAGTTCAGTTCTTTATCCTTAATCTTCACTGTTAATATGCATCCTACTTGCGCCTAGAGGGAGGGAGTTACCGTCATTGCAATTATTAGCTTAATTTTTGTTTCTGGTGGAGCCATGTTCGACATGTTCGATAGCTCACTTATTTTTGGTAAATATTACATGCTCTATAGCTCTACGTCACTGATGGATCTCTTTTGTAAATCTCTAGGCAGAGAAAGCAGGTGGAAAGTTTCAGCCAAATATTATAATGCTTGGACTCTCGCCATCTGACTACGTTCTCCGTTCACTTTCCAATGTTCCCACAAATGACCTGGAGCAAACTCTATTGGTACATGTGTATGCCTTTCCTTTTCCCTGTTTTAGATAGCTATTGCTATAAAGCTATTAGCTAGATTGTTCGTAACATGAACATTTTGTCTTCTCTGTCTTTGTGCATGTGTTTGCTGATCAGTCTCAGATACATTCTATTATTTTTGGTGGAACAGATTCTTTCTGCATGCAGTTAGATATAGTAGTAGGTGTGCATGATTTATAAATATGAGAATACCTCTTTTTTCTTTGCAGGCCCTACCCTTCTCAGATGCCTTGAAGCTGCTGGTTTACCTGAAGGACTGGGCTTCCAGACCTGATAAGGTACGAATCAGACGCATTTACTGCAAGTCTGCAATGATCCATGCATAGTTTACTACAATGTGGCAAATCAAAGAAAGCAATCATATTATTGCATTTACAACTCATATTGGACTTCATCACCACATTATTGCATTTACAACTCATATTGAGTTTTACCCATGCATAGTGTAATATGACCCATTCGTACCTGATAAGTAAAACGCAATTACTATAATGTGGCAACTGCTTGTCTAAGGTGATGAAGTCCAATATTAGTTTTACTTTTTGCAACTGCTTGTCTAAGGTGATGAAGTCCAATATGAGTTCTACTTTTATAATATATGTGCAACACCTAAACAAGCAGTTGCCACATTGTTGTTCGAATGTTATACACTTGCTTTTCCCATATGATTGCTTTCTGCTGCCTGGCGCTACTGCTGTTAATTAACACTCAATTTTTTTACAGGTGGAGCTGGTTAGTCGAGTTAATACAGTGCTCTTGCAGACACATCACAATCAATTAATTTCCACTCCGGCTGCTAGACCAATCATGACAAGCCTCAGTGACGTTCTATATCCAACTGTAAAGGTATGTGTATATTTATTTGTAGAAATGGAATCCTTTTTTATGTACAAACTTCCATTGTCAGTGATTGTATATTTAATGATTATCTCAATGAGTTGTGCAGTCTAGTTTCTTTTTTCTCTATAAATCATTTGACTGAAATGGGTTGGTTATTGATATTAAATTATCCCACTGTTTCTTTCAGCAATTTAAGGAAGTCCTTGGTTTCAACCTTGCTGCATTGGATCATATAAAGGTGTGCCAAACAACTACAAGTTCATTGTTTGTTTAAATTTGATTAAAGTCTGAAATTCTGATACCATAATCGGTTTGTTCCAGCAAATTATGTCTTCAAGGTCAGATGCCCCCTTCCGAGATGCTAAGAAAAAGTTATTAGAAATCCGCTCACACCAAACGAAGCGTCTGGCAGCCAGAACTCCTGCAAAAGAAGAAAGGCAGAAGAAGAAGAAGCAGAAGTCCTCAGGTGCAGGAGCTTGATCTGGTATTGAATTAGAGATCCTCAACAGACGAGGTCGAGGCCAGTAGAAGGCAGCTGCAAATTGGGAAATGACTTTATGATAATCTATCTCCAATATTGACTTATCAAAGACGGATGCTGAGCCCCATAGAGATCCTCAACAAGCGATGAAAGATGCTTAATTGATTGCTACACCATCTGTCGAAGAAGTTTACTCATGGCATCTGAGCGACCATGCATCTTAGAAACTTTGTCATACACCATGTGCCATCAATTTTGAATCTAGTTTGTAGATTAAAACAACCATGTTTTCGAATCGAGTTGATAAAACTGTGCTATTCTTGGCTATAAGCCTCCCGTGAGTTCTTTAGAATGTATTCCAAGCTGAAATACATTAGATATTTTGCGACAACTCTCTCTCTATATATGGATGATGTGGGATGAGATTTCAATGTGGCCATACAAGTATAATCTATTATTCTTCGAAGATGTGTGATTTATATTCATATATTGCTACTTCGGGTTCAATATGAGTTTTACAATGCCGTCATTCTTGTGCAACTACAGCTGATGTTTTAGAACGGTTATTTTTGAACAAGAGTAACGAGACTAATCATTAGTCGAACTATTCTTAAAAGTTGTTACTGAAAGCACGGCATTGGATTTTTGGATTTGGCTGCTTGGGATCTCGAAAAGAATGATATGTGCCTGATTAAAGATGACATGATCAAAGAAACTAAGGTAGAAATGATTACATCGTAAAGCACTTTCTATTGCATTTCTCAGCAAATAAAACATTAGAATACATGTTTGTCATCCTTCTCACAGTGTGTTAGCACAAAACTCAATACTCTGCTGCTCCATCCTTCCTGCAATACATGAGGTTTATTGTTATTTTCATATACTAAAGGTTAAAGCAACTGGATACTGTGTGCAGTGATAACTGAACCATGATCTAAGAAAAAAAGACAGGCACACAACTAAAGACGAGCTCCCAACC
This sequence comes from Papaver armeniacum, assembly GCA_023531295.1. NCBI lineage: Eukaryota > Viridiplantae > Streptophyta > Magnoliopsida > Ranunculales > Papaveraceae > Papaver > Papaver armeniacum. The sequence continues at coordinate 172,006 of JAJJWW010018825.1, forward strand.
ATACAATTCAAAATATGGTGAGATACAAGGACATGCCAAATTATGGAGTTTAGTTCCTTAATAATACATTAATAAACAAGAGATTTGATCGTGGAAGTACATACCTTGAGTGACACTAAGTGAATTACAAATTTTTTCACATCCAGAATGATGTCTTTCCTAGTTGGCAAAGACATTCAACCTTACTTGAGCAGTAACATCAGGGTGAAGCTTCAGCTCTGCAATGTATTCTCCTGTTTCACGAATCTCTGGAATAGAAACCATCCTTTTGTCTATATCTCTGCAGATGAAAAGCAAATGAGGGTGCATTAGAAAGAAAGCTGATAAAAACAAGTTAAGGGAAGGAGATCAAGTTAGTAGGGCGCAGATTTGCTTTTGTTTTGAGAAATGATGTTCAGGTCAGAGTGTAACACCAAAAGTATGAAATGAAGTTAAGCACGACATACCTTTGAAGTTGCGCCTTAATAATGTCCACAAGAACTTGAGGAGTGACACTGAATAAATAGAACCGCAGATCAGATACAACATAGTAACATACTAAAAGAAAAACAAACAAAAGCTTCCAAATTGACATCCAATCTCACTCACGTTCCGAAAATCAATTTTCCTTTACCACCCTTGCGCTTCACTTTGAAAGCCCCAACAGTTTCAAAAATCTTAGCAAGTTGCTCTGCCTCTTCTTTTACCTGCACACAAACATCATAATTGTAACCCATTCATATCCGATTTACTCAATCATGTTTACAACAAAATGTGGTTAGTTCATGAGTACACTAGTATCTAATTACCCGTTTTTTCTCTGCTTCGATTCGCTCCTCTTCCATTCGCATTTCCCTGGTGAGAAAAACAATTAGAATGTGAGACTCACTCATTACAAACCCTAATTATAGCCAAATTAGTAACATTTAAAGATTATAACTGGAACATTTGAAGAGAGATAGTCTTTACTTAAAGAAAAATAAACATACTTGAGAAGAACAGGAGTGACAATTGTGGCTTTCCCAGTAGGATGAAGAAAATTTCTGTAAAATCCTGCCTTGACATCAAGAAGTTGTCCTTTCTTTCCCAACTCTGCTACATCTTCCTTCAAAATAATCTACCAAAACAAACAAAAAGAAAGAAACCCAGAATTAATTTCCCTAAATTCAGAAAAACCCTAAAATTCCTTCAACAAGTTCTTACTTTACGTATTTTCAAGGCTTTCTTCTGAGCTACAATTAACATTCCATTACTAGTCTTTTCTGACATCTTCATCGTTTCATTTGTGTTCCCGTTGAATCTTTGCATCCAAGAAGATGAACTCCATGAAAGTGCTGTTGTTGTTGACGCCATTTCTAAGTCTCAAACTCTTCTTCCCCCTCTTTCTTCTTTATCCCCTTATCTTAAAAATTAAAACAAACAATGAAAAATTCTTGAACCCTTGTAACGTTTAGTTACGGCCTTACGGGCCGATACTTGTGTCTGTGACCTTTCTATTTAAGATAATTACTCTACTGCCCTCACTCTTCTTCTGGTTTCTTGTGGCTTTTGCAGTGAAGCTGTGCTGTATTTTTCTTTGCACACAACCAGTCAGGTTAGTAAAAACTATGAGTTTGCTGTGGTGTTTTGCCGTTTGTACCGGACTACGGCGAGGAAAACCAATGCTTTTTTGATGATGTTCTATGTGTAGTTTGGAACAACAGATATAACTATGAAACAGTGTGTAAATCAGTAAATGTATATAAGTGCATTCAATCCTCTTAGGAAGATAAGGTACGTTTGTTTAGGATTCACACAAAGATTACAATGCAGAAATATACAAAGTGTCTGAATATAGTTCAGGCTTAAATCTGCCCAACTCTTGGATAAGGAAAAAAATAAAAGAAAACCAGCTTCACTGTACTAGCTAGGAGCCGCTGCCTTAATGCATATAAGATTTTACGATGTGTCGAACATGATGAAACTGATGGATACATTTTGCCTAATACTTGACTAGATTGTTGCTCAATTTGCACACTTATTGTACATAAATAGTACACACTCTATGGTCGTGGAAAACCAACATAAAACGATTGCAGAACTTTTTCCATTCTTCAAACAATTTCATTTTATTGCTGTTGAAATGATCTGTAATCTCACATTTCTCCAGGAAGCATTGTGTCCCCAGGAAGATCGCAGTAAGCGTTGCCCTTAAGAAAACAAACAAATTTCAGCGAATTTGTTTCCAATTGATTATAGAATACTTGAGTGCTTAATTTAAAAAAAAAAAAAACTGTACTTACTTCTCCTGTGAGATGGGCTACACATTTCTTCTCAGCAAGCAACTCGTCTTCAGACTGGGATACAGTGGTTGATAAAACATGATCAGAACACGTACCTGAAACGAGTTCAATTTGGTTGACAGTGAGTCAGTGTGAAAAGGAGCTTACCTTCTTTATGCGTGCACGGAGGTAATCATCAAAAATAACATCCTCGACAAGTTCATAATCACCATCTCCCTGACAAGTTCAATTACCAAATTTGATGAGTGTTCTCAACTGCGGTACTATAAGTAAGAATAATACACTGAGCAGGATACTCACTTCTGATCTGCATGGCATGCTAAAAACAATATCCTCTGCGATACCATATGGATTACCAGTAGTATAAACCTAGAATCACCACAATGAACAGGTTAATAGTGACTTAAAGAGCCTTCATTTTAGGACATATCAAATGAAACATTTTTTCTCATTTAACAGTGACAAGAGCTAACCCCGGTTGAAAACCAGTCACCCTTTGGAGTTGGAGTGACGAGGGACCTTATGGCATCAACAATTGAGACAGCAGTTGACGCAGCTGAAGATCTTCCCCATTTTTTAATAAGGGCACCTCCTCTCTGTAGATAAAGTCGTATTAACTATTAAGTATCTGAAGCTAACCATATATCACATTGCTGAAGAAGTTAGTCAGCGAATGACTCTATAGAGGATTCACACTACCGTTTGGACTTTCTGGGTGAACTCATTCTCTAACCAATGGTTGTCTTTGATCACCTCTTTTGCAGGAACACCACCGATCTTTGCATTCAAAAAGTCTGGAACCTGAGATTTATTAAACATAAACTGAAGTTTAGCAGAACAGAAAAGAAATATCTAGATGTCTAATCAACCTATTGAATAACCTATTTAATTACCTGAGTAGTAGAGTGGTTTCCCCAAATTGTCACATTTGAAACTTTGTCGTAGAACACACCTGCTTTAAGAGCAAGCTGTAGAAAAACATAAGATGCGTTACAACTATAAAATCCTTGTCAGAATGAAATTTTCATGCTAGGAATGATATGTACCTGGCATTTGGCTCTATTCTCATCCAATCTTGTCAAAGCATGGAAATTTTTTGGAGGTATATTGGGAGCATTTTTCATACAGATTAGAGCACTACATGAAAAATGCAGGCTTAGCAATACTGAGCTTCATGCAATAGATTATCTACAAACCTAAAGGTTCAGTATGATCTGCAATCTTACTTTGTATTGCAAGGGTTGCCCACAACTAACACTTTAACGTTACGGGAGGCAACAGCATTAAGTGCCTTACCCTGAGTTCATCATTTCAAAACAAAGTGGTTAAAAAGTAGATAAAATGAAAATAAGAATCACAAGGGTCAGTGATGAATAACACAGAACACAAAAGTGAAACGAATTCGGCAATTCCATATAAGAAGTACCTGCTCAGCAAAAATTTGCCCATTTACATCTAACAAGGCAGCTCGTTCCATTCCAGGTCCTCGAGGCTTTGCTCCAATCAGAAGAGCCCATTCTACACCCTTGAATACGTCGTAAGGATCAATGCCAATACTGACCTCTCGCAGTAAAGGATATAACGAGTCCTCCAATTCCATAGCAACTCCTACACATTTCAAGAATAATATGGCAATGAACACAAAGATTGGAGAGACACCAGTAACCGCTGCTGAGAATCAGCTGGAATTCATACCTTCAAGAGCTTCGAAGGATCTTTCAGATCCCAATAGTTTCAACGCAATTGGTTGATCGGGTCCAAAAACCTCACCAGATGCAAGCTGAAACAGCAAATAAGTTCGAAATGAATTTGAAACTATGCAATATAAACGGTAAATCGAGAAAAAGAACTTGATCCTTACTTTAAAAAGAAGATGATTAGATATCATCCCAGCAGCACCTGAAACTGCAACATTTATTAATTTCTTCCATGATTTTGTTTCTTCTTCCTGTAAACATATTCTAATGCATTAGGAACCACAACAAAATAGTACAATTTAAATGTTATTATAAATGTTAGAGTTTTAATCAACTCTTTTCTTCCACCAGCTAGGTAATTTCTAAAAGATTGAATTCAACCCTTGCTTATCTACAACCTGAGCACTAAAATATACAAATCTTTCAGCCCCACATCTTCCTTCTCGAGTGTCAGCTGCTTGTACACAGTACCCAAATCATATCTTAGCATTACCAGATTGAAATTTCATCAAATAGTTCACATACTATAGTTTTAACCCCTAACTGTACATAAGTAACACTCCCAAGTCTCAAATAAGCATAACTTAAGTTGATCTGCAAGTAATTCAAGAATGAAAATCATCAAAGAACGCAAGAAACCTACAGCGACGAGGTCGTAAGTAACGCAGAACACGCCGAAGCATTCATGTTTAATCTTAGGAGTATCATTTTGTTGTGCAGCAACAGGGGCTTGAAGTTCACTGAGATTGAAAACAAAAACATACAATAAGTATATAAAGAAATGGAAAAGAAAGAACATGAAAATTCCAAGAACTTACTTTTGTGAAACAGAACAGAATACTCTAGCATTATGAGGTCTTGGCAATGGATGTGAGAAACAAATACGGTTATTAAAGACACTGTTTTCTGTTAAAGAAGAGAATTGAGAAGAAAGTGAACGAGCTTCTTTGTATGCAGGAGTGAATTTAGAAACTGCCATGGTTTAGATAGAGATAAAACAAACAGAGAGAAAAACAGAGAGGATAGATAAGAGAGTGAATTTAGGAAGGAGATGGTTTCTTTGAAGATGGGGTTTGGATTTTTTTAAAACGTTTTTTTGAAATATGTTCTAGTATAAGGTCATGAACTAGACATGTGTCACGACAACATCATCCAAATATTTTGCTCTCTTCTTGTTCTCTTTTTAACATTTCCTTTTCTTTGCTCATGATGTAATGTCATCGAAGCTTTCACAAAACTGCTAAAAAGGGCTTGCATAGTTTATAATATTATCGTTAGCTACAAACGTGTTAGTACGTATATATCGAAAATGCTAGAAATCCCCCACTTTTATACCCCAAAAAATTTACACCCCTATGTGTAATATGTTATTCGCTCGGCTTTTAAAGCGGACCTGTTTTTAAGGGTAGGGTAGGGTGAGGATGAAATCTACGGTGGATAAGAGTGACACATAGGGGTGTAAAATGGTGGTGTAGAAAAGTGGGGGATGGGAAGCAACTTCCGTACTATATCTAACTGCTAGAATGCGATTTTTTTTAAGCCCGATATTTATTAAATTAGGGTCTCGGATACCAAGATATTTAATAATTACAATTGGAGTAGTATGTCAGCAATCTTCAACAACATCAACAGCACAAAAAAACAGATAATGAGTAGCAGTTTCCGAATCAGAATTATACGAGGGTTAATTGTTGGTTATGGTAAGGCGGATATGGTGAAGGTTGTCGAGGATCCATAGGCCTTCGACGAATACGTTCGACAAGAAAAATTGTACTTTTGATGGACATAACAATGTCCAATGAAACAATGGTGTTGGTGGTAGTTTTCGATGCAATTGATCCGATGTGCTAGCCATGAAAAATAATCCATTTGTTGAGGTGTGAAGCCCCAACAAAACTTGTTTGTCTCTTAGTTTACCTGCTTGATTCATGGTAAATCTTTGAGTTGAGAACTTGAAAAACCAAAATTAGAAAGGAAAACTGAAAGTAAAGTTACGGGACAAAGAGTAAATTATTAAGAAATATTGGTTTTTGAATGCATATGCGCATATATTGATGTACAACCTATGTGCAAGAAATCCATGCATTATTAATACATATTATATAAAAATTGTGTGTGAAAAGTTCATACAATGTTGGTAATATATCTGACATGGAGTGGAGCGGGGCACGTCATACGCGAACGCGATTCTAAAAAAAGAGTGTTGCTGCTACTCCCTTCCAATTTCCATGTCCATAGTTGCTAGGAGTTATTGATGAGTTTGACTTGAAATCTAAAACGAACTCTTACTCTTTGTCTGTAAAACTTTTGAACTTAGCTTTAGTTATTTTATCATAATCAACTTTTAAATAAGAATTTTGTTAAAGGGAGAGAAAAAATGGATCCGAGGAGAGCAAAAATTGTATTCGACTCGCCAAGTCATATAGTGAATCAGATTTTGTTATTATCGGACCAAAATATCCCTTTTTGTTTATCGGAATAATTTTTGTTTCTAACCCTAATCAAATCATCTCTGCTTGATCAAATGAAACAATTAGAAGGGCTACATATAGTTCTACTAGTCGGGCCGACCGAGCGAAGCGAGGGAGGTCCTTTATATAGCCACTTTTTTGTAAAATCTAAGTGATCAATTACCACAAAAAGATTGGAAATTGTTAGGGCTGAAAAACCAAAAATGTCCCTCCATTTTAGTCCAATTACTTTACTCCTTGTGTATCCTATCTTTTCAGGGGTATAATTGGAAAACAAACTTTAATATAACATATCTAAAAATCCGTGCCTTGGAATTTTACAAATTTTATCTCGTTAGAAAGGTTATAAAAAATTCTACACAACAAGTACAAACAACAATATCAACTTTGAAATTTTTACGAAAAATTCGGAGATATATATCATTTTAGACACAATTTTAGAAAATTAAATGTATATTCATTATGCAAACCATCACAAAGGATACATAATACTTTATGTAGCAAAATATTGGTTTATGCATCAACTAATTTTCCATTGCAACTAATAAAACGATGTAATCCATCCGTTTCAAGAAAAATGATACTATCATTTTATGCACAATTCTCGAAATTGAATGCATAGCCATTATGCAAGCCACCACAAAGGATGCATAACACATCATGCAGCCATATTTTGGTTTATGGATCGACTAATTTTCCGTGTTAGAAAAAATAATACTTTCACATCCCATTCGGGAAAAACAATACTATCACATCCGTTCGGGAAAAGTGATACTTTAAGCTCGCTTTCGGGAAAAGTGATACTTTCGTTCGATTGGGGAAAAGTGATATTTTTTCGTTTCGGAAAAAAAATGATACTTTCGCTTCATTTGGAAAAAGTATCACTTTTTACGAAATGGGCGAAAATATCACTTTTTCAAAACGGGGAGAAAATATCAGTTTTTCCGAAACGGGGCGAAAGAATCACTTTTTCCGAAACGGGGAGAAAGTATCACTTTTTCACATAAAAAAGAAGAAGAAGCCATCCAAGGCTTTTAATAATAAAAGAAACAAAAGTTATTATTTACACATGAATGAGCGGTAGTCGGGCAACAATCTGAGCACCGACACCCTTCTGGATAACCAAACCTACCCTATGAAAAAGTAAACCACCTACTTTGTTATTGACGTCATAGTTAGTCAAGCAATTCTTATTATTTCTATTTTATAAAATGAAAATTCAATTATGTCATTTAAAATAAAATTACGCTACGACCCAAGTGATGAAAGTGTCCATAGGTTGAATTTTGATAATTCACAAAATGTTGCGGACTAAGTTATATATGTGTGGGATGTAATAATCGTGAGTCGAATAAATGGAAACCCTAGGATTGCGAGTGGGTTCATACAATTATTTTTTTTTTATTTTTTTCTGAACAAAATATTCTGAGTTTTTTCTAAAGGAGAAAAAAATTAATTTAAATTTGTCTTAACATTTTGGCTTTGATGAGGGGCGTATGATCCGTGCAGAAAATTTTTTCTTACAAAATACATTTTTAAACGTGATTATGTGCATGAATGACAACATAATTTCTTACCATTTTATGACTGTTTTTGTTGATATTGTGCAATATAATTTCTCACTTAATTGTGCATTAACTTCACCTTCTCATTTTTCCTCTAAAAGAAAACAAATTTCTCATTTACAAAACATCTCAGAGGCTGGATGCTATCTATCGCTCTTTTCTCCTCTTATCGCTTTTCTAGGTGCTTTGCTTGTTTATTTTATTTCCTAATCCTTGTTGCTAAGTTCAGAGAGTGGGTAGATTGTATTGTGCTTATTCATTCTATATTAGACTGTTTTATCCCAGTCACAACTCCGTTGTAAGGATATATCATCATTTTGAGGTGTACTCGCGGGCTATTGGGTTAAGGACAATTTACTGAGCAGGTGGCTCTGTGACCCTGTCCTCGTGTGTCAAATTGTACTTTCAGTCTCAGTTGATTATTTTTCAGCGATGCTAGATTCATCTAATATATGTTGTTTCATTGTTACAAGATTAAAAACTTGCATGCTCTCCTAAACTACTTAAATCCGTATAACTGGAGAGGGGTTTCCCTCTTTTTTCGAACGACAATTCATTTCAGGTAACTACCACATACCATTAACGCACATGTACTTTTTTTTTTTTGATCGATTGTGTATGTTATTCTTATATTTATAAATTATCAGTATTTTATTCTGTTAGGATACTTTTAGTAGTTGATTAATTTATTTTTATTTTTATTTTTATGATTTATGCTGTAGAAAAATGAATAAACCCTTTTAAGTGTTACACAAACGGTAAAATTGATAATAATAAATCTTGACGTTTAAACCACTATGCCTCACAGCAATTTAAATATATATTAATTCTTAATAATTATTCTGGTAGAATCAGACTTCTAGTCGAATAAATTTAAAGAGATTGTAGTCCTGATCTTGAGACAAACATGAGCTAGTGAAGTGAGCATAAGATCGTAGATTCATGCCAAGAAAGCTTCAATTAAAAAAATGAAAAGGTCATAATGTACAACCCTTTTAGATAAAAATCTATTGATGAACTAGCCAGCACAATACACGAACGTCAAAGACCTTGTACACTTTTCTATATACAATGTCAGGATAGAATTTCTTATGCCCATAAAAAGCGAGAGGTTTTCAATACCACTATTGTCGGTAGCAAGTGCTTGATACAAGTACTAAAGAGGTTTTACACATGAGAATCATCTCTTGATTGGGGTCGTGAGGGTTTTGAGTCCTCTTATACGCTCTCTCATATGGCTAAACAAAAAACTGAATTATTTCCACAGTGATTCTAGACATAATGTGAAAATCTACGATCTTTCATGTGAGAGATAGCCGTGGGGGACCCATCCCAGGAAAAAATAGGGGGTTGAGGTAGGTTTGGGTCACACACAATTGTACCTCCAGGGAGAAATCTTAGTGGATGCCCTTGATGTATCTATTTTTATTGTTTCCATAATCCATGTCTAACACTCCAAATTATGCAATGTCCCATCTCATCCATATGAGCTAAAACTATTAAGCAAATCGATGTGTAGTATCAAATTTATACCTAGTTAGGAAATGATTGTGTACTTAAAAATTGTAGGAGGAGTAATATCCATCAAAAATCAACACACTACAAAAATATTTAATTGGGAGACGGTGCGCATATGAATGACTGCCATCTTTTTTGTTTCATAAATATGATTTTTATTTATCTACGAATAGTCTTCTCAATTAGTTAATTGATGATATACAAGTTTTATTGATTCGGTTACTTGAAGTTCTTGCCTTGAATGTTTGACCGAATTGCCAATTTTCGTGAGTGACATGCCAAGAAGTAGAGCTACGTCCATCGCTCGCAATTACTCTAAAAGTGAGAGATTCACCAACACATTTTTGCATCGTAATCCAATACGACCCCAATCTCTCTTCATGTTTGTCCAACCTAAATTTTGACTACCTTTAACTTTAACCATCTTAATATCTCCTGCACTTGACTACATTCCATATCAAAACCTTGTTATAATAAGGGTTTCCTGAGATGGTGAATCTAATTCCACCTTGTTTTTTACAAGGAACTCTTCGATATTGTACAGGGACGATTCCAGCTTTGTATTCTGCTATCTCAAGGAATGCAGTTTTTGAAAGGTCGAAATGATGGTTTGGAGGGTTACACCATCCTCCATTGTTGCTTGGAAGGGCATAGTTAGGTGGACAAAAATCAGCATGCCGATTACAAAGATTGAAGGTTGTCTGGCTTGCACCACTGTGGATCATTGACACACTTAATCTCGTAGCATGAACCACACCCATACCCATCGTTGAATAATGCTTTGTGCTTAGTCACTGCTTGATTCTGTTCCCATATCCTTCTTTGCTTAAATCATCGTATCCACAAGCTCCACCTACACATTATCATAAATTTTTTTATTATTATATAAGGTACGGATATACAAGTCATGTTATTTGCTAAATTATTAATGTAAGTTATTATCTAGTATATAGGTACCATAGGTTGTTGCAGACCCTTCGTAGAAAGTTGCATGAGCTTGTTTCCATGGCCCAGGTGCAAACTTTTTTTTGTGATGCTTGGCATGTACACCTTCAATTGGATCAATTGCAATAAGGTTCCTAGATCGTGTCAATACATGACGAGAAGAAGAAGCTAAAACATTTGCGGAAGGGTGAGAAATAGTAGCAACAATATCTGCTTTGATAATGCAACGCCTTGCTGCATTGTTGTCGATTTCAACGATGACATCTTTGAGCCCAAAGGGCAAAGGATGAGTTTGAATTTGCCTTTGCAAAATGAGCTCTTGATGATTTCTTTCTTCTTTCTCCCCTCCCCTCCCCACTTTTTTTCTTTTTTCTTTTTGGTTTTTCTGATGTTTTTTTCCTAAGACTTTAATGGTGATTTTATAAATAGACAACTTTTATATTTATATATGTAGTAAGAAGGTTTAAATTGAGAGGAGGTGAGTAATATGTGCCATTATTTTAGGTGGAATAAACAACTACCATCTTCCTTTATCCACTATTTCATGTAATACACCCAAACAAACTCCCAATTAACTAGAATAGAAACTTAATACCATCCATTTATTATTCAAAGACTGCACTTGATTAGTAGAGCTTAGTCAATACATTAGTGGTTGATTAATTAAAACCCAGTTTTATAGGCTCAAAATGCTGGTCTTAAATAAGAGATATTTTGATATTGGTAAGAGAGAATTTTGCTAGTCTTAACCCAGTTTTATCCCACTTGGAAAAATTCTAAGATATTTTGATATTGGTAAGAGAGAATTTTGCTGGTCTTAACCCAGTTTTATCTCACTTGGAAAAATTCTAGCTACTCCCTGGATTTTATTATCATAAATACACTAGGATATGAATCGTATGATCTTGTTTCCCTTACATATTTAACATTTTGATATTTTGCAACACTGGTTCAACATATACTTGACTCTTTATTCTTGTTCCAGATTTCATATTTTAATGAGTTATCTGGCAGATGGAAAACATTATGGAAATGACTTCCTTATGCAATTATATGGGTTTCAAGAAAGGACTGCAAGAACTTTTAGGACGAAGGAAAAAGTCAACTGATGATATTATTCAGAAGGTGAAGTCTCTGTGATTTTCTGGGCTTCATCCTCTTACTTATTCATATACACTTCATAATAACACGCAGTTGAGCTTCCTCATCGATACGAAACCTTATCCGTTTTGATGTGTTACTACTACTTTAAAAATCGATTGTTGTAATAAAAGTTATTTTTCTAGATTGCATGAACAACACACATTTGTAGACTACATAGAAACCCGGGTTAAGTATTTTTTTTTCAAAGGTGCCATCCAAGGTTCAATACTTTCCCAAAGTCGTCATCCAAAGCTGCAACCTGTTTGTGTTGCAGCAACAATAATCCAATTATTGGTATAGACCCGACAGACAAAGGTTGCATTTTTTGGATGGACAAACGCCTTTGCAGACTCTTTTCAACCATAATAAAGAAATGAATGGGGTTGGACGACAACTAGCATGATTTTTAAAAAGGGACAGCCTAATATTAATGAAATATAATTCATTTTACACCTTTATAAGATAGGAAAACAATATGACATTGCACGAAACTGAACAGACTACAAGGATATTTATACATAACAGAAAAGATAAATATGTATTTGGGCATTATAACACCAAAGTTAAGCTATCAATGATGCAAGCTTGAATCTTCCTCGCCCTAAACAGTGGTTTCATCCCCTGTCTTATATCCTTTAAACACTTTTGTATATGTTTGTTTACTTTTTATAATTCATAATCACGCCCCCAAGAATCATAGTTATAGGCTTAGAGCCACTAAAAATTATGGAGGGGTGTGAAAGGGATCCATGTTCTCTAGGAAGGTTGGAGCTGAAGTTGCAAAGTATAATAAGGTAAAAAAATGCTCGTCATAATCTCCTTTTAAGAAACTGCAGGTGTAAGCATAACAGCGAAGAAAAACATAAGACACACATTCATAGTGTAATATCTTGAATGGCAAATCAGTTTAAAGCAGGTAAGATCCATAACAAAGAAAGCATATGGATGTTTAAATTTAAACTTCAACAATCTATTACGCTTCCGTTTGACCGCAAATTGTCTTTTCTGAAAAATATTCTAAGCTTCTGGATGGGGTCACATGGCATCTCAAATCAATAAACCCCAGAAGCTAATACGTTATACATCATGTGGATAAAGCTTCATCATGCCTATATAATGTGTGGTATAAATGAATGCCAACTAATTGGGAATTCATTTCCTTGATCCATTAAAAGTATAAATAGGCATTGAACAACTTTAAGATAAATTTTTTTGCCCTGATTTTATTCAAAAAAATAGCAAGGTAAACCAAAATGGCAACCAATACAAATCAAAAATTACATTAACAAAATCAAACAACAGAAACGAACAGACAAAAAGACGCCCCAAGAATCATAAATACAAAATGCAGCTTGTATATATCAGTGGGTGTTGGTAAAGGCATTAATATTTTCAAGGGCTACAACGAGAGAAGATACACTGAATAATATTGACAAATTTAGATGCTAATGAAACTAAGAATTCAGCGGCTGACCTAATAGGATAGGCGATGTGTAGACCATTTCTGATCTAAATAATGTTTTGACTCAGAGCCCAAGGGAGTACTTAATGCACCAACATTGACCGATAAAAATTTCTGGATAGAATACATGCATATATAACAATTTGAAGAGTTACATAAGAAAAAATTCCAATAGTAACAGTAACACCAACTTTATCATTTCCAGCTCTTAATTCAGTTATTACAGGGGATCTACCAATCTCATCTAGAGCAACTACCACATAACCATCTTGTAAAACTCGCATGAGTTCAACTAAAGAGGGTTAGTATACCTAATAGAAGCACATGCTTTTGACTGTTGCTAGCGAAGAATGCAAATGTAACAGGGAGATTTTCCCTTTTTCAGGGATCAAATGATTATATGACAATAATTCACTGCTAATTGTGCTAAAAATGAATATAAAGCATAGAGGTGGAACCTATGTATGAATATGGTAATGATAGGCATTTCAGAACAATAAGCAGTCACATGCATTCAGTTATTTTGACATTGATCCAACTGCAGACGTGCAAGGCTTGCCATGAAAACAATTTTCAGTCACTGTTCAACCTTAATAAGTCCTATCACATCTCTCCTAAAAATATGAGGATGCATCCTCCAAGGGCTCCAAATTCATCTAGTAAATGACATCAGATTCACAACTGAAAAATATTAGATGGCAAAGAAATCAACACCCATCACCAAAAATACAAAGTAAGAAAATAATTCAATGACTGTGTTTTGGTATTGTGATTGGCGAAAGCCATTGCACAAATTGGAAGACCAACCTAAGTTAGAGAAAAAAAATAAACCACACAGTAGTAGAATCCAAATTCCAAAAATGAATGTGTTTTGGTATTGCGACCTATTTTAGAATGTTGGTATTGTTGCATAACATGACATGCTGAAGGCATGCTTATTTACCGACTAAATACTCGGTACTTGCAGTTAACAGAAATACCAATGCTCATTCAAAGTTTTTTTAATGGCATGCATGTTACATTTTAAGTTGCTGGAATCTATACTACTAAACAATCTACAACTTGAATTCAATGATGTATCATGTACATAGTGACCACAGAAAAAACTGATATTTGTTAATCTCATTTATTGTACCTATTTATGTTAGATTTGGTTACCAAATATTAACTACTTCACCTAGCGCAAATTTCTCTCTCATTTTAAGCAACTATGTGAAAGCTACACAAATTTTGTGAAAACTCGATAGAACTGGATCTCCATTCTAGCAAGCAACCCGAATGCCAAAGTGAATTAAAAATCAATACTTACAGTTTCAACACTTTTTAGCAGTATTATCCAGAAAATTGATTCCATCAGTTGCATGCGAGGAACCTTTTTTACCTTGTTCGTTGCACAGGTTATTCAGCTAAATTGATAGACGATGAAAATCCATAGAACACATAAACAACACCATTTATTCCTACAATGTGTTGGCAATTGTGCGTTACCAAAATCAACTGTAAGAACCATGTACCAATCCGCAATAGTAAAAGCATAAAAATGAATCAAGTAGATTCTGATTATATTAACTACAAAATTGACATATATGAGAACAGAAGTATACCTTTTGTTAATGAAGAAATAGGAAACTGACTCTGGAAGAAAAGTGAGAGTAACCTAAAACGGTTTTGTATATCTGAAAATACACAACAAATAAGTGAAGGATAATCAAATATTTCGGATACTTCCATTGTCATCCATTTTGTGCCTTCATGAGGATCTTAAAATCTAAACCAAATACATATCTAACAACAAACCAATTAAGCAAAAAGTGTATGGTTCAATTGTAACAGCTGTTATTGAGCTCAATTTGTGGCCTATTAGATCACCAAACGATACAAATCAAGTGAAATTCAATCTATAAATACTTGAGATGGATGCTTGCGTACAACGCAACGATAATCTCCACAAAAATCTGCAACAATTAAAATCCCATTATTTCTGAAAAAATCTGTAACAAAAATTTTAAACATAAAAACATAGATATACTACGATTTATTATTAACCGATCCTAATGTTTTATTTTCCTGCAGAGCTTCATGAAAGAGTATGGACTGCACAAAACTGGAATCAATTACTCAGCAAAAGTATGAATCCAAATATAGCCATGAATATGTTACAATACAATCGATCACCGTATAAGTACATATAACTGAATCCAAAAATACCTGAGAATCAACGAAGTCAGTCACAGTAAGAAATCAATTCAAATAGGCAGAAACACAATTTCGAACGGCTGATTCTAAATTCAGATGGATGGCACCTCTTTTCTTAATACAACAATCTAAATCTGCAATTTTACAATCAACTGAGAAACTTAAATTGAAAATAATTAAACAAAAACTAAATAGCAGTTACCTAGTAGTGTTGAGAGAGTATGTGTCTGAAACATGGTAAGATGATACGTCTAGTAGGGTTTATGCAGGGTAACATTAGAAAGGGATATTGTTCAGGTAACGTATG
Organism: Papaver armeniacum; assembly: GCA_023531295.1. NCBI lineage: Eukaryota > Viridiplantae > Streptophyta > Magnoliopsida > Ranunculales > Papaveraceae > Papaver > Papaver armeniacum. Next base: position 187,571 of record JAJJWW010018825.1, read on the forward strand.
AGGAAATTGATTACTGGGCTTCAATGTTTCCTGTTGAGAAGATTAAATGTCGTTAGACATTCTTCTCTTGTTTGATTTCATTTCAAATTGAATTGTTTTTCTCACAGACTCAGAACAGCTTTATAGACTATTTAAACACACAAAACTGTGACTTGCACAGCTGGTGACTAACGTACATCTTGACCATTAGGTGGCAGTTATTTCACACACACAATGCACATCTCAAGTTCAGGGTCCAAGAGACACCGAGCTTGAATCTAAGAGTAAAAAAACGAGCAGTGGCCAGGGCCTTCATGAAAATATCAACTAGCAGATCCTATATAGAGAGAAACATGACATCCAAAGCCTTGGAAGTAATAAATTCCCTCACATAATGAAAAACAATCTCTATATGTTTCATTCTGTTATGAAATATAGGATTTGCTATTAAGTAGGTTGCACCCATGTTTTCACACCACAAAACTGGAACTCTGGGAATTGAGAAGTATAGTTCAGCAAGCAAGGATTGAACCATTGGCGGAGCTAGACATTTTGTATAGCCCTGGCTTAATCCAAAAATGTACACACACTCTACATCCCTTTAGAAAATAATCTTATAAAATATGGACTTGGGCTTCTTTGGGGGTGGCTTCACCAGAGAAGCCCTACTGTAGTTCCGCCGGATTGAACCCAAACTAGTTCAAAGGTGGCATCAGCTAAGGCATGATACTCTGCCTTAGTGCTTGACCTAGAGACATTTTCTGCTTCCTAGAGCACTAGGAAATTAAGTTGTGTCCAAGAAAAATGGCCATTCCACTTGTTGATCTTCTGTCAGACGTATAATCTTCCCAATCAGCATGTGAATATGCATGTGATTGTAAAACTGAAGCCCTCTTAAACTGCAATCCAAAAGAGAGAGTACCATGCAAATATCTCAAAATTCTTTTGACTGATGAGCAATCTGCATTAGTGGGAAGTTGCATATGTTGACAAGCCTTGTTAACTGAAAATTCAATGTCAGGTCTTGTGACTGTAGCATATTAAAGTGCACCAACTGTGCTCCTATAAAGTCTTCAAAAGGAGTAGAATCAGCATCTTAAGCATCAGATAAGATAGGGGTTGATGTTGATTTGGCAGCATTCATCTTAGTCTTGATGAGTAGATTGGTGACATATTGTTCCTGAGATAATAAAATGCCTACTGAATTGCTGGTGGCCTGAATACCCAAGAAAAAAAATGCAAAGAACCCAAGTCTTTAATAGCAAACTCTCTACCCAATGCAGCAATGAGAGCATCAACGTCAGAAGAAGAACTACCAGTAACCAATATGTCATCTACATAAATAATAATATAAAGAGCAGACTGGCTAGTAATCCTGTAAAAGAGAGAAGTATCAGTTTTGGATGGCAGAAAGCCATTGGAAATGAGAAATTTAATCTCTCAAACCAAGCTCTGGGTGCTTGTTTTAAGCCATATAAAGATTTTTGAAGCTTGCACACATGATTAGGAAATATTTTATCTGAATAACATGGTGGATGAACCATAAAAACCTCCTCAGATAAATGGCCATGTAAGAAAGCATTTTTAACATCTAGTTTCCTAATCTCCTAGTTCTTGTAAAGAGAGATAAAAAGAATTATTCTCACAGTGTTTGGCTTCACTACATGACTAAAAGTGTCTTGATAATCAATACCTTCCACTTGATTGTAGCCTTTAGCCACTAATATGGATTTATATCTTTCTATAGAACCATCGACTCTTCTCTTTATCCTGACTATAACATTTTGACCATCAGTAGCAAGAACTAACCTCCAAGTTCCATTCTGTAGTAGAGCAGTGATCTCTTCATGCATTGCAGCCCTCCATCTTGGATCCTTACAAGCTTCAGTGTAGCAGGTAGGTACTGCAATATCTTCACACACATATTGAACTTCAGAAGCGAAGATTCTAGGTTTAGGTCTTGAAATACCCATTTTACCTCTGGTATTCATTGGATGAGCATTAATGACTGGCCGAGATACAATATTAAGAGGTGCAGAAGACTCTGGTATAGAAGAAGGTACATTTGAAGTATTTGCTGGTATAGTAGAAGAGATATCAACTTCATTATAAATAAGTATGGGTGCAGATGAAGAGGTACTTGCAGGTATTATGGAGGGTGTGAGAGATATGGTTGGAAAAGTACTTGAAAAAGCAAACAAAATGGCATATGGAAAAAGACAGTCATCAAATTTGACATCTCTAGAAATGATGATTTTATTTGTATGAGGATTGAAGCACCTATATCCCTTGTGCATATGACTGTAACCAAGTAAAATGCATTGAACATCTTGGTTCCAATTTATGATGATTGAACTTTATCAAGCATGGATAGCAAGCACAACCAAATGTTTGTAATAATATGTAATCAGGTTTAAGATTGAACAAGCATTCCAGAGGTGACAATTGATCTAGATTTTGTGTAGGTAATCTGTGCATTAGGAAATTTGCAGTCTCAAAAGCATAGGACCAAAAAGATAAGGGTAAGGAAGCATGATGTAACAGGGCCACACCAGTTTCTACAATGTGTATGTGTTTCCTTTCAGCTGTGCCATTTTGTGCATGAGCATGAGGACAGGAAACTCTATGTCCAATGCCACAAGAATCTAGATAAGTAGAAACATTTCTATATTCACCACCCCAATCAGATTGAATAAATTTGATTCTTCTATTAAGCTGATTCTCAACAAGTTGTTTGAATTTAATAAATGTGTCAAGAACTTCAGATTTATAAGCTAGTGGATACAACCATTGAACCTACTAAATGAATCAATGAAATAAACATAATATTTGTAGCCATTAATGGAACATAATGGTGACACCCATACATCTGAATAAACCAAATCTAAAGGACCACAAACATTATTAGTGCTTGAGCCAGTTGGATAAGGAATACATGGCTTTTAGCTGACTGACATGAAGAAAAAATTGTAGAAGATAAATGAGAACCAATAACCTCATCCACATAAGATAGAATATGCTTGAGTGTCTGATAGACTGGATGACAAAGCATATTGTGCCATTGTGCTGATGAAGAGACTCCATAGGATAATGCTTGTTTTAGATGAATGGTGGCGAACTCCATGTAATACAAACCATCTCTAACAGGACCATGAAACAAAACCTTGTGGGTAACCAAGTCCTTTATAAGAAATTTATCATAATGAAATTCAAAATAACATTTATTCTCCTTGGTAAATTGAAGTACTGAGATCAAATTCTTGGTAATATATGGGCATGAAGAACATTGGAAATAGTAAACTTAACAGAGACAATATGTGAAAAAGTGGGGGTACAACAACCTCACCCAATATTTCGCTTAGCAATCTGTACGGACTAACTCCAATATACTTTTAAGAGAATCAACTAGACATATAAACTCAATCTTAATGAAAAGTATATCAAAGAGTTATATCTTAATTTCTCGATTCAATCCTTACTCAAACAAATAGAAATCTGCGAGCCTGATTGAATACAAGAGAAATAACTTGAACGGTACCAAAGACCAATATTCAAGGATCAATTAATTTCAATCAACAACCAAAGGTTGGATTTACCAATTGATCGATTCAACGCACAACCTGTGATATTTCAATTATATAACAAAATATAATGCGGAAAAGAAATAACACAGACACCAGAAATTTTGTTAACGAGGAAACCGCAAATGCAGAAAAACCCCGGGACCTAGTTCAGATTAAACACACACTGTATTAAGCCGCTACATACACTAGCCTACTACAAACTAACTTCGGTTTGGACTGTAGTTGAACCCCAATAAATCTCACACTGATCCAAGGTACAGTTCCGCTCCTTACGTCTCTGATCCCAACAAGATACTACGCACTTTATTCCCTTAGATGATCTAACCCACAACTAAGAGTTGTTACGACCCAAAGTTGAAGACTTTAATAAACAAATCTGTATCAAACAAAAAAGTCTACAGGAATAGATAAATCTGTCTCCCACAGAAATACCTACGAGTTTTATTCCGTCTTTTGATAAATCAAGGTGAACAGGAACCAATTGATATACCAGACTTATATTCCCGAAGAACAACCTAGAAATATCAATCACCTCACAATAATCTTAATCGACTAGAGAAACAAGATATTGTGGAATCACAAACGATGAGACGAAGATGTTTGTGACTACTTTTCTATCTTACCTATCGGAAAAATTAATCTCAAGCCAATCTTACAATTGTACTCAAACGATAGAAACATCAAGATCAGATCACGCAACTACAAAGAAAATAGTTGGGCCTAGCTTCACAATCCCAATGAAGTCTTTAAGTCGTTAACCTACAGGTTCTCGATAGAAACCTAAGGTTAAAGGAGAATCGACTCTAGCTTACACAACTAGCATCACACAGGAGGTGTGGGGATTAGGTTTCCCAGTTGCTAGAGTTCTCCTTTATATAGTCTCCAAATCAGGGTTTGCATCTAAGTTTCCTTGGTAACAAAGCATTTAATATTCACCGTTAGATGAAAACCTGATTAGATTCAAGCTAATATCTTTCAACCGTTAGATCGAACTTATCTTGTTATACACACATGAAATGTAACTTTATTTAGGTTTGAGTAACCGTACCTAAACATATACAAGTCGTTGGTTCAACAGTAGTTAACCAATGGTTAGCCATATGAGCACTTTCATATCAACCTTATTTATCTTCACAATAACTAGTTCAAATGACTCAAAAGAACTAGTTAGAGAGTTGTTCAACTGCTTAGATCTCATAGAAGTATACAAGATACAATTGAAGCAAAACAGTTTTTGTTCAATCGAATCGATTCATGAACATTATATCCACGATTTGCAAAGGTTGCATTCCTCAATTTACAAATGTCTTAGTTCACGAATTAAACTGTTTTTAGAAAATAACCCACTTAAGTACGCATACTGTACGCATACTTAAGTACCCGGACTGAGCTTGTTTTCAGTTCACAAACTCCAGCGGAAATTCACGGGATGTGAACTTCCGACAGTACGCGTACAGGTACGCGGACTTAGCTCCGGTCATCCTGAGCACCAAAGTGCACATACTTTGGTTCAAGGATTTTGGACTTACACAAGTATGAATTCACAAACAATTTTTATATCTAAACATGGTTATATATTCTAGGGTCATTTATTGATATGCCCCCATTTTTTTTTAAATATTTATATTTCTGTCATGTTAAATTTCCAACTTTGGAAAATATCTTGAAACCACCTTTTCCGTCCATCCTCCTTCCCGTTTTTTTCCTTTCATAACAACAACAGTCTTTTTTGTCCACGTGTTAAAAATTGCTAGGCAGAAAAAGACCACAAGACCCTAAATTCAATTTTGTAAAGTAATCTCCAGAACATTAAGAAAACCAACCTGTTCTTAGTCGTTGTCTTCTTCTTCTGTGTTCAGAAATCTCTTAAAGAACCTTAGGACTGTTTATGAACCGAACTCAGTTGAAAATTCAACCCCAAATTTTAAATAAAAGTAGATAAACACATTATAAAACAAGTAGTTTTAATATAAATATAATAAATCATGAGGTAAGAAAAATACAAACCTAATTCCTAAAAGAGGGCCGAGAAAAAGCGGAAAAAAAACTCCCCAAGACTCTCTAATAGAAAGCTTAAAACAACCAAATAAAACATGAAAGCAAACAGAAGTCTTAAGAATTTCCTACTAAAATAAAAAAATTGAAACTAATGATAAACGCTTTCCCCATTAATCAACTACTGAAGTTAAGTCGTTTTTTTTGGCCTTTTTAGTCTTTGATAGTGATCCTCCAGATTGTGAAGATTCAACAAGATTAATGTTGTTGTTGCCATTCTTCTTACATTTTCCAGTCCTGCTTTGACCATGATTATAGTTAATGCTTGTGAAGGTCTGACCATATACCTCAGTTCTAAGTCTCTTTACCTTCGGATTAGAACCAACTGCGCCACCCCCACAAGTAGTTTTGTTGTGACCAGTTTGTTTGCACTTGCTACAGGCCCTAGGTTTCTTCTCAATTTGTGGTTCATCGTAGCTCCTCCTCCTATTCACTCTAGGCCTTCCTGGTTTCCTCATGAGTATCGGAGCATTGATCACAATGGTTGTCTTTAGAAAAGAGGAACAATATATGTTAAACAGAGATTTTTTAATGCACATGAACAATAGACAAAAAGTGAAAAGCTAGAGCTTAGAATACAGACACTGAATAATGCATGAATTTTGTGAGGGAATCAAAGAGGCAATTTGGAAAACATACCTCTTCCCAGTCATCAGGACCCAGTAAAGGTGCAATTGTAGGTGCATAAGTAGTTCTGAAGTTGTCAACAGTGTAAAAACTACTACAATATCTGTCCCACAAAAAATATAAATTAATAACTACAAGCATATAAAAATATAAAAAGTGTTAGTGATGTATTAAACTTGGGTCTTATCATCTTAAGAGCACAAACAACATGTTGACAAGGAAATCCCCTCAACTGCCACTAGATACAACTACATGTTTTCTGAACAATATCTACAGTACACTGTGTTGCGGATACTTGTTACTTCGTACAATTTACCGGCCACAGAGCCCTCTACTTTGTACTCACCAGTCAGCTTTAACATCTTTCCAATCAGCTTTTTAGTCGTAGGCACTAAATCTCCATCTTCCCAACCTAGACATGCATTCCTCCTATTATAAAACATACCCATAACTAACTGTCCATACATTAACACCATCTTGCACACTGGTTTCTCCCTAATCCTTGATATCATATTGTTAAAACTCTCGGAAAAGTTATTGTTCAAATGTTCACAACATCTGCTACGGTCAAAAAAGGCCCTTGCCCAACAGTTAGGGTCTACTTCAGTCAGATACAAAAAAGTATCAGCATTCTCTGCAAGCAAACTGTCCATATGAGCCTGAAAAAACACACTGAATGGTTAGAACATCTTCAAAAAATAATCAGAACTAAGTTGGTAGAATGTATAATGCAAATAAAATAAAGTTATACCTTGAAATGTTTCTCTTTATAAGCTCTAGCGGCATTTCAGAAATGATTGTGCAACTTAGAACCTTTGTAGTGTGTTTTGAAGTTCTTAGATAAATGTTGTAATGAAGTCAGTGATTTAGTAAAACACACACCATGGCCAAAATTAGAATACTAATTTCCTTGGTTAATAAATTACCTAATGCAAAACCTGCGTGGAGCACCAGGAAATAGTAGAGCCAGTGCTTCTAACAGACCCTTTTGCCTGTCAGAGATGAAGTTCAGTTGCAACCAATGATCAACTAATCTGGGTTTAAGATCTTTCAAAAAGAAATACCAATTCTCAAAAAATTCGTTCCTACATATCATTATGCCTAAAGGTACCAAACCATTCTGAGCACCTAGAGAGGTAACCGAAAGTAAACAACCTCCATACTTCCCCTTGAGGTGGCAGCCATCCAAGCCTACAATTGGTCTAAAGCCATTTATAAAACCCTTCATAGGTGCATCAAATCATATCGTAACAGAATAAAAGCAATTATCATTCCTGCGAAAAGACAAAATAATAGTTTAATCAATGTTTATATCCATATAAATTAAAACTTCAAATTTCTAATTCAGAAAATTACCTTCCATATGTGAATTTTGCTATGGAGCCGGGGTTAGTCCTTTTAATCATCTCACACAAACTTGGAACAAGTTTATAACTCTCATCATAGCTTCCGTTGATCTTCTCCAACACAATGTTTCTGGCTTTCCAAGCAACATGATATGGAATTAGAGTGTTGTGGCTTGTCCAAAAGTCATTTGTGATCTCAGCAGGCTTAGGTAAAACAGATGAAGTTGAAGTCTTCAACTTCTCGATAACATATTGAACTACAAATTCAGGATTAACCGAAGAATTTCTCCCTAGTGGGTCTCCAATACAGGTGTGCTCCAAACAGAAACCATTAATGTTGAATGTAGGTTCATTAGCAAGCTTTCTGGCATACATAAACCATTAAAAATTGATAGGCGTGCCAGAGAACTTGCATACAGCTCTGATTCTCAAGTTGCCACTCTTCTTCAACTTATACTGAGTTCCACACTGCACACATTAAGCTCTGAGGTGTCTTTCAAATGCCAACTTATCACTAAATTGTGTGCCCACCTCAACTAAACCTGGTTCTACAACTTGTTCAACCCCTGCATCTTCTGGAAATAACTCTTCGTTATCTAACGGGTCTTCACCAAAAATATCTTCATAGTCATAAAACCAGTCTCAAGGCCCATTAGGAATTTCAAGAGATTGATCAACTGGAGACCCATTGACCACTTCAAGACCATTATCCTCTTCCAGTACATTTGTAAAAAAATCAGGTCCAAGGTCAACAGCTGGTCCATCAATTTTCAGTTTATCTGCAGCAAAGGAGACACATTGAACATGAACAAAGATTCCATATAAATAACATACAGAGGCTATAAGTTCATTGACATTACCTTCAGCTTCATCGTCCGTCTCCAACAACTTCTCGTATCCATCGTCTGCAAGCCAACCATTATTAGTTAAATACATCAATAAAAATCAAGATAAAATATAAATTATAAGTTCAGAAACATAACCTTCACTATTGCCTTCTTGGTCACCATAGTCAGATCGGCCACCTCGCACAGAAGGACCACCAGGACCAACTTCCTTAAAGTTATTACAAAACTCAGACCACTTCGTAGCATCTTCACCCTCACTACATAAAAGTGGTTGAGTCCATGGTGCATCTTCAGGATGACATTCGTCCTCTCCCCAATTGTCTAGATTACAAACTGACTCCTGCATTGACTTAAATGCTTCCTCTAAATTAGTGACTTTTGTTGAGGCCTTTGTCCAGAAACGGGCTTGTTCCTCATCATTTTCGAGATCAACAATGCCTTGACTGCCTCCTACATGTAAATTGTCACCAACACTTGCTTGAGTTGGCTGTGTTGGCTTATGATCATTATCAAAATCTAGGATTACCTTTCTAGAACTTGAATTCAGATTATTCTTAGCTTTAGCAATAAGTCTTGGGCCTTTTCTCGGAGTAATGGTTGGCTCTGGTAGTGTTTTATCCAGCTTCTTTGGTGTTGAACTCCTATGTTTATGAACAATAAAATTATAAAAGTAACGAAATTAGAGCCAATAGAAAGTACACAGGAGAAATTCACATGAACATGCCCCAAAAAAAAGTAAGAAGATTCCAACAAATTCCATCAATAACACAATCCAAACATGAATGCTAATAAACCAATAATTTTGCATACAACATATAGACCGACAACAACAGCAATAATAACCCATTTAAGTATATAACAAATCAAAAAACATACTAAATCAAAGAAAAATCAGCAAAATAAACATTTGGATTTAATACCTTAATTGAAGTTCCTTTGTTTTATTCTTCACCATTTTCAGCACCACTACTTGCTGAGGAACTAAAATCGAGTGCAATAAAAAATCTACCAACAAGCCCTAATTTATAACGAAGAAATTTTGGAGGGAAAAGACTGATTATAGAAGATGGGAGAAATGGGTTAGAAACTGAATTAGTTGGCACTACGTGGGATTTACCATCTAGAATCTTCATTCCCGCCACTACAGTTCGTGGATTCAAGGGCGAATAAAAGGGGAATAAGAAGAACTATGCTGGGATAAGATGGAAGAAGAAGAGTTTAATCCATATCCCACATTTTTTCCCTTATCATCTGAGGGTAAATGGGACCATTTGTCTATAGTGTTACGTCCACATAGCACTTAGTTGTCGGCCTTTTAGCATTTCTAGCCCGGACCCACTAAGTTAACTATTTTTGAACGGACATTCTGACGGTAAGGCTAGTTTAGAAAGTTTTAAAAAAATGGGTACAAATTACTATGTCGGTTATTAGTTTGGGGACACTATGACGGTAACCTATTCCCCTATATTCTAAACTCTCATTTCAATCATTGAAACATTCTTAGAGGATGTTATATAGTTGTTATTCACAAACTATTTTTTTCATCAAAGCGATTTTCAAGTAATTGAAATAATCAACATGACTTTCGTCACTAGTAAAGATGAACTTGGCCAAAGCGAAAGATTACCAACACATATTTCGAGAAATAGATAAGCGAGATAAATTCGGCTCAAAATAACAAATGTGTATTGTTGATACATGAAAAATAGTATCGCTTAATGGGTTTGGGGTACCCCAAAGGAGTGACCAAGTCAAGTACAAAACATGGGACTAGGCCCAAGTCCAACAAGAAAGTGCTCGTTAAAAGGAAAGGACAAGGAAGGAATTAGTGAATAAAAAGGAGGTTATATTAGGGAATGGCATTAGGGGTAATTAAGGAAGGATATGACATGTGTCATGATGTCATAGAAAGAGAGGCTTTTGGGAAAGCCTATATAAGAAAGGACAAGGTACAATAAAAAGGGAACTCTCTCTCTCTCTCTCTCTCTCTCTCTCTCTCTCTCTCTCTTACTATTCTTGGTACAGTGAGGTCATTTGGTGTAGCTAGGACGGGTAGGACCTAAAACTGAAATCACCCATCAACATTTGGCGACCACAACCGGAGGCTCGTGCCTAGCTCACCATGACACACCGGAAAGGCGCTAGCTCAGGCGCGATAGGAAACCAAACGACCAATCAGCCTATCAACCTCGACGAGGTAACAATGGAGGACGATGACAGCGAGGAAGAAACACCTATCCAAGGTATTATCAAGCAATCGGTGGGCCATGGATCCCAAAACAGAAACTTGATAGCAACACACAGGTAGTCCAACTATCGAAACCCATGTCATCAACCTTGCAAAACATGCAAGAAGAACTAGATGAACGCTCGCGCAGAAGGCAGGAGCTCTAAGACTGGATAACACAAGCGGTGATAGCAAGACAAAACACTCAGAAGAAGCGAGAAAAAGCGAAGAGCACAAAAGTAGCAAGGCAAAGCGGCGATGTCACAAGAAGGAATAGCAAAATACTTGGAACAGAACTGTCATGTGGTAAAACAAGACAATCATTGCCGCGTAAGTAGCCCATACCCCACGCACATCCAAGAATACACATACCCCGAGGACTACACATCTCCGAAGTTAAAACATATGATGGACAAGGGAACGCGCGAGAGCATCTCAGCCGATTCTTATCAGCAATGAATGATAAAGCAGCCGATGGAAAATTGTGCCTAAAAGAATTCCCCAAATCACTCACAGGCACGGTATTCACCTGGTACGACAACTTAAAAGAGGAAAGTGTGAACTCCCGGCAAACCATGTCCACACTCTTCCTCAGGAAATTTTATTCAGCCAAAAGAAAAATCACGACAATAGATCTAAGCAAGAGTGGACAATGGATGGGGGAATAAATAGGAAGGTATATCTTACGGCCCGACGCTTGGCACTGGATTGCCATGAGGACATCAACGAAGAGGCACTCGTCGAAATTTACGTACAAGGAATGATTCCAGCTTTCAAGGGGAGTTTATCAATTTCAGATTCCAAACTTTCATTGAGCTAGAAGAAACAGCTGAGAGAATTTCCAACTTCGTAGAGGAGATACCTTTGGATTCTACTTGGCGCTCCACAGATTGGGGATGTGTCCGAAACTCGCGCAACGTAAAGCCTAACACCAATAAGGAAAGGAGGGACCAATTCCAAACCGATGGTAGGAACCAGGGAAGGAATGGAGGGACTATTCGAGACTCAAAACCACCACCCTCTCTTCCCTGCAGCAAGGAGCACGCGGTCGAATTACTAAACCAATGGGTCGCTGGAGGGTAAATCCAGCTACCCCCGACAATAGTAGACATCAACAAAATGGATAAGAACTCGGCCAAGTACTCCACTACCATCGAAGGATGGGACACCCAACATAAGAATGTTTTGCTATACATAGCATATTTGAACGTAAGCGTGCATCTGGGGAACTCGGGGCAACCAAGCAGACGATCGAGCACGACTCTTTTCCCCGCCACTAATTCAAAAAGAAATAGAGAGAGAGGAAGAATTTGAGTGATAAGACCACAAGTTGTAAACAACCCCCTTTATGGTAAGAACAACTTCCCCTTTTCGAAACTCGTGAGCAATATGTAAAAAGATATCAGGAATGCCAAAGGCGCCTAGTTGACTGACAAATCTACGAAAGGTCTCGGGAATTCCAAAGGCGCCTGATCGACTGACAAATCTACAAAAGGTCTCGGGAATCCCAAGGGCGCCTGATTGACTGACAAATCTACAAAAGGTCTCAGGAATGCCAAGGGCGCCTGATTGACTGACAAATCTACAAAAGGTCTCAGGAATGCCAAGGGCGCCTGATTGACTGACAAATCCACAAAAGGTCTCAGGAATGCCAAAGGCGCCTAATTGACTGACAAATCCACAAAAGGCCGTGGGAAAAGAAAAAGAGGGAGGGGGTAAGCGCGTTTTATCAACGCTCACCCCACCCAACACCCTTCAGAAAAAAAAAAGAAAAAAAAAAGGAGTAGGCACGTTTTATTAACGCCCACCCCTTTTCAAAAAAAAAAAGAGGGGGGGAGTAAGCGCGTTTTATCAACACGCCACAAAATCGCCTCCCACTTCATATTCCCCTCAACAAAAGGGAAATAACCACGAATAATTGACGTTTCTTTTTTTTTCTTTTTTTGAAGGCTACAAAAAGGAAAAGCAAACCAGAAACAAAGAAAATTACAGATCTAAAGAATACTCATCTAGCAGACGAGTAATACAAGAAGAAGAAGAGGATAACCACTTGGTAGAACTGTGGTTATTTACAGCAAATGCAGCTAAGGAATGAGCCACTTCATTGGCTTCCTTTTTGATAAAACTAAATTCCACAGAACTAAACTGAATTAAATATTCCCTGATTCTAGAGATATAGTTGTTAATATGCCAAGGAAAGGTAGTATGGTTGTACCTCAGGATATTTATCACAGAAAGTGAGTCTCCTTCAAGAATAATATGTGTAAAGCCACTACTTCTGGCTAGCTAAACACCGATAAGAGCGCCATGAGCCTCAGCTTCAATAGGCGAGCTATACTCTAATTCATAAGTCTGACATCCTCTAAACTCAGCATTGCTATCACGAGCAATAGCTGCGCAGGCATATCCTCTATTCCCTGATGCACCGTCAAAATTGATTTTAATCTTGGATAGAGGGGGAGGGGGCCAACTTACCTTTTGAGCCTCCAACAGGTTCTGTTCAGTAGGTATATCATTCATATCTTGCAAGCCCAGGTCCATATTATACCAGTATGAGGTGTCTCGAAGTATAACATGTATATTAATCTTTCCCTTGTTGAAAACAACATCATTTCTAGTCTTCCATAAAATCCAGAAAAGACAAGTACCCATCTTAAATTTATCATAATTACCACCTTTAGCCATCCACCTCTCAATAAGCTCTTTAACTGACATATTAGGGTTCTCTCTAGTTCGAAGACTTAGCGGTGAAGCAAATAACATAGCTTGAGTGACCTGACAATATATAAATAGGTCTTCTACAGTCTACACATCTTGATGACACAGCTTATATTCAGGGTTAATCCCATTTACGATCTTCATCGGTCTACTACCCAAAGTCAAACCATTGTTTAAGAGTCTCCATATAAATAAATGGATTTTTGGTGGAAGAGACTTTATCAACCAAAACTTTTTCCAAAACCTAGTGTTGATACAGCTACTAAATGAGGAAGTTAAGCTATCTTGTAGAGTTTTTAGAAAGGATTTAGTTGAGAAAGACCGTTAGGGTGATGAATCCACAAAAGATTATCCTTCACTTGCTCTACTTGCTCATTTGGTATATAGATATCCAAGATTTTACTTACTTCATTAGGAGTGAAGAGCTGTTGTAGTTTGTTAACATCCCATCTGTTTGGATTCTTCAGAAGGAGATCACTGACTTTGGAAATTGAGCTGTCGACATTGATATTTATCATCGGAGCTTTATTCTGCAGCTTTGGCACCCATGGATCATTACTGATGTCGATTTGTTCTCTATTCCCAACAACCCAGCAACACCTATCCCGCATATCGATTCTACAGTTCAGCATTGCAGTCCAGGTGGAAGAGCATTTATAAGGTTTCTTCACATATCAGAAATTTCTATTGTTCAAGTACTTGGCTCTCATAATCTGAACCCACAGACAGTCCTCCTGGTTTAGAAATTTCCATATTAACTTTGCAATCATGGCTCTATTTAGATGTTGAAGAGATCTTATACCTAGGCCCCCCTGCTCTTTTGGTTTCTCAAACTGGTCCCAATTGATAAGACGAATTTTACGTTTCTCTTTGGTGTGCCCCTACCAGAAATTTCGCATCGTCCTTGTAAGATTTTCCAGAGTCCTCTTCGGAATGAGAGAAGTAGCCATATAGTATGGAGGGATCGTACCAAGGACATGCTTGATTAATATAGTTCTTCCTGCATGTGAGAAATGATTTCTCTTCCATCCTGTCATCCATGAATCAAATTTGTCATTTAGAAAATCGAATGAAGCATTTATGTAGGATGGTTTAAGTAAATAATGCCCAAGGTACTTATCAGTAATATTCATCTGTTTAACTCCCAATTTATGAGATATCTCCATTCTTCTGTCAGGCTCAACACCCTTACTAAACTGAATAACATATTTTTGCATATTGGCAGCTTGTCCAGACCATGCAACATAAGTATTAAGGATTTGTTGCAGAGTGTTTACTGTCTTATCATCCAAGGTGCCGAAGAGGTAGATCATCTGCGAACATCAGGTGAGATACCACATGTGCATTCCTACAAACTTTGTAGCCATTATAAAGTGCATTCTGCTCCATAGTTCTCATGAGCCAGGAAAGACCTTGAGAGCATAGAATAAAAAATACGGGGACAAGGGGAAACCTTGTCGTAATCCTCTCTCACTAGTGAAGAAACCTTCCGCTTGCCCATTAACTAATAGGGAGAAAGAGGCAGTTGAAACACATTTCATTATGAGTTCATGGGTCTTGCCAATAATTACAAAAGATTTAAGGCAATGACTAAGGAATCTCCAACTAACTTTGTCATAAGCCTTACTAATATCAATTTTCAGAGCGAAAGAGCCAATAACAGATGAAGCATTAGACATGGAGTGAAGAATTTCTTTAGCAGCAACGATGTTATCTATAATCAATCTACCAGGGATGAATGCAGATTGAGCTGAGTCTACCAATTTATTAAGATGCACTTTTAGTATTTGGGCTAGGATTTTTGTTATCACTTTATAAAGGATATTGGTAAGCGCTATAGACGAAATTCAGATGGGCAAGTAGGATTTTTAACTTTGGGGACAAGCATAATGTTGGTATGGTTCAAACCTGGGGGGAGTGAGGTCGTGGAGAAGCAATCCTTGATAAACTGAGTAACATCAGCACTAATATGATCCCAACATTTTTTGAAGAATAGAGCCGGCATTCCATCTGGTCCCGGAGATTTCAAAAATTTCATCTTCTTCAACACATTCCAAATTTCTTCAGAGGAGGGAATCTTTGATATATCATTGTTACTGTTAAGATCAATCTGCGCAGGATCCTTAAATAAGATGGCGTGTTTATCTTCCTTTGGATCCCTCTTGAATATAGTGGTGAAATGATTCACAAGGCAAGTAACCACAGCATCTGGATTGGTAATCCACCCACCCTCCTGAAGTTTTAAGGCAGAGATATGATTTTTCCTTCTTCTTTGAAGTACGACAAGCTGGAAGATGTGAGTATTCCTATCAACGTGAGGTATCCAGTTAACCTTACTTCTTTACTCATAATACATATGTTGGAGCTGATTCAGCTTTTCGATTTCGTCGCAAAGGCATTTTTCTTCTGCTCTTGTATCACGATTATGGGCTTCCATCTGGAGTTTCAACAACTTTTCTTTAGTCTTCTCAACTGCCTGAAAGATATTACCAAAAGAATTCCTCCACCATTTGTTTAGTTCTTTTCCAACATAATTTATCTTCGACGTGATATCAGAATGTTCAGCAGCCCAAGAGTTAATTACAATGTCTCTAAATTTGGGATGATCAACCCAAAAGAATTCAAATTTATAAGAATGCTTTCTCTTCATTCTATTCGTTCTATGAGTATTGATTAGTATAAGGGCATGGTCACTACTGATTCTAAGAAGATATAAAACTCCACAATCTTGAAATCTGAATAACCAATCGGTAGTACACATAGCGCGATCAAGTATCTCAAAGATAGGTTCATTACTCACTACACCATTATACCAAGTAAAATCAGGTCCAATAAACCCCATATCAATCAAACTTCTGTCTTGAATAAAATTTTTGAATTCCCTATTAGCAGAATTTAATTGTTGACTTCCACCAACTTCTCAGTAATAGAGCTAATCACATTCAAATCACCAACCATACACCAGCGATTAGTTAGAGTAGCTGTATATTGAGAGAAATTAGCCCAAAACCCATTTATACTCTTATGATATGGAGGGCCATACACACATAACATATCCCAATCATCCTCCAAAATATGATGAATTCGACAATGAATAATGTTTTTGTTAGCACGAATAACTTCAAGATCAATGTCACTCTTCCAAAGAATCATATTTCCTCCACTTCTACCAATAGCAGGGATGAAATAAAACTTATCGAAATTAATAGAAGAAAATAGCTTATCTGAGTTTACCTCATTCAACAAAGTCTCTGTTAGAAAAGCAATATTAGGGTTGCAATCCCTGAGAAACGCCTTGAGATTACGGACTGTCGAGATGTTCCTCAATCCTAGACAGTTCCAAGAAAACACTAAAATCGATCTTGTGGCTGATTTTGGGCAGCCTCCACACCCGTTTGAGATAATTATGCAGAGAATAATTTCTTACTCGGATAATCGATTTCCATCGGACATGCTGTTCTTTTCGATCCACTGAAGCTTTCTTGCTGACTCTACTTCTTGCTTTAATTGATGTTAAAACTTCTAGTAGATCGTTTCCACTCCTTCTTCTTTTTAGCTTTTGTTTCAATCGAAGATGCAGATGAAGTAGAAAAACTCTCCTCTTCTGTGTCTGCAAATGATTTTGACTTCGTCGTTTGTAATTTTGACTCAGGCTTTAGTGAAGAATTGGGATTATTAGTTGGGGTGTAATTAACCAAATTCAATGGATAAGCTACTATAAGATTTGGTCTTAGAACCATCGGGTTTCCCTGACCCATCATACCATTCTGCATACCTTGTCTATCTAGATGACTCGGGCTCTTTTCAGATTCTGAACAGCCACTAACTGCAGTTGTTTTCTCGTGAGTAGCTGGTACATAAGCATTGGACTCATTTGGATTACTCTGATCAGCTTGTCTGCCAGTCACAATTTTCTTTTGTTTTTGTCCCAGGATAACGTTATTGATATCTGACCTCAAATTTGGAGTTATCACTTTTTCCTGCATCAGCATTTCTGCCACATTACCAGAGATGTTAAGCCTGTCTCCCACAACCTGTTTTTGAATGATAATCCTACGCTCATTAAGACACATGGATTTCCCTCATCCATTCAGATTATGTGGCTTTCCTTGAGATGTGATACTATTCCAGATATCCTTCGTTGTTGATTCCTGAAGTCAAGATTGGTCAGTATTACCCCTTGTGTCACTCCTGCGCACGTTAGTTTCCTTCATTCTTAGTTCTTCTATCTTATTTTGTATACTACACGTGGCATCAGCTCCATCCTTGATTGTACCATCCTGGATCAACGGTTCCTGATAATTTCCATCCATCTTCTTCCCCTGTAGCTTTCCTGTAGAACAACTCATCCCTGTTTCAGAGGATTTGTAGAAAGCTCGGATTTCTTCGAGTATCTCGCTAATGACTTATCATTCATCTTTGCTGTAAACTCTTCAGGAGATAAATTTTGTGTTGATTCAAGAGTATTTGAAAGATTAGGACATTGCTTCATGAGATGCCCCAAATAGCCACAATAATAACATAATCTTGGTAATTTCTCATATCGAAAATGGATTGTAATCTTCTTCTTCTTCGATTTCAGGGTCACAATTATTTTCTTCGGAAGAGGTTTTGTGATATTTTGGTTGGATCCGAGCTCTTGCATACTTCCCCCATTTAGTTGCTGCTTTATCAGCTAAAGGTTCTGGTGTCCCTATGTTCTTTAACATATTATAAACTTTGGTTGGATGCATTAAACTCATAGGTAAACCATACACATGAATCCAAAAGTAGACAAATTTGAAATCATACTATTCTATTAACAGTTCTTCTATACATCTTTCTAAAAGCATGAGATCTTCATCAACAGACCAGGGAGATCCTTGAAGGACAGCTTCCAAATTACATTGGTATTGGAATCTAGTATTATAATGACCACTGCCAATATCTGTGATGTTTAGTGAACTATACGGTCTCCAAGATTTAATTAGAACTTCATTCAATAGATTTAGTTATATTCTTTTCCAGAGTTAAATCTGAAGATGATACACTTACTAGTTACCTGTGCTACTTCCATATTGTCATCAATATCTTCATAAACATGAGTTTGAGGTTCTTTTAAGAGATTATTCATCTTATGGAGGATTTCTTCAAACTCAACAGTATTTTTAGATGTTGAAGCCATAAAGAAAGGTGGGGATGGAAAAAATGGGTTAAGGGAGGGAAAAAGAGGATGGAAAAGAAGGCAACGAGATAGCTTAACAATCACTAACTAGTGACAGATAGAGCTCCCTGTAGGGAGAGAAAGAAATCATCAATAGAGATGAAGAAAGAATCATCAGCAGAGATGAATATAGAACCTTGACAAAGTCAAGAGAGCGACTACCAAAGTTGACCGTAATGTAACTATTGTGGAAACCATGTGTGAGTAATAATTGATGTTTCAGGAAGCCAAGAATAACAAGAAATACCAATAATAAACCAATAATTAACCTGGCGAGATTGGGGTATACCCAAATTAATTGGGGTATACCCAATGAGACAAAATAGGGTCATTTTGAAGTAAAAGAGGTCACCCCTTAACCAAATATTTTCAAAATGGCAAAATTGCCCTCGTTTAATTAACCCTAAAATTTTGATTAGATTAATTAATTAAATTTAAATTGATTGAATAGATTAAAACTTATGAATTTTAAGTTATGAAATTTTGTTTTTGATTGAACTTTTGTGGGATGATTTTTGATGATTTTTTTTTTTTTTTTTGAGAATATCTCTTGCAACGAAAATGAAGCACACAACCGAAATACTTCTAAAAAGGGGATTGTGAATTCGTTATATGAAATCATACTCAAAATCAAAGAATAAATCAACACTTTCGATTAAGAAAATATGAAAAGTCAAGAAGGTCTTCATCGTCGACCTCGCTTCTACCAAAAGTGTCCAAGATGATCTTCATCGTCGACCTTGCCGACTTTTGTTTTTTGACATACGAGGAGATGACATAAAAAAATTTATTGGCCTAAGAAGGTATTCAAAAAATACCCTTAAATTTTTTTTAGTCAAGAAGGTATTCAAAAATACCCTTCCTATTTGTATTTGGTAAGAAGGTATTCAAAAATACCCTATAGAATTTGTTGAAAAATTTACTGATCACGCCATGGTCATTATGAAAAGTCGGCAAGATATGCATGTTACGACCTTGCTTAGGCCAAAAACACGTAAATCATAATTTTCGATTTCTAACCTAATATAACAATCAAATCACACAACACAATGATGGGTTTGAGTTTAAACATCATTTATAGTCTTCTTTTCATTTAGAGTCAACAATTTTTTGGAAAATCAAAGTTGAAGATTTTTATATGGCTTTGGTTGATGGAAGATGAAGATGAAGAAGAAGAGAAGATTAAGAGTTGGTTAGTTTTTTAATTTTAGGGTTAATGAAATTAAGAAATGAGTTTATTTTTAAAATTTAATTAGTTCAAGGGTATTAAAGTAAAATCACACTTTTTAATAATGACACACCATGTCCCCTTGAAATTGGGTATACCCCAATTAGTTTGGGTATACCCCAATCTCGCCAGGATAATTAACCAAGTACCATAATATCCCACAAATAAAAAAAAAAAAGAGGGAACAACAAACAAACCAACACACATCATCCAGGAAACAAATTTCCAACATAACCAAGGAAAGATAAAGGGAAAGATAACATAAAAAGGAAGCGCCTTCAACAATTAAAGCTTAGCCAACTCCTGCCGTTTCTTCTCAAAATCTGCACGAACCTCTGCCTCGGCGGTTTCAGCTCGCAATACCTCGTCGTTGGCCACCCCAACATCAGCAAGCAGCAGGTTCAATACCTTCTTCTTACTAGCAGTCACCTCAGAGCGCCTCTACAGTTCCTCCTCAAGCTTAGAAATTTGGCTGGATAGTCGGCCGCGAGGGTCATTACGACCCTTCACCTTCGCCAATAACTCCTCCATCCCCTTTATCGAAAACTAGACGTTGACTGCAGGGCGCACGGTAGTCTCCCATCCACGCATCGTTGCCGCGTCAATAGGCTCATCCCCTACACGCGTGAGTTGCTTAGCGACTTCCAAGAGGGTTTTAGTCATATAACACAAAATGCGAATGTCCAGAAGACCGGCCTTCGCCATATGACAACCACTACGCTCCACAATATCTCTATAAGTAGCGGCGAAAACAGTTGGAACCCAAAGCCATACACAAGGGTGTGAGTGGCAGCATCTACTCCAGCCTCAGCAGCACTAACCACTGAAGGGAAGCGAAGCGGAGAGTCCTCAGCATCTACTGCTACGGTGGGGTCGGGCGGCATACTGGGGGCAGGAACATTGGGATGTTTCTCCAAGGGAACAGAAGAAATGCTACCATCCATCCGAGCGCGCTTCACAGATCCATCACCACTAGGGACCACGCGCCGCACGCTGTCCGTATCATGATTAACAGTCTCTTTTCGCTTTTTACCTATATCCTAGCGCCAGCAATGAAACCTTAGCAAATAGTCAAGCGAAAAAAAAAGAGGGGGAAGAAACCAACCTCAGGAATCGATGAGCTAAAAGGGAGGTCAGCCGGCTTTGGAAGAGATGCGGAAGAACTAAAAGACGACTTGGAACCACTAGTAGATACTGAAAAAATGAGAGATGAGCACCATTGCGAGAAACAAATTGAATTTATAAAAAAAATGGTGGAAAGAGAGAGGAAAGAAGAATGATGAAAATAAAGACACGTATTAAATAGGAGGTTACCTGCGGGATCATTAACGGTTGGTGCCACGTGGGAAGAGGACCCACCAAAAACTGACCGGCTGGACCTGGATGGGCTCATCGATTGCAGGACGACACTAGGAAACACTGGAAGTTCGCCCCTAGCATGGACAGTTTCAGCCCGAAGAGGATGAACTGATGACACATGAAGACGCAGAGATACCTAACCAGTCCCATTGGGAAGATTGACCCCAAGATCTCTTAACTGGTCTACGAACGAGATAGACGGACCACCACTCATACTCCTAGGAGGTTATGACGCTCTTCTTCGATGACCCTACTGAGGTTGTGAGGATCAATTATTAGTGGAAAAACATGGACGCGGATCAAATAACTTAGCTGCTTCTCGTCTAGCTTTCTTCAGAAGACTCTTCTCAGTCCAATCGCGCTCAGGCATGTTTAGGTACTCTTCCATCACATAAGAGGGGGCTTTCCATCCCAGCCGATTGGAGCGAGGAGCTTCCTGAGAAAGTACTTCCCGCTACCCATTTTATAAAAAGAAGAGAAGAGAAAGGGCGGCGATAAAAAAAAAAAAGTAATTCTCGCCACCCATTTTATAAAAAGAAGAGAAGAGAAAGGGCGGCGATAAAAAAAGTAATTCCCGCAACCCAAGTACCTGTGTTACCATGGGACTAGCAGACGGTTTCACTTCTATCCGTGGAGGCTTACAAACAGAAAACGACTTCGACCCTTTCTTTGGCCTTATGGGCTCATGATCCTCGGGAGGAGCCCAAGAAGTCACCATAGGTTCCAAAGAGCGACCTTTGGTGGTTGGAACAAGGCGGTGCGCAACATCTACGACATCATCAAGCTTAATCCGACCGGATGCATGAAGTACTCGAAGGTCTTGAACAGAGATAGATCACGCGGCGGAGATGACTCACACAAAAGGAAATTGAGAGCCCAACGACGCATGAAATCATGATACTCGTGAGCTCCTTCAGTAACGGCCAAAGGGCGCCCAGGAACGGGTTGTCTAAACGAAAAATTGATACCTCAATCAAAAACCGCGTCGGCCCCTTGAAAACAAAGCGATCAAAAATGGCGATGACATCCCCGATATCAGAACTGACCCAGGGAGGAAACCTACGAGGAATTCCTTGGTCAAACCCAACTTGCCGAGCTGCACGATCAGGGTTATAAGACATGGCGATGAACTTTCCAGCATAAAAACCAGGGAGATGACCGGGCAACATAGCCATTACTGAATCAAAAACTGCCTCTTCTAAAAGTTTTGATGAATCCAACTCTGTATCAAAAGGTGCAGTGAAGTCATAATGCACCGGACCTGATCGATTGTCTTGATAAGGAAACGGTTCAAAATCTTTAGCTATGTACAGGTGCTTGGCAAGATCGCCTCTAGGAACCTTCCCTTTCTGATACCAAAGAGCCATCCGAGGATAACCATAAGCGACTGGAAATTTCTTGACCGAGCCATCATCTTGTCTGATGTCTTCTTCACGAAAGACCGCTAACTCGTTAGGATCAGGCGCGTAAATGGGTACATGTTCCCAGGTCCACACTTGCATAAAGGAGGCTGGGATGTAAGTCTCGATTTTATTAGACGAACCCACCGTCTGGAGGTCGGGGCTGAACAAATCTAAATGACGATACAAGCCGCCTAAAAACATAGGAGCGAGCGGTAAAGAAACACCACGATATAGCAACATCGCCATCGACACAAGTTCTCTTTTGATGGTATCTTGGAGACTATAATCGAATATGTCGTGACAAAGCCAAAACAAGATAAAAGTAGCTAAATCCGTACGAGGATTCTTCTCCTTTCACTTAGGGGAAAGAACTTTCCCATCCACTAATCGCGGAGCCCAATACTTGATCCAAAGAGGGAAGGAAGCGCGTTGGTGGGTCTTAGTGACCCATTCAGGACCAGCCTTTGCTGGAGTTGGCGAGCCATGAATCGCTTCGTAAGCATGGATAGAGCTGGTAAGAAGTCGCTCACCTGTTGGACGCGTTGAAGGAGATTTTTCCTCATCAACCCATTTAGCCTTCCCTTTTCTTGCGGATTTCGGCACCTATTTCTTCCCTGCGCCAATAATCTTCTTGTCTTCACCTTGTTCTGGTGGCGTCTGCTCTTTCCTGACTAACTCACTCCGAGAAGCGTCCTTACATTCTAACAGATAAGTCCACAGTTCTTTATCCTCGTTATCCAATGCGCCATAAATAGATGCCTCGTCATATGAATGACTACCGTGGATGGGCAACCCTGTAAGAGCGACTACATCTTCTAACACTATGGTTTCTTCTCCCCACACTGTAAAAAGAGTATGGACAGGAGGTGCCCAGCGACAAAAAAGTCGTGTTATGTCGCGCCTGCATCTGTTTAACTCTCGCTTGAGGGATGAATTTATAGCCTCGTCAATGCCTGCTTGAAGGAGGATAGCCACATGACCGGGATTGGAACGTATATAGGATGACCAGTGCGGCCATATCGGATGGGTTTTCAACTTGGAACGAAATTCGATATCGGGGAGATCGTAATCGCCGCGATGCACGGCCATCCGCGATACTGTTTTGAATGCGAAAGCATCCACGATCTTCAAATCGGGTTGCATGAGCCATTCAGGGGTAGGTGGATAAGGTTGAACAGAAGGGTTTAAAAAATGAGGAACGAGCACATCATCGAGAGGAAAAACGCGCTTACCTCCATGGAACTCCCTTAGCCTCAATGCGCGCTTTAGATTGGAGCCGCTGGTGAACTCCGCGATAGAATAAGATCGACCATCCGCTGGAGGAACTAAGACAATTTCGTCTTGATTTGCGCCTTCGGAAGACGCGCTCATTACTTCCTCAGACTCGCTGGATTCCTCAGAACTATTGTTAGTAGTGCCAATAGACATGGCGGGTGCAGGGGTGTCTGATTTAAAGGAAAGAGGGGGAAACTATAGAAGGAAAAGATAAGATAAGAACAAACCGATGAACTTATATAGGAGTCCCTTGGCTCGAATGAAATGGTTGCAAAGTGGGGAACAATAACTGGCATAAACTGAAAAGGTGAGCCCTCAAAAATTCGAACGTGGCGGTTACACAACCCGCAAAATGGGAAGACCAAGATTCATCTGAGATCGTGGAGTCGATAGAAAGGGAGAACCCTCATCCATAACGCCTCAAGTGGAAACAAGGGGAAAAGGAGTTCAAAGAGAAATTCTATGACTACTGGATTATTTTGCAATTAACCCAATAGTCAGGGGACTAATATTGATACATTAAAAATAATATTACTTAATGGGTTTGGGGTACCCCCAAAGGAGTGACCAAGTCAAGTAGAAAACATGAGACTTGGGTACTAGGCCCAAGTCCAACAAGAAAGTGCTCGTTAAAAGGAAAGGACAAGGAAGGAATTAGTGAATAAAAAGGGGGTTATATTAGGGAATGACATTAGTAGTAATTAAGGAAGGATATGACATCTGTCATGATGTCATAAAAAGAGGGGCTTTTGGGAAAGCCTATATAAGAAAGGACAAGGTACTATAAAAAGGAAACTCTCTCTCTTACTATTCTTAGTATAGTGAGGTCATTTGGTGTAGCTAGGACGGGTATGACCTAAATCTGAAATCACCCCTCAACATGTATAATCGAAATCTATATAGCAATACGACTTTTGTATCAAGATAGGAGATAGAGTAGATAGACTTTTGAGTGATATATAAGTCAAGTCTCCACATACCTTTTTGTCGATGAAGTTCCACCAGTTTCTTGAGTAGTTCTTTGTCTTTACATGATGAACATCGTGGAGTCTAGAGCTCAACTACACTTTCTATCCTAGTCCGAGACTTGGCTATAAGTAGACTAGAAATAAAGACTTATAGTTTTGGTAAAGAAACTTGACAAACAAGCATGAGATAGCAATGCTTGCGAGTTCGACCGAGCAGTGCTCTAACAATATGTAATGTAAAAGAGCCAGTATGAGTAATGTGCAAACCTTATACATTTCCAACACTCACTTGATCAGTTCATTGGTATTCAGAGTGAAAATTGAGGTTGAATAAGTCAGAAGTGATGTGATGTGTAGCTCCTGCGTCAGGTATCCATCCAGAGGAAGAAGATGCATTAGAAGACTCTTCATTATAGACAATAAATGCCTCAGGCTCAGGGCACCAGTAATCATCATAATCATCACAATAAGATGCATTAAAGGTATAATAGGCTTGCATCGTTTTGTTATCACTAGGATCATATCTATATATGCATACTGGAGCTAAGTGACCTGGTTTCTTGCAAAGTTGACACTCAACATAGTGGTTGTATCTTGGTGGATAAAAATTGTTTGAATTACCTTGACGACCAAATCTGGCACCATTCCTACCACCTCGAAAACCTCATCTGAATCTTTCACCATTTCTATTACCTCTAAAACTAGAATTACCAGATCTTCCAAAATTACCACGATTAGGAGAAGTATACCAGGATTGATTACCAGAATAGTGTGGATAATCATTAGAAGGATAAGAATTATGTGGATAAGTAGTTGAACCTGCATATTATTGATCAAACCGATTGGAATTTGGAGATGTATTTTGTTGTTGAGTCACATTAGCGGAAGCAACATTAAGATCAAGTTTGGATTCAACATTCTCTCTAGCTTCTTTAGATAATAATAATAATCCTAAAAGTTCTGATGAAGTAATAAAATTCTCATTCTTCAATTGTTGAGTGCAGATCGACATTTTAAAATCATTGAGCTCATAAGGTAAAACTTGTAATATATGAATTACTAAATCTTCATCAGACACAACTCTACCAATCTGTGATAATTGATGTGAAATTGAATGCGCCTTACTAAAATAAACTAACATTGAATCTGAACTTTTCTTCGAACCAATCAGATCGGTTTTAAGTTGTAAAAGACGAGATTTAGTAGTACAGTTATAGTTCGGGGTTCAGGGTTCAAAAGAAAAAAAAGTAGTAGAGTTATAGTTTTGCTCTAATCGATTCCAGATATCATGAGAAAATGTGCAATCTATAACTTGAGAATGAATCTCTTCTGTGCAAGAAGAAAATAACCAAGATAAAAGAGCAGAGTCTTGATTTACCCAATAAGTGTATGATGGATTTGGAACAAATTCATTATCAGGATCGATATCAACAAACGCATGATCATTGACAATAGCAGCACCAGCAGTGGATGTTCGGCGAAGATACTTCACAGGACAGTGAAAAGAACCTTATACAAATTGAAATAGATCATACCTTCGCAGTAATGGAGTGATTTGTGATTTCCTTAGAGGATAATTGGTTCCAGAAAATTTTGATAGAGGTTTGAAAGTTAATGGAATGTATTTATTTGAATTCGTCATTTGAAAATTGGTTGAATAGGAATCCGTACGTTTTTGAGATTTGAAATTAGTTAGGGTTTTGAAAGGTATCTGATACCATGTTGAGAAGATTCATGTCGTTAGAAATCTTTTATTTCAAATTGATTTTTTTTCCTCACAGACTCAGAATAACTTTACAGACTCTATTTAAACACACGAAACGGTGACTTGCACAGCCGATGACTAACGTACATCTTAACCATTGGGTAGCAGTTATTTCACACACACACACAATGCACATGTTCTCACACATTCATTTCACACAAGTACATTTCAGTTTCCTAACATTTCTAATACCTTATTTGTTGAGTATTGTAACACATTAAGATTGATTACTAAACTTTTCCGCGTCTTAAAGTTCCTTCCCAATTTGATCGACCATTTCTGATGGAGATATAAAAAGGGTGTTCATACTAATGAATGGGGATATTTATCGGAGTAACCGAAGAATAATTAATTATTCGAGAAATCAAAAATGAATTGAAATTCTCAGTGTAACCTTAAACTCTATCCATGTGGACACCCTTATAGACGTTGGATTAGGGCGTAGAAAGTGGGTGGATTCTCAGCCACGATTTATCTATTCCATTTTCAGAGGAATAATAGCCGTCGATTGATGTAAAGTACCTGTTTATTGTCATTGGATTGGGAAAAACACATTTGTTTTTGTAAGATAGGTTATAAACTTATCTCTTGACATCTTTATGTTACCTCAGACAGCCTTTAGTCTACTACCATCGGTGCAATTAATCTACTTTTCGTTATTGTATTTTCTTCACGATAAATTTCTTTTTATAGAAAGGTCATTTTTGTATTTTCAATCAAAGTACAAGATTAGCAAAGAACGATGGCCATTTTGATGGCACGTCAAATCCGATCAAAGAAGCTAATAGTATTGTGTAGACAACATCTATTTTAATGAATTTTAATCCGCATATGAATTGCAAATCTGGTTATATTACGAGTCACATATTTATCCTGGCTTGATTGGGGTATACCCAGATTAATTGGGGTATACCCAATAAGACAAAATATGGTCATTTTGAAGTAAAAGAGGCCACCCCTTAACCATATATTTTCTAAATGGCTAATATACCCTTATTTAATTAACACTAAAAAATCTGATTAGCTTAATTAATTGAATTTAGATTGATTAATTGAGTAGATTAAAACTTATGAAATGAAATTTTGTTTTTGATTGAACTTATTTGAGAAGATTTTTGAGGAAAAAAAAATTGTTTTGAGAAAATCTTTTGCAACGGAAATGAAAGCACACTACCCAAACAATTCTAAAAAGGGGATTGCAAAGCTGTTGTATGAAATCATACTCAAAATTAGATCGAGAAATCAACACTTTCGATTCGAAAGTATGAAAAAGAGTCGACAAATGAAGAACATGCCGATTATATCCGCCGGCAAGGTCTGCGGATGAAGAACATGCCGACAACTTATGGACGACAAGGTCGGTGAATGAAGAAGATGCCGACTTTATTATTTTTGACACACAGGAGACTGTTGTAAATGCTTCACTAGTCGACATCTTATTGATTTCTTACCTTGCCGGCTACCTTATAGTCGGCAAGGTCGATAAAAATAAATACCTCGCCGACTATAGGATTTTTGACATACAGAGAGGTGTTACAAATGCATGATTAGTCAGCAAGGTATTAATTTCATAACCTGCCGACTAAACTATAGTCGACAAGGTATAAGGATGAATATCGTGCCACTAAAATATAGTCGGCAGGGTATAAGGTTGAAACCGTGTCGGCCCTGTAAATACTGATTTCAGAGATGAAAAGTCGGCATGGTATTCAACCTTATACCCTGCCGACAATATTTTAGTCGGCAAGGTCGACAAAACAACCTTGCCGACTTTCAATCCGTTTTGATTCTTCGTTTTTTTTTTTTTTTTTTTTTTTTTTTTTTTTTTTTTTTTTGATCTCATCATGTATGGTTAGAGTTTTGAAGAAAGATTTTGATTTTTTTTTTAATATGTTTTAGTTGGCATGGTTTTTTAGTATGGGCAATTTGGTCTTTTAACACCTTTTAGACACCCCTTAGCACACTAGTTTGGATGGGAATAATCTGGGTATACCCCAATTAATCTGGGTATACCCCAATCTCGGCAGGATATTTCCCTTGCCCCAATCTCGGCAGGATATTCCAGGATATTTCCATGGAGTTAATTCCATGGAAATAGTCATCTTTCCATGGAAATAACGTGTATTCCGTCGTTTGGTTAAAAATCCGTTTGCATGGAATTGTAAAAAAGCGTGGCCTAAAGTATGTTATAAACTTAATTCCATGGAATTATTTCCTTTCCTTTATCAAACACAACCTAAGTTTCTAGTTCTAGACATAATTAGAGAAATCACGGTCCAAGTCTAGGATTGGGCTAAAACTCATTTGTGTTTTTCTGGAAGTCATGCTTCCGTATTATTATTGCTGTGTGGATCAGTGCTTTACGAGACCATCTTAAGCTGTATCTTTCTTATGGGTTTTTGTTTGTGTTTTACGGTGAATTTCAGGTTAGCTCTTTGAGCTTGCCGGACAGTTTCGCGCTCTTTTTTAATATTTCTTTCTTTATCGAGCAAAAAATAAAAATCTTGATCACTCAAGTATTGGTACACACAGATTTTGTGCATTATATACATGTAAGGTGCACAATTACACACCGGTTTTTCTCTACAGATTTTGTGCATTATATACATGTTTAAGGTGCACAATTACACACTGGTTTTTCTGGAAGTCATGCTTCCCGGACTAAGTGACCCGTTTTTCCCTTATGCTCATTGGGTTTGGGTTTTATCGGGCGGTGGTAAGCCGTCCGTGGGCGGTGAGTTACGCCGCCCAGATAAGACCGTGAGTGCCGCAGACCGGCGTCCCGCCGTGCGTGGCCAGACCGCATGGGCGCCCCAGGCGGAGATCCAATCCAAGGGGGACACTCTTCACTCAACCAACCGCATGGGAAGTCATGCTTCCCATCCCATATTATTATTGCTGGGTGGATCAGTTCTTTACTAGACCACCTTAAGCTGTATCTTTATTATGGGTTTTTGTTTGTGTTTTACGGTGAATTTCAGGTCTTTGAGCTTGCTGGGGCTGTTTCGAGCTCTTTTTTGTTTGTGGTAAGCCGTCCATGGGCGGTGAGTTACGCCGCCCAGATAAGACCGTGAGTGCCGCACGACTGGCCCCGCCGTGCGTGGGCTGCACCGCATGGGCGCCCAGCGAGATCCACTCCAAGGGGGACACTCTTCACTCAACCAACCGCATGGGAAGTCATGCTTCCCATCCCATATTATTATTGCTGGGTGGATCAGTTCTTTACTAGACCACCTTAAGCTGTATCTTTATTATGGGTTTTTGTTTGTGTTTTACGGTGAATTTCAGGTCTTTGAGCTTGCTGGGGCTGTTTCGAGCTCTTTTTTGAATAAATTCTTTCTTTATCGAGCTACAAATAAAAATCTTGATCACTCAAGTATCAGTACACACAGATTTTGTGCATTATATACATGTTTAAGGTGCGCAATTACACACTGGTTGAGTCATGAAATTAACACAAGATAAAAAACATACAAAAACACATCCAAACCATGCAAGCCTTTTGATCTTTTAAGTAAAATTCTTAATTAAAGAGAGGATAGGTCGGTAATTGAAACTACTAAATGCAGGTCCATTTGGAACTAAATTTATCTACTCATGACAATATCGATTACTTGAAGTTCTTGCCTTCGTAGGTCTGACCAAACTGCCAGTAAGTATCAGTGATGTGCCAAGAAGTAGAACTACGTCCATCACCGGCTATGACTCTAAAGGTAAGAGATTCACCAACTAACATGGCATCTGTGACCCAATTCTGACCCCAATCTCGTCTCATTGTTGTCCATTTTAACTTCTTGCTACCCTTAACCTTCACCATTTTGATATCTCCTGCGCCTGCTACATTCCACACCAATACCTTGTTATAATAGGGGTTTCCCGATATTGTGAACCGAATCCCACCTTCTTTCTTGCATGGAACCCTTCGATATTGAATAGGAATGATACCGCCTGTTAAGTCGGCAATTTGACTGAATGCAGGTTGGGAAAGATCGAAATGAACTGCTGATTGCGAGTCCGGGCAAAGGTTAGTTCCAGTAACAAAGACTGAGGGTTGCCCTGGTTTGCACCATTTCTGGTCTAGACACTTGACCTCATAGCAGGAACCACATGCCAGACCATCATTGTACAGTGACGGGCTTATTGCAGCTGTTAGTTGACCATATCCGCGCTTGCTTAAATCCTCATAACCGCATGATCCTCCTGCGTGCAGAATTATTACCAAACGAGGTAATGCTGTTGTGTTAATCCCAGAGGCAAAACGAATGAAAAAGTAAAACGAAAATGCTTTGTTTTCTTAAGCGTACTTACCGTTAGTCCCAGAGGCATCGGCACCTCCATAGAACGTAGCCTGACCATTGCCCCATGGTCCTGGCTTGAACTTGGGTTTGTGATGCTTGGCAATTTGACCTTCTACAGGATCAGCAGCAATAAGGCTCCTAACTAGACGAGGCTCGGATCCAGAAGCATTGACAACAAGAAGGGAGAGAAACTGAAGCAGCAGCAATCCTACTGATAAGAGAATCCGCTGCTGCATTGTCGAAGACGACAATGACATTTTTGAGCCCAAGGGGCAAAACGCCTTGGCAAAAATTGAGCTCTGAATGGTTTCTCTCTCTCCGCAGCACTTAATCCGGTTCCTTACCTCCTACCTACGCTACTTTATTGGTATATTGAGTTCCGGTAGAATGATATTGGCATATATTTATAGTGGCCAGATGAGGTTGGTAATAATTTAGCTGGAGGAGGAACGTAATTCTCTCTTTACCTCTCTTCCTATGGAAAGGTCCGAAACAGAAGCGGAAAGCTTTTTCTAAATTAGGCAAATGCTTATTCTGTTATATGGCCAAAATCAATCAGTCTTACCATAAACAATGCCCCCTTATTGAAAAGAGTGGAGATCTTCCTTCCTTGCTTGCAAAGCAAACTCCCTTTGTTTTTAAACTGACTTATTTAGAATCCATAAACAAAATTCCGAACTTGTTTGTAAACAAATTTAACTGATAGTGGTACTTGGTCGCAAATAAGCTATAGTTACTATGCTTGTGTCTGTGCCTGCTCGTGGAATTTTAAATTTTGCTCCAGTTCACTAGTACTTGTATATAAGCTCTTTGTATGCATCCTTGTTCTTTGAATAGTAATCAATCTCCGCCTGTGATTTCATCCATAGGAAAAAACATGACTTGCAGTGAGGACATAAACTTTTAAAGAAAGGAACATGAAACACGACAAATACTGTACCTTGCGAACAGCAATAATAGCTGTGACAAGTTTTTCACCAATAAACTCCTTCAAAAATGCATCTTTCTCTAAAGCTTCCACAGCTTCGCCTAGATCATTTGGCAGTCTTTGAAGTCCTTTGACATTAGCCGGATTGGTTACTGTTCCATAATGATAGTGTACATAATGTCAAAAGTGATAAGGATATTAAATGTATTGTGAATGAACTAGATTGTGAGAAGACATACAAACTGGTTCAGGCAAGCTAAGATGTCTCCGCAAACCATCAATTCCGGAAGCAATTAGTGAAGCCAATCCCAGGTGCGGATTGGCACAGCCATCGAACGATTTAAGCTCGAAGTTGCTGACAAGACCATTTGCTATTCCTGGTGGGCATGCAGTCCTCAATGGAGCTTCCCTGTTTTCAGTTCCCCAGCAATGGTATGCTCCACTCCATGTATTCGGTTGAATCCGATCATAGCTATCCATTTAAAAATGAATAAATCAATACACATGCAGATTGAAAACTTACAAACTCATTGATCTTGCCTGTCTGCAACCATAACCAAGGATCTAATAATTTTCAGAAATATCTAGTCCTTCAGATTAGCCTCACCTACTAATCTGAAGAATGTCAACGATAAATGGGAAGTTCTAGAAGAGTTTATTGCAATGTTTTGAAAGCTGACACCAAAAAGGTGAAGAATACAACCTGTTTGGAAGGGGAGATACAAATGCCAAGACAGAAGAAAGATGACCAAGAACTCCGGCCATGAACTCCTCCGCAATTTTGGACATTCCATACCGAGATGATCCATCATTGGATCCCATAAACACATTCTTTCCATTCTGCGATAGACTTAAATGGACATGGCATCCAGATCCAATGTCACTCAAAGCATACCTGAGAGAGTGTACAGGATGACAAATATGTGATGTAAAGAAATGAGGGTTCAACATTCTCAAGAAAAGACATTTACTAATGAGGAACGGAAAGAGATGGATCCAATTTGACATTAAACTAAGTACTTACTTGGGCAGGAAAGTTGCTAGTAAACCATTTTTTCTCGCAACAGCTCTTATAACCTCTCGAGTATATACTAAGTTATCCGCAGCAGAAGTACATACTGCATGCCCTGTAACTATCTCAAATTGACCTTTGCCAGATTCAGCATGCATCTGTACGATTAGCAAAGCTATCACTCAAGTAATTAACAAATAAAATTTATAGAAGGAAAGCAACAACTTCAAAAACTTATCTTAGCCTAAAGAGATTTTTTACTTCTAAAACACTTATTCTGGTGTTTATATCTATCATAAAATGCCGCGATAGAATATTTACTGAACTAAATGGATAAAGAGATTCTGGTGACACATGACTAGAATTTTCACGGATATCCACCCAAACATAAACATAAAATTAACATGGATATGTTCTACCTGTTCCACTGTAATATTTATGGACTGGAGAGCTGCATTTACTTCCTGAAGAAAAGGGGATGCAACATCAAAACTTTGAGTGGAACTGTAGGGTGTGTGGTCCAACGGTATCCATTCTTCTTTGCCATCCCTATGTAAATGTTTATACAATTGTGATCATCCAGATTAAATGCATGCGACTTAATAACTAAAACAGAAAAAAAAATAGTATACCTTAATACAGCCTTAAAAAGATAAAACTCGTTTTCAAAACCAGCATTCATTTCCTGTAAGCAAGTTTTATCAGTTAACCATTGAATGAAGATTTGTTGTACAATGGACTTAACAAATACCCAACACAATACCAAGTTAAATTCATCTTTCAGGACTTTTGACGTCCTTCGTAAAGTCTCTCTTGGACAATATTCCCAAGCTTCACCAGGTTTAAGTTCCATGTCAGCCAAAACCATTTCCTCCTGACGAGACCTGCAGGAAAATAATAATGGCTTAATGGGCTTATATCAGTTATAACTAATATCAACATGGACAAAGCTGATAACCAAAATGAGACAGATAAAGCCTATTAAACAACACATTTTTCTAACCATGGGAGCATCCTCTTGGTTGACAAATCAGGCATTAGTCTGATTTCACCAGTGCCAGTTAGATTAGTTCCATCAGCTGGACCATCGGTAAATGAAGTCATCCCCATAACTGCAAAAGTTAAACCCACGCCCTTATGCCTGACAACATCATAGAAGCGCTTCGCAGGGATTACCTGAAATGAAAATTTAAAATTGAAGTGTTTTACTGGATCACAGTAATCCCATGTCTTCTAAAAGTATCAATACTAGTTTAACGCCTAAGGGAAATCTGCATCTTTAATACCGAAAAAGTTATAATTTGTATTGATTCTAATACGCAGGCGCCAAAATGTAGTAAGTCAATTGTCAATCCTCTTCTTTATAGAAACTAATCATCAAATTACCAACTTACACGACATCGGTGCTGTCCAGAGGCATCAACAAAGATAACCCGAACAAACACAATACCCTGCTCCGATACATTAGCTTTTAGTGTTTTAGAGTCATGAGGTGTATCATTGTTTGAAGATGAAGATCCGACAAGCTTTTGGAGCTTGTAAAGTTGAATAGCATTGTTCTTAAAAATGTCTTTGGCTGCTTCAACAGCTTCAGAAATTGTAAGGTCACCATCATCACATGCATCTCGTAGAACAGATGCCACAACTTCTCGTGCTCTCTTCGCACCTGAGGAGACATTAAACAACTACAACACTATAACTGCTACGTAATTTGTTTATAGTTGATCTCCCATCAGGTTTATCAAAGCTTTCCAAAAAAGAAAATTTGTATTGCTCGCCAGCCTTAGTTAGAAGAACAATTTTTGGTTATAAAAGAATCCAGGCATACCTAAATAGAAGGTTTCTGGAAAAGCATAACCATCGCTGCTGAAAACTACCTGCGGATAATTCTTTGTTTTAGTTTAACGATAGTGAACAAAAAGAGAAATGAAAACTTAATTGGAGTATCACTGTATATTTTCCAAAACATGGTGAAAGCCCGATAAATACCAAGACGAGTCAAAGGAGAAAATGACACACAGATAAACATTTAGACCAGAAATTTGACCAACTAGGTTAGTTTTAAATTATTGCCAACAAACTGGGACCTCAACTATCAAGTTCAGAAGAACAAATCTGAATTTTGGTATAATTTCAAGTATTAACATGGGAAAATATCATGAATGTTATTCCCACCTACAGAGGTCAACTCATTGTGTTAGGCATCTTTATTAAAGCATGCTGATAATTGGTGATCACCAGTAAAGCTGCTTGCCACATTTTCCTAGTGATAAGATTCCTTCCCGATTGGAAAAATACCCCCTAACATTCTCCACTGTTACGGGAACTGATGGACTAATACTCAAATTCTTACAACCCCAGCCAAGCTGTTAGATAGTAATGTACTGAAAGCTTTCGATCTGATTATAGCAGTAAATGTAAAGGTGATGCAGACAGTAAAAGCGCTCGACATGTTATTACCTTCTTTGTTGGAGCTAACTCTAATAATTCTTTCACTGATGATATCATCCCATGAATGCTAAGCTTTGGCACTGCCAATCCGAAGTCAAGGTACACCTGATTCCAAATCCATTACATGGTCTAAGAGGGTACCCAAACATTAAAATCAATCTTGCCCATGCTTGCAATATGAAAGACCTCGAACCTGAGGATAGACAGATGCTAGATATGATGCTTCTCTTGAGAATGGATATGATGCGTGTAGAAGCACAATATTACATTTTGAATATCTCTTATCATCAAGAATAGCCCGTAGATGAAGGGGATTACTCAGCCTCAAGTCCAGATCCTTATCCCCGAACCTGGTACCGTTTTTCTTAACTGTGTTAATATTTCTCCATTCGAAGATTAACAAACAAAAGAAAGGGAACATAGGTGAATCAGGGCTTATATATTACACAATTGCAAAAATCGGTACATCAACATAATCAGATAGTAACTGGAGACAAGTAGTTCCAAAAACCAGATGTGCAGCCTCAAGCATATACTGTACGTATAAGGTTAACAAGTGTGCAGAAAAGAAGATGTTACAACTGTATTACCCTGTATGTATCTGTATCGGCAAGTCAAAACTAAGGGCAATGTCCAAACTGCATGTAAATATATAGTCAATAAAGCTCTTATTCTGGATGCGGATAGGCTTTCCAGCTGCAAAGAGACATAGATAGGAATTAGCAATTGATACCATCACCACCTGTAAAAAGAGTCATGTAATAAGGCATCTATTACCACTTAAAGCTTCAAAAAGTCCTTCTTCAGCATCCTTCTTACTAACATTTGGATTAATCTCTAGACCACTTCGATATGCAGCTATGCTCTTCAAACCAACGACTTGATTAGCAACTGTAAAGAGGTGTTAATTAAGGCAACAAAATCAAAGAACCAAACTTCATTTACGAATCACAGATGATTTTTATCACACCCATATAACTTAAAGGCCATATCTGGTTAACATTGTAATAATAAATGCAAATGAAACACTATTGAATTTAAAAGGATATGATTTCATTTTCGTTGCGAAGATATCAGTAAACAAATCCAATGTCCATTTTGAACCATTTAGTATTTCCTGAAAGAAGAAAACAACTGCTCTAGTCAATCCATTATTTGTACAAACCAGCTATACAACTAAGTGGTTCGTCTTCAATTTAACCCACATAGAGCAATTACATTTGATCAAGTCACAAACATTATATTGTCAAATGCCAGCTCACGCCAAAACTGATAAACGCAAGTATATTTACAAGGTAATGGTGACCAAAACCACCATTTGGATAATAAAAATCCTAATGCAGGATTTATAGTTGAACTAGGTGAATTCGCAGGCGGCAACTCAGAGGTCTACTAGACTCTCATTGCCCATTTGGAATGGTTCTCATTAAAACTATCACCCACATTGTCATCACTCCTATGAAATTGGAAACCTAGAAATAAATGCTTATAAAAGTTGTCTACTTACCAAGAAAATTGACTGTTAATCAAAATGTAACTGTTCCAGATTAAGAACTTCAACATTGCACCTAACTAGGAGCAGATACATTAACAGGCAGCAATCCTAGTACTCTTTTCTCCGTATATTTGAATGTAGACGAGTTTCAACCTATGATGAGTATTATCAACCAATGAATTTACCACTGTACTAGCGAGCATAAACGAAAATCTAGGTACATAAAGCGAAAAACACATAGACACGAAATTGAAGAAATACATTATCAATAAGAATTGTAAAGTTTAAAATGTCTAAAAACTCACATCATTAAGAATCTTCTCAGCAAAGTATTCAATCCTTAAGATTCTAGCAACAACTGGTGCAACACTCTTATGCCACTCGAGGTCATGCATTTTATCAAACTCAAGTCCATCATCAATTAACAAGACAGAAACTTTTGCAGCTTTAAAGCATTCTGAACTAATCGATTCCAATCCAGCTGATTTCCTATATTCTTCAATACCATTCAAAGTTTTCTCACAACCATATAATTCTGCAATATCTCTTATACTTCTCTGTAAATTCATCAAAAAAAAAAAAAATCCAAGAAATCAGAAATTCAACAGTCAACTTGTACTGTAGTAAAACAAAGTAGTAAATGGAGAAAGAATGAGATAGTTTACCTTGAAAGAAAGAGTATGAGGAGCAAAAGATAAAGCATCACCATCAGCTTCAGAGAAACATTTGATGAAAGGAAAAGTTGAATTTATAGATACTAAATTGTGAGCATGGTTATCAACTATATCCATCTTCTCTATTGTTTCTCTTATCACTTCATATTCATCACCATACTTCTTCATCTCTCTCAACTCTCAACTCTCTAACACTAACTCTAACTAACAATCTCTCTGTCTGGTTAGCTGAATGACTTTGATTTCTTGATTTTGGGCTGAACAAACTGAGAGTTTTTGTTTAGTTTGGAGAATGTCCAAAATTTTGTCTGTTGATTCGGTGTATCATGGCCATGGAGATAACACATGAGAAATGTGATACGACACGCCTTTCTTCTTCAGTGTTCCAATTGTACCCTTATACTCGAACGAGAATTACAAACTGGTTAATAAATAACCTGGCGAGATTGGGGTATACTCAAACTAATTGGGGTATACCCAATAAGACAAAATCTGGTCATTATGAAGTAAAACCAAGCCACCCCTTAACTTTGTATTTTCTAAATGGCTAATATGCCCTTGGTTAATTAACACTAAAATTCCGATTAGGTTAATTAATTGAGTTTAGATTAAAATTTTGAAATTATGAATTCGATGAGATTAACCTTTTGATCCGTCATATGAGTTCGATTCGATCTAAAAATTTTGGTTTTGAAAATGCATAAAGCCTAAGCAAGGTTCTGTTTGAATAATCTTCCGACCAAACATACGGAAGGTTCAACTTTGAATAAGTCGAGCTCTACTCCGCCGGTTTCAACTTTGAATAAGTCGCCGACCATATATCATTTGGAATGGTCCTAGGATGAAGAACACGCCGACTATCTTGGACAGCAATCTTAAGGCCGGCATGTAAATATTTCCTACCCTTCCGGCTATATTAATCTCGGCATGCAAAAAAAATACAACCTTGCCGGCTGACATAATATGGAAGATGTAATTTACTTTATTCATTCAATTTTGGTTACTACATTGATTGAAACATAAAACCTAATCCTTGTCGACGGAAAACGAATGCACTTAGCATGTGCATCAAGCCTTTGAACCCCTAGGCGACCCTATTGACGAGTTATAGTCTCGTGAGGGTTTACATAGAGGTCTACCCACAAAACCTATACTAAAACTTCTAAAGCCATCAATCTTCCTCCTCCGAAGACGATACACCCTCCATCATCTCAGGGGCATACTCCGGGATTTTGGATTCCATGAATTGATAGCTTGCATCGAATGCGAATGCTTCCCCCTTTTCCTCCAAGTAGCGCTTTGGCGACTTCATGCTACAAAAACAAAACACAAACTTACATTTGTTAGTGGTGTTTAATTTGGAAGATCAAACAACATGGATCACGTAAAATAAACCACATAAATACTTACAAATTGTTCAATTGACAAGTTAAATTGGGGAGCGTTGAAAATTGGTTTTTGGATAGCTAAATAGGCAAGTATCGCATTTTCAATAACTATGTGCCTATCGTGCACTTGTTGAACACTTCTTGAGTTAGGATTCCCACACTCTTGGCTAAAAGTGTTGTGAACCCTAGCCCAAAAGGTTGTGGAATCCACCCTTACGGAGGACTGCCTTCGAACTCTAGTCTCCGCATACCAAGCTTTGGTGATTGCCAAATCTTCATTAGAATCAAATGAAGCCATTTCTTGTGTGTAGAGAGCTATTGGGTGAGTTAGATGGAGTGTGTGATGATATGAGCTTTGGAGAGTATATGCAAATAGTTGTGTGTTGTTTTGTGGAGATAAGTAGTGCATTTATAGGATGGTGCCCAAATTTGGTCGTTATAGTGTCCAAGTACAAGTGAATCAATGCAATTGTACTTGCAAAAATTTGAATTTTGAACACGCCGGCAGGTCGTAAATTTGATACAATGTCGGGGTCCCAAAACTACGGAAATGTATGGGTTCATTAGCATGCCGGCCAAAATACCGCCGGCATTTTCTCGTTTTGTTTCCCTCCGACCTTACATGATTTTAGGCATCGAAGAATGGTTTTTTTTCAATATATGGCCGGCAGGTCTCTATTTTAGTACCCCTTCCGAGCTACACGAACGCCGCTTGGTAGGAATCATATTACCTTGCCTCGCCACCGGTAACACAATTTTTTTTGTTGACAAGGCCTGGCAATTGTCATTTCACAACCTTGCCGCCCGGGTAATTCCCAATTTTTGTTGACATGGCCGGCAATGTGTCATTTCACAACCTTGCGGCCCCGGTAATTCCGCAATTTTTGTTGACAGGTTTTAATTTGTCATTTCACAACCTTGCCGGCCCGGGACAGCCGACAGGTAGCTAAAAAAAGCATGCCGGCAAATGTATTGACACGTTATATAGCTAAACAAACCATTCATTCATCCAACATTTTTTGTCCAAAAATACGAAACATGTCCCATAAACCGTAAAAAAACATTTGTCCACACCATTAACTTAAACATTTGTCCACCACAACATAAAAAAATGAACTAGGAAAGAATTCATTGGCCACGACCACGAGCACGACCACGACCACGGCCCCGTTTAGGAACACTACCTTCACCACCACGACCACCGCCGCTACCTTCACCACCACGACCACCGCCGCTACCTTCACCACCAGGAGCACTACGAGTCCTCTTTTATCAGCCTTTGTCTTGGCTTGTGCATCCTTAATAGCTTTTTCTTCCGCATTTACTTGAGCTTGAAGTTGCTTGAACAATAGATGGGCATCCTCATTGTCAATATTGCAAGCATAGTCAATGTGCTTGCCTTGCACAGGTTCTCCTCTATCTTTCGCGCAACATAAAACCCCGACAAAGGTCTTCAACCGATCCTTCTATATTCAATTAAACAATAAACAATTAATAGAATGATTCGGTAATGCAATCAATCTTAAAATAGTAAGAGCAACTCTAAAATACTTACAAATATCTTAAGCATTGTTGTTGGGTCTTTCGATTCCATCTTCTTCTTACGAGCCGCTTCTTCGCAGTCATTGGCCTAATCACAGCAGGACGAGCCCAACCCAAGTACCACGCCATGTATTTTCGCAGCTTCATGACCTGGGTGGTCACCTCATCCAAAAGACTCACATCGATGTTACGGCCCCGTCTATTGTCCCAATGTTCTTGAGTTGGCGCTGGATCGTAAGAGACGTTAATAGTTTTTTGGGAGGTGGTGCTTATCCCGGTTCACGGTAAAGAACAGTTCTTCATCGAAATGAGGTTCTTCTGGACGTAACCCAATTGTCGCATTACCCGATGTGGATCGTACATTGAAAATCCTTCAAACACAGTCATCAAGGGTCCATAGTATAATGCAACAACTTCATTTCTCCTTGGGATTAAACCTTGATTTCTATCCTCCCGATACGGATCAAATATCACCTCTTCCGATCAAATTGTCGATGGCGCTCGGAGTTTCATAAGATTTTGCGGCATTTCCTTATCCCCGAGTACCCTTAAAACCGTACCTTTGAGCTCTTGGCAAATGTAACGAACACCGTTATCCACTTTGACGTAAGAGTTGTCTTTGAACAAAGAAGGAAAGCGTTCATATATCCAAACCTATGCAAAAAGAAAAAAAAAGTTTAGTAAGAACCCCGATCTTTGAGATTTGCAAATATAAATGTTTTAAACAATAAAATTACCCGGAAGAGACATGTGTTTCCGTTAACTTGCTTAGTGAGTGCCCTAGAAGATTTTGTCAACTCATTATTCAAGAAGGCAACCACCGCAGCACTCCCAAGAATACCCACGCATCTCATGTAAGGGATCCAATAGTTGCAAGTAACTCGGCCTCGACTTGGTTTCCGAATCGTCTGGGAAGATACATCTCGCCTAGGGTGTATAGCAAATAAGCGCCGCGGTAGCATTGATTCGCACCGGTGCACCATTCCTTCACTATCAAGGATTTCCCGAGTCTTCCATAGTTTGTCCCTCAACTTCTTCACATTAAACTTCTTAATTAGTCGACCATCCTTCTTGTCAAGAACATCATCCGTCCGAACTCGACTCCAACCGAACAATTTCTTGCTCAATTCGTAAATCTTTTCGAAAGAAATGGCATTATCGAATCCCTCGGTGATCGCTTTTCCATCAACCTCGAGGCCTAGAATTTGTTGAGCATCATCGGGAGTTATCGCCATCTCACCGAATGGGAATAACAGTATCGGTCTCTCCGTAGAACCGCTCACAATGCAGAGATGGTAACTTTATCATGATTAATATTCGAACTCTCCACCGCAGCAACAACCCGAGTTCCTCACAATCACTTTCACCTCCTCACATTCCAAGTCAAGATTCCAAGTATGCATCATCGAACACGAAGCTTGGCGCCTCATGAGACGGATGGCATGCTTGTGATCCTAAATACCAAAAAAATAAAATGAAAAGAAATACAAACACTTGATGCAAATTTAATTAAGATAGTTACACACTTGAATAAATAACAAAGACGGATTAAGATTACTTACGATAGTATTATGGACCGTACATGCCCATGAGTGTTTGTATCCAAAAAGAACAGCTCCACCATCCGGGGTCCCTTTTGAGGCTCACCTTCTTTCGGTGCAACCATCAAGTGTTTGGGAGGCATGTGAGAATCAGCCGGTTTAGTGATCACCCTCTTCTTCGTTCGGTTGAAGTTGAAGCCGAAGCTTCGGTGGCTTGAACAAATGCCTAGAGTTTGTTCTCCTTCTCCATCTCCATCTCCTTCTTCTTCTTGTTCCTCTTCCTCTTCAACAATTTCATCTTCGATGATATTCTTACCTTTATCTCCATTACCATCATCATCATCACCATCATCATTACCTCCTCCGGCCTCATGCATGTCTTGATCACCACCATCATCATCATCATCATGGTTACCTCCTCCAAGCTCCTGGGATTGGTTTCATCAACATCATCATCATCACCTCTTCTACCAGATGGAATTGATTGGTTTTCATCCTGGAGTCTCGTCTGAATCATTGGGTTCAGATAATGGTTCTAAGACCTTTGTCGTTCCGGCACAACATACACCCCTCGATGTTTTGAAGACAATAGTTTATCACCAACACGAGGAGGGTTTGAAGGAGGACTAAGAGATGCTTTCGGAGAGCCGCTTTCTTCTTTGCCATTTGCAATCCGAACAAGAACAATTCAGAAAAAAACATTACATGCCTAAGCAGGTTAGATATATTCAACATATCCCATGGAACAATAGGCTGTAAGGTTGACCAAAAGATGAGTGCTCGGCTAAACAACGCCGGCATTGTATCATCAAAATAGCCTTCCGCGCACAAAAAAAACAAGAAATTTTAACTATACAATTCGGCAAGGTCCATTACACATACATTTCCGGCCGACAAAACTCCCAAGCATGTTTTTATATAACTACCCTTCCGGTTTAAAAACTCTAGGCATCGGTGAAACATTCAATGAAGTAGCTGGAAGGGTAAAAACAAAAACTTGCCGGCTTCGTTAAAAGATAACGACGCCGGCAATGTATACGGTTGAATAACCCGCCGCCTCGCTAGTAGCAAGCGATTCGTAAACCATACATCCGGCAAGTTCTTCAACCTTATACCCTTCTGGCCAGACCCTAACTATGAAATCCCGGAAAGGTCGATAATCAAAAACCTTGCCGGCGCCGTAACTACCAATTCACAAATTCGATTTTTCTGACCTAATTGACATGCAAACATGAAATTGAAGTACTAGAGTGAGTTTAAGTGTTCCCTTACTTTCTTAAGCGCACCATTTCACGTGTTTCAGCGGGTTCAATTCCTTCTTCTTCAACCGTTTTTCTCTTCACTTTCTTAGCAACCAAATTTGCAATTCCAGGGTTATACTCATTGGGTTTTCGATTAGATTGTTTCATACGAGTTGCCTCCTTCCGTGGTGGATCCATTGATGAAGATTAATCGGAGTTTTCGAATCGACGATTTTAACGAATTGATCGACGAGTTTTGGTGGTGGTGGGGTGATGGAGCCGGTAAGGTAAGGTTGTGGAGGAGAAGAAGAAGAGAAGAAGATGTAATGAAGAAAGAAAACTGATTTTGATAGTAATTAGAGTTATAATGAGAAAGGGTAATTTTGTAACTTTACCAATTGACCTCCCCCTTTGCCCTTAAAAAAGAGTCCCTATAAAATTGGGTATACCCCAATTAGTTTGAGTATACCCCAATCTCGCCAGGATAAATAAGTCAACAAGTGTATTAAAATGAGGTTGGTCTTGGGTAAATGTGCACTGACTGGAAATCCAACTGATCTTGGCAAAGTTTTGTAGCTAACCGAGGCTGGTTGAGTTTATTACTCCACCTATAAATCTGATTGAGTAGTAGTAGTTTTTTTTTTCTGTGATGGTGGTGGTAATGGTTTGCAATTAAAGCTGGGTAATTAGTGGTTTCTCTGCTCCAATGATTTATTTAGCATTTGAAGGCCGGTCATAATAAGGGCAAGTTGAGCAATCTCAATAAGATTTATAGGTGAGCAATCCTGATTCCCAATCTAGTAGTAGCCCATTGATTTACTCTCGCATCACCGAACTGCCTGCTTAAAATCCCTCGTGTAGCTTAAACTAGAAATTTAGACCTGTCATTCTGTCAACGATATTTATCGAAAAAAAATTGGGGGCCACAAAAAGTAATTGGGGGCCTCACCAGTTGGTCTCCCAATAGCATTTTGTTGTTACCTCTTATCCAAATTTTTCAAAATGCCTGAACTACCC
Organism: Papaver armeniacum; assembly: GCA_023531295.1. Lineage (NCBI taxonomy): Eukaryota > Viridiplantae > Streptophyta > Magnoliopsida > Ranunculales > Papaveraceae > Papaver > Papaver armeniacum. The sequence continues at coordinate 231,743 of JAJJWW010018825.1, forward strand.
CCAAAATAATTAGTGTAAGAGTTGATTAGGTTAGATTAGTTGTTAATTTGTTAAGTTTGATTAAATCAGTTTTTGGGTAAAAATTAAGATTATAGAATTTTTTTGTTGGATAGAGAGGAAGAAAGTGAGTTTGGGGGGGAGCTTTGATAATTGTTGCAAATGAAAATCCTTTTGCTCAAAATGAAGGAACCAATACTCAAAATAAAGAACCCAAAGCTCTAAACAATCAGGTAAACTTCCTATACTCTTCAAATCGCATGAAGGGTGCTCCAAGTTGTCGATTCATGGTCACTATGCAGCAGCTCAGTGTGAGAGTCGTTAGGTCAAGTGTATAATAATCGAACGACCCTTACGAGTCGTTAGCGACTTAGCACACAAATATACGACTCCAATATGCAGGTTATGAAAAATCGTCCACCAAGTTTGAAAACATTGTGACTCCAATCTGTGATTATGAAAAATCGTCCATCAAATTTGAAAAAGATGACGACTCCATCTTTTAGGTCATATAGAGTCGTTAACTCAATATATTTAGGACCCAACGACTAATTTTTTTTTTACTCTCTGTAGCTTTCACTCTAAGGGTCGTTAGTTTAGCATTACTATAATCGGACGACCCTTTCATATTAAACCACTTTAATTATCATTTTACCATTCTGACACAAGGGTCGTTACACAACACAAGGGTCCTTTTCATTTTCATCATTTAGTGCAGTTGTTCAAAATGGTGAAAGTAAGATTAGTATCACGGTGAAACAAGCTAATGACTGGAGTAGTGGTAATACTATTGTTATGGACCAACAAAGAGGGAATGTGGAGAACAAAGAGGGAATGTGGAGAGGGTTTTCATAAACAGTTATATTCGAACAGACAGGAGTTATGGATTTAGGGCTTTGATTGTTATGGAGGATCATTCATTATTGCTGCTACAACAAGTTGAGATTGTATGGAGCAGAGATGATGGGCTTGCTTCAATTCTTGATATGACTACGTCCGAACTTCCAGTTGAAAAGGAGGGTGTATCTGTTGCTAAAGTAGAGCACAGCCTGCTAGAGTGGCTCAAGGGACATCTGCTGAAACTTAAAGGATAAATAAATAAGTCGTTAACATTTTGATGTATATATGAACGACTCCTTATCATTTTTTGTCATTTAGTGGACAAGTAAGAAAGAGAACGACTCAACCAAATAGTCATTATCATTGGTGATGATTCTATGGAATTAAGATGACGACCCTTCCATTTATTTAGTCAGAGAGGTAGTTTTTAGTCATATAGAGTCGTTAGTGTATAAAAAGAGGTCGTCATAGTAGGATCGTCAATTGGTTCTATAATATATTGACGACTCTATTCTGAGAAAAAAAAATCTTAAACCTAGATGAAGGGTCGTTATCTCTTACACCTTAGACATCAACGATTTTTCATACAAAAATAACATGCATATGAAAAATCGTTAGGGTATATAACTATAGAGGTTGACGACCCTTATTTTTAGGAGAAGGGTAATATGGTACTTTCACCATCATTTTGGAAGTCCCTTAACATTTCTGGTGTGGGTATAAATTTGGTGAGGCCCCCAATTATTTTTTAGGGCCCCCAATTAATTCTTGATATTTATCTGAACATGACAAATATGATATCTATTTTATCTTTATCTGATAGTATCAGATGGGTACTCAAAATCATTTTCTTATCAGTTTTGAATTTTGATAACAATCTGGGTTATGTGCTATAGTATTTCATTAGTAACAATTTTAATCTATTTCTTATTATTTACTGTACATTTTATAATTTTACAAACAAATGAGAAATTCTGAGCAAACTCAATTAAACAAAACAAAATAACTTGATCAGATGCGAAAATTTCACTTCATAAATTATTACGGTAACTTAGAATTAAACAAAACTCTAATCTATTTTACCAGAATTAAAAAATTTCCTACTTTCTTATAACTCTGATTTTTCCATAATGTTTTTATTTCTGCGTTTTCATATACACTACCAAGTTAACAACTAAATATATATTTCGCATATGCATTCTTTAGCGGATATCGGATATTATCCTATACGATACTGGCTTTTCTATATCTGTATTATTAAAGGTAGAAGGGCAAATAGGCAAAATGCCCCAAAATCGGGTGTAACCTTGTGAAAATGCCCCGACCATTTCGAAATAAATCAAAATTCCCCATTCTGTTAGTTTACACGTTGACCAGAGTTAAGTGGTCAAATTTGCAAGTGTGTCGATTCTCACGTGTGAAATAATTACATTCTTAGCCTTTCAAAATTAGATTAACACACGCCACGTAGTACTTGGATCCGACGGCTAAAATTAGTAGACTGCTGCATGCGATGTGTGCGGGCGTCATGTAATATTACACAATTAACCTTGACTTCATTAAAAATGACTGATGTGTTCAAGTATGGGAGGCTACGACACGCGACAAGTTCAACAGATTAGGACAGTGAGATTACTGAATCGTGGGTGTACATAAATTCCCTTTACATAATAAAAGAATAATTACCAGCATATCCATTGTTTAAATTGCGACACGTTGCAAATTTAATTTGGACGGCTACAGATCCTGACCGTAAACAACAACGATCAAAAATCTCATTTCTTCCCTGGAGTCTGGACTACTATAAATAGCCATTTACATTACATTTCTCAATCAACATTCAAGAGGATGGTGCGGTTGTGTTAGCCTTCTTCTTGGAACCAGATGAAGAAGTAGATGTTGTATTAGCAACCGTTTTCTCTTTGGAATCTGGTGGTACAGTAGAAGATTTACTTGATGCAATAGATGGTTGGTGCAGACAAGGCCTTCCTCATCTTCTTTGTTGGTGCAGCTTTAATGGATAACTCATCCCCACAACGAATACTCCATTCTAACTCCTTTCTTCTTGGGGTTAGATCCAACTAGCCACTCATATCACTTACGTAAATCTTTATCCACACTACCCATTCTCCAAAGATTTAACAAAAATAAATCAATCCAGTAATCAAGCAAAGATTCAGAAGCAAGATTTATGCAAACCAGTAATAATTACAAGTCATAATTACAATTACAAAAAAAGATGTACAAGTAGTCCATATCTTTAGCTATCATTCATACATCTTTAGCTATCTGCAGCAGCACTGGGGGGCGACGAAGTAGAAGAACAAACTTGCCCAGGCCACATTTTGTCGTCAAAACATTTCAATATATTGATTATAGGAAACACAAAAATACATATTCGAATATTTGAATATACAAAGCGAGAGAGGCAACCTTAGATACATAGTGTTGCACTTGATAATTTTTGCAACCACTCATCTTCACGTTTGCATTTTGCCTAAATATCCTAAATATTCTTAACGAATTAGGATGTGTATTGAATATTAGACTATCCATTGACAAGCTTAACTAGAATTATAAATAGCGAAGATGCTACACCGTATCTACGCGGTCCCGCCTCTTACAGAGGTGTGGCACAAACATCTCACCCCTACCAATACACAACTCAAGAGCCTCCACCTTTGTGAGAGGCGATATAGGCCGCCGGATACAATATGTGGTCACTATAACAACGATATATCAATAAACATGAAAATTTAAGGCAGTACAAGGGAGGCTTGTGTACTTTATTTTATCGGTTTATGTCGCTTTCTAGTGAAAGAATAATAATTACTATTGTGTTTGGGAGAAAAAAAAATTAAGTAGATGAAAGGTTGGGTGACAGCTGGGGCCACCTCCAACTCTCAAGATCAGGTCATTGTACGAATGGTTCCAATTTTACCGTGGATAATGACAACATTGCTAATGGGGTGTACCAATTTACTGGGAAGATACCAAATTTTATATAACACAAACTGGAAATTACTTTTGTCTTATACTATAGAATTTGATACACTTTCCAGTAAACTACAACTATGGAAGATTATTATAACATCTCTAATATTAGGGTTCAAGGTATTATTAACATGTTTCAAAAAAAAAAAATGTATCAATAACATTCTTTTCTTATGGGTCATTGCTGCATGACAAAAGATAAATAAAAATAGGAAATTTCAGCTAAATTTTATCTCAAATCCTCAAAGTCTTATCGAACACAACTCAATTAAATATAGAGACAAGTATTATGATGTGGACTTACACCCAAGTTCATTGAGAAGGTCTGATCTAGAATTTATCGTTAAACCCCATTTAGCTGTGCCATCTTTCTCAATTACCTTAATCTTACATTGTTTGCATAAGGAGGTATGATAAAAAAAAAAGTGCGTCTTGTAAAATTCACTAGAAATAACCCGTGTCGTAGCGGCACGACATTCATTTATTTTGTGTACAATGTAACTAAACTATGTTGAACTTGTTTGAGTTATTTTTGCTTCCATCCGCATGTTTAGATATTATGTACTAAAAAGGAAACCATAAATACCCTAAAATTTTGTATTTACTGTAAGGCAGTGACTAAATACAACCCACAAATGTGTTAGAATACAACCTACGGTTTTAAAAAAAATAATATATGTGAACCTAATTATGTGGGTAAGCAACACTTACGTTTATCATCATCTGTTCATCCTTTTCTTTTATTTACTCGATAACGTTGGTTGATTTGATTTGATTGATATCATTCCATCTATTGAATCATTATATCATTCTGGAGGTATCATCCATCTAACTTTCTTAGCTTGTTTAGATTGGTCATGCATCATTGTGTTTTTGAACTATCCTGTCAAATCCCATTAGTTTAACTCCTAAAACCAACTGCTACTACAATATTCACAGGATTTATTTGTATTTTGTTTGGCAACGGAGATTGTTTAGTTTTCACGGAGAAGTTACGGGCGTGGGCATGTTTCTATCTTACTTTACGGACACTTTTGTGATGGATTATTTCTTAAACTTGATTTCAAATCCATCATTTCAGATCTCAACAACAGGTTGTACTCTTTGAAAATGGAAACCCAATCGATGCTCGTAATAGAGATAGTGGTACTAATCAAAACCCCTAATTCTTATAAATTAGGTTTTCTTTACGATTATTGTAATCGAGTTAAGTTAGAAAGAAAAGGAAGACGAACATGGATGATTATAAAAATGGATTTTTGTTACCCACATAAACTGGGTTTACAGGTATTCAGACTTTTAACTATGGGTTGTATTTAGTCATTGTCTACTGTAATATGCGTAACCAAATGCGAATACACACGAATTCGTTTTACACAAAACTGGTGTTTAAAATCTACAAACATAAGATAATTACCAACAATTAGTTTTCAGCCTTATGGCTAAAACTAATGGAACCATTTTTATTTTATCTGCGGTAGGGCTAACAATGTTTGATTATACAACACGGGTTTGAAATTTTAAGAAATGAATGATCGGCAACAAAAGTGAAAGATATACTTCTCAATTATGTTATCTTCCATTGTTGTTCACCCAAAAATTATCATCGATACATTACCTAGCTACCCTATTGTTAGTCAGGGATCTTGTATGGATGATTTATGAATAAATGTTGATAACCTTCAATTAAAAATCAAACAGATCGATGTTCGATATGGTTTCTTCTTTAATCATAGAAAAAGGGGGAGGGGGACAAGAAGGTGGAATTAACTTATTATTAGATTTTAATGGTTTTTATGGTTGTTAATTATGATATTTTGATAGGAAAATAAAAAGTTAACCTAGTTTAACTTAAAAGATATGAATTTATGATTATTAATTCTACTAATTCTATTTCTGATCATATTATTAGTATTAATTTGGTTAAACAGCCAACTAATTAGTTTTAAGGCTCTTGAATTATGAGGTGATAGCAAACTATACAAATGCCCATGACATTATTTTATTAATAAAATCCACCAAAAATTGATCCATGTAAATTCATAATTGAGGGAGGTAACGAATCATATGACCGTCAAATGTCTTTGGCTGGGATGAGACTGAGATGGTCGGATCATCCATTTATCTCTAAAAATGTTATCTGGCCATCCATGACCCTTCTGTTTTGTATTATAGATATTTTCATCTGGCTTACCTTCTAAAGCTAAACTTTCACTTGTACGCAATCTTAAAGAAAATGTCATCAAATAATAGACTTAACATTGTTTATGTAATCAAGAAAATGAGCTGACTACTTATTGTTGCAACATTGTAAGTATTGAGGTCTGAACTATGTTCTCGGATATAGGGATGCACATTGGGTCGGGTAGGTCGGGTTTGGCCTCACCCGCCACCCTACCCGCTGATGGCGGGTATTTAAAGCTGTCACCCGTAGTCGACCCAACTTTACAACGGGTAGGTTTTCACCCGACCCACTTTTCACCAGGTTAGGTCGGGCAAGTGGTATGTATACCCGTCCAGGTACACGATAAAAAATTTAATTTTTCACCACCATTCAGTTATCTTAAAATTTAAGTTCCAACATTCAAAATTTTAAAATATATTCAAAATTTAATACTGCAAGTATGCAACTATAACTAAAACCATGTAAGTTCTAATACTGCAGCAAGCTCACCAAGCAGCAATGTCTTCTATCAGGTTGCAAGGTTGAAAATCTAGTGTTCGTAGTCTCGGTTGCTTATTTATTGTTTTCTTATATTCATTGCACATTTGCACTTCTCCTAATGACGACTAAGATTGGCAGTCCCATATGATTTATCACCAATCTTGTATATACCCTGACCCTTTGGACAATGCTTACATTTCGCTCTAGCACCAGACTCTAAAATTTCAAAGTGCTTGCGCACCCAAGATTTCCTCACACCAACTTTAATCTTCTTAGTTGCACTGTCACTTGCTCCACAAGATGATGAAGTTTGAGAATATGCTCCCATTTGCGATGTGACTCCATGTACGACTGGAAGATTTGGAATAAAATCATCTTGTGAGATTTCAGCCATGGTAACCTGTGCAAAAGATAAAATCAGTATAACACAACACAATGCAAAGCCTAAAAGTAATTGAAATCAATAACATAATTATTCCAGAATGAAATTAGGATACGACAAATTCAGAAGAATTGTACGATAACAAACCAAATATATATACCAATAAATTAGCCATAAACCAAATCTAAATTATGCAGCAAAGCATGATAATCGCACTACTCTGTTATACATTGATCGATCATTAAAAAATCAATTTTCAAAAACATCTATATAAGTTCAGCCATGGAATGTGGTTTCAAATCAGTGAAATCATAAATAAACCAAAACCCAAGACCTTACTTCAACAACAGTACAATTAAATCACTTAAAGTGTAAATCAACAATAAGATTGAAAGTAGATTTAACATATACCTACCTAACAAGATAGTTTTTCCTTTAATCAATCATTCAATTGATTTCCTGTTAGGCGAGCTTCAAGTCTGAGACAGTTTTCCTGATGAAAACAATTTAACCTTATTAATTGTTATAACCTTTTTAACAAAAACAGAAAAAAAAATAAAATACATGCAAATGAATCAAAGAACAAATATAAACACAATATATCAAATGGAAAAACAAAACAAATTTTACAACAAATAAAACAATACCCAAATCCAAAGTTATCCCCCCGAAAAAATAGATCTTTGTTTCAATCATGAGATGGTATCAATCGAACTCGAAGTATCAAAAATTAAATTCAAATCAAATAGCGTAAACCCTAATAAACAGATTCAAATCAAAGAACATAAACCCTAAAAATCATCTTTGATTGAATCATGAGATGAAATTACCTCACGTTGTTGCCTTGTTGGTGTTACTAGTGGTGATTAGACGTTGGTACTGGTGGTGATTTGATCTTCGAAGAGTGACTCTGAACTCTAAGTTGAAGAGTGGAGAAGAGAAACCGAGAGAGAGAAGTGAGAATTAAAAAGAGAAACTGAGAAAGTGGAGTCGATTAGGTGTTTAGGTTAATTAGTTTTACTCTTTCTAAAGGATTGAACTAGGTGAGATCATGGATGGAAGTAATCCAAGGGTAATGGATGGCTTGGAGATTTCTAGGAGGGTGAGCGGGTAGGTCGGGTTTTATAAGGGGCGAGTCATAGTCGACCCAATACTTGGCGGGTTTCAGACGGGGCTAGTCATAGTCGACTCGTGTGTTAGGCGGGTATGGTCGGGTGCGGGTAAAAACCGGCGGGTGTGGGTCGGTCCGGCGGGTAGGGTCGGGTTTGTGCAGCCCTACTCGGATATTTTTATTCGAGATGGGCACAAGCAAACACATTAATCAATGCACTAGTTGCATGCTTGGATCATAAAGATTGGCCAAAACCGAAGAAAAAAACGGTGGCCATTATTTCTTTTTGCTATTTGTTGGACTATTTGAGTGGAACAGAAGAACTTTGGCTATGAAAATAAAAGAGGTAGGGGACAATTGGGTACAATCAATAAGGTCAAGATCACATATTCCTACAAATGCTCCTCAAGATGGTCGCTTTTATAAATATGAAAAACATGTTCAAATAAAAATTTACCACCAAGTAAAGTAAGATATCATAAACATGTAATACCGTACAAGTACTGCATGTTCTCATGTCGCATTGTGCGAGTAAAAGGTTCGCTGGATGCATATAAATTTTGGAAACATATTGTCCAAGAAGAAATGACTTCAGCACTTTTCATTAAACCCTTATAAAGAAAACAAGCTACTCTTAATTGTACACATGAAAAACCATTGTTTATCATTTTTTACATAATAATTTTACTTAAACTAAACGAATGAGATTTACCATATTATTCTTAAACGATTTTCTTTTAGCATCTATTACCGAAGAAGGCTCATAATTTCATTTTAGAAACACAAACTCATACTAACTAATGGATGATATGTTGGATTTGAGTATCAAACTTCTAACCACTCTGTATTTGGCAGTCCTTTATCAATATGTATTATAACGACAACTTGTTATAGATTATCGATCGATCAATATGACAAGCCTTATCTGCATTCACAAATCCATCTAATAAGGTTGACACTAGCCCACAATTCAACACGCCTTTTATATAACAAAGATTCCCTATTTTGCTACATAGGCATGCATTGTCGGTGTTCTAATTTGTAACAAATAGTTCACAGACACATTTAGTGAATGCATGTATCTAATAACCACCTTTCTATTATAAATCGAAGTTAAAACCTTTGCAAAACTATAGTGAGCAACCCATATTTTTGTCTGAATTACTTAAAGGAGTTAATAGTATTATGGTACAAATAACCATCAAAATCTTGAAAATAAACTCGGGTCTGAAAAAGATAAGATAAACTAGGTTTAATTGATGTCTAAACTACTACCTTTTTTTTTAAAAGTTATTATTACATAATTGAAACTCAAAAAAGTGTTGAATGAGTAAGAGCCTATATTGATACCACATGGAGTAAAGGCCTCGTGCTCAAATTGATCATCCTTTTCTATTTTCATTCTTCCTTACTTACTGGTTTTAAAACCTTTCTAAAATTTTGTCCCCAATACTTTGTGATTTTACTATTTTAGCATGTTGTTAAAACATGCTAGCTCGTTAAAAAATGGTTGCCTTGTTAAAACATGTTGTGGAAAGTTGTACATATTGTTCCAAAAACATACTAGCTTTATACCTTCTGTTCAAATATATTTTCAAACCAATGTAATGATCACCATTAAGGAATATTTTCAAAATCAAAATCAATGTGATGGGTCACAAGATCAATATCCAAGTTGTTGTCCATGGAGAATAACATCGAAATGGCATGTCCGTGATTATAATTTTATAATCATGTGATAGTACCAATTGTTAAATCTTTGGGGAATCTGAGGGGCCACAAGTCTCATTGGTTTCACATTTCTTTCCCGAACTCTTGACAAAGTTTGGTAGTTTTCAGTTTGGACTTTCCCACCCTTCGTTTCATAGCCTTATGCAACTTATCAGAAAAAACATTCATCCCACACTTTGCCTTGAGATATTATGGTCCATGAAGGATTTTTGCAGATATTTATTTCTCTGAATCATTAGATTCATCAACTAAATACAAAATTGAAATATATTCATCAAATAAACACATAATTATAATATATAAAAAAATTGTCTATTAAACTCAAAACGAAAAGTTGGTGGTGTACTTGTCACTCCCTTATTTTCAATTCCAAATTCAAATACAAACAACTATTGATTATTAAATTATTATAAATATGGGTAACATCTTATTGTATGAACCAAAATCAAAGACTTAGTTCAATATATTTACGAAGCAATACCAAGCTATCAAGTTTTCTACCCCTTATTCACCAAGTATATACCTCTATATATTCCGTTAATATCTTCCTTTCATCACTTTACTGATAATTTGTGAATAGAAAAAATGCAGGTTACGAGAATCGGCTTGTTTTATCTTTTCCAATTTTAATCATTTTTCAATAAGGAAGTGTTGCTGTTCTTATCTTTCTCTGATAGTCTTTTCAAGTTAACACTGACTTTTGACATCTGAAGCCTTTTATAACCATTTTATATGCGAAGCCTTTTATAACCATTTTATATGTCTCTCTCATTGCATGGATTTCCAAGTACTTCATCACAATATTGTTCGATTATATAAAATTTTATTAGCAGGATTATTTTCCGTCTTAAGGTTCTAAGAACTCATCTTAAGCCTCAACTCTTGAGTAATTATATAACTCACAACCACCATAGAAGAATGCTTAGAAACAAAATCCTACTTAATCATAATTATAGGCTATGGAACAAACCATAAGGCGTATCAGAATTAATGACGGTCTTATATCTCATTTGAAATATAGATTGTTTCCATTTCATTCTTATATCTTATTTGAGTTTTCGAATAATTAACCAAAATTCACGATGAAGTAAACGTCCATGTCCATGAAACTTATACAAGTATTTTCCGGCTATTGTTTGATCGGGAAGTAGTGGAGGCTTAGTTCCCCGTAAGATATTTACTCTTGATCCTCTTGCACTCTATAAGAATTGATATGGGTCGCAATTTCAATAAAAGTCATGGATAGTTAAAGTGTGCAAAGCGTTGATGTATTGAACATATTGAAGTTGATATTTGTTTGGAGATGGGTTTTGTTTATAAATGTTTGGAAATCGATTTTGTTGATGATTATGAAGTGAAAGATAAAGTAGCAAAGAAAGAGTGTTTGATGTAAAAGAATGAATTTATTCCTTTATTCTTATCCTTCCTATTTTAGTATTACCAACATATATATATCCTAATTCTTTATTGGACTACTTTGCCACCTTTGGTACTTAAATATTATTGTATAATTTTGTAAACTGCTTCAAACAAACATTATATTTCGAATGAATTCTTTTATAATAACGTTTGATAGGGTCAAACCGAACATATTCTTATGTTTTTATTTGAATGAGCATCTTAATTTTTTAAAACTTAATAAGATTCATAATCTATTTATAATTTTTTAGTATATGCAAACTAACTTCTTTCAAAAACGCTTAACCTTTCAACATTTGAAAAGGTTTAAGAGGTTTTGAAATGCGAACAATGAACCATCATATAAACTTATGTTCTTTTATAAAAGGGGGGGATGAGCTGGGATGACAAGTATGATGCATTGGAGGACGTGTAATAATATTGTTTCGGAAGAATATTTTTTTGTAAAGTTTGGAAAACATTAAATATTTTGTTGAAAAATCGGATGCTTGGTAGAGGATATGTAAGGCAGCATTTTGTGTAGTTACTGTGTCTATTAAGATATTAATAACATAACGTTGACTTGCTAAGAGGTGATTAGATGGCTTCACCACAAATCAAAATAATTGTGGAGACGTCATGTGACTTCTGGTGTGCTGTAACAATCACATTGGCTTGTTTTATAATAATTTCAACAATGATGGATCTGTCCTTTTCATATACTACATCAATTTAGACTGCGGTTAAAGCACTCTTACATAAATAAGAGTCCATAAAACACTCATATTCTCTCTAATTTACCGTTACTTTACATCAATTATGAACAACGGTCTTGCTATGAACCCATAAATAAGTGACTATAATCACTATTGTTCACCCTAATACTGATGATTAGGGCTAAATTCTGTCACTCCCATATATTTGTGTTAAAAAAAAACAAATGTCCACAAAAATTAGAATACCAAATGGTGATGTCCACAAAAATATAAAAAAAAAACTTTTGAATCCAAATGGTGATGTTAATAACAGACGTGCATCACTTCTTATTAATATCAACGCCATTAAAAACATGCATAACCCGTAAGAAATCATGCATGATAAGAAAAGAAAAAAGAAATAAACAAGATATGTCCATAAAACTTTTGAATACCGTATCAAAACAAAAAAACTTTTGAATCCAAATTCCAAAGTTAATAACAGATCTGCATCACTTCATATGATCGTCAATGCCCTTGAAAACACACATAAAACCTATAACATCATGATGAGAGAAAGAAAAGGAAATACACAAAAATACAGAAACACAGACGTATTTTGTTAAAAAAAAAAAAAAAAAAAAAAAAGGAAGGAAGACTATACTATAAACCCTAACTTATTAATACAAAGACAAAAAAAAAAAAAAAAACATATTCAAGAGGTCTTACCATGATATTTTTGGGGCAAGTTTCTTCTCTAAGAATCATAAATGTCGCCTGAGAGATTTTTAGACATAATACAAAGTTAGTTAAACATGATAAAAAAACTTCTTCGGTAACATATAGTATACTAATGTCCATCACAGAGAAGATTAAAAAAACGAGCTTGAAAACTAAATCGAATGTTGCTCTTCTCACTTAACTTCTGCTATTAATCACTATGTGTATCTTTTACAAGTTCTACTCCAACATTTTTGTTATTCACTTATAAGCTTATGACAGCTCGGGTTTATGCTGCTTGCGCTTATATGGGGTTTTGGCTTCCCACCTTTCATGGTGCTAGCCATTACCATCTTGAATGAGGGTTTGTATTGCTGCACTTTATTTCTCTTCAAATCTAGATCTAATTTAATGGGTTCTCTTTAAATACTAATTTATGCATACCCAGAAACCCAATTTGTGTCTATAAGCATAACTTCGGTGTATTTGGACTTCAAATTCCCATTTTGACTAAACTATAATAAGTTCCAAGAAAAAAAAACTAAACTATAATAACTTTTTATGATTTATCTCTTCGTGGGTTTATTTAATTTGGTTATTTTTCACGAGAGAATCAAATATTTTGGCATTTTTAGTATGTGATGATAGATGAAAAATTGGTTTCAAGACTTGGTTTGTTTTAGGGAAATTTGAGGGTTCCTGAGATTTTTATTAATTGAAAAAAACTAATATTGTTGTTGTTGTTTTTAGAATAGAATAATATAAGTTAGTAATATATCATTGCACCCAGCGGAATAGGACATTAAGGAATTTTTTCTCTTTATATCGTCATATTGAATATGTTGACACAAGAAGGTTTGTTTATGGGTTACTTATTCTGTTTTCTTTTTCAATGCATACATTTTTCGTTCAGCTTTCGCTATCACCGATGCTACTGTAGGACTCGTTCCACAATGAGCCACCGACGAAGAAACAGACCTGATCAAAGTTCCAACAAGTGAAATTCAAATGTACAATAAATTTACTGGTATAAAAAAAGTTTTTTGTGAAAAAAATATTTTAAATATTTATTTTACACATTTAGAAAAAATTAAAAAAAAAACAATTCTATAAAAATTTTTGTAACTCAGATTTTTATTACTTCCAAAAAATAGAAAGATTTATTTTATTTAAAATATTTTTTTTAATTTCAAAACAATTCTAAAAAAATTGTACTAATTGGAAAATAAGTGGGTTCATCTGCGAAGCAAAGGAAGTATTTTTTTAATCAGTGCAGTTGCAATTGTTGAATGCTTTCCAATAATAGACAATATTACCTTTAGAAACCTACGTGCAAGCTTTGCGTGTAGGTTGTTCTCTCAACCATGAAGCTAGATGATTAAAATGATCCCTGCTGACCATGTCACTAACTGATTTTGAGGGTTGAATAAAAGACTGGGTGAAAATGTCCATGTGAATGATATAATTGGGCTGAATAACCATAATGGGTTGGATGTATGGATATGGGTCGAGTTAGGGATTTACCAGAACCACGACTTCGTCTTCTTGACCTTAAATATGAAGAATAACTTTGTTGTTCTTGATTTGTAAATGTATTTATGTTTTTTTCTTAGATTTAAATTCGTGAAATTAGAGTATGTAATAGGTATGAATCCTATTGAATTTTTAGTGTAAATTGGGTCCAAGTTGCTTTTAACTGGGCAAATTTGATCAATTTAAAGAAATTTAAAAATTGCAATCAAACTTGATTCTTAAATTCAATTGAATTATCAGTTGTTGTTGTTTAATTTGAATCGATGGATTGAAAGTAATAATGAACACAACGGAAGCATTAGAGTATGAATTAAAAATGAAAGTTTGAGAACTTTTTCCAAATCCATCAAATTTGATGAAACCAAAGAAGGCAATTGGAAATAAAAAACTGGAGACAGATGCACTTTTCCGATGACATCAAATCCTGAAGATTTTACCAACAACTGGTACAAAACTCTTATGCCACTCTAAATCATACATCTTATCAAACTCATATAGCGGAAAGATAGGCAGCGCAACTAAGCTACGAAACAAGATAAAAAAAAATTGCTGCTTTATAGCATTTTGAACTAATTGATTCTAATCCGGTCTATTTCCTATATTCTTCAATACCCTTCAAAGTTTTCTCGCAACTATATAATTCTGCAATATGTCTTATACATCTCTGTAAATTCATTAAAAGTTCTCTAAAAAATTAGAAATTTAAAATTCAACTTGTATTGTAATAAAACAAGTAGTAAATGTAGACTTGGAAAGTGAGATATTTCAAGTACCTTGGAATAAAGAGTATGGGAGCAGAAGATAAAGCATCACCATCACCTTCAGAAAAATATTTGATGAAAGGAAAAGTTGAATATATAGATACTAAATTATGAGCATGGTTATCAACTATATCCATTTTCTCTATTGTTTCTCTTCTTATTTCATATTCATCACCATACTTCATCATCTCTCTAAACTCTCGTACTCTAACTAACAATCTCTCTTTCTCTAAGTGTCTAACTCTAAGAAGGAGAGGGTACCCAGTACACCACCAACTTTTTCGTCCATGAACCCGTATGTACAATCCTTGTACAATCAATAAAATTTTCGATCTCCATAAAGAAGATCTTTATTCCTGATTGTTATATCAAGGTCAATCTATTATATACTTGAACTTTAATATCCGAGTTCAATCAATACAAAGTCTTGTATGATCTATGTTAGAGCATAGCTAGGTTGAACCCACTAAGTGTTGGCATGTCAAGTTTGGTTGTCATATTTTAGTATCAAAACTCATCTAGAGTCGCTTGATTAAATACTAGAGTCAACTTAATTTAGGTTAGACTAGAAAGTCTAGGAATGTTGAGACATACAAGTATTACTCGGAAGACCTGAAGAATGAGAAGAAGTAACGACTGCAAACGAGGACATCATCCTTCCACTTGAGGTTAGTAATACTGACTTGACTTGTTTTCATTCCTAAGGTATCTTTCAAGTCGTATTATATTGAAAACATAACATGCGAAGCTGTATATATATAATACTCTAGTGATTAGACTTGATCATATGATTAAAGTGTCAAGGAATCTATTCTATTGCGAAGTAACGCTTATCTTTTGAAACTTCGTAAATACGACATCGACATAATCTTTGTACATTTAATTAGTTACTTGATTATGTGCAAGTTTATAGGTGTTGATTTAATCCTAGGAAATAATGTTTTATAATATTTATTTAAAGGAAGTACATATACGAACTTGTTTTAATCGAAAGGAAATCATGATTGGTCTAGTTCTTTATTGAATATCTTTTGAATGACCAATACAAGATGACAAGGTATAACCGGTATTTTTAATTCATTAAATTACCTAAATTTAATTGACTAACGGTTGTTAAAACTTTGATTGCACCTAGTTTGATTATTTTTGAGAGCCTTCTCTTCTGACATAAGGGTCACTCAAACTAGATCAAAGTATTGACGAGATCTTTAGAACCATTTTCGGATTTAAATATATCTTATGATAATCCATTGTTAATAGACTCGTTCTGTGTGTGATTTATCACAAGAGGATTCAAGTTGTGTTATGCAGGTTATTGAAGGCAAACGAAGATTTGAAGACGAATAAGATTTCTTATTAGTTTTCGTATCTTGTAAATATTGTGCACAAACCTTGATCGGATGGGATCCGACTTAGATTAAATTTATCTAATCCGAAAGTCGCATTGATCGACAACTATATATTGGTGGCATTCTTTAGTGTCCAAATCTGATAGTTGTAAATCTGAATCTAAGTTATCGATTGATTGATCTAACCCGACAAAGGAGTTTATTAGATGAAACAGGGGAGCCTTTGTCAACAACTCACTATATCTTCTCGCTAGATTAATTAGAGTGGTTACCAAAAATATTCTTCTCTTACCGTTGCTGAATACGCTCCAAATGACTTGCTATTCATGTGCAAGACTCTAAAAGTTTAAGGTGCATGATACTGAGGAAACTAAGTAGTTAGGGGTAGTCTACTTGGTCTCAACTATACGAAGTTGGTATTAGATTTTGTATAACGACTTAATTATGAGAGTATTCAAAACTGGACTAGGTCCCGAGGTTTTTCTGCATTTGCGGTTTTCCTCGTTAACAAAATCTTGTTGTGTCATTTACTTAGTTTTCAGCATTATAATTTTTATTATAATTCAGTAAATTACACACGTAGGTCAATCCTAGTCACTTGATATTGATCCTTTAGTGTTTCGGTTTAACACTGTACCTATTTCAAGTGAGCACTTTGTTGTCGTATTGTCTAGATTTCATATCCATATACGATTACACAAAGTGTATACCATAGTTGTCATATTGTCTCGACTTTGTCCATAGAAAATCACACTTGGTATCGGACTTATAGGTTGATATTTAATAATTGTGGTGTATTTGGGTACTCTCGTCTTTTCAATCTATAATTCAAGATACAAATTGGGTCTAAGGAATCACGTGGTCACGAGTGATTACTTGAGATATAAATCACTTACATGTAATCTTTGTATTTGCATAATATATATATAGCCATAAAGGCTCATAATTACACATAATTACCGATCCAAGATCAGAACTAGAGTAATCAAACTAAGATTATGATTACAATCGGAATAATCTGAAGGTAATCTCTTAAATTAGATGACACATCTTCCGTTATACTTCCCCACATTCTAGAGATAACCACATTTTAACCAACATAGTGCTTGGTCTCTTGCAATATTGGTTCAAGCTTCCACCATAAATATTTTGTTATAAATGGTTTAACTGGAGACCAATTTTGAATAAGGAATTATGGGTAAAAAATTATGATTTGTAAAGTTCAGCTTTTCATCTGGTTTGCCGTCCAAATTATTCTCACTGTTTTCAACAATTTCAATAAAAAAGATCGTTAAATAATAGAGACTCGGAACTACTTATGTAATTAGGAAAAATAAATTCACTATTGTGAAAAGGAGAGGTTACCAAATACACCACCAAATTTTTCGCTCGGAAACTCGTATGGACAAGCTTGTCACAATCAGTAGTATGTATCAACAGATCAGATCATATACCGTATTTGTAAACAAGTTTTCTTGGACGATCTAAAAAATCTATATTCAATAATCAACCTAGTATGTACCCGAACTGCATCTGAAAATGCAGGGGATACCAAATACACCCAACTTTTTCGTTCAACAACCTGTATAGACAAAACTTGATACAATAGCAAGCAGACTAACTGAATGATCCTTCACAATATAGAGTTTAAATCTCAACCTATACTCAATCAGTATATGTATAAACATAAGTCCGTAAACCTGATTGTTAAGCAGAGTACTTGGATGATATAAAAAATAAATATCCAAGATCAATCTAGTCGTATCCAAATAACCCTATTGGAATTCTACCAAGTGCTATCTTTTAAGATACGTATTCTACAAGAAACAAGTCTCGTAATCGATTACTATTAAGCAGAAGTATCTACTTAGATTGAATACGTACACACTTATGCAAATCCAATTATAAAGATATACAATATAATACGGAAAAGGAAAAACATAACACACCAAATTTTTTGTTAACGAGAAAACCGCAATAACAGAAAAAATCCGGGACCTCGTCCAGATTTGAACACCACACTGTATTAAGCCGCTACAGACATTAGCCTACTATCAGACTTCGAACTAGAATGTTGTTGAGACTGAATCCACCCTCCTAGCGATTCAGTTATAGTCGCGCTCCTTACGTATCTTGAACCTCGCAAAGCTCTATGCATTTGATTCCTTTAGCTGACGTCCTTTACAGCCTAAGAGTTGCTTCAGCCGAAGAGAAGACTTTTGATACTAATCTGCCTCTAACAGATAAACCTATTTGATTTCCGTTTAGATCAAAGATAAAGGTGTGAAAATATGTTTGCAATAGAAAAATCTAACAAACCTCACAAATACGAATCTTACGACTCCCGGAGAGCAGCCTAGATTCTTAACCACCTCTCAAAAATAACCTTCAAGAGATCAACTAAGATCAGTTTTCAGATATCTATCTTGAGGAATCACAAAGTATGAGATGAAGAGAACTTTGGCGATTTCTATCTATCTTGCCTGAAAGAGATTACGAGAACCTCGATAACAGAATGCAAGATCAGGATTCATGAACTATCAAGATAAAGATAGTCGTACTCTAGATTCACGAATCCCCAAAGAAAAGTCTTTTAGTCTGGACCTAATTATGTCTCTCAGAGGAAACCTAGGTCAATAGAGGACGACTCTATAATCAACTAGGATAAAAAGTATCAGGGATTGATTTCTCAGTTGACAGAGCATCTCTATTTATAGTTTTTCCAAGAACTGGAGTTGTTTATAATTCAAGCTAAGATAACTTGAGAATCAAGCTAACTCTATTCCTGAAAAATACAATAGAAGAATATATACTTAGGTCCGGTTACAGAACCGTGTATAATGACCATTCGGTTTGGCAAGTATCCAAAGAACTAAAAGCAATTTGATATTATTTAAACACTTGAGAGTTTAATCATGATGCACACACATAATTGTTTAAGTGCTCAATGAAGTCTTAGAAGTGTTTAACAGAGTTCAAGTAATGCCAAACGTTTATAAAAATAAGTCTATAAGCATATACTAAAATATAAACTGGGACATACAGTTGGTACAACGGTTCGCTAACCGTAGGGCTTGTTCACAAGTCAGGGTGCTACGGTTCGTGAACCGGGTTCTCCAACCCTACAAGACTACCGAATTCAGTTGACAATTGTTCGTGAACCGGGTTCGCCAACTGCTAGCCTATTATTCCAACTTTGAAAATTCAGTTCACCACGGTTTTCCAACCGGGTTCGTGAATTGTTCCCAACTCAACTTGTGGTTTGCGAACTGGTTCGCCAACCTTTCCGTATTTCTGAAACTCATATATCCATGGTTTTAAACTGGTTTGCCAACCTACCCTGAGTACAAATATCAGTAAGTTTGATATTTCTCTCTTATGATGTTTGAAACTTTCCCAAATGATAAAATCATTTGCACGGGTAATTTTCAATTGATCCACAAATTAATTTATAAAACTAATATTATTATGGACTTTTGAACATCTTTACTTAGAATTATATTTTGAGATTTTTCACAAGACAAGTTGGATTCGAAACTTTTTTTTTTTAATCTACTAGAAGTCATACGACATAGCTTCAAAAGATAGAATGGTAAGATAGTGAGAAAAATAGAATGGTTCAATCTTCACATACTTGATACAGAAGTTCTCCAAATGTCTTCGTCGATCTTCAGTCTTCAAGGGTGATGTATGATAAACAACTACAAATTCTAAACTAGTCTGAGACTTGACTTAGTAAACTAGAAATAAAGATATTGTTTTGATCACCTAACACTGACAACAAGCTTGAGATAACAAAATTTGTGGATTCAACCGAGCAATGCTCTAACAGTATCCGAACCGAATTCCTAAAAGAACAAGTCTTGTAATATATATTTCAAGATAAAATTCTCAAGAATAAATCTTGTAGTTTCTATACGGTATGTTAGGCTTAAAAACTATATAGGACACCATAATGTATTTGGACGCTACGTATTAATCGCCCCCATCACGATTTTGGGATCGGAATGTAATTGAGATCCAATCGACCCTTTGATCAATTCAGCTACTGTTATGCTCTTTTATGTCTATTAGATCTCGCAAGACCCTACCCAACACGATTCCCGTAGATGACGTCCTTTCTAGGCCTAGAAGTTGCTTCAACCTAAGTGAAGACTTTGTAACTATCCTTACTCTAACATATAACCTATTTGAATTCCTTCATAAAGTTATTCAATCAAGGTAATGGATATCTATATGCTTATATATGAGGGATCTTCAAGGTAAAGAAGATATCAAACAAAAATCAACAATTGCGATAGATTACTCTTTTCAAAAGTTATAGAGATGCCTAATCGAATCTACCTCACAATAATAATATTTAAAACAAATCAAACCATAAGTGTTTTAGATATTTATCTTGTAGAATCATAAAGTCTGAGACGAAGAGTACTTTTTGATTTTTATCTATCTTGTTCCTGATCAATAGTTCGAGAACTACAATAATCAATAAGAACAAGATCCGGATAACAAAGATCTATCAGGCAAAAGATAGTCTGGCCGAGCTTCATAAATTCCTTAATGGAGACTTTCAAAGTCGTAACCTAATACAGTTTCTCCATAGGAAACATAGGTTTTTAGAGGACGACTCTAACCGCAACTAGGACACAAAACTGCGAGGATTGAGATTCTAGTATACAGAGAGTCCTCTATTTATATTGATAAACAACGCTTGGTAGCTTACAAACAAATATAGCCTCGTGAACTTGTTTTCATGTTTACGAATTATTTTGTAACCAAGAAAGCTTAAATTATCCATATAGATTGATCAGGTAAGCATGTGAGAAGTTTTCCTTGAATCACAAAGAAGAAATGTGCAACCGCATGTTAGTTGAAATACACGTCATGCAATGGTTTGCTAAGAACAATGGGTAAGTTGTTTTGTAACCGAAAAGCATAAATTATAGTGTAATTTCACAAGACCAAATAGGCTCATGGATAAATTTTTGTTTCGTAACTCAAGATACTTTTAAATTGATAAGTTCGAGAACTTTCTGAATCAGTTCGTGTACTCAATTACAAAAAGTCTACAAAAACCTCGTAAATTCAACCAACTCACGAACTGTACAAAACAGTTTGTGTACTATTAAATTAAAAAAATATCCATAGAAACCTCAAAATTAACCAGTTCACGAATTGACAAATCAGTTTGTGTATGCGATCTAATTGAGAATTATTCATCAAGTCTTTGTATTCATAAGTTTAAATTTGTTAACCGGGCAAATTAGTTTGTGAGCATAAAAACTAACTTGACGACTCCTTGTGAACTCAATATGTAATTGTGACTGTTTGAACAATAAATTTCTTTCAACCTAATACGCGATAAGTTATATACTTTCTGAATTGTTTTTTACAATGTTCATCATAATATGGAAGTCATATGGCATGCCTCAGTAGATGGAACGTTAGATAATATGAGTTAATATGAAAGTCAGTCTTCACATACCTTTGTTGATGAAGTTTCTTTTGATGTTGTTGTTTTTTAGTCCTCAATCTTTAAGGTCAATTGGTGAATTATGATATTCAACTATCATGCATTATTCCAAGTTCGAGACTGGTTCTAGTAGACTATAAATCAAGATGTAGTTTTGATCATCTAAATTTTACAACAAGCTTGACATACCATAAATTGTGAGTTTGGCTAAGCGATGCTCTAAAAAATTGTAAGTATTTACTCAAGGTGTGGATTTATTTTCTTTGAAGTTTTAATTTGAGATGGGCATGCACAACCAAAAACATTAACGGACCAGTTGTATGCTTGGAGCATAAAGATTGTCAAAAATCAAAAAAATAAAATTGTGGTTATTATTGTTCTTTGCTATTTTTTGGACTATTCGGGGTGAGAGGAACAAAAAGCCTTTGGACAAAAAAAGAGTTAGAGGTGAATTGAATATAATCAATATTGAGCTCAAAAGCTTACTACTTTTTGGGGTATGAGAAAACTGATTTGATATAACATTAAACCAAATACATAATTTTAACGTGGAGTTACTAAACCGATTGTATCACCACTCAGTCGTTTTTAATCACGTTGATGTAAATATTTTTTTTAGGTAAAATGATAAAGGGTATATAATTTATAGTCTTGTTATATTTTATTTCAATTTTAAATACTTTTCTTAAAGATAAAATGAAAAGAAAATACCAAATTAAAATAACATAAAACTCTAGGCAACAAAATTGACTAGATAAAATATACAAAAAAAAAAAGAAGGAAAAAAGTGGGACTACACAATATGCATGTGCCACATACTGTAGTCACAGACTGTATACTTTTTTTAAAATTACAGTGTGCTATAGTGAAACATGGCTGCTAATACTGGGTATCAATTTATTTGGTGGTGTGAGATATATTGCCTTATATGGAATGTGGTTTACTCCCAAATAAGTTGGTACCCCATATTAGCAATCTTGATAGTATTCACCTTGAAACACTACTCCACGTGAAGTAGAACTAAATTAGTGGGATATTTGACTCACTTCTGATTAGCTTTTACACATGGATATTTGTAAAATAGGAGTTTACCAATTTATTTAGATACTATTGCTTCTAGTAGATCGAGAGTTTGGTGGTGGTGGGTGAAGAAGAATAAATGGTTCTAGTGGATCGAGAGTGGGGAAAAGAAAATCATCTAACAAAAAAAAAAAAAAGCATGGTTCGTTGTCAGCCAAGCCAAATTATTTTAATTTCTATCACTTAAAAATTATAAATAATACTATAGCAATAAGAACCGATTCAATCCATATGGAGATATGAGTCGTCAAATTGTTTTTATTACTTATGGGAGACATGGGGGTTTGGATTATGATTATAACCAAATTATACTAAAGCAAATAGATTAATACGATTATCAGAGATAAAGAATACTGGTTAGATTTTCAACTTCCATCTTCCAACATGTTATCAACTGAATCAATCTCAACATTCATTTACTCTCAGTATCAATGACCCTAGAGAGTCATATCACATGCTAACTTCGAAACTCCTATTATCATTAAAGGCGCAAGAGCCACTCTTTGAATCCTTTTCACTAAATAACTTGGCGCTAAAGCAACTCACGTTTAACCTAATGAAAGCAATTATATTTATGAGTTGAGGTTATTATAAGCAATTTGGCACAAGAGCCACTCGGATAACATTTTCATATCTCACACTCTAGTTTATCTATAGATATGAATGCATGTTCATTTAATTTGCAACTCAAACAAGCTAGCAATCGATCATACATGGCATTATATACGGTAGAACATAAACAATACTAAGAAATTATGAATATATGAGAATGAATCCTTCAATTAAATAACATATATTTCAACTTACAACTACATCTCTAAACAATACGAAAGCTTTAGTTCACCATGTATTTCTCAAAATTCATGAAAAATATAGAAGAAGTCAAGTAAATCAAACCCTAGAAATCGTGATGATCAATCGCAATTCCAAGCCATAACTCCATGTTCACCTTCTTGTGTCATGTCTCTATAAATCTCTCCAAGTGTTTAGAAGTCTTCTTATATAGTTCTTATGGTAGTATATCTATAGAATCCTTCCGGACTCTCAAAATAGAGCCAAAACACATCAAATTTTCCCAGATGATGTCAGATTTGGCTCAACCGTGTATGGACCTTTCCAGCCGAACTGGACAAGTTATTTTTTCTCCAGATAAGGTGTCAGGTTCAACTCATATGAGATGGGAAGTTGTGAGCCGAACTTCCTCTTGTACACTTTGAATTTTTCGTCGAAAAATTATTTTTTTAGGCTCCAGGATCGGCTGACTCGAGGTGATGAGTTATCAGCCGAACATCTCTATAGACTCAAATCTTCCAACCTTGTTTTTCCCATAACTTCTACGTCCGAACTCGGAATGACCTCATTCTTTCTGCGTTGTCTTCGTATTTCAGTTCTCTATAATATGGTAAGAAAAAATCATGCATATGAATGAGTTCACTTGGTCCTTGATCCGTATGCACTTGTAATGCTCTACTTCCTTGTTCAATGTTGTAACGAACTCCAAAACACCTAAGAAACTCAAAAACAAACAAAATCAAAGCATAATAATCAAAATCTAACAAAAAAGTAATATATTTCAGTATCAAACTAGTGCATATAATTCACCTATCAAGGCTGGCTGAGTATTTCAGAAAAAAATGAAATTGATGTAATTTACATTTACATGTTTTATAATGTTTTGGGGTTTTTTTTATGATTTCTAGGCAATATGGTGTTCTGTGAGGCCTAACTTATGGTCGATGTTTTTATATAAGAAGTATGGTCACCTTGGTATTTTACACCATTTTATCAACATCAAATTTCTTATTTCAAAAATTGGAGAACACTAGTAACCCCATTAATTTAGTTCTGACTCTTCGGAGTAATAACTACTCCCATACGATTTCTTCCTATTAGATTGTCAATAGGAAGCTCAAAATCCTTTCGTTATAGATTATGAGTTTTAATGTACGGCTCTTTCACTCTGTATACAAGAACGTTTTGCTTTTTTTTTTTCTTCGATCTTCTACGCATAAGCTGATTTAGAAATCAATAAATCCCTTGTAGAAGCCTGAGTTCCGAGTTATACGCTCCGTAGTGTGAGCCAACCGATTCTTTTTTCTTCGACCTTCTACGCAGAAGCTGATCGAGAAATCAATAAATCCCTTGTAGAAGCCTGAGTTCCGAGTTATACGCTCCGTAGTGTGAGCCAACCAATTTTGTTATCCAAGAGAACTTTTGATGTTGCATTTCTTGAATTCGACCATGTTATCTGTGATAATGATAATAAAAGCCTGAGTTCCGAGTTATACGCTCCGTAGTGTGAGCCAACCAATTTTGTTATCCAAGAGAACTTTTGATGTTGCATTTCTTGAATTCAACCATGTTATCTGTGATAATGATAATAAAAGCCTGAGTTCCGAGTTATACGCTCCGTAGTGTGAGCCAACCAATTTTGTTATCCAAGAGAACTTTTGATGTTGCATTTCTTGAATTCGACCATGTTATCTGTGATAATGTTAATAATCCAAGAGAATTTTTGATGGTGCATTTCTTGAATCCTGTTAGAATAAGGGAATCCAACTCAAAATCAATTGGCAATGAGTGGAGAGGCCCTAAAGATTATAAACTACAGGATCTTAGATGAGAACGTGGACTAATAATCTCAACAAATCCGACCATGTTATCTGTGATAGCAATAGCAATATTGTTAGCTAAGTCAATTAGTATTACTGGTAGGCATGGGTAGAAAAGCATTATGCTCTCCGGGAAAAAGATTCACCTTTTTAAATTGGAATAAACCAACTCGATTTCATCCTCAACGCCACATATGTGTCTCATACTGCCTAGGTTTTATTTTGTTTATTTCATTTGAATGGATAATAACGCGTAGAGAATGAATCTTTTAAGGTTACGGGAATTTCCAAACACAAGACGACTTGGCGATGCCGTCCACTTTCGATTTGAGCTATGCAGAACGAGTCTAAAGAGGCCATGTACTCTACACTTACTGATGAATGCTGATGCATAAATAAAGAACAGAATCAGACTATCTGGTACCAGAATACTTTCAAAGCTCGAAACAGTCTTTAGATTTTCACGGTTAACAAGTAACACATAAATCATGTCGAGTCAAGAAACATGGATCAACACTGATGAACAGGAATCGGCGGTCTCTTCCGAGCAAACTCTTCACTCTAGAAGCGGTTTTTACTCTGCAACCGGCATCTATAGCTCATTGCATCAACTAGGCAAGAATCATCAAGTTCCGATATCTTCTAGTGATGATCATAATATTGCCACATTTGTGTTATCTCAATTCCCACACCCATTTCATGGAGTGTCAAGAGTAGCACTAATTGACTCGGTTACTAACAGCCGAGTTACCTACTTTCAACTCCACCGCTCCATAAAATCCCTTGCAGCCGCTCTCTATCATGCACTTGGGATACGCAAAGGCGATGTCGTCTTTCTTATCTCTCCTAATTCAGTCCTATATCCTACTATATGTCTTGCCGTTTTGTCTGTAGGCGCAGTGCTCACTACTTCAAACCCAGTTAACACCGGATCAGAAATTGCTAAACAGGTTCGTGATTCAGGTGCTAAACTCGCAATATCTTCACCTGAAGAACTTCATAAACTAGTCAACACTAGTATTACCTACACTAGTAACGACCCATTCTTCAAATGATCAACGTCTAATTTCAGTTGTCGAGTTGATCGAAGAAAGCGAACCATTAGATGCGCCGAAGATAAAATGTTCTAAATCTGACACAGCAGCATTGTTATACTCATCAGGAACAACTGGTGTCAGTAAAGGTGTAATATTAACACATTCAAATTTCATATGCATCTTAAATCTCCTCAAGTGGACGGCGGAAGTTACATCGTCTCGAGACGACATATACTTATCTTTCATCCCAATGTTTCATATATATGGTCTAGCGTTTTTCGGCCTTGGTATGCTTTCATTAGGAAACACTACTGTTGTAATGCCGAAATTTGACTTCCAAGCAATGCTTGAAGCAGTAGAAACACATAAAGTTAGTCAAATCACAGCTGTTCCTCCTGTAATTCTAGCTTTAGTTAAGTATTCTGGTTGGTAAAGGTCGTAAGTTGTCATCGTTAAGAAGAGTAGGCTCAGGAGCTGCACCATTGAGCAAAGAAATTGCGCAGAAGTTTAGACAGAAGTTTCCATGGGTAGAGCTAAGGGAAGGCTATGGATTAACAGAGACTTGTGGTGCAGCTAGTTTCTTTGTTGTAGATGAGCAAGCAAAGACCCATGCTGGTTCGGTAGGCCAATTGCTTCCAGGAATTCATGCCAAGGTGGTAGATGTTGAAACAAAAAGTCCAGTGCCACCCTATAAGGAAGGGGAGCTCTGGTTAAAGGGTGATAATGTCATGAAAGGATACTTGAGAAATGACAAAGCAACAACAGCGACTATTGATTCAGAAGGATGGTTAAAAACGGGTGATCTTTGTTATATGGACGCTGACGGATTCCTTTATATTGTGGACCGAATAAAGGAGCTAATCAAGCACAACGGGTTCCAAGTAAGGAATTAGCTACGCACATATGCATCAAGTTATTTAGTTCATGACATCTTATACCCTAACTTTTTTGTAACCTTTGGTTGCAAATGTAGGTAGCTCCAGCAGAACTGGAAGCCATACTAGTGAGCCATCCTCTTATCCTGGATGCAGCAGTCATACCGTATGTTCACTCTTCTAACTCTATGTATCTATATCTCCTTTTCCCTTGTCTACAACTAACATATTTTGGAATTCCAGAGTTGAAAACGAGGAATCAGGGCAAATGCCCATGGCATACGTGGTGAGAGCAAACGACTTGGAATTGACTGAAGATCAAGTCATTCAGTTCATTTCTGGCCAGGTTTGTGTTGATATAACTTGGTATTTTTATGCACAGTCTTCTTTTATGCTCCCAATAATCTTGTTTCTTGGAATTTTACAGGTTGCCCCATACAAAAAAGTTAGGAAAGTGGCTTTCATTAATTCAATTCCAAGATCAGCTGCAGGCAAAATCTTGAGAAAGGAACTAGTTCTGATGCAAAACAAAGAAGCTGGTTTATCCAAATTGTAACAGTTTGATTTCTTATTTATGTTAATGAGTAACAGAATCATTGAACTTAATAGTGCAGTGTCTAATGACTCGTGATAAAGCAAAAGTGAAACATCAATTGATAAAAACTTAAAATACAAGAGATAAAAAGACCAAACCAGAACAAAGAAACCATATGATTTCTCTAAAATTCCTATTCAGGGACAGAAGGTAATGAGGTAATTACCACCAGAAGCGCAAGTAAATGTGCTCGTGCTGTCATCATACGCATAACTGTAAGCTTGAGGACAAGCTTTTTTAAAGATCTTTGAGTAATTTGTCGGAGGGCAAGTCTCAGGAATATTGTGTGCACCAGTACAACAATATTGAGGTTGACGCAATGCTTCGCAGGCACTCTTACAAGCAATTACATTGCCAGCAGCACCCATAACGCTTAATTCTGGTGGGCAAACAGAGTTTACGTTACCCGAGCACGCAGTCGAACTACAACTACCTGACCCACCTTGTGGAGTGATAGAGGCAGGCAAATTGTAACCATCAACAAGGCTAGTGTCATAAAAGTCTTTACCACCATGTCCGTTTAGAGTGAACTCAAGTAGGGTTGCTGGTGGAATAGCTCCAGCACCATTGCATTCAACTTTACCTGAACCACAATCTGCTGTTACACATACGAACTTTCCAGAAGAATCAGTGGAGCAATCAGTTCTTGCCCAAAATCGACCTGACCATCCAGCTGGAGCATCAACTGATGATGATGCCCCAGTCGCAAGTTCAAACCCGGTTTTAGGTAATTGGGATCCAGCACCAGTCAATGTGCCTGGCCATACTGTGTATGGGCAGTTGTTTTTAAATGTAAATGTGGCAGAAAGTGCACCTGCACAATTCAAAAAAAGAAGCAAGTTAAGGGTTCATAGCTCTTGTGACGCAATAGAACTTGCAACTAAGATGACAATCATGATAAATATTCATTCTATCTTTTGATTCCACTAGTAACTCGCGAAAAGCTTCTCAAAGTCTCAACTGTCGCAAAAATTTCCAAATCTCTACAATAAAAAGTTTCTGCAATTCCTTGCAAATCATGCTCATACTAATCCCCTGTATGTTTAAAATGGTCTACATGGAAAAAGCTTAGACTTGCATAGCTTATTTATGGCCTCACTAAAAAAAAAATATACAGATATAAGCGAATTGAGCCAAATTCAATCATGTAAATAACAAGATAAGTTACAAAACCGAACAGAAAAGGGAAAAACGATCAAAAAGGTATGATAAGCAATAGTAATAAACCTGTTACGGAAAAGAAGGCCAAAAGAATGGTTAAAAAACCCTTAGCTCCCATTATTGGTTATACTGATTGTTTGTTTCCTCAATATAACTATATCTACTTCTCCACTGAAATATATGACAATAGTAGTGCAAGTTTATCCCTGGAAGAAAGACCTTGTATTGAAATTATTTTTGCTGTTTATGGTAATTAGTTACTCGACTCGTTTACGCTTGATCTAAAAATTTTCCTTTGTACAAGAGTCTACGTAATATTCTTACGCGTCCAGCAATCAATGAAAGAAATATCTGTATATAAGGAAAAGACCAACCACTATGGGGTTTGGCCGGATACTCGGGTCCCAACCAAATAATAATGGGCTGAAACTGAGTATCCGGCCCTTGACATGGCTGGAATGTTTGATATTAAAGGTGTTTTGAACTTTTGAATGGAATTTTTGTGTGCCATTCAAAGGGTTTTATTCTCTACTTATATTATCCGAACTGTAACAATATGTAATCCACTTTGTAATAGGTAACAATATTATTGAAATTTATTTAAGAAAACACAGTGAAGGATCTAATGACCCATAATTGAGAAGCTGATCAAACATCATCAGTTAATAAAACTTTAAACCAGATCTCCTTTTAACAAGCAAATCTTCTCTTATTTATTCATTTATTCAAGTAGAAGAGAATACCCAAGATTTCCTTTTTCAGGGGCAGAATGTGATGACGTAATTACCGCCCGCACCACAAGTAAATGTACTGGTGCTATCATCATATGCATAACTATAAGCTTGAGGACATGCATTCTTAAAGATCCTCGAGTAATTCGTTGGTGGACAAGTTTGAGGAGTATTGAAGGAACCGGTACAACAATATTGGGGTTGACGGAATGCTTCGCAAGCACTCTTACAAGCAATTACACTGCCACCAGCACCCCTAACGCTTAATTCTTGTGGGCACACGGAGTTTACATTACTTCGGCATGTAGTCGAGCTACATCCACCCTGTGGAGTGATAGAGGCAGGCAAATTAAAACCATCAACAAGGCTAACATCATAAAAATCTTTACCACCGTTTCCGTTTAGAGTGAACTCAAGTAGAGTTGCCGGTGGAATAGCTCCAGCACCGTTGCATTCAACTCTACCTGAAGCACAATCTGCAGTGGCACATCTGAGCCTCCCAGAGGAATCAGTAGTGCAACCAGTTCTTGCAAAAAATCGGCCCGACCATCCAGCTGGAGCATCTACGGATGATGATGCCCCAGGTGCAAGTACAAACCCAGTTCTAGATAATTGGGATCCACCCCCGGTCAATGTGCCTGGCCATACTGTGTATGGACAATTGTTTCTAAGTGTAAATGTAGCCGAAAATGCACCTGCAATACCAAAAAATTTCTTGTCATTTTCAATCAATATATATGTAAAACATCGGTCTTAACTACTTATTTAAACATTACAGTTGATAATTCATGGAATGATCGCCGAAACCAATAAGAAAAGGAAAAACACAAACAAGAAATAAGGGGAGCACTAAAACTAAACCTGTTATGGACACAAGAGACAAGAAAATGGCGAAGAATCCTTTTGCTTCCATTGAAAGCTGAAAACTTGTTTACTCTGCTAACTTTTTCTTCTTTTTCACAGAAGTATGTGAAAGTAGGAGTGAGTGAATATTACATTTGGTTCAGTGACCATTTATAGATTTTTTTTAGCTGTTTATGGTAACAATAAACATGAAATATCTCCGAGGTTTATGAGGTGGTGGGGTTCCCCTTGGGTGATCCTATCACACCAGACTCCATCCAAGTAGGCAACACATTCATGGGGCTGTGATGTATTGTGGATGTCCCATATCGATATTGAAGCACCATTTATAGTCCATCCTTAATTACTTTGAATATGCCAAGAATGCCCTTGGTGCTAGTATAAATTAGAAGAGATAAGGCTAAAGGAGAGGAAGTTTTGGAGTTTTAGAACATTTGTGTGAAGAATGAGAGGTTCTCTTCTTTCAAACCTAATTGCCATCTCTAGGGGGAATTAGATCATCTAATTCTAGAGTATCAACTAGATGCCTCTCATAATCTTATAGTTTCCAATTTAATTGGGTAGAAATTGTAAGTTATTTGAGAAGAATCTCCATTATTAGGTTCTTCCTTTAGTCAAAGGGTAGAAGAAACTAAATTGGTTGATTATTTATCCATTTCAAGTTATCAATTTCAATTTATTTTCATTGTAAGCTTCCGCTTCTCATCATTTGGTATCAGAGCTTTGGTTTGATTCTCAAGGGTAAAAGGTGGTGATTGGTGAAGATATTTGTTCTTGAGGTGAACACTACTAATCTCTTTATCAAGTATTTTGGGTTGATTTTTATGTTCTTTGATAGTATTTTCAAATTGGGTTTTTCAATTTTATATTGATTTCACTATGGTTTACAAAAGAGAAATTAATTTAGGTATGATTCATTCAAAGGATGTGTTAATGAATATTGTACATGAAGTGTTTGATGATATGTATCTAAGAATGGGAGAAATTTGTGAAGAATATTATTGGAAACTTGTAAGTCTCCATAACCAAGAAAAGATTTCACCTAATGATTGTGATGATGTAAGTGAACTAGATGTTTCAATTTTGGTTGGTGGATATGAGGATGAACAAATTGTCCACAAGATGTTTGATAAAATGTCTCCACCAAAATTTGATAGTTATTTGAGTCATGAGGAAAATGAAATAGTGGGTGTTCTTCCAATCTATCAAGATGGCATGAATGTGGATCAAATATTCAATTATTTTACTATCATGGACCAAGTGCTATCACGTAAGAATCAAGAGAAAGAAGAATATAATCCTTTGTGTTCAAGTTTTGATGAGGTAGTTAACGGTAGTGAAGTAATAGATTTTGGTGTACCAAGGTATGATATTGAATTGGAAAATGCTATGTTAGAAGCATCTCAAGAACAATTTCAAGTATGTGAACCGACTACCGGAAGCAAGCATTCACTCAAGCTACAACAAAATGAGGAGGCAATATATACGAATCCAATTTGGGCTTTCATTGAAGATAAGTTTCATGGTTGTAGTCTTCGTGCAAGGTTGAGAGAGATGCTTGGTGTTTCTTTACTACTTGGGGATGCTCTTAACTATGACAACGAGATGCTACATTTGGTGAGTAACTACAATGGAAGGTGTAGAGGTAGAATTGTCTTCAAACAAGGAGGAAGTTCAAGCACTAATGGAGAATATGCTTTGGAGAATTCGTGGACAAATTTGTTCAAAGAAGGGGAGGATGATGTATTTACAAACGAAGAAATACTTGGTGTGTCATTACTACTTGGGGATGCTCTCAACTATGACCACAAAATGCTACATTTGGTGAGTAATTATAATGGAAGGTGTAGAGGTAGAATTGTCTTCAAGCAAGGAAGAAGTTCAAGCACAAATGGAGAATACGCTTTGAAGAATTCGAGGACGAATTTGTTTAAAGAAGGGGAGGATGATGTATTGTGGATGTCCCATATCGATATTGAAGCACCATTTATAGTCCATCCTTAATTACTTTGAATATGCCAAGAATGCCCTTGGTGCTAGTATAAATTAGAAGAGATAAGGCTAAAGGAGAGGAAGTTTTGGAGTTTTAGAACATTTGTGTGACGGACCGGAAAATTACGCCTTTGGCGCGTTGCCCCGCAGGCCGTAACTTCCCCGATGCGCCATGATGAAGCTACGATCCGGGCCTCAAAGCTAGGCAAATGCACGTTCAATTGCCCTTGCAAGCATGCTCGTGGAGCATGATGCATCTAACTTAGCTTCCACACCGTTCCCGACTTACCCTTGTTCCGCAAAAGGTTTATTAAGGAAAGCAAAAACTTCCTTAATACGGCAAAAACGGCCTTTTGAGGCTCTAAACGATGGAATTTGGCTAAATTGTGGTGACCATGCAACATGTCTTGATCTTTGGCCCGTTTCCCATCAAAATGGACTCCTCTTGATCTAAATTACGACTTTCGGGTTTTTCGCCTCAGATAGGTCAGAGCTTGCTCTTTGTAGCTTGATAGGAAGTATGAGCATCCACTTGCGGCATGCAACTAAGCCTCATCAAGTATGGCCACAATCATCTCCTCGGCGTCGAGCTTAGATGATATGAGGGCGAGAATGTCGCAATCATCTCCGAATTAGATGATATGAGCGACAAAGTCCGGACCGGCAATGCCGCAACTCATTGCGGCCGCCACGCCCTTCCCTACTCTAAAGGGATCAAGCACACATCGTAGTTTATCCACGAATGGGACGTAAACTTAAGCCAACTCGCTTGCATGGCCGTGGCCCAAGCAATAATGGAAATGGCCTAGTCCGTATAGGCCGTTAAATCGAAATGCATCAAGTGATGCATGTTTGGTCCGCAATATGGCATAACGATGCCTAAGCATCAAATGCCCTCTTCGAGGCTACGCAACTATAAATGAGCCTTAGGCATCATTTATACTCTTCCCGGCTAAGCTATGAAGCTTACTTGGTACATAGTCCGCATATGCACCTTCAACCAATTACCCTCCCTATATATGTCTTAATGGAATTTCTACAAGTATGGAAAGGGGACCAAAAATATTTCATCAACTCCCGTTTACTATTCATGGCCGTTGCCATGTATTTTCCCGATGTCCGGCCATGTTGGCCGATCTTTTCAACCCGATGTCAGGCCTTGTTGCCGTCCACGCGCTAACCCGATGAACCGGCCATGTTGGCCGTGACACTTCAACCCGATGTCGTGCCATGTTGGCCAGAGCACTTCCAACCCGATGTCAGGCCATGTTGGCCGTACATATCAACCCGATGTCAGCCATGTTGGCCGCCCCCATCCAACCCGGATGTCCGGCCATGTTGGCGAATCCTCTTCGCCAACCCGATGTCCAAGCCATGTTGGCCGTCCATCAACCCGATGTCCGCCATGTTGGCCGTGATGCTGTCAACACATTGGCCAAGGGCCAATGTTCATTTTCCTACGCAAAGCTTTGATGAAGCTTCATCTCGGGCCATGGCGCATCTTTTAGCATGCGCCATGCTAAAAACACGGGTGTTACATTATCACACCCTTTAAAGAATTTCGTCCCCGAAATTCAAAACCAAAACTATTGTGGACAATCTCTTAAAGTTGGATTTCCTGAGCAAAAGTCCCATACCAAATGCTCAGAAATCACGGGTTTCTTCAAGTTGTCATGAACAACAATTTAGACCTTACGAAAAGTCCCATACCACCCGCCCAGAATCCAAAAAGTGCCCACAACAAAACCAAGAAATCACAAGAGGATATCTCGACAAGGTATCCTAGATAGCATCCCATACTGTCATGAAAGAACGAAATGACAAGGCAAAACTCAACGCAACACCGTGAGGACCAATCTCTAATGCCGGTGCGGTTGGATGCAAGCCATGTCAGAAGTGGGATGCCTCGACAACGCACACCCTTGGCTGCCAACGTGTGGGGATGATCAGTCCCAATCCAACGGTCTTAGGAAAGCGAGGGTGCCATAAAGGCCAGCACAGCCACTTAACAAAACGATTTAAAGAATCAAAGAAGATTACAAACTCTTTCCTCGCGCAAGTTGCCTACTCTCCAAACTTTAAGTTTCCATGAGCTAATGAGTCCATCAAGTCCCTCAGAGTTTTCTCGGAACTTGCTCTCGATACCATCCTAGAAAATTACGCCTTTAGCATCCCAGCCGAAACTCCCGAGATGCGCCATGATGAAGAATCCGGCCTCCCAGGCAAATGCACGTTCAATTGCCCTTGCAAGCATGCTCGTGGAGCATGAAAGATCTAACTTAGCTTCCACACCGTCCCGACTTACCCTTGTTCCAAAAAGGTTTATTAAGGAAAGGCAAAACGGCCTTTTGAGGCTCTAAACGATGGAATTTGGCTAAATTGTGGTGACCATGCAACATGTCTTGATCTTTGGCCCGTTTCCATCAAAATGGACCTCTTGATCTAAATTACGACTTTTCGGGTTTTTCGCCTCCGATAGGTCAGAGCTTGCTCTTTGTAGCTTGATAGGAAGTATGAGCATCCACTGGCCGGCATGCAACTAAGCCTCATAAATGGACAATCTTAGCATCATCGCAATCATTATACTCTTCCGGACTAAGCAACTATGAAGTACCCTTTACTCTAAAGGGACAAGCACATAGTTCATCAGAAACGTAATATGCGCCAAGCAATAATGGAAACCTTCAACCGAAATGCATCCAAGTGATGCATGTTTGGTCCCTCCCTAGCATCAAATGTCTCGCGAGGTTACGCAACTATAAATGAGCCTTAGGCATCATTTATATTTCTATTTATGAAGCTTATGGAAAGGGGACCAATTAAAATGTCTTAATGGAATTTTACAAGTATGGAAAGGGGACCAAAATATTTCAACTCCCGTTTACTATTCATGGCCGTTGCCATGTATTTTCCCGATGTCCGCCATGTTGGCCGTGACTCGCCAACCCGATGTCCGCCTTGTTGGCCCATCCACTACCAACCCGATGTCCGGCCATGTTGGCCGTACACTTCCAACTCCGATGTCCGGCCATGTTGGCCGTGACACTTCCAACTCCGATGTCCGCCATGTTGGCCGTGACACATCAACCCGATAAAACGGCCATGTTGGCCGCCCACCGCCAACCCGAGTGTCCGGCCATGTTGGCCGGAATCCACTAACCGATGCCCAAGCCATGTTGGCCAGACATCGTCAACACATTGGCCAAGGGCCAATGTTCATTTTCCTACGCAACTAAGCTTTGGATGAAGCTTCATCTCAAAGCCATGGCGCATCTTTTTAGCATGCGCCATGCTAAAAACACTGAGGTGTTACATTATCACACCCTTTAAAGAATTTCGTCCCCGAAATTCAAAACCAAAACTATTGTGGACAATCTCTTCAAGTAGGTTCTTTGGTGGAATAGCTCCAAAGACCATTGCATTCAACGCACACCAAGCACAATCTGCTGCATGGCATGTGAGCCTTCCAGGAGGAATCGAGTGGAGCAACCCGGTTCTTGCCCAAATTCTACCGACCATCCGGTGGAGCATCTACAAATCACATCTAACGTGCCTTCACAGTTGGACCGTGGAAGTGAAGGAAGAATTTATATTCGAAAACTTGAGAAGTGCGCATTTGAACGCTATCTGTACGACCCAGCAGATCTAGCCATCGCGTATTATTACTTGGGGTAGGGTTACGTATTTTCCACGTATTCGCAGTCTAAGATGTTGTCAAGATTGTTGAGTGAGTGTCCAAAAAAAAGAAATTCTTATTGAGACGGCAAAAGTGATTGAAAATATATAAACGTTAATCCTAAGAGGAGAGGAAGTACAGAGACTTAAATAAATCCTGCCGACATGACATGACAAACTACTTGCAATCAGAAATTTAACGATATCGCACCATACGTAGACAGATCAAAATAGGAAAACACAACTTATACTTTTCTCTTTCTAACTTAACCTCGACTGACATATCAGTTTGACGTTAGGTGCAATGAGCGAAAAAAATGTCCAACTGAGTGGAGAAATTGGAACAGATTCTAATTCAAGTAAATTTGTTCGTTACATATCAAAGCTTTTGTAGCTGAATCCGAAGCCGTAAATAATAGCAAATAAAGGTTAATATTTTGAACTAAGATAAACATCTTCTGACTCTTTAAATTTTTATAACAATAGCTACATAAAAGCGCAGGAGTACCCGACTAAGACTAAGTCTTATGGGCTAGATTGGAGGTGCTAGATTAGCACTTAAGTGTTGCAATTCAAAAAAAAAAGTGTGGTAAAAAAGTTAACACTAGTTCTCTCTCCTACCAATTACTAGCATGTGAAGTAGCATGCTAGATAGTTACGCTGAATGATTCAGCGCTTGAAAAACTACCTTTTCGCGGAATGGTTCAAATTTGAGAGATTTATTTTGATCCGACAATTTTGAGATTTAAAGCGCCGAACCATTCAGTATTTGAGCTTGAATGGTTTAGCGCCTGGCGCGGAATGGTTCGGCCATTTGGCTGACATGGGATGCTAATCTAGCCGCTAGATTAGCACTCCCATAAGACTTAGGAGGTAGTCCGGACTGCTAATCTAGGTGCTAGACTAGCACCCCATAAGACTTAGTCTAACCAAAGGAGAAGGCATAATAGTTGCTAATCTGAGACTGGCTCAAAAAAACGATACACAGAAGAATATAAATTATCCAAATCAAGAATACAGCAAATTTATAAATTATCCAAATCGGGATATAACAAGTTTGAACAGCAGGGGAAGAAAAAAAAGAAAAGGAAATAAATAGTGACATGTGATAAATTTACTACAGGTAAAACTTCCAACAAGCAAGTATATTAAATGGAACAAATCTTGTATAGTTCTATTTCTTCCGACAACATCTGAAACTTGCTAAAGAAATGCAGGCTTATGCATCTTCAAAATTATTCAAATGATGTCAGGCTTACGCATATACAAATTTGCCAGCGGGAAAATTT
Source organism: Papaver armeniacum (assembly GCA_023531295.1). Classification (NCBI taxonomy): domain Eukaryota; kingdom Viridiplantae; phylum Streptophyta; class Magnoliopsida; order Ranunculales; family Papaveraceae; genus Papaver; species Papaver armeniacum. The sequence goes on from JAJJWW010018825.1 coordinate 269,303, forward strand.
TGCTGGGTGCTAATTATTCGGCAGAATATTGCACAACCCCTCATTTCAAAGTTTGTACCTAGTACTTTATGAGCTGCGTGTACCTCCTGCAATCCACTGCGGCACTACCAAACTCTACCGGATATTTGCTTCTGCGTTGTACCCTTGGTAGTGAACTCCTATCTCGCTCAAAGGCAGATTTCTGGTTCCTTAACACTTGTAACTCATCCTCTGCTGAGTGCAATGACTCCATCCTATTTTGTAGTTCTGAAATTTGTGCCTGAATGAACCAATCTGTCAGGAATTCAGCTTTTCAGCCATCCTAAATCAAATACAAATTAAAGAAGGAAACAACAAATGCAAAGAAACCTCCAAATTGACTCATCTTAATGTTTCAGCTTCTAGTTGACCTTTAACGGAGAGGAGTTCCTTTAAAAAGAAAAAGAAAATTCAGAAATGAGAGGCTAGAACACTGGACGGTAAAATTCATAAATGAGAATTCCTTTCAACCATCATATTTATAAACATGAAATAACAAATTGTACCTAGGATAGTTCTTTATAAGTATTGTTTATCTCAGCAGGATCATCCTTGAACTTGGAAGCTGCTGCAGGTGATTGAAAAATCTTAGACCTTGATAAGTCTTTGGGTTTGGTTCTCAATACATATACCTACAGTATATTGCCAGAAGAGAAACTTGGATCAATAACGGGAGCAGTAGCTTCAGTGACATGCATTGCCGAGTCATTGGGTACTCAAGCAGAGGAATGATGGCAATATAGATACCACCGAAACGCGTTATTGCCAGATAAACTTTAATCAAACATTCCTTTAGGTAAGACCTTTACTATATCGTGTACCTCATTGGTATATTTCCCGTAATCTCCGCTAAAAAGCTACCAGAACTTTCTCTCCATTTACTATTCCAAAGCAAACAGTCAGTCCCTACGAAACATCAACATCAAGATATTACAGTGTTGACTAGCCCTATTGACAACCTAAAAAAGCAACACAGCATATAAGAAACCTCCCTCGCAAGTGGATCATGTTGCTCTACACTAGTAACCACTGACCGTACAAGCTTCTGACATGCATGTTTAGCATGAGGGTATCCGAAACTCCTGCAAACAAGATTAATTTATTTTACAAACAGCTTCCAAAGTCTCTCAACTGTCGCAAATATCAAGGAAACAAACTGTCATTGATTATCATCTATACATATTAAGCTCATGATTCTAGCATCTTCTTTTGTTTTGTTATCTAACCAGGTGAGCTCTTGATCCCCTGAGGTTTCCTGCTCCTGGTTTATGGTTTTTCCGTCAATTAATTATTTACTAGTGTCTTGGTTTACTCTCCTTATTTGTTATATTGTTCTTTTAGCTTCACATTGTCTTCGTAACTAATGAAATCTTTCACATTTTCTGCAGAAATCAGTCAGGAAACGAGTTAAATGCGGAAGTGAGAAGAGCTCAAAGTATGGACAATAACTTCCGAGGAAGTCCTAAAAAGCTTTTAATGCACTGGTGTAAGGCTAACTGCTGACTGGTTCAAAACTTAGACTAAGTCTTATGGGGTGCTAGTCTAGCACCTAGATTAGCAGTCAGGACTACCTCCTAAGTCTTATGGGAGTGCTAATCTAGCAACTAGATTAGCAGTCCACGTCACCTATTATTTGAACCATTCGCGCCAAATATTTGAATGGTTCGTAGCTTTAAATCTCCGTCAGATCAAAAATAAATCTCTCGGTATTTGAACCATTCCGCGAAAAGGTAGTTTTTCAAGCCTGAATCATTCAACAGAACTATTTAGCATGCTACTTCACATGCTAGCAATTGGTAGGAGAGAGAACTAGTGTTAACTTTTTTGCCACACTTTTTTTTTTGAATTGCAACACTTAAGTGCTAATCTAGCACCTCCAATCTAGCCCATAAGACTTAGTCTTAGCCATTCAGCGGCAACTCACTGATGGACGATGAATTGCAGCTAAATGAGATCTTAGCTTATGTGACCATGTTTTTCCTTAAAATACATGTTCAGTTTGACTACATGACTACATTTTGATATTTATTCTTTGCTAACAATTTTAAATATTTGACTGTCGTTTGCGTATTCCAAATGTGATTCTCATATCTGTGTGTCTTCTGACTCTTCCCTAAATAAAACATCACTTAATTAAGAGGTATACAAGACCTATTCAATGTGGTTAAAAGTTGATTCTAAGTTTGTGATCCGTTTTAGGGTTTCCTAGGTTAAAATACCCCTGAATTACTCTCCAAGTAATTCTAGAAGTAGAGTTCTACAGTAGAGTTCTATTCCTAGAAGGTTACAAAAATAGAGAAAATTACTCGTTCTATGTATTACTAGTTTTAGCATAGTCCTAAACCTATAAATAGGCATCTAGAGTGCTTGTAGAGGACACGGCAGAAAACTAGAGGAATATTAACAGGAAACGAACCAAAGAGAAGAAACAATACCTAGGGTAGAAAATAAACCTAACAGGTAACATTGTAAGTTCTTCCCTAAACTCTGCTATGTTTTATTCTTCTTTGTTTAGCTATTCTCTATTTATTATATCGGGTCTAGAAACGGATCAGTGGTATCAGAGCTAGAAGGTAATTAAACAATGTTTCCGGCGATGAATGGAAGGGCTTCGATCCAAGGGTAACACAATACTACCATTAGATCCTGATATTGACAAAAGAAGAAGAGTTCCAGTTTCGTCATCCTCAAATCCACAAGACAAGAACATGGAAAAGTTAGAGGAAGATATGAAAATCGTAAAGAGTGATCTGGCAGAGATGAAATCAATGAAAGATGATCTAGCTACTTTAATAGAGAGGTTAAAAGATGTACAACCTACACAATCCAAGTCAACAGATGGTTATCATTCAGGACATAAACAGCCAGGTTTCGCTGACAATAATACACCATTCAAAGTGGAGGCAAGAATTGAAATCCATGCGTATTAAACCCTGAAAAGTTAGATGGATGGATCAAATCCTTGGAAGTTTATTTCAACACTAAGGGGCTCGGTGAGGAGCAAAGGATAAGTTTCGCTAGACTTAGACTAGAGGGTCATGCACTTATTTGGTGGGAAGCATATACGTCAGGTTTGGATACTTCAGTGACAACATGGTAGCAGTTTACAACGGCTATCGAAAATCAGTTCTACCCTATTGGTTATAGGGAGCGTTTACGCGAACGATGGCAGTATTTGTGTCAAGTAAAAGGGCAGAACGTGCAAGAATACACTACTGATTTTCGCAAGCAAGCTATAGCATTGAATGTGAACATGAGAGATCCAGAAACCATTGAGAAGTACAAAGGAGGATTACCTTTTGCTATAAGGACAGAGCTTGCTTTATTTCCAGTAACTGATATTGATGATGCCTGTAAGAAAGATATGTACATCGAGATGAAAAACCAACCTTTCGGAGCAAAGCAACCAAGAACCGGAGAAGGAGAGGTTCGGAAGATTTTCCAAAGAGAGGGGAGGAAGAATCATGTAGTTGCAAGCAAAAACAACCAATACTGTGAGAATTGCAAGACGGGTGCTGGAAATTGCATCCGGAGTTGAAACCAGCATGGTGGAAAGAACGCAAACAAGCTACCACAACCATCTGCAATGAAGAAGAGGAAGAGGAAGACGAGATAATTGATGGATCTTCACAAACTGATGGCAAGGTGGCAATGATGACAAGAAAGAGAGCAACAGCTGCGTTACAAGAAGGAGCAGTTGGTCCAATTTCGACACAGCTGGAATCAACCAAGGAAAAGTTATTTTGGGTGTATGCAAATATTGGAAAGACATCAGTTCTCACCTTATTTGATAGTGGATCCCAGCGTAACTTGATTTCCGAACAACTTGTGAAGAAGTTAAAGTTGAAGACCAAGCCACACCCTAAACCATACCCGTTAGGATGGTTAAAAAAGGATGTAGAATTGCAAGTGAATACAGAATGCACCTTTGAGTTTTCCATCGACGAAAAATTCATAGATCAGGTAACATGTGACGTAGTTCCATTAGATGTTTGTCATGTTATTTTTGGTAGTCCTTACCTATGGGACAGGGATGTAAGGTTCTTTCGACGTGAAAACATTTGGAGGCTGGATAAGGATGGAAAAGGTTTCCGAATTCTAGCTTCTAAAGAAAAGAAGAAACTCCAACTCTTAACTGCGCAACAAACCAAATATTTGGTAAATGCCTGACAGAAATTTGCATTACTTATGGTTCGACCAGTTGAAGAAAACCCATACGAGCATAAGCATGCAGGCAATTGGGAGTGCACTGAAATAGAAAAGAAAGAGTTACAACACTTGATGGAAGATTTTGCAGACATAATGCAATAACCCACGAAGTTACCACCAAAACGTCAGGTGGAACATGAAATCCAGTTACAATCGGATGCTCCTGTACCGAATGTTGGACTTTATCGACAATCGATTATGGAGTCAGATGAAGTTAAAAGGCAGGTACAAAAACCCTTAGATAAAGGGTTGATTCGACCAAGTTCATCACCAGAAGGGTCTCCAATTATACTGGTGCCAAAGAAAGATGGAGAATGGCGCATGTGTATTGATTATCATGCACTCGATAAAAATCACTATTAAGAATAGATACCCTCTGCCATGTATTGATGACTTGTTCGATCAACTAAAACATGCTAAATACTACAGCAAGATAGACTTGAAATAGGGATATCATCAAGTTCGTATGAGAGAAGAAGATGTTTGGAAGACTGCGCTTAAAACTAAACAAGGGCTTTTTGAGTGGTTAGTTATGCCTTTCGGGTTAACAAATGCTCCAGCAACTTTCATGCGGCTAATGAATGAAGCTCTAAGGCCAATGCTAGATAAGTTTGCAATGGTGTTCCTAGATGACATATTGATATACAATCAAACATGGGAAGAACACCTTTCACATCTGAAAACAGTTTTACAACTGCTCCAGTCTTCACAGTTGAAGTTGAATATGAAGAAGTGTGAGTTTGCTAAAAAATCAGTGCACTATCTAGGGCACATAGTAGGCAATGGGGAGATTCGAATTGACCCAAGTAAAGTGTCTGATATAAGAGATTGGTCACCACCAACAACACAAACAGAACTGCGTAGTTTTATCGGACCAACACAATACTTGAGAAAATTTATCAAGAATTACTCAGGTATAACAGCACCATTATTACGATTATTATCTACGGACAAGGCTATCACATGGGGATTGAAATAGAAAGAAGCATTCAAAGAGTTGAAAGAGAAGGTATGTGAAGCACCAGTTCTCACCCTCCCTAACATGCGCTTGCCATTTGAGGTGGAAACCGATGCATTAGGTTATGCGATGGGAGCTATTCTACTACAAGGAGGTAAACTCGTATGCTATCATTCTGAATTATTTTCCGGAGCCATTCTAAATTATCCGACTTATGACAAGGAGTTATATGCAATAGTTCAAGCTATCAAAAAGTGGTGACACTATTTGTGGGGAAAAGTGACAGTTATTCATACTGACCATGAACCTTTGAAGTATCTACATACACAAAGAAAGCTCCAACAAACAAGGCACTTCAAATGGATGGGTTACCTGCAACAATATAGGTTGTTGATCAAGTATAAGAAAGGGATGACAAACAAACTAGCTGACTTTCTCTCAAGACCCCCATCCAAGATAGCTGCTGTTGTGATGCAAATGCAACCAACGGGAATAGAATCATATAAGGAGAACTACATGGAAGAGGCTGAGTTCCAGGAATTTTTTATGACCAAAGGTGGAAGTGGGACGAAAAATCATGGTTACCATGTGGAGGATGGACTGCTGTATAAAGAAGACAAGTTGTGCATTCCAAAACAGCATCGACTCTCATTAATTCGTGAAGCACACACCTCACTGGTAGCAGGACATTTCGGCGTCAAGAAGAAACTTGCAAATATGCAACGCCATGTCCATTGGCCGAGTATGACTGCCGATACAGAAAGGTTTGTCAAAGGATGCAAAATTTGTTGCACAAGCAAGCCTAGTAACCGAAAACTTGGACTTTACACCCCATTACCAGTTCCAACCAGGTCGTGGGAGAGTATATCAATGGATTTCATCGGTGGTTTAGCAACTACAAAAAAAAGGTAATGACTATGTCTTTGTCGTAGTAGATCGTTTCAGCAAAATGGCAGTTATGATCCCATGTAAAAAGACAATTACAGCGGAAGGAGCAGCACAAGAATTCTTCCAAAATATTTTTGTTCACTTTGGCTTACCAGCAAGTATCATCAGTGATAGAGATACTAGGTTTTTAAGCCGTTTCTGGAAGAGTTTATGGGGCCTGTTGGATACAACATTGAAAAGATCTACTACGTTTCATCCCCAAACGGATGGGAAAACCGAGGTGGTCAACCGCACTATTGTTCAGCTACTGCGAGGGTTTAATCAACAAAGGCCGCGAAGCTGGGATGAGAATCTACCGTACGTCCAATACTCCTACAACAGAGCTTTGCATAGTTCTACCAGCAAAACACCATTTGAGATATGCTATGGGTTTGTACCACAGTCTCCGTTTGATTTAATATTCAGTAGACCAGAACATACGGAAAATGAAAGGACAAAAGATGCTACTGCAATGAAGTTTATTCAGCGGATTCAACAGATTCATGAAAAGGTTCGTGGAAATCTTGAGAAAACACAAGCACAGTACAAGCAACAACATGATAAGCATCGAACATAACATACTTTTCAAGTTGGTGATCTTGGCTGGTTAGCTATTGGGAAAAATCGTTTACAAGGGCCCCAAAAGAAGTTGAAACCTATACGGTATGGTCCATTTCGAATTCTGGAGCAATATGGGGGGCCCACCTCTTGGTTCAATGCTTTTGAGGGACCAAAAGCCTCCTAATGGGGGAGGTCTGATCCGTTTTAGGGTTTAGGGCCCATTAGAATACCCTATTCCTAGGTTAAAATACCCCTGAATTACTCTCCAAGTAATTCTAGAAGTAGAGTTCTATTCCTAGAAGGTTACAAAAATAGAGAAAATTACTCGTTCTGTGTATTACTAGTTTTAGCATAGTCCTAAACCTATAAATAGGCATTGATGAGTGCCAAATAGTGCATATTTATACACCTTTTTATTGGCATTTTACTCATCTTTTGTGCTCAAGAATCAGATATTATCCCAGATTCTGTATTTTCTTTGTTTTCAAGAATAAATATTTGTATTAATTAATTTTGTGTTTTTAGGTAATAAATAAAGCTCGGAGAACGAGAGCCAAAGGAGGAGAGAATTGGAGTCGAGCATCTATGGAGCAGAGATAGCCCAAGCAACCCAACAAGTAAAGAACTCATCTAAAAGACATGGGCTTGAGCTAGACCCGACCCGCGACCCGGATCCGAGCCCGTACACTCCAAGCCGTTGAGATTTCGTTCTCCCACATCCAACGGTCGCTGCCTCCACGCGCATCGAAGTTCGCCGCTCCCGTGCAACACCGAGATCATGCCAAAACCGCATACCACCCCGAGCCGTGCGATCTTCCATCCTATGCATCCTACGCTCGCTGCGCCTTCCTCATCGAGCTTTGATGTAACCGCTTCACAGCATAGCCCCTATATAAACCCCAAAGGCTAACCCTAAACTCATTTCTTCTCCCTCACCCCGACAGAGAGCAGAGCTCTGCAAAACCCATCTCCCGACCGAACTCCACAGACACCACCTCCATCTCCTGCCACAGCCGATTCCGCCACCTCCATCACCAACTCCATCAGAGCAGCCACCTACTCCCACTCCTTAGGTCTAGATATCTCTTTTGTAGTTTCTACCAACCCTAGAAACTAAATCGAGATAACTAGAACTAGGGTATTCAACCAACAACCCCACATGGAGCTCGAAGCCGAAGTGACAAGAGGAGAAGCAATTCAGAGTATGGGTTGCATTTAATTTCTGTTTTAAAAAGTAATTTAGGGTTTGGTTTGTTGAATGCATTGCATGTATAAATAGAGATGAATGGTGTTGTTAGGAGGTATGCACAGGCTAGTGATGCTTCAATTTAGATTTAATTTGTGTATTTTTGTTATTTTCATGTTCTAATTAATTTGTTAGGGTTTCATTGAAACCCTAATTCCCGATTATGATTTCAATTTTGTTGAATTATCCTTGCATGCTTAAACTATAATTATACTTTCAATTTTAGCACCCAATGCCTTTCTTTCACAATGCATGCCAAGTATGCATTGTAGTCGTGGTATAAAGATGTTGTGTGTTTGCAGCTTAATCTTTAGAACCAAAAACTAATTCCCTTGATTAGTTGTGCTTGATTAGACAACTAGTTCTCGGGTTAGTACCTTAGCTGAACATTGAAGTATTACAAGGTGAAACTTCTTAGTTAAGTGGTGGAATTGACACCCTATCCTTAATTGCCATAGAAACAAGGAGCTCAACTTGGTTGAACACATACTAAGAATTAGAGGTGAATTTGATAACCCTAGCATCCCTTTACTCTCACTGTTTATATTTCATTTTTAGTTTAGAGTCACTACTTAGCTCAACCTTAGCCGTACCGGCACATTATCACCGTTGTCACTCATACTCACCGAAATTCGTTAGCCAAGCTTTAGATCACACATAACACCTCCTCGTCTCGTGGTTCGACCCGTACTCTGCCGCGTCTCCGATGGACGTCGTGCACTTGCGGTTTATAACACGTAGGCCATAATATTTACACATTCCGAGGCCTACCAAGTTTTTGGCGCCGTTGCCGGGGACTTGGCGTGTGCCCTGTGACTTTTGGCTCGACTTAACTGTCTTTCAATCCATCCCTGTACATACTTGCACTTGCTGTGTTAATTATTGTCTTCCTTCACTAAATTTCAATATTCCCTGTATATATGTGTTAGACTTTGTCTTGCTTCCATGCCATTTTAGTTGTAGCTTAGCTTAACTTTACATATATCTGCATCTTTTGTATTTTCTTATAAGCATCAAGTTCTTGTAGTTTCTTTCATTTACAGCTTCTCTCATTTGTAGTCTACTTGCATATGCTCTGCACTTGTTTTCTTGCATCTCAGTTCATCATTGTTTTCTTGTGTTAGCTATAACTAGCATCATTGTTTTCTTGCATTCTCACCTGATTTCTCATTGCATCATTGTTCATTCAGTGTGTTATTGCTCATTGCATTTTGCATTTTGTTCATTCATTGTTCATTGCTCAGTTCTCAGTCCAAGATACTCTCAGTGCATTTGTAAAACTTCTTTCATCTTAGCTGTGCACCTTAGTGTGTCTTGATATGTGCAACCAGAGAACTGATCTTCTGTGTTGAGTAGCGAGTGCTTGTTTGTGCTACCCGTCTCTTGTGCAAGCCAACCCAAGAAGGGATAGAAGCCCGAACTTGAGGTAAGATTGAATTGCCCTGTGGACACCGAATGCATGCTTGAACCCCGCAAATACCCCGAATCGGCTCAATTACCCATTGTGTTGTTTGACCATTGTGTTAAAAGCCAGACCTTGCTCACTTGTTAGCCCCTTAAGCTGCTAGTTTGAGCCAAGTGTGAACCTTTGAACAATTGAGCCAAGATCGTGAGGAAGTGCATAACCTAGCCGACCTCGAATCGCAATCTGTGTTCTACTCAAGCCCCCGTAGTTTGTGAGGAAACACTTAGGTAGCCAGGCTAGGTAAAAACCAAGAGCATCAATTACCTCTGTTGTTTGCCTTTGCATCTGAATAGCATACCTGTGATATCATAGCATCTGAATGAATATTGAGCAACATGTGTAAGCATTGTCATCTGCCCTTGCCTTGTGTGATCCTGTAAGCCTTCTGTGTTGTGTTGAATGCCAGACCTCACTCGCCTAGCTACCCTGCTCCCTTGCTAGCCCCTGCAGCTACAAGTTTGAAGCTCCACCCCCATGAAGCTGTTGAGCCAATTTATTGTCAATATTTGCATGCTTGTGTGAGATCCGTGTATTGCTATCATGTGCCTTGTGAGCTTGAGCAGCAAGTACCATTATGCATGCTAGAGTGGTTTGAAATCAACTGAGTGAATCAAAGACCTTTTGTGAGTTGAAATCAACTGAAGTCAACTGGATGAGTTGATACCACAACCCCGTTGATCCCGCCACCCTTAAGCATAGCTCGTAGAAACCAAGTCTCAGACCCACCCCCTGTTGATGACTTGTATGAGCTTAACTCCACACGACCCCCGTGGCCGAGCCTTGGCTAAATTGTGTTGTCTTTGTCTTTGCCCGGTATTGTGATATTTTGGAGAATTAGTGTCTCCCTGTGTTGATAGGCTACCTTTTGCTGTGTGCTCTGTGTTGCTCTAAGCACATTGGGCTTAAACCTGCCCTGCACAAGTTGTGTGTGTTCTTTCACCACCCTGAGCACAACTCCACCCCCTGGGTTTGTGAGTTGAAGCTGTGAGTTTGAACCACAACCGAGGTTTCCAAGTTTGCATGCTTGAGACCTTGTGTGAGACATCTCGCACCCCGCCGTGACTCAGTTGAGCTTGGTGAAAGACCTGTGAATCTGTGTGGTCTGTGAGCCAACCTGTTGACCCCCTTGCATAGCCTGTGTAAGCCTGCTAAGCTTGCCCTGCCCAAGTTGTGCTGTGCTGAGAGCTGCCAATTTTTGTTGTGTCTTTGTGTTCTCGTGAGCCGCCAATTCGTGCCTTACCAGCCGTGCACACGGCCGGTGCTCCGAGTTGCCAAACTCGCACATAACTTGCCCCGTGCCCCACCATTTAAACCACATAAACGGGCTAGAAACCGGTTTCACCGAGTCACACCATCCGGGGGCTGCTTTAGGCTAAAACCACAAACCGGGCCGCACATAGCGTAAGCCCAACTACTAGATCGAACCCTTAAACAGCCAAGCCCATATCAATCGAGCTGTTGGGCTGTCTCGCAAGCAAACCGAAGCCCACAACCACTAGGCCCTACTATGCATCCGGGCTCTACTGGCCGTAATTTGCAGTTCACACGTGTCTGGGCCGCTTCTACCTAACCCGGCTCTCGCTCTTTCGGGCTTAAACTAAACTAAGCCCACATCTGCTGGGCTGTGCAGTTTCACAAATCCTGGGCTTCAAACAACAAATCCCAAACAAACCAAAACTCACTAAAACCAAATTGAGCCCACAGCAACCTGGGCTTCCCACATAAACCAAAGCTCCCAACAAACCAAATGAAACCCATTTAAACCAAACAAAACCCACATAAACCAAACTAGACTTTGAGTTCAATTTGAGTTGATAAATCATGTCAGGATTTTGGTCTGCATCTGGGGATGGAAATAAATCCCTTAGAGAGCGTTCTTACGGGCACGCTTCACAGGATGAACTCCCCACATACCATGGTGATTTTAGGGAATACTATGAGCCTTCTCAGGGCCCTGACTTCACATACCCTAATCACTATGAGCACATGCATCATCCACCACAGGTTGAAAATGAACACTTTCCTCATACCCAGTCATCACTTCTAGATCAATTAGAAGCTCAAGTTTCTGCTTTAGAAAGGCAATTACATGAGAAGTCTGTCAAATCTAATCCCCCTAGGCACTATGAAATGTATACTTGTACCTTATGTGGTAGCTTAGACCACCCTGCTGAAAACTGCTACATTTTACATGAGTTTAGGCAGTCTAGGGAAAGCCATGATAATCAAATGTACGAATTGCCTAGAAGTGACCATGACCATGCACACATGCATCATTCACCACAGTGGGGAGATGAACAATTTTATACTCCCCCAACTCCTAGTTTGCAATCAATAATGGAAACACTCATGGAGCAAAATGCTAGGCTTGAAATGAATGCAATGCATGACCATCCACATAGCAATATGTTTGAACTTCCCTTCTCTAGTGAACCTCATGCACAACCATACAATGAATATCCATATGAGGAATGCATACCCACTAGTGAAGACTCTCCTTCAATAGAACAACTCAAGATGATTCTTCAAAGGAACCTAATTGAGTTACAAAATGATAGGATTGAAAATAGTGTTTCTAGTCTTACTCATGCAACTAACATTGAATATAAACCTAATCCAGAGGTAGATGAGTACACTAAAAATACTACAATTTTGAATGGAGAGATGAATTTTTGCTATGATGATGATGATGAATATGAAGAGCATGTGTATTTTGAAAATGTAATAGAATCTTTAGGTTCAGAGACATTAAGTGTCTCTTCTGTGAACCCCATGAATGATGATTCTTCTAATATTCATATATGTGATGATGATGTGGAACCTGTACAATTATCCTGTGAAAATGAACATGATTTACCCTCTTTTGACTTTAGGAAAGTGTGTGATGGTACAAATGATTTTAAAAATGAAAACAACTTAGATGTACCTAACCTCTTGATGAGTGCCAAATATTGCATTGTTATACACCTTTTTATTGGCATTTTACTCATCTTTTGCGCTTAGGAATCAGATATTATCCCAGATTCTGTGTTTTCTTTGTTTTCAAGAATAAATATTTGTACTAATTAATTTTGTGTTTTTAGGTAATAAATAAAGCTCGGAGAAACTGAGGAGCCAAAGAGCGAAGAATTGGAGTCGAGCATCTATGGAGCGCGAAAGCCAAAGCGCGCGCGCAATGTTGCAACCCAACAAGTAGCAACTCATCTACAAGACATGGGCTTGAGCTAGACCCGACCCGTGACCCGGATCCAAGCCCGTCCACTCCAAGCCGTTGTGATCTCTCTCATCCACATCCTACGGTCGCTACAGCCTCCTCATCAACCCTCGATGCACTCGCTCAACACCAAAATAGCCCAACTCCCCCTCAGCCGTTCAGATTTCCCTTAGCTCCATCCGACGCTCGCTCCAACCTTCACATCAACTCCTGATGCACCCGCCTCACAACACAGCCCATATATAAACCCCCATCACCAAACCCTAATCTCATTCTTCTCCTTCTCACCCGACAACCATCACACCCATTCTTCTGTTCTCCCCCGACCAAAAATGGCAGAGCCATCTCCTCCTTCGTTTCTCTCACCACCCGTACCAGCCTCAGCTCCCAACGCCAGCAGCACATCAGTCATCTCTTCCGACACCCCTATTTCTAGTTATCTCTCTCTTATAGCTTCTCTTCCCAAGAGGCTATGTGAGAGATAAATGGAATTAGGGTTTACCCTTGCATGCGACACTGAGCCGAAGAAACGGAAGAGAGAGGTTTGGGTGTTTGTGAATTGTTGTTTCTGAGTATATTTTGAGATATAAATTGTGGTTTTGATGTAAGAGAAAGGGTAGCATGTTTTAGGGTTTTAATTTCTGCAACTTTAATTTGAATTTCATTTTTACTATTACATCATGTTCTAAACACTTAAGCTAGGGTGTAATGAAACCCTCGATTTACATATGAAGCAAGTAAATTATCAAGTTGTTCTTAATGTTTTTATTGCTTAGGAAAGTAGTGATTTAGTGAGTTGAACTCGCCTGTGATCACCTGGGTGCGTAATAAGACCCGGTGATGCTAGGGGTAGTCAAGGTGAATTAGGTTATCTTCTATCCAACTAAGGTCTTCAAGGGAAGACAATAGAACAAGGTGAAAATTCACATTGCATTTAGTACAAGATCGAGGGTGGAGTTAAACACCCTAGTGCCACAACAACATTAGTTCCAACACCCGTATTCATCATTGCCTTAGTTTAGATTCAAATAACATCAACCTAGTCTTATCGACACACAACAACCCATTTGTCTTTGCATTATCATCGAGAATCAATAGTGAGCGTTAGATTAGCTTAACAAAGACACACCACTTCTCTGTGGATCGACGTGCTTGCCACGCCTCCAATAGGCCCGTGCACTTGCAAGTAAGACGTAGGAAAAGCTTCTTTGAGCTCCTAACAAGTTTTTTGGCGCCGTTGCGTGGGATTTGGTAGTGTGCCCTGTTGATCTTTAACTTGCTTTAACTGATTTTCAGTCTTCCATTGTATATATGCTTTACAATATGTGCTCTTTTGCACTGATTTGTTGTAACGTAGCTTAACTCTTGATTTTTGCATAGCATCTATAGCATCTGTAGCTTAGTTTAAATATCATTTTTGCATTAGCCTGCCATAGCATCTGTAGCTTAACTCTTAGCTTAATTCACTTACATTTGCATTTATCATCCCCTGTAACTCATCTGTGTCATTAGCCTTTGCAGCTTACAGTCATAAGCCCTGTACTTTTCACTTCTTTTTGCCAGACTTTGCTCATCTGCATCATCATCTCTATACCTTCACCGTCATCTTTTGCTCGTAGTCGGTGTAGCACTAGTGTTTTCTTGTCTTGATTGAGCATTATTGAGCACTGAAGCTTGCTGCTGAGTTACAGGTACAAGTTGTGCATCAGCTGAGCTAACCCAAGGAGGAAAGAACAAGGAGCAGCAAAAACAAAGGGTGGAATTGCCTAAACCAAGTTTTTATACTGGTGGTAATGTGTTTCTATCCTTGCTCTGATTTAGCATGCCTGCTTTGTTAATGGTCTGTTGAAGCTCACTTTGAGTCATTGCTCTGTGAGTGCTGTAGCCTTGCTAGCCCTCTGAAGCTGCAAGTGTGAGCCATTGAGCAATTGAGCCAGCATCTGAGCCTGTGCTATGTACCCTGAGCATAATTGCCTGCCATGTGAGCTCTGCAATTGTTAGTATCCATGATCTTTTGAATTGCTCTGTCACATGTGCTTTTTGAAGATAGCCTAGAAATAACCATTGAATGTACCTTGATTTCTCTTGAGCCTTTCCCATTGTAGGCCGTGAGGCTTGAATAACAATTCTGTAGCTCTGTATTGCCTTGCTTTGTCTGTTCTACAACAAACCCTGAGCTTTGAGTTTGACATCAACTCAGAATCTGAGTGAGTTGATACCACAAACTCAACTGAGCCAGTTGACAAGCATCTTTTTCTGTGCACCTTTGAGCCATGAGTTCAACTCCAGCTCCCTGAAGCTGAGAGTTTGAGCACAAACCTGGGCTGGTGATAATTGAATGATAAGAGTCTGAGATAATTGAATAAGGTTGTTGCCACCTGAGCATGCTGTGAATTTTTATAACCTGCTGATATCTGTGCATTCCTGTGTGTTTGATCTTCAACAACTGAGGTCAACTGACCCAGTTGACATTATCTGTGATAGCATCATTTGTGTGATCTTGTGGTTTGTAAATGAGTGGTAAATAACAAGAGTAGTGATAGCAGTTAGTTGTCTTTCAAATACACAACCTGCACATGCTTCACCCTGAGTGAGCACAACCATACCCCTGTGCACATCACACAATTTTTGTTGAATTTTCAGTGCACAAGCTGTGCTGTGTTTTCTTTTCAGAATCTGTGCATTGGTTGCTCAGTACACCTTACCCAAGTGGTGTTTTTCTTTGCTCTAAGCTGTTGCACTTAAACCTGCATCGCTCTGTGCTGAGCTGAACTCACAGCTGTGCTGTGACCACCTAACCAGTGCTGGATCTAGGCTGTGTTGGGCAAACTAGCCAAGTTGTGTTTAAGGACTGCCAGTGCATTTGCTTTGCCGTGTCCGAACTTGTGTTGCTGTTTTGCTCTGTGTTTAAGCTAGAGTGCACAGGTCTTGCATCATCTTGCCAATCCTTGCACAAAAGCAACCTGTGCATAAACCCTAAAACCCATACACCTAGATTGTCAACCTGTGACCAGCCAGTGCTGAGTTGATAACCCAAGCTGCACTGATCTGTGCAACATAATCATCTGGGCTGAGCATATCCAAAACCCAGTTACACTCTCAATTTCAGCCCACATATCTTGGCCTTCACTGCTGGGCTGCATAAACCCAACCTGGGCCGAACCCTTAATAGCTAAGCCCACAACACCACACTTTTTGGGCTGTGCACTTCAGCTGAGCCCAATCACCTGGGTCGTGCAAACAACCCAAACAACACACCTTTTGGGCTGAAATACACCTTTCAGCTGGGCTCTACAACATCAATAACCAAATCCTTGGGCTTGCGTCTTGTGTTAGTGGGTTATTTTTGAGTTTTTGTTTTTCTGTGTTGAACTTGTTTGTGTGTTAACATGCTAGAGGCGCGTGCTAGGCTATGATTGTGTCTTTTAGAGACCAAACAAATCGACTAGTTAGAATCCGCCCGGACGAAATCGTAAGCATACCCAGTTCTTCAACAGAAAGCCCAATTTCAACAGAAGGTCCATCCGAATCAGAAACCATGGGTGATGAACAAAACCAACCCCGTAGTCTCAAGGACTACATGTACCCAACTAGGGCAAGCCAGCCCTCTTGCATCATTCTACCACCGATCTTTGGTCGGTTTGAAGCGAAAGCAAGCACCATTCACATGCTTCCCGTGTTTAGAGGGGTCAATCTTTGAGAACCCCTACCATCACGTGAGAGATTTTGAGGATATTTGTGGGACTCTGCGTTTTAACCAAATGCCGGAGGAGTCCCTCAAACCGAGATTGTTTCCTTTTTCTCTCGAAAGACAAAGCCAAGTCTTGGCTACATGCCCTACAACCCACAGTCCATTAGAACTGGGATGACCTCACAAAAGAGTTTTTCAAAAAGTTTTTCCCAAACCATAAGACGGCGACAATTCGCCAAATTCTTAATGGTTTTGTGCAATTAGAAGACGAAACTCTAGCGAAATACTTGGAGAGATTCAATGAATTATTACTCCAATGTCCTCACCATGGTTTTGAAAAATGGAGACTCGTGCAAATATTGTATGAGGGTCTAGATGTTAGCACCCGAACCACAGTCGAGTCAATGTGCAATGGTGCATTTATTGACAAGAGTGCTGATGATGCTTGACTTTCTTAATCGAAGTCGCTGAAAAGACTCAACAGTGGGAATCCATTCGAGAACCGAAACGGACTACCCCTGCACAAAATGTTCATAGAATAGAGTCTGACTTTGAGGGAAATGCAAAAATGGCTTCTTTGGTCACGGAGAATAGAAGTGCTTGAGTTGGAAAAGAATGTAAAATCTAATGCCCCTACTCTCCGTGACCAAATTGATATAGCCACTTGTGCCGCATGCCATAGTTCGACCACCTAGTGGACAGGCTGTCCGCATTTACATGCATTTCAAGAGTCCAAGTCCTAGCAAGCCAATGCACTATACCGAGACAAGAGAACAACCCTTATTCTCAAACCTACAACCCGGGGTGGAGGAATCACCCTAACTTCTCATGGTCCAAGGGACTGTACAAGGGGACCAACACATAACAACCAAGCATACTCATATCCTAGAAACCCCCAAGTACAACCACCCCTCGGTACCAGCCAGAGAAGAAGACTAGCTTGGAAGATTTGTGTCATTACGTTGACCCAAGGTCTTTCAAAACTTGAGAAAACCACCGACCAACGTCTCACAAACCTAGATCTTAAGATAGGTCAAATCGTGATGCATTGAATGAGAGAGAGAAAGGCAAGTTTCCTAGTCAACCCCTACAAAATCCAAAGAATGTGTTTCAAGCGAGGCTCCTCTACCTGCAATGAAACTTCGCATAGTCAAGCGAATCTTGTCACCACTCTCCGTAGTGGTAGAATTGTTGAGAACCATGTAGGTGTACCACCTTCAAGCGAGTCTACATCAGACTCCCAAGTACACACAACACCAGGAAACATCTACTTTGTAGAGAAAGAATCGAGCCCATTGAGAAAACCAAGAGTCCTACTAATATGGATGTTCCTGTGCCGAGTCATGTACCCTGTTGCTCCATTTCCACAACGGTTGGTGCAACAGAAGGGGGGTAACCATTACAATGAGATTTTGGAAATGTTCAAGAGGGTTAACATAAACATTCCATTTCTCGAAGCAATTAGACAAATACCCACCTATGCTAAGTTTTTTGAAGGATTTGTGCACACAAAAGCGTAAGCTTCATGTGCATAAACATGCCTTTCTCACTGAGCAAGTGAGCTCCATAATCCAAAACAAGATTCCACCTAAGTTTAGAGACCCAGGTAGTCCAACGATTACATGCAACATAGGCGACCACACGGTCGAAAAGGCGCTACTAGACTTAGGAGCCGGTGTGAATCTATTGCCATACTGTGTATGTGCAATTGGGCCTTGGGGAGTCAAGCCCACACCATTACGCTACGATTAGCGGACAGATCCGTGAGAATCCCCCGTGGTATCATTGAAGATGTGTTAATCAAGGTTGATAAATTCTTCTTTCCTGTAGACTTCATCGTCTTAGACACTCAACCCGTGCAAAACCCAAGTAATCACATTCCTGTGATTCTAGGACGTCCTTTCCTGGCGACGTCCAATGCCATCATCAATTGTCGTAATGGTGTGTTGAAATTGTCCTTTGGTAACATGACCGTAGAGCTGAATGTTTTTAACACTAGTCAACAACCCATTGATTGCGATGATACCGATTTGCATGAGATTAACATGATCGAGAGTCTGATCCAAGACTCTTTGCCCGACATTTTGTCAATGGACCCTTTGCAAGCCTGTTTAGATAACTTTGACTTAGATCTCTTTGAGTCTAAGTACATTGGTGAAATTAACTCGTTGCTTGAATCGGTCCCACCCATGGATATTGCTAAATGGCAGAATGCAGTGGAACCACTTCCACTATCTGATACCACATCTGCCCCACCTCTTGATACACCACCTAAGCTTGATTTGAAACCATTACCTGATACCTTGAAGTACGCTTTCTTAGGTCCTTCTGACACTTTACCTGTGATTATTGCATCATGTCTAGACTCGGAACAGGAAAGTAGACTCTTAGAAGTACTTCAAGAACATAAAGGAGCCTTAGGTTGGACCATCTCCGATCTTAAGGGTATAAGTCCCACAATTTGCATGCATCACATAAACCTTGAGGAGAACACTAAACCATCTAGGGAAATGCAAAGGAGACTTAATCCCAACATGAGAGATGTTGTCAAGGGTGAGATCTTGAAACTGCTCGATGCGGGTATCATTTACCCAGACACGATAGCAGGTGGGTCAGCCCCATTCGGGTAGTACCCAAGAAGTCTGGCATTATTGTATTTCAAAATGAGATGAACGAACTTGTCCCCACCCGTGTGACCACAGGTTGGCGAGTTTGTATTGATTATAGAAAACTGAACACAGTCACCAAGAAAGACCACTTTCCCCTTCCCTTCATTGACCAAATGCTGGAAAGGTTAGCAAAACATAGTCACTACTGCTTCTTAGATGGCTATTCTGGCTACAACCAAATCCACATAGCACCCGAAGACCAACAAAAGACCACATTTGCATGTCCTTATGGAACTTTTGCTTATAGTCGTATGCCTTTTGGGCTGTGCAATGCACCCGCTACTTTTCAACGTTGCATGATGAGCATTTTTTCCGACATGGTAGATAAGTTCCTTGAGATTTTTATGGATGATTTTTATGTGTTTGGGTCTTCATTTGATGAGTGTTTGCATCATCTCACATGTGTGCTTGATTAGGTGTAAGGAGAAGAATTTGGTCTTGAATTGGGAAAAATGTCATTTCATGGTTAACTCGGGCATTGTTCTAGGGCATATTATCTCGGAAAAAGGCATAGAAGTAGACAAAGCCAAGGTAGATCTCATTCAACAGCTTGCCTCAACCTCGTTCTGTGAGGGACATCAGATCATTTCTAGGCCATGCGGGTTTTTACCGCCGATTCATCAAAGACTTTAGTAAAATTTCACGACCTTTGTGCATCTTCTTGCAAAAGATGTTGCATTTGTCTTTGATGATGCTTGTAAGGAAGCATGGGAGCAATCAAGGCTCTCCTTACATCCGCCCTATAGTCGGACCCCCGATTGGTCATTACCATTTGAGATTATGTGTGATGCGTCGACTATCTTTAGGAGCCGTTTCTAGGCCAAAGAGTAGACAAACTCCCTTATGTGATCTACTATGCTAGTAAAACACTTAATGATGCTCAATCGAATTATTCCACAACCGAGAAAGAGTTGCTAGTTTGTTGTGTTTGCATTAGATAAGTTTAGATCTTATTTGATAGGATCTAAGGTCATCATTTATTCTGATCATGCTGCATTGAGATATCTTTTGTCAAAGAAAGATGCTAAGGCTCGTCTAATTCGATGGATACTCTTGCTACAAGAGTTTGACCTCGAAATTCGAGATAAGAAAGGGTCGAGAGAATGTTGTGGCGAGATCACTTGTCTAGGTTGAATGTTGAATCTGGCGATGAGTCTCGTGTTAATTAGGGAATCATTCCCCGATGAGCAATTGATGCTTGTGTACGAAATGCCATGGTTTTCTGGTATTGTCAACTACCTTGCTACGGGTAGAATGCCCTTTCATTGGTCTAAACAAGACCGTTCTAAATTCTTGGTGAAGTTAAACACTTCCTTTGGGATGACCCATATTTGTTTAAGTTTGCGCAAGACAAAATCATTAGGAGATGTGTCCCCAATTCTGAACAAAGGGACGTCATCTCTTTCTGTCATGACCATGCATGTGGAGGCCACTTTAGTGCCAAGAAAACCGCTGCAAAGATCTTGCAAAGCGGTTTCTATTGGCCAACACTGTTTAAGGATTGCCATGCATTTTGTGTTGCTTGTGACCGATGCCAGAAATTAGGAAGTATCTCTAGGAGAAACATGATGCCCTTACAACCCATATTGATTGTTGAGCTGTTTGATGTCTGGGGCATTGATTTCATGGGTCCATTTACGAATTCTGAAGGTAAGTTATACATCCTTGTAGCTGTCGATTATGTCTCTAAGTGGGTAGAGGCCATTGCATCCAAAACCAACGACCATAAAGTTGTTCTTTCCTTTCTTAAGGAGAACATTTTCTCCCGTTTTGGAACCCCTAGGGCAATAATCAGTGATGGAGGTAGTCATTTCTGCAATAGACCCTTTGAATCACTAGTGCGCAAGTATGGAATCACTCACAAGGTCGCAACACCTTACCATCCTCAAACCAGTGGCCAAGTAGAAGTTTCTAATAGGGAAATTAAGCATATCCTTGAGAAGACCGTTAATCCTTCTAGGAAAGATTGGTCTCTGCGCCTAAACGATTCTTTATGGGCCTATAGAACTGCCTACAAGACTCCCATTGGGATGTCTCCTTACAGACTTGTGTACGGAAAAGCATGTCATCTACCTGTTGAGTTAGAACACCGTGCATCTTTGGGTTTGTGAAGAAGTTGAACTTTGATCTTGATAAGGAAAGTGGAACCGTAGAAAACTTCAACTCAATGAGTTAGAAGAATTGAGAAACGATGCATATGATAGTGCCAAAACGTACAAACATAGGATGAAAGTGTTTCACGACAAGCGCATTCTGCGCAAATCTTTCACCCCGGGTCAGAAAGTTTTATTGTACAACACTAGATTGCATTTGTTTCCAGGGAAGTTACGTTCTCGATGGTCAGGACCATTCTTGGTACGTACCGTTTTTCCCCATGGAGCTGTAGAAGTTGAAAACCCAGCAAACAAGAACATTTTCAAGGTCAATGGTGGAGATTGAAACCATTTATGGAGCATCTTCCACCGTGAAGTTGAGACCGTTGACTTGGAAGACCCCATCTATGTGGACTGATCTAGTTCACTTGTGTACATACTTATGGACTAAAAATCCATCATCTTTCCCTTTTCTTTTTCTTTTTGCATAATTTTGATGTGTGCTAACCAACCTTTTTGTCTTGCGCTCGTGATTGTTTGCTTTCAAAGCATTCATCTTTCTATGGTTTAGCAACACCCTCTTGAATCCGATAATCTCTTCCCTTTTCTCCTCTCAACATAGTTCTCATGGTATGTGACTGTTTAAATTCTTTGTATCTGTTGACACATTGAGGACAATGTTTGATCTAGGTTTGGGGGTGTGATTTGCATATAGAGTTTTTAGTCTTTTTGTTTTACTTCATCAAAAAAAAAAAAAAAAAAAAAAAAAAAATCGAAAAACTCAAAAATTTGCATAAAAACCTCCAACTTTTAGAGATTTTAGAGTCACTAGCATGCTTCTAGCTATGTTTACATAGAGAGTCGACCGAAATAACAAGAGCTTGGAAGTCTTGGAGAACGCAATCGGGTTCCTTAGTTGATTAGAGCGTTAAAGTTGGATTTAACCATCTGGGAGGGCTTAATTAGGTCTTTGTTTAGATATTCGGTAGTAGAATTGTGATCAACCATAGTGGAGACTACCCATTTTACATCAAGCGAGGTACCGACCTTCACTC
Source organism: Papaver armeniacum (assembly GCA_023531295.1). Classification (NCBI taxonomy): domain Eukaryota; kingdom Viridiplantae; phylum Streptophyta; class Magnoliopsida; order Ranunculales; family Papaveraceae; genus Papaver; species Papaver armeniacum. Next base: position 291,409 of record JAJJWW010018825.1, read on the forward strand.
TTTGTGACTTTCTAGAAAAGCTTTTAGAGTTTGTGTCACCGTACGTCAATTCCGGGTAGGAATGGTGAGCTACCCAACTTCGCACCACTTTCAGCACTATTTTTGATCTCTTAAGTGCTAATTCCGTCAATCATGAGGGTGACGTCTAAAGATGAAAACTCCTTCTAAATACCGATTTGCAGTTAACATCACTCTCTCTCTCAATCATCAAGATCCATAGAAACACATCATCGTCAGCAAGCGGAGCAACATCAGAATATATGAAGAAAAGTTGAAATAGTCCAAGGTTTATGTGCAACAAAGAAAAGAAAAGAAGATGAGAATTAATGAAGTTTGTGAAAAATTGAGTTTTATTGTTATTTCCATTTCATGTACAAAAAAAAAAAAAAAAAAAAAAAAAAAAAAAAATTGTAGTTTATTTTATGTGTCTAGTTACCACCAAGTTATTATTAGTTATCAAAAAAAAAAAAATGTTTGTCAAGTTTTTGTAAAGTTCAGAAGTTCATCATCAGCTATTGAAGACCGAAGACCGAAGAGTGAAGACGTTTCTATGGTTCCTATGAGAGATTGATGTTAATTGCCGATCGGGTGAGAAGTGAGTGAATACTCCCACCCCTTGCTAATGGTTGATTTCCTTTCTTAGAGATCATCAGAAAAAGATTCTTTTGTCCACACTACGTGGAGTCTCCGAGAAATTAATTCGGAAGGTTATCCTTCTTACCTACAACGTGTGCGGGATTTCTCTCTTTATTCCCGCTCTGCACACATGAGAGACTAAAAAAGCGATCTTTTTGAGTGCAATTATCATAAAACCTTAATGGTGAGGCAGAAGTTGAGACTTATGATCACAATCGAATCTGAATTCTTTCATATGGTATGGTTACTTCTCGCTCAAAGACTTAAGGATGAGAATGCGTTCTTTGGTAGTTCTAACTTCCCTGTTACTAGCATGCAGAAACTCTATGTCCTCATAGCTTCTTGGAGGCTTGAGACTCTTTTACACTCTGAAGTTGGAGAAGGTTTTGTGGGTACACCTCTGGTAAACCCTCACGAGACTACAACTCGTCCACTAGGGACACTTAGGGGTTTAAAGTCTTAGTGCATACGCTAAATGCATTCGAGAGACTGCGATTGGGGGGTATAGTTAGGATTTCTATTTTTTGTTTCACTTGAGGACAAGTAAAATTCGGGTTTGGGGGTATTTGATGAGTGCCAAATATTGCATTGTTATACACCTTTTTATTGGCATTTTACTCATCTTTTGCGCTTAGGAATCAGATATTATCCCAGATTTTGTGTTTTCTTTGTTTTCAAGAATAAATATTTGTACTAATTAATTTTGTGTTTTTAGGTAATAAATAAAGCTCGGAAACCGAGGAACCAAAGAGCGAAGAATTGGAGTCGAGCATCTATGGAGCAGAAAGCCAAAGCCGCGCGCAAGCAGCGGTTGCAACCCAACAAGTAGCAACTCATCTACAAGACATGGGCTTGAGCTAGACCCGACCCGTGACCCGGATCCAAGCCCGTCCACTCCAAGTCGTTGTGATCTCTCTCATCCACATCCTACGGTCGCGCTCTGACCTCCTCATCAACCCTCGATGCACTCGCTCAACACCAAAATAGCCCAACTCCCCCTGGTAGTTCGATTTCCCTTAGCTCCATCCGACGCTCGCTCCAACCTTCACATCAACTCCGATGCACCCGCCTCTTGGCCCATATATAAACCCCCATCACCAAACCCTAATCTCATTCTTCTCCTTCTCACCCGACAACCATCACACCCATTCTTCTGTTCTCCCCGACCAAAAATGGCAGAGCCATCTCCTCCTTCGTTTTTCTCACCACCCGTACCGGACCTCAGCTCCCAACGCCAACAGCACATCAGTCATCTCTTCCGACACCCCTATTTCTAGTTATCTCTCTCTTATAGCTTCTCTTCCCAAGAGGCTATGTGAGAGATAAATGGAATTAGGGTTTACCCTTGCATGCGACATCGAGTCGAAGAAACGGAAGAGAGAGGTTTGGGTGTTTGTGAATTGTTGTTTCTGAGTAAATTTTGAGATATAAATTGTGGTTTTGATGTAAGAGAAAGGGTAGCATGTTTTAGGGTTTTAATTTCGCAACTTTAATTTGAATTTCGTTTTTACTATTACATCATGTTCTAAACACTTAAGCTAGGGTGTAATGAAACCCTCTGATTTACATATGAAGCAAGTAAATTATCAAGTTGTTCTTAATGTTTTTATTGCTTAGGAAAGTAGTGATTTAGTGAGCTGAACCTGCCTGTGATCACTGGTACTGTAATAAGACCAGTGATGCTAGGGGTAGTCAAGGTGAATTAGGTTATCTTCTATCCAACTAAGGTCTTCAAGGGAAGACAATAGAACAAGGTGAAAATTCGCATTGCATTTAGTACAAGATCAGAGGGTGGAGTTAAACACCCTAGTGCCACAACAACATTTGTTCCAACACCCTGTATTCATCATTGCCTTAGTTTAGATTCAAACAACATCAACCTAGTCGTATCGACACACAACAACCCATTTGTCTTTGCATTATCATCCGAGAATCAATAGTGAGCGTTAGATCACCTTAACAGCACACACCACTTCTCTGTGGGATCGACCTGTGCTTGCCACGCCTCCAATAGGCCTGTGCACTTGCAGTAAGACGTAGGAAAAGCTTCTTTGAGCTCCTAACACCTCTCTCCTGAGTCACAAATTGAAACTCCTCCACCAAACCTAGGTGTAGTTTGTCACAAAATTGCAAAACTAACTTTTCTAAGAATGCCTAATTTAGGCCTAGAGCTTTGTGCTTCCCAAGTCCTCTTGGACTATTTTGCATCAAAGTATAACACTTTTAAGGAACCACAGTTGGAATATGTATGTCTGCCCGTTCTTAGCAAAACTCATTTTGAGTTAGACCTTTTGCATGACGTACCTTTAAAACTGCAAGATTTTGTGCTCCCAAACACACCCGTTCACAAGTTTAGGTTTGGGGAAGCTCATTCACATACAGTCTTACTTGCACTCTCATATTATATATGTGTAAGGCTGTTGATGTGTGTATATATTTTCTATTGGGTTGATCCTCAACTCTTTAGATTGTTAGTGTATGGTGAATTTTCATTGTATATATCCAGTAGGACTTGTTAAATTTTCTTTTCTTGAAACGGTTGAGTCTTCTTGTGAATATATTGTGCTAATCCGATATGATCTCCACTGAGAATGTTGGATTCTAGCCTTGACTAGTGAAGCTCTAACCGTGCTCCCGCCGACATCCGGTAATGTCTTCCCTTTTCTCTTTTCAGCATAGTTCTCATGGTATGTGACTGTTTAAATTTTTCCTATCTGTTGACACATTGAGGACAATGTTTGATTTATGTTTGGGGGTGCATTTGCATATTTTTGCATATAGAGTTTTTAGTCTTTTTAATCTTTTATTTAAAAAAAAAAAAAAAAAAAAAAAAAAACTCTTTTTGTAAAAACCTCCAACTTTTAGAGATTTTAGAGTCACTAGCATGCTTCTAGCTATGTTTACATAGAGAGTTTTGACCGAAATAACAAAAGTTAGAAGTACTAGGAGAACACAATCGGGTTCCTTAGTTGATTAGAGCGTTAAAGTTGGATTTAACCATACCGGAGGGCGAATTAGGTGATGTTAGATATTCGGTAGTAGAATTGTGATCACCCATAGTGGAGACTACCCATTTTACATCAAGTGAGGCACCAACCTTCAATTTTTGCAACTTTCTAGAAAAGCTGTTAGAGTGTGTGTCACCATACGTCAATTCCGGGTAGGAATGGTGAGCTACCCAACTTCGCACCAATTTCAAAGACTACTTTTGATCTCTTGAGTGCTAGTTTTTGTCAATCATGAGGGTGACGTCTAAAGATGAAAACTCCTTCTAAATACCGATTTGCAGTTAGCATCTCTCTCTCTCTCAATCAGCAAGACCCATAGAAACACATCATCGTCAACAAACGGAGCATCATCAGAATATGGAAAGAAAAATTGATATAGTCCAAGGTTTATGTGCAACAAAGAAAAGAAAATAGGATGAGAATTAATAAAATTTATAAAATCAAGACAATACAAGTTGTGGAAAAATTGAGTGATAAAGTCCTTTTGTCCATGGAGTTAGTTGTTTCATTATTTGTATTTTTATTTTCACTTTTTGTAAACTAAAAAAAAAAAAAAATAATAATAATAATAATAATAATATACTGTAGTTTATTTTTGCTACCACCATGGTAAAGAAGAGTTCAAAAAGAAAAATCCAAACAACAAGGAATTTGAGTAGAAAAGTTAAAAATTGTCAAGTTTTGTGAAGTTTAGAAGTTCGTCATCAACAATTGAAGACCGAAGACCAAAGATTGAAGACGTTTCTATGGTTCCTATGAGAGAGTGATATTAATTGCCGATCGGGTGAGAAGTGAGTGAGTACTCCCACCCCTTGCTAATGGTTGATTTCCTTCTTTAGAGATCATCAGAAAAAGATTCTTTTTGTCCACATTTCTGTGGAGTCTCCAGATTTTATTTCGGAAGGTTATCCTTCTTACCTACAACGTGTGCAGGATTTCTCTCTTTACTCCCGCCCGCACACATGAGAGACTAAAAAAGCGATCTTTTGAATGCAATTATCATAAAATCCTAATGGTGAGGCAGAAGTTGAGACTTATGATCACAATCGAATCCGAATTCTTTCATATGGTATGGTTACTTCTCGCTCAACACTTAAGGATGAGAATGCGTTCATTGGTAGTTCTAACCACATTACTAGCATGCGAAACTCTATGTCCTCATAGCTTCTTGGATGCTTGAGACTCTTTACACTCGAAGTTGGAGAAGGTTTTGTGGGTACACCTCTGGTAAACCCTCACGAGACTACAACTCGTCCACTAGGGACACCTAGGGGTTTAAAGGCATAGTGCATACGCTAAATGCATTCGAGAGACTGCGTGGGGTATAGTTAGGATTTCTTATTTTTTGTTTCACTTGAGGACAAGTAAAATTCAGGTTTGGGGGTATTTGATGAGTGCCAAATAGTGCATATTTATACACCTTTTTATTGGCATTTTACTCATCTTTTGTGCTCAAGAATCAGATATTATCCCAGATTCTGTATTTTCTTTGTTTTCAAGAATAAATATTTGTATTAATTAATTTTGTGTTTTTAGGTAATAAATAAAGCTCGGAGAATCTGAGGAGCCAAAGGAGCAGAGAATTGGAGTCGAGCATCTATGGAGCAGATAGCCCAAGCAACCCAACAAGTAGCAACTCATCTAAAAGACATGGGCTTGAGCTAGACCCGACCCGCGACCCGGATCCGAGCCCGTACACTCCAAGCCGTTGAGATTTCGTTCTCCCACATCCAACGGTCGCTGCCTCCACGCGCATCGAAGTTCGCTGCTCCCGTGCAACACCAGATCATGCCAAAACCGCATACCACCCTGAGCCGTGCGATCTTCCATCCTATGCATCCTACGCTCGCTGCGCCTTCCTCATCGAGCTTTGATGTAACCGCTTCACAGCATAGCCCCTATATAAACCCCAAAGCCTAACCCTAAACTCATTTTCTCCCTCACCCCGACAGAGAGCAGAGCTCGCAAAACCCATCTCCCGACCAAACTCCACAGACACCACCTCCATCTCCCGCCACAGCCCGATTCCGCCACCTCCATCACCAACTCCATCGAGAGCACCACCTACTCCCACTCCTTAGGTCTAGATATCTCTTTTGTAGTTTCTACCAACCCTAGAAACTAAATCGGAGATAACTAGAACTAGGGTATTCAACCAACAACCCCACATGGAGCTCGAAGCCGAAGTGACAAGAGGAGAAGCAATTCGAGTATGGGTTGCATTTAATTTCGTTTTAAAAGTAATTTAGGGTTTGGTTTGTTGAATCATTGCATGTATAAATAGAGATGAATGGTGTTGTTAGGAGGTATGCCTGGGCTAGCCAGTGCTTCAATTTAGATTTAATTTGTGTATTTTTGTTATTTTCATGTTCTAATTAATTTGTTAGGGTTTCATTGAAATCCTAATTCCCAGTTATGATTTCAATTTTGTTGAATTATCCTTGCATGCTTAAACTATAATTATACTTTCAATTTTAGCACCCAATGCCTTTCTTTCACAATGCATGCCAAGTATGCATTGTAGTCGTGGTATAAAGATGTTGTGTGTCTTTTTGACTTAATCTTTAGAACCAAAAACTAATTCCCTTGATTAGTTGTGCTTGATTAGACAACTAATTCTCCGGGTTAGTACCTTAGCTGAACATTGAAGTATTACAAGGTGAAACTTCTTAGTTAAGTGGTGGAATTGACACCCTATCCTTAACTGACATAGAAACAAGGAGCTCAACTTGGTTGAACACATACTAAGAATTAGAGATGAATTTGATAACCCTATCATCCCTTTACTCTCACTGTTTATATTTCATTTTTAGTTTAGAGTCACTACTTAGCTCAACCTTAGCCGTATCGGCACATTATCACCTGTTGTCACTCATACTCACCTGAAATTCAGTTAGCCAAGCTTTAGATCACACATAGTACCTCCTCGTCTCTGTGGTTCGACCCGTACTTGCCGCGTCTCCGATAGACGCCGTGCACTTGCGGTGTATAACACGTAGGCCATAATATTTACACATTCCGAGGCCTACCAGGCATCTAGAGTGCTTGTAGAGGACACGGCAGAAAATAAACCTAACAGGTAACATTGTAAGTTCTTCCCTAAAGCAATAAAATCAAAACATTCTATTGCAAACTCTGCTATGTTTTATTCTTCTTTGTTTAGCTATTCTCTATTTATTATCTCGGGTTGCTGTGTTTTATTCTTTTTTGTTTAGCTATTCTCTATTTATTATATCGGGTCTAGAAACGGATCAGTTTGCGGACACTAGGATTTTAGTAACATACTAAACACGAAACATAATTCTAAGTCATTGTAGAGAAAATCTAGCATGAATCTAGCATGAATCGGACACGCAACCTTCTAACTTGGAGTCAGACGCGCTATGGACCACAGATTCATATTGCAAACACATCTTAAGGACAGCTAACTAAGAACTCAGCAAACTCTAACTGCTAATACTTACCTAACCATTTTTCTCACACTGACAAGTCTGGAATTAGTCGCAGAGATCAAGAGAAGCCAGTTACTGGTTGGTACATGTCACTGCCTGTTCTCTTTTCTTCGAGTCAAAGTCCACAAGCTTTTGGACTTCTCACTGACACCTGATCAAAGTAAAGGACCTCCTTGCACACATTTCTAACTTTATTAGCTCCTACACAGACAAAAATCAAACCATATGAATACAGAAAAACAACTTTTTCTTGCTCGAGCATTTATACCTAGCCATATAAATTCAAAATTCAAAAATCAACACTTGATCAGACTTGAATAAACACCAGAAAAGCGATGAAAAGAACAACACCAAATCACCTCTTGTGAGTGTACTCGGAGTCTCAATGTTGCTAAGTTTGGTGTAAAGAAGAGGAACAGGCTGACTTCCAAGACTGCCAACAGGAAGTGAAAACAGACCGTTTTAAATTTTGTTTAGTTTAAAGACAGTTCTCATTCTTATTGCACTAACATGACATGAATTTTGACATATTCACCTTCAAAGTTAGACGATCAGACCCGTAAGACACACTAGGCTGGAATAGATGATTACAGCAAGAGTGAAACAAGCAACGTGAAATGCTATGACTAAAATAACGCAGGACTTAAGTTATATCAAGGCACAAATCAAGTGATACATACATGTTATAGAGCAAGTTTGAATGAAAATGATTCCCTTTTTGAAATGCTATGATTGAGAAATTTTCAGCTCCTAATACTAGCCGTAAGTTTGTAAATAACACAGCTTTAAGTCAGAAAGACAACGCGGCATTCAGTTCCAGATTCAGAAAATTATATAACAATATGGTATCATACATGATTTGTGGTATTTTCGTCGCAAAACTCAAACGACAATGAATTTGAATCTAATATTTTGATGATACAATTCTCTTATAAGACTCTACATTCCTACCAAAAATGACTATAATTCGATACGTATAAGACCACCATCTACCCTTTGAATATCAGCCGTTAAAAATTAACGGTTGCAATTAAGATCCGTAGATGAGGAGGTTTGATATCTCGAATTGTGCCCATTTTTGGTAAGAATGCAGCATCTTATAAGAGGATTGTATCATCAAAACGTTAGATTTAAATTCATTGTTGTTTGTGTTTTGCGGCAAAAATGACGCAAATCATATATGACAGTGTCCATCAAAGAGTGTCCATAGATCTTCCCTCTGTAAAAATACACGCAGTCAAGGATCTAATGACCCATTAATAAAGAAAAACTAAAACATAGGTTGATAAGAAAACAATAGAGATGAAAAGACTTGCCTTTAACAAACAAGTCTTCTCTTATTCATTCATCCATGTAGAGTAGAACAGATCACCGTAGAATTCGATTCAGGGGCAGGATGTAATGTCGTAATTACCACCAGCGGCACAAGTAAATGTGCTACTTCTATCATCATATGCATAACTGTATGCTTGAGGACAAGCATCTTTAAAGATCTTTGAATAATTCGTTGGAGGACAAGTCTCAGCAGTATTGAAGGAACCGGTACAACAATATTGAGGTTGTTGTAATGCTTAGCAAGCACTCTTGCAAGCAACTACGCTGCCACCAGCATCCTTAACGCTTAATTCTGGTGGGCAAACAGAATTTATATTACTTCGGCATTCAGTCGAACTACAACCACCTTGTGGAGTGATAGACGCTGGCAAGTTGAAACCATCAACATTGCTAACATCGTAAAAATCTTTACCACCGTCACCGTTTAGAGTGAATTCAAGTAGGGTTGCTGGTGGAATAGCTCCAGCACCATTGCATTCAACTGCACCCGAAGCACAATCTGCAGTGGCACAGGTGAGCCTTCCAGAGGAATCAGTGGAGCAACCAGTTCTTGCCCAAATTCGGCCTGACCATCCAGCTGGAGCATCTACAAATCACATCTAACGTGCCTTCACAGTTGGACCAGGGAAGTGAAGACAGAATTTATATTCGAAAACTTGAGAAGTGCGCATTTGAACGCTTTCTGTACGACCCAGCAGATCTAGCCATCGCGTATTACTCGGGGTGAGGATACTTATTTTCCACGTATTCAGTTAAGATTGTTGAGTGAGTGTGCAAAAAAAAAAAAAAAAATTCTCATTGAGATGACGTAAATAAATCCTGCCGACATGACATGACAAACTACTGCCATCAGAAATTTAAGGATATCGCACGAAACGTGGACAAATCGAAAAAGAAAACACGATTTACTCTTTTCTTTTTTTCCAACTTAACCTCGACTGACATATCATTGCGAGCCAAGAAATAATTTGACGTTATTTTAAGGGATGGGGAGAGGCAAGCACATTTAGAGGTGCAACAAACCAAAACATGTCCAACTGAGTGGAGAAACTGGAACAAATACCAAGTAAATTTGGTACTGAGGCTCTTGTAAACTTTTGCTGCACAATTGGAATCCGTAAAGAACAACATATCCGTAAAGTGCAGGTGTACCAGAGACTCTTAAAGAGAAGGCATGAATAGTTGCTAATCTGAGACTGGCTCAAAAAATAAAACAGCAAGACGTATAAAAGGGCAAAAGAGCAAATTTATAATATATCCAAATCGAGATACAACAAGTTTGAACAGGAGAATAAAAAAAATGAAATCAATAGCATTGACATATGATAAATTTACTACAGGTAAACTTCCGACAAGCAAGTATATAAAATGGAACAACAAAACTTGTATAATTCTTCCTACAACATCTGAAACTTGCTGAAGAAACAGTGTTTTATATTTCAACACATATTTTCTTATCTTCTATACTGTGACCTAGTATTTTTTCCAAATGATGTCAAGTTTAAGCATATATAAATTCGCCAGCAGGAAACTTTTGCTGGGGCCTGGGTGCTATATAATTCGTCAGAATATTGCACAACTCCTCATTTCAAGCTTTGAATCCTCGTACTTTATGAGCTGCGTGGAGCTCCTGCAATCCACTGCCAAACTCCACCGGAATTTTGTTTCTGCATTGTCCCCTCGGTAGTGAACTCCATATCTCGCTCAAAGGCAGATTTCTGGTTCCTTAACACTTGTAACTCATCCTCTATAGAGTGCAATGACTCCAGCCTATTTTGTAGTTCTGAAATTTGTGCCTGAATGAACCCATATGTCAGGAAATCAGCTTCTCAACCATCCTAAATAACTAAAATCAAATACAAACTAAAGAAGTAAATAACAAATGCAAAGAAAAAGGCAAAGACAAAAGAAACAACCTCTAGATTGACACATCTTGATGTTTCAGCTTCTAGTTGACCTTTAACGGAGAGTAGTTCCTTCAATAAGAAAATTCAGACGATGAGAGGCTAGAACATTAGACGGTGTTCAACCATCATATTATGAAAAACAAATAATACCTTGGATAAATCTTCATAAGTATTGTTAATCTCAGCAAGATCATCCTTAAACTTATAATTCTGTGTTCTTATTTCTGTTAGTGATGACTCTAACGTTTTTTTTTCTGCTGTAATTAGGTTAAACCCAACTGTGAAATCTTGTGGCAACGTTTCAATTTCCATTTCTTGGAAATTTGCATCTTCTTTTTTTCTGATATCAATCTTCCTTTCGCCACTACTAGTCAAAGCATATGCAGCAGTAACAGAAGCTGCTGCTGCAGCTGCTGCAGGTGATTGAAAAATCTTAGGCCTTGATAAATCTTTGGGTTTGGTTCTCAAGACGTACACCTGCAGTGTGTTGGCAGCAGAGAAACTATATCAATAACAAGAGCGCTATCTTCAATCACACGCATTGTGGAGTTCATTGGGTACTCAAGAGAGGAATGATGCAATATAGACACCATGGAGAACGCACATAATATATAGGACCTTAATAGCCACACAACTTCAATCAAACAATCTTTTAGGTAAGACCTCTACTATATTGTGTACCTCATTATTATATTTCCCGTAGTATCCTCCAAAGGCAACTAGAACTTTCTCTCCATTTACTATTTCAGAGCAAACAGTCAGTCCCTACAGAACACCATCAAGAAATTACAATGTTGAATAGCCCTATTGGGAACCTAAAAAGCAACACAGCATATAAGAAACCTCGCTCGCAAGTGGATCCCGTTCCTCTACACTTGTAACCACTGACCATACAAGCTTTGACATGTTTAGCATGAGGGTATCCGAAACACCTGGGAACAAGAATTAAATTAATTCACAAAGAGGTAGAAATAAATGTATAGCCATACCTGAACCTAACTTTTTATCTTACCACTTCTATTATCTCCACCACCGACTAGGTACCAATCCTCATTTATGGTGATACCAGCATGACCTGCCCTAGGAGTCACGAGATCACCCTCAATCTGTGGTTGGGACCATTCCAACTGCACCATATGAATATCTCATTGGTTCGAGCAATCAAGCAACAAGGAATTCAGAATTGAACTAACAAGTAGAATCAACATGATCCAAGACTAACTCTAATTAATGTGTCTTGTTTGCTATGACTATGTTGGAACATGTTTGAAACTTATAGTTGTGAATTTGTTTACCAACTATGAAATCTGGAAGGTTTTAGAATGTTGATTTTTGTTTCATATCTAATTTGGTTCACTTACAGTATGTAAATCCAAAATGTGTAGATCACTGAAACACGCCGAATGAGAACAGCCACCAAAAATTAGAAGGTATCGATTTGCATGTATGGCTGCTGTGTGATCGAATCTCGGAGACGGAGGAGTCTGACTGTAAAACCAAAAGAAAGATTAAACTCCTCCAAATCAATGATTGGAGTTGGTAGATGATAAAACAGATGTAAAGTGACTTACGATGTCTCCGCTACATCCCAAGTCATAGTTTCCAGGTCAAGAATATGGATATCATTTAGTAAATGCCTGCTACTGTCTTCTCCACCAAACATTATCAATCTAGAACCAACTAGTGTTACAGATTGCCCTCCACGAGCTATCTGAGAAAGAATAAATATTAATCAGAACCAACATTTTCAATTAAGAGAAATGTGAATACTAACACCAGACATGGACTAAGTAAACTGAGTGAATTACCGGTTCTTTTCCTGAAGTCTTCATGATGCAACAATTGAGGGTCTCTAAGTCAATTGACCGAACTACAAATATTCCAGGTACAAGCACAAACCCAATAAGAAGGTAAATATTATGGGACAATTAGATAGAAGAATAAACGTGGCTCAAGTACAAACCAGTTACGACTTCGGATAACTCTTTTGAATGTCCACCTAGAAGAAGAAGCCTGCTTCCCCACTTAACCTGTTGTCGAAGGCATAATGGAGAGACAATGGATGGAGAAAATTATTAGACGCAAAAATAAGAGAACCTGGGATCCCAGGGGAATAACACATCTTTCGTAGAAGTGTTGAAATGCTTACCAGGCTGTGACCTGATATGGCAGGTAGGGCTTCCTGAACTCTGTTGTCAACCAGTTGATCAGATACTTGATCCATGTGTAGTTTCGGTTTCGACCACGTCAAAGATCTAAGATCAAGTACCTGCAATACTAACCTATTATTACATGAAGCAAAAAAATCAAAAAAAAAAAAAAAAAAAAGAGAAAGTCATGTCTGATACCTGAATATCAGAAAGATATCGTCCATTGCGACTTCCTCCAGTAATATAAAGTTTCCCATCAGCAACTTCAGCTGCATGCTAAATGCAAAATAAAAACTGTAAAGTAATAATCTAAGTTTAAAACATAAATTCAGGCTAAGCTCTACATTGAAAAAGAAGAAGAAGCAGTACCTTGTAACGAGCCGATGGGCGTGACCCAGAAACTGGAAGTGCTACCCATTGATCATAAGCCAATAAAGATAACCAATTGCTAATATCGAAATTCGCTGTCATTTCAGCTCCCATTACGGCTGTAGGGGGAAATTGATAATTGTTGCTAATATTATTGCATATGATTCAAGGTAAATATTTTAGAGATTCTTATATACATATTCATCCACATTTCTAAATTTCAATGTGAAAACCCTAACTACATTCACTGATAACAATAATTCAAGTAGCAAATCAAACCAAATCACAAATATCCAGATGACATTCAGATAAAGAAATTTACCAGATGAAATGAACGAGTTCTAGTAGGATCCGACAGTATCGCTAAAGCAAAAGGGACGAGATCCGGAAGTTCTGAAACTCTTAATCACTTATTTTCCTCCTCGGTTTCGTCAGCAGATGACTGAAGAGTTTTCTCTCTCTAGAATAATTTACCCGGATTCGAATTCAGTGATTTTGGTCAGGGTGTAGGGTGTCACCGGTACTTACTGAAACGAATATGGGCATTACCGTATCCGTTGCCCAAGAGTACTTGCCTGTACCAATGCTAATTCCCGTATCATTTACGCCGTCACGCTAAAAATACAAGGGCATGATCCAATGACATGGTTATATTGACATAATCATGACATGGTTTAACCCTTTTTTTTATAAATTCCAAGCGACAACGAGTTTTAAGGTAATATTTAGGTGACATGTTCCACTTATATAGCTCTACTTTCCTGCCAAAAATGAGAATATTCAGATATACGAAAGTTCGCCATCCACAAAATTTAATTTCAACCGTTCATCTTCAACGATTGATATTCAAAATGGTAGATGGTAGTCTTATACGTCTCAGAATGCTCTAATTTTTGGTAGGAATGTAGAGCTATATAAGAGGAACATGTCACCAAAAAATTAGCTTTAAATACATTGTCGCTTGGGTTTTGTAGAAAAAATGGCCAAATCATGTCATGATTATGTCAATATAACCATGTCATTGGATCCTACCCCAAAATGGAATCCCACATTTAGGGATGCAACCCGGATTTGTGGACTTCATAGGATTCGGGTATCCAAAAAGTGGATAGGGGATAGAGGCTGAAAAGTCAGATTTGCCCTACCTAATAAAATTAATTCAAATTAAAATCTATTCCTGACATAATCACCTAAAATCAAAACATTTCTCTCGGATCAAGCTAAACTCTTTCTCTCTTCTGCTTCTCAGGAAAACAAAACAAAATCTAAGCTTATCTTCCTCCCTTCTCCATTGGTTCTCTAAACTCCGAACAACTCATGTTGATTCTCAGGATGAAAACAAGATCAAGATTGACAAGATCAGGCTGACTGAACCCTGATTTTGAAACATGTCAAGTTATTGATGTCTTTAATGGAGATTTGGTGAATCAGTCTGTTCAAACACCAGTGAATCCTCCATGAATGGCTCCTACTAGGTAAGAATTGAAAAATCCACAAATTATATTAGTGTTAGATTGGAAAAATAGGTTAGATTGATGAATATAGGGTTCTGAAAAATGGTTTTTGAGACGATCACGGTTAGGATTTCATATCACCGTAAGCTACTACTCACGGATGGGACATGAACTCCAAACCGTAATGTACTCCTACGTTATGAAAGATTCGAGATCCTAACTGTGAGTTCCTCTATACGGATGAGACTCTTCTATCCGTAAGAAATCCTGTTTCTTCATAAATCATATGAATGATGGATGTTTCTGCTGAGAATTTCCCCACCGTAATTGTTTTTCCCAACCGTATTTTTCATTTCCTGACCAAAAATAATTATACGATTAGATCGTCACGTATTTTCCAGCCAATTTGTTGTCCTACGGATGGGTCGTCTGTTTTTTATTAATTATAATTTTTTCAGTATAAGTGAATTGCTTTTATTTTCTTATATGTTTTTTTACCATTCTTAGGAACCGAGAAAGTGAATGAACACAAGAACCTTAAATGTCTGACATTGCTACGATGATGGTACATATACTAACTATATCATTCTTAATTTGTATAAGTTTTTTCAAGTTGCGTACAACTTTTGATTGTAGGATGTGTGTATTTAATATGAAAATAGGTCGGGCGAGCTAAGTGGATGGTGAGGGATATGGCATGTAACATTGATGAGGGTTCATATTTGGACTGCAACTAACAATGCACAAGGCTTCTCGGGATTCAGGAGTTACATAATCCTACGATTGATTATCTCTATACTTACGATGATGATGAGTGGATGAGTGGTTCCAAGACGCCTGAGAGTTCTTCATCATCTTCTAAGGATTTTCCCAAAAATGTTAGTCGTAGTGGGTGAGTGAATTATGTACTCGCTAAGTATTTTCAGCTTTTATAATGCAATACTTTGTTTTAGTATGGTTTGTTTGGTTATGGATTTGGGTTAGATTTCCTTTGTTTTCAGTAATGGGATATTAATTTTTCCTTGAATGAATGAATTTTAGTGTTTTAATTTATCTGATTCTTGTTTAAGTATAATGAAAAATTAGAGGATGGTAATCCGGGGTAAATTACAACCAGGTTAACCCTTTCTACAATCTAGCTGTAGAGCAGAATCGGCTGGGAATGGGCCGTAAATATGTCTTCCGGGTGTTTTTAGTGGCCGTAAATCTTCCAAAAATATGAACTCATAATTATGGTTTGTATACCCAGCCATAAATTAGGAAATAAAAAATTACGGCTTGGTCACCAGACAATCCCAGTCGTGAATCTACCGAAATCTCATTTTCTGGGACAATCCCAGAATATTACGGATATGTTACTAGACACTCGCACTCTTACTTAATTACAGCGGGTCGTGCCAGCGTAAAACCTAGCCGTAAGTACCTGTAAATAACCAATATCTTTGGTTTTCTAAGAAATAATATAATAAGACCAAAATAGATTGTTCATTAATAGTGAGTAATTCAAAAACTACATAGGTTCACTTATAATCACCACCCTTCAAAATACAACTTACATTTTGATCACCACACTTCAAAATACATTCTTATAATAGAATCACCACCCTTCACACCACATTTACTCATCCTCATCGGAAGTCATTAGTACACATGGGTTATCCCTCGACAATTGTAATGTGGTCCACAATTCAAAACTTTTCTTGAACCGATTACACCAACTGTTGGGGATTGCGCCATCACAATCGCATCCCATCCTTAATGGAGGTATTGGGCATCATTTTTTTTTCTTCAATTTGAGGCTGATAAAATGGTTCATTTTCACAAGTCCCGTGACAGATTTCGTTGGTGACAATTCTTCTATAAAAATACGTCTTGTTGTTGTTAATGTAGCATCATGTCCATATGAGATGCAATGAATAACACAATGGAATGAGTTGTCGAGTATATAGCCACATATTAAAATTTCCATCCAATATTCACTTGAGAGTCTAGTGTTCCCATTAAACTCCGTTCAAATGCTTGGAACTTCTCATTTAACGCCATCTCTGTTTCTTCTCTATTAAATCTCATCATTGGCTAGTAGAAATCGGAGAAGCCACGTAGTTCAAGCAAACACTTTTGCCTTACATAAGTAATTTGGTCTACACCCCAATATTTTTCCGTTTCAAAAGGTCCAAGTTGATCTACGAATACATGGTAACCGCAATTTATGTCGCCCTCAACATCGTCGGTGGCCTTAACATACTCATGAATAAAATGCGGTAAAAAAAATGTATGTAATTTGTATATATTATGTATGTAGGTAGGATACAATTACCTTCCTCATCTATAGGGGTGATGTCACTGTACTGATGAGTGCCAAATATTGCATATTTATACATCTATTTATTGGCATTTAACTCATCTTTTGTACTCAGAAATCAGATATTATCCCAGATTCTGTATTTTCTTTGTTTTCAAGAATAAATATTTGTACTAATTAATTTTGTGTTTTTAGGTAGTAAATAAAGCTCGGAGAAATTGAGGAGCCAAAAGAGCAGAGAATTGGAGGCAAACATCTATAGAGCAGAAAGCCAAAGCCCGCGCGCGCATCAGTCGCAACCCAACAAGGAGCAACCCATTTACAAGACATGGGCTTGAGCTACCCGAGACCCGGATCCGAGCCCGTCCATTCCGAGCCGTTAGATCTTCATCCTACGGTCGCATCACGCACGCATCGGATTACCGCTGCATCCGATGGTCGCTCCACCCTACACATCAACCTTTGATGCACTCGCTCAACAACAAAATTTCCTACAGCCCTCACATCGATCTCACCTAGATCCTACGGTCGCTTCGCCTTCCTCATCAAACCTCGATGCCTCCTCTCCACAGCAAAACCACCTATCCCTATACCTATCGACCTAACCTCATTTCTTCCTCCTTCTTCTCTTTCTTCACCCAACAACTCTGCAGAACCCATCCCCCTTCTCTCCCGACCATACCATGGCAGAGCAGAGCCATCACCACCACCTCCATATCCTGTCACCACAACAACTTCTCCATCAGCCCCTGCTCCACCTCTCTAGGTCTAGTGTTCTCTCTCTTAGCTTCTCCCAACCCTAGAAGCTAACTTAGAGAAAACTAGAGCTAGGGCTTCACCAACAGTCGACGCATGAAGCTCTGAGACGATTTGACAAGAGAAGAGCACGATTCAGAGAGTATGGGCAATGGGGTATATCTTTAATTTTTGTTTTTGAAATAAATTAAGGTTTGGGTTTCCATGTATAAATAGAACTGAGCTGTGTATGTTTGAAGGTATGCTTGGGCTAGCTAGAGCACCAATTTTAGGTTAATTTGTGTTTTGAGTATCTTAATCATGTTCTAATTACATTTGCTAGGATTTCAATGAAACCCTAATTCCCTGTTGTGATTTCAACTTTGTGTGAGTTGCTCTTGATTGATTAAATTATCAGATAACTTCAATTCTAGTACCCAATGCTTTTCTCTCACAATGAATGCCAAGTATCCATTGTAGTTAGGCTATAACTGTGTTGAGTGTCTTTGCAGCTCAAGCCTTAGAATTAGTTGCTAATTCCCTTGACTAGTTGTGCTTAATTAGACAACTAGTGCTCGGGGTTAGTACCTTTATTTGCTAATTGAAGTATCACTAGGAGAAACTCCTTATATAGGTGGTAGAATTGACAAACTTCCCTTATCTGTCATAGGAACAAGAACACTCCAATTAGTTGACACATAACATGAATTGGAGGTGGATTTGACAATCCTAGTACTCCTTTAATCTCATTACTTATAGTTCATTTTATTCCCTTTGTTATAACCTTCACTTAGTCGCATCGACAAAACCTCGGTTGTGTTACACTTCTTTGAATACGAGTTTAGAGTAAGCCTTTGATCAACCATACGGCACCACAAGTCTCGTAGGATCGACACATGCTTGCCACGCCTCCAACAGGCGTTGTGCACTTGCAGTTTAAGACGTAGGAAAATCATCTTTTACACTCCTACCAAGTTTTTGACGCCGTTGCCGGGGACTTGGCGTGTGCCCTGTTGATCCTTTGCTTGCTTCACTGAAATCCAGTCACACCTTGTACATATTAGCTTGCACTCTGTATTTTTTGCAATCATTCCTAGAATAACTTAGATGTAACTTGTTATACTTACGCATCTTTGCATCTTTATCTTTCTCGTTTAGGAGTTTCATTATCCCGCATATCTAGCCATTGTCACCATTGTAACTCGGTTACTTTGATCCATCCGTATATACTTTTCATCAACTCTCGTAGTGCTAGCTTTAGCACGGTTTGTTTATCGATAATGTAACTTCACCTTTCATCACATGTTTTAGCATAACTTAGATTTAGTTTTCAACATCCGTAGGCTGTAACTTAGTGAGCATCTTAGCCCCTGTCTTCATTGTTTGTTTGAGGATTGCATACTTATGAGTGCGACCGGTTCAGGTTGAGCCAGCAGTGCATGCTACACTCAGCTGCTGAAGCAAGGAAAAGCAATAAGGAGCGAGAATACGGTGCTATTTGGGCTAAACCAAGTGCACTGTGGTGCATTTGAGCCAACCCAAGGAAGACAAGGGAAAAGCGCAGGACTTGAGGTTAGCCTTGTATTGTCCCGTGAATGAGTGTGAAGTGTGCAAATACATCTCAACCGAACTGTGATACCTTTGAGCCTTGTAGTGCCCCCGAGCTTCCCTGTTATTTATAATACTCATGTGAAAGGTTCCTTGATCTTTGACCTCATACATGCTAGGCTGAGTTGTGATATCTTTATGATGACTTGTATGTATATCTTTGATCCATGCACTCCGCCCCTTGTTCTCATAATCTGTGCATGACCTCGAACTCATTGGCATAAATACATGAACAAGCTACCTTGCATGAGTTTCTTGAGCTCATCTGTCATCTTTGTCTTTGTCTTTGAATGCTAGCTTTGTTTTCCCTGTGAGATATTGACCTCAAGCCCCGATTTGTGAGGTTAAACTTGGATAGCTTGACTAGTCGCAAGTCAAGTTGAGGTCAACTGAGTAAGTTGATGCCTCTTGCCATGTAACCCTAGGTGAGACCTTGTGTGAGTTGTAATCTACCAACCTTGTGTGATTAATCATGGTGCAAACCGGCATATCAACCGCTCCAGTTGACTCTGTCAACCTTGAGCATAACTGTGAAAACCAAGTGGAGTCGGTGAGTGACGTGATGCCGGACCTATGCACAGAAACCTCTCCCGGTTTGATTTGTTGGCACCCCGAGCATGTTGTAAACAGTGACCTTGTTCATTGGTCGTTGATCTTACGCATTTGTGATTTGTGATTTGTGTATTAAATTCTTTGCCTTAACAAGCACCGGCTCCATTTTTGTATTTGTTGAGTTTGAGTTGCAACCGAGATATCTAATCTGCTGCAAGCCTTGTGTGCCACCAACTCGGGCTGGTTGATATCAACTACCCCAGTTGGTTCCAATAACCCCGAGCATAACCACGACCCCTGTGGATGCTTGCCTTGGTAGGTGCCGGTGGTGCTCAACCTAAACCTTGTGTTATCTGCATATCTTGTGTGAAGCTATAATCGCAAGTCTTTGTCATCAACTTGTGTGCAACCCTGCAAAAATCTGAAATCTTGTGACATATGTGTGCTATGCTGTAACATCTTAACTTTCTATTTGCCCTGTACTCAGCTCCATCCCCTGCAGTTGTAGAGCTTGAGTGGCAACCTGGTTAAGTGGTTAGCTGCTAGCTCTGAACTTCAGCTAACCTACTCCATCAACCAACCCTAGGAAACCTTGTCTGAGCTGTTAAGCCAAGTTGTGACAGACCCCTTGCATGATATACTCAATCAACTAGAGCCATCTGCACCCCTGTGTGATCATCTGTGAGCCTGTTGCATCAGCATTTTTGCATTTGAATAGTGAGACCTTGAATAGCATGTTTACTTGTTGAATCTGCTGAGCCATGATCACATGCTGAAATCTTGAGCTCTCCTATGCTCTAAGCATCACTACTCTGTGCATTATTACTTGAATAAAACTCTTCATCTGCTGCATTTGTGCCTTGGCTCATCACAAGGCTGTGTAAACTCAGAGCACTGTCCTCTGAGTTGTGCATTCTCATGTGCACAGTCTGTTGTTACTCAATGCATCTCACCCAAGTCTTGTTTTTCTTGCTCTGTGTTGTTCTGTGCATAATCTGTGCTGCTTCAACCTGCCAATCGGCCTGGCCTTGTGCATCAGCTATCTGTGCATGAACTGTTCTGTGCTTTGCATGTGATGTGCTGCGCATAAGCTGCACTGTGCAGTGCTGTGTCATTTTTGAAAGTTTGTATTTCCCAGTGCTGTGCACAACCTGTCCTGCACATGCTATGCTATGCTATTCACATAAGTCTTGCCTTTGCTAAACTGTGCATAAACCCTGCACATAGCCAACCTGTGCATAAGCATCTTTCCATAACCACTGGGCTGCACACAAAATTGAACCCACTTAAACCAAACAAGAAGCCCTCAAAAAAACCAAACAAGAAGCCCACATAAACCAAATTGAGCCCACATAACTGGGCTGCACAAAAACTGGGCCGTATACAAACTGAAACCTACACAACTGGGCTTTGCATAACTTGGGCTTGCATCTGGACTTAGTATACTTGATGTGTGCTAGGCTATAGTGCTTCTTTTTGAGCCCAAATTGAGTTGCTAGATCATGTCAGGATTTTGGTCTGCAACTGGGGATGAAAACAAATCCATCAGAGAACTTGCTTACGGGCATGCCTCACAACACGAACCCCCCACAGACCATGATGATTTTAGGGAATATTATGAGCCTTCTCAGGGCCCTGACCTTGAATATCCATACCCTAATCATTATGAGCACATGTATCATCAATCACCACAGTGGGGAGTTGAACAATGTTATACTCCCCCAACCCCTTGTATGCAGTCACTAATGGATAAGCACAAAGAGCAAAACAATGATATACTTGGATGGAAAATGCATGATCATCCCTTCTCTAGTGAACCATGTGCACAACCATATAATGATCATTCATATGAAACATGCATACCCACTATTGAAGACTCTCCTTCCATTGAACAATGTCACATGTTCTTAAAGATGAACCTGATTCATTTAGAAAAAGAAGAATGGAGGGAAGTTCATGATAGGATGATTGTTGTCCCTAATAAAGAAAATTTTGAAAATAGTGTTTCTATTCCTACTCATGCAACTAACACTGAATATGAACCTAATCTAGAGGTAAATGAGTATACTAGAAATGCTACAAGTTTGAATAGGGAAATGCATTTTTGTTATGATGATGATAATGATGATTATGATATGTTAGAAGAGCATGTGCATGTTGAAAATATGATGGAATCTTTGGGTTCAGAGACGTTAAGCGTCTCTTCTGTGAACCCTATGAATGATACTTCTTCTAACATTCATCCATGCGATGTTAACTTTGAGTTTGGGTTTGTGAAATTCTTCAGTGAAAGTGAGCATGCTACACAACTTGTTTGTGACTTAAGTAAGGATGAATCTTCTGTTGACACTAATGTTCTTTTGGATCATGATATTATTTTTGTGTCTGATTCCCTGCCCATGTCACAACATGTTGCCTCCTCTGATGATTATGACATGGAGATTGATGAATTATTCTATGCAAGTGAGCATGATTTACCTTTGTCTGACTTTAGGAAAGTATGTGATGGTGCAAATGATCTTATACTTGAAAACAACTTAGCTGTACCTAATCTCTTTCCTAAGGCACAGATTGAAATTCCTCCACCAAACCTAGGTGTAGTTTGTAACAAAATTGCAAAACCAACTTTTCTGAAAATGCCCAATCTAGGCCTAGAGCTTTGTGCTTCACAAGTCCTCTTGGACTATTTTGCATCAAAGTATAACACTTTTAAGGAGCCACAGTTGGAATGTGTATATCTGCCTGTTCTTAGCAAAACTCATTTTGAGTTAGACCTTTTGCATGATGTACCTTTAAAATTGCAAGATTTTGTGCTCAAGAACACATCTGTTGACAAGTTTAGGTTTGGGGGTAACTTGTTCACGTATGTAATCTTTCCTGCACTCTCATGTTATATCTGTGTAAGGCTGTTGATGTTTGTACATATCGTCTTTTGGGTTGATCCTCAACTCTTTAGATTGTTGGTGTATGGTGAATTTTCATTGTATATAATCCAGTAGGACTTGTTAAATTTTCTTTCTTGAATCGGTTGAGTTTTCTTGTACATATATCGTGCTAATCCGATATGATCTCCACTGATAATGTTGGATTCTAGCCTTGACTAATGAATCTCTAACCTCGCTCCCGCCGACATCCGGTAATCTCTTCCCTTTTCTCTTATCAGCATAGTTCTCATGGTATGTGACTGTTTAAAATTTTATCATATGTTGACACATTGAGGACAATGTTTGATTTAGGTTTGGGGGTGCATTTGCATGTAGAGTTTTTAGTCTTTGTTTTTAGTCTTTTATTAAAAAAAAAAAAAAAAAAAAAAATTCAAAAATTTGCATAAAAACCTCCAACTTTTAGAGATTTTAGAGTCACTAGCATGCTTCTAGCTATGTTTACATAGAGAGTCTGACCGAAATAACAGAACTTGGAAGTACTGGAGAACACAATCGGGTTCCTTAGTTGATTAGAGCGTTAAAGTTGGATTTAACCATATCGGAGGGCGAATTAGGTCTTTGTTTAGATATTCGGTAGTAGAATTGTGATCACCCATAGTGGAGACTACCCATTTTACATCAAGTGAGGCACCAACCTTCAATTTTTGCAACTTTCTAGAAAAGCTATTAGAGTGTGTGTCACCGTACGTCAATTCCGGGTAGGAATGGTGAGCTACCCAACTTCGTACCACTTTCAGCACTACTTTTGATCTCTTGAGTGCTAATTTTTGTCAATCATGAGGATGACGTTTAAAGATGAAAACTTCTTCTAAATACCGATATGCAGTTAGCATCACTCTCTCCCTCTCAACAACATCAACAGATTCATAGAAACACATCATCGTCAGCAAGCAGAGCATCATCAGAATATTTGTGGAAAAATTGAGTGATAAAGTCCTTTGTCCATGGAGTTAGTTGTTTCATTATTTTTATTTTCAATTTATAAAAAAAAAAAAAAAAAAAAAAATGTGTTTGTCAAGTTTTTGTGAAGTTCATCATCAACATTTGAAGACCGAAGACCGAAGATTGAAGACGTTTCTATGGTTCCTATGAGAGATTGATGTTAATTGCCGATCGGGTGAAAAGGTAAGTGAGTACTCCCACCCTTGCTAATGGTTGATTTCCTTTCTTAGAGATCATCAAAAAAAGATTCTTTTTGTCCACACTTCTGTGGAGTCTCCAGAATTTATTTCGGAAGGTTATCCTTCTTACCTACAACGTGTGCAGGATTTCTCTCTTTATTCCCGCTGCACACATGAGAGACTAAAAAAGCGATCTTTTTGAGTGCAATTATCATAAAACCCCATTGGTGAGGCGAAGTCGAGGCTTATGATCACAATCGAATCCAATTCTTTCATATGGTATGGTTACTTCTCGCTCAACACTTAAGGATGAGAATGCGTTCTTTGGTAGTTCTAACTTCTTGTTACTAGCATGCGAAACTCTATGTCCTCATAGCTCCTTGGATGCTTGAGACTCTTTTACACTACGAAGTTGGAGAAGGTTTTGTGGGTACACCTCTGTAAACCCTCACGAGACTACAACTCGTCCACTAGGGACACCTAGGGGTTTAAAGGCTTAGTGCATACGCTAAATGCATTCGAGAGACCTGCGACAGGGGTATAGTTAGGATTTCTTAATTTCTATTTCACTTGAGGACAAGTAAAATTCAGGTTTGGGGGTATTTGATGAGTGCCAAATATTGCATATTTATACATCTATTTATTGGCATTTAACTCATCTTTTGTACTCAGAAATCAGATATTATCCCAGATTTTGTATTTTCTTTGTTTTCAAGAATAAATATTTGTACTAATTAATTTTGTGTTTTTAGGTAGTAAATAAAGCTCGGTGAAATTGAGGAGCCAAAAGAGCAGAGAATTGGAGGCAAACATCTATGGAGCAGAAAGCCAAAGCCCGCGCGCGCATCAGTCGCAACCCAACAAGGAGCAACCCATTTACAAGACATGGGCTTGAGCTACCCGAGACCCGGATCCGAGCCCGTCCATTCCGAGCCGTTAGATCTTCATCCTACGGTCGCATCACGCACGCATCGGATTACCGCTGCATCCGATGGTCGCTCCACCCTACACATCAACCTTTGATGCACTCGCTCAACAACAAAATTTCCTACAGCCCTCACATCGATCTCACCTAGATCCTACGGTCGCTTCGCCTTCCTCATCAAACCTCGATGCCTCCTCTCCACAGCAAAACCACCTATCCCTATACCCATCGACCTAACCTCATTTCTTCCTCCTTCTTCTCTTTCTTCACCCAACAACTCTGCAGAACCCATCCCCCTTCTCTCCCGACCATACCATGGCAGAGCAGAGCCATCACCACCACCTCCATATCCTGTCACCACAACGACTTCTCCATCGCCCCCTGCTCCACCTCTCTAGGTCTAGTGTTCTCTCTCTTAGCTTCTCCCAACCCTAGAAGCTAACTTAGAGAAAACTAGAGCTAGGGCTTCACTAACAGTCGACGCATGGAGCTCTGAGACGATTTGACAAGAGAAGAGCATGATTCAGAGAGTATGGGCAATGGGGTATGTCATTAATTTTTGTTTTTGAAATAAATTAGGGTTTGGGTTTCCATGTATAAATAGAACTGAGCTGTGTATGTTTGAAGGTATGCCTGGGCTAGCCAGAGCACCAATTTTAGGTTAATTTGTGTTTTGAGTATCTTAATCATGTTCTAATTACATTTGCTAGGTGGTAGGGCTTTGGATGTGTTTCTATTTAGTCCTACAATTTATACTGCAAGTGCACGGTGTCTAGTTTATAGACAGTGGCAAATACGGGTCATTCCCACAGAGAACTAGAGTGCGTAAGATGATCCAAGGCTTCTCTTAACTGATTTCAGGCAAGGTAATATGACAACAGGGGTGTTATGCCGAAACTTGGTGAGTGTTTTGTGAAGTGACTCTAAACTAAGGCAATGATGGACGAGAATAAGTTGTAGCGAGGTTTTAGTGGCACTAGGGTGATTAAACTCACCACTTAGTCCTATACTAAGGTATCCTAACTCAATTTATGTTCTTATCCTTCCTATGAAGGTCTCTAATGGAAATTTTACCAATTGATTTCACAATTCATCCCCTAGTATAGAGTGTCTTCTTACAAAGACACTCTATCACAAATGAATTGTTCACCAATTGACTAATTAACCTAAGCAATACACATCAAGAACACCAATTGAATCATGAATCAACTCAACATAAAATTAAGGGTTTGTTTTACACCTAATTTGAATTACTTAGAACATCTTTGTAGAAATTAAAATAACTTTAATTTAAAATTACGAACCTGAAACTATGAACCCTAAAATTGACTAAAACTGACTCCTTTTCTCTTACATCAAAAGCTCAATTTATAACTCACAAAACATTTCTAGCTAATCACTACTCTGACCCAAACCTGATTTCGGCCTTGTCTTGCCTCTGAATCGCCCATGTGGGGTGGTTGGTGAAAACCCTAGCTTCACTCATCTCAACCCTAGCTTCTGGGGGAAGTGAGAAGCTATGGATGGAGACAAGGGATGCTGATGAGTGCCAAATAGTGCATATTTATACACCTTTTTATTGGCATTTTACTCATCTTTTGTGCTCAAGAATCAGATATTATCCCAGATTCTGTGTTTTCTTTGTTTCCAAGAATAAATATTTGTATTAATTAATTTTGTGTTTTTAGGTAATAAATAAAGCTCGGAGAATCGAGGAGCCAAAAGAGCGAAGAATTGGAGTCAAACATCTATGGAGCAGATAGCCAAAGCCTAGGTGCGCGAATCGGTTGCAACCCAACAAAGAAGACATGGGCTAGAGCTACCCGAGACCCGGATCCGAACCCGCTCGTCCCGAGCCGTTGAGATCTCGCCCGAGACGCATCATACGGTCGCGCCTCCACTCTCATCGAGGATCGCTGCTCCGCGCAACACCAGATTACTCCAAGTCTTCCCAGCCGTCCGAGATCTTCTCCGGCTAGATCCAATGCTCATTTGCTGACATCCCCATCAAATCTCGAAGCACTTTGTTTCACAAACGAAGCCACCATACCCTATACCCTATCGACCCATACTCATTTCTCTTCTCATCTTCTCTTTCTTCTCTTCACCTCTTTCCCACGACCTCTGCAGAGAAACCACCCACTCTTCCCCGACCAAACCCTCTGCAACACCACCTCCGCCACCATCTCTCCTTCCCTGACACCAACAGTACCACCACAACCATCTTCGCTGCACCTAGTTCGAGTTATCTTCAATCTAGCCTCTCTCTTAACCCTAGAGGCTATATTAAAGATAATTAGAGCTAGGGTTTGCTCTTACTTCACATCAATTGAGGGAAAACATCAATCGAGCCGATTGACGGAAGCGGACAAGCAATTCAGAGGCTATCAGAGTATGGGTTTAAATTAATTTCAATTAATTTCGATTTTAAAAGTATGAGGGTTTGAGTTTTGTGCATGTATAAATGGAGATGAACTGGGGTTGATAGAGTTCATGCACAGGCTAGCCGGAGCGTCGATTTAGTTGTAATTTGTATTTCTTGTTATTAAATTATGTTCTAAGTAATTAACTAGGGTGTTGTTGAAACCCCTAATCTTATGTCAAGTAGTTAGCCTTTGGATTTATTTATGCAGCTCTATAACATGATTAGGGTTAGTAGTTAATTGTAAGCTTTTGACCATGTGATGGAGTGTACTGTAAGAAGACACTCCATACTAGGGGGGAGATAGTGAATCGGTTGATGGATATCCCACCCGAGACCTTCATGTGAAGGCTCAAGAGCATAACCATAGGAAAATTGCTTTAGCATAAGGTTGGAGGGTGAATGCAATCACCCTAGTGCCCTTCAATTAGCTATAATCTGTAGTTTGTTTGTTCTTGTTATGTTCTAATTACATTTACGGGGTGTTTTGATGAAACCCCGAATTTCATGACAAGCATGTTTAGTTTAGGTTTGATTCTTATTGTTCTATAAATGTTGGGACTAGTAATTGATTAATGAAACTTATGACCCCGTGATGAGCTGTATCTTGTAAGAAGACGGCTCATACTAGGGGAGTTAGTGGATTTAGTTAAGTGAAAATATAGTTTTGAGCTTTCATGGAAAGCTCAAGAATTTGGCTTAAGTTAGGTTTGCTTGCACATGAGGTCGGGTGGTGGAATCAACCACCCTGTGCTTTACAGTTTGCTTTTATTACCTTAGTTTAGTTCACTATCACAACTCACATAATCTCAGTCGCTTCGACAACCTCCATATTTGTGTTACACACTTGCTAGGAAATCAGTTAAGCATAGCCCTTGATCAATCAAGCACCACAAGTCCTTGTGGGATCGACCCGTACTTGCCGCGTCTCCGATAGACGCCGTGCACTTGCGGTATCACCGTAGGCCATATAATTTACCCATCTTCCAGGCCTACCAAGTTTTTGGCGCCGCTGCCGGGGACTTGGCGAGTGCCTTGCCGATTTTTGGCTAATACTTCACTGAGTTCATATTCCCCTGTAAATATTCACTCTGTATCTTTCCTTTTAGTTCTGTAGTAGTATAACTTAATCTGTCTTTTGTATTGTTGATTTTTAATCTTTTGATAGTGTAAGCTGCAGTTTATAGTGTAATCTTGAGAACCGAATCGAGCTTGTTGAGCCAGCGGGTACCTTCTATCTTTGTGCTCTTTGTCCGCTTTGCAAGCCGACCCAATAAGGAACGGAGGACAAAGGCGCGAGAACTTGAGGTGTGTTGTGCTTCAACCCCTAGACCTTGCAATCTGTGGCTTTTAGGTGTGTTGACTCTAGAGGGAACAATTGAGCCAAGTTCCCTTTGTGAATGTGTGAACCATCTGTGCATTTTGAGCATTGTGTTGTTTAACCATTGTGCAACACATCTGTCATGTGAGCCATCTGCCATTTGCATGAGCCCTAAGCCCTGTGAGCCTTCTGATCTCCTGTGTACCCTGTTGAGCCACACTCCAGCCCCTGAAGCTGGGAGTTGAGCTGTAGTTGTGCTGTGAAACCCTAGGCCTTGACATAGCCTGTGCTATAACCCTTGTTGAGCCAGCCTGAGCATGGTCTTTTGCATTGGTGTATGAATCTGTGGTGCATAAACAGCCCCTGAAGCTGCAAGCTGTAAGCCACAATCCCATAGCCTAGTTGGCTGAAACCTGGTTGAGCTGTGAGTCTTAGCCTATAAGGATTGAGAGTTGAGCTAGAGACCCTTTGAATGACTGTGCATGCCCCTACTGGTTGTGAGGGCGAGTTTATTGATATTCTGTTGTGCTAGCCCGACTAGCACACAACCTAGTCTTTGTATCATTTTTTTGTGAGCCGGGTTTCCTTGTGTTGGTCTCATTAAGCTACCATGTCTTTGTGCTAAGTAATTATTCTTTGTTTTGCTCTGTGTATAGGATTAAGTTGCACTTAAATCTGTGCCTTACAAGGCTGTGCACACAGCCAGTGCATGAGCTTGCCAAGCTCTGCACAAAAATAAAATTTGCACCTGCCTGCTGCATAACCTCTAGCCTGGGCTGTGAAATCAACCTGGGCCGTGCATTTGCACAACCACTGAGCCCATAAAAACCTAACGTGCACACTGGGCCGATAATCGAACACAGGCTAACATAACCCAACGGGCCGGGCTGATCAACTCAACATAAAGCGTACTGCCGAGCCCATAGCTCGCTAGACTAAGCCCCGTCTAGTGGGCTTTTCACCAAAACTCAGCCCAACTCAATTCATTTCGGGCCGGACCATCTAGGCTAGAACCTCTATTGGGCCGGACCATCCGGGCTGCTCACAATCAATCCACCTCACGGGCTTAACAATTTCAAATAGCAATGGGTGAACATTCCCAAATAAACCAAAACCCAACAAAACCAAACTTACCCAACAAAACCAAACTTACCCAACAAAACCAAACTTTCCCATTTAAACCAAAATTTCCCACCAAAAACCAAACTTAGTCCACTTCATCTGGGCTTTGAGTTCAATTTGAGTGCCAAATCATGTCAGGATATTGGTCTGCATCTGGGGATGGAACAAATAAATCCCTTAGAGAGCTTGCTTACGGGCATCTTTCACAGGATGAACACCCCACATACCATAGTGACTTTAGGGAATTTTATGGGCCTTCTCAGGGCCCTGATCTCACATACCCTAATCATTATGATCACATACATCATCCACCACGGGTTGAAAATGAACAATTTTCTCATACCCGATCATCACTTTTAGATCAATTAGAAGCTCGACTATACGCTTTAAAAAGGCAATCGCTTTAGAAAGGCAATCTGTCGAATCTAGTTTTTCTAGGCAATATGAAATGCATGCTTGCACCTTATGTGGTGGCTTAGACCACCTGCTGAATACTTGTTATATTTTGCATGCTTTTAGACAGTCTAGGGAAAACCATGATAATCCAATGTACGAAGTGTCTAGAAGTGACTATTGGGACCATGATCAACTTTGCACACATGCATCATTCACCACGGTGGGGAGATGAACAATTTTATACTCCCCCAACTCCTAGTTTGCAATCACTAATGGACACACTCATGGAGCAAAATGCTAGGCTTGAAATGAATGCAATGCATGACCATCCACATAGCAACATGTCTCGAGCATCCCTTCTCTAGTGAACCTTTTGCACAACCATATACTGAATATGAACCTAATCTAGAGGTCAATGAGTACACTAGAAATGCTACAATTGTGAATGGAGAGATGAACTTTTGCTATGATAATGATGATGATGAATATGATATGTTAGAAGAGCATGTGCATGCTGAAAATATGATGGAATCTTTTGGTTCAGAGACGTTAGGCGTCTCTTCTGTGAACCTTATGAATGATACTTCTTCTAACATTCATAAATGTGATCTTAACTATGAGCTTAGTTTTGTGAAATTATTCAGTGAATGTGAGCATGCTACACAACTTGTTTGTGACTTAAGAAAGGATGAATCTTCTGTTGACACTAATGTTCTTTTGGATCATAATATTATTTATGTGTCTGATTCCCTGCCCATGTCACAATATGTTGCCTCCTCTGATGAATTTGACATGGAAACTGTGGAATTATCCTGTGAAAATGAACATGATTTACCCTCTTTTGACTTTAGGAAAGTGTGTGATGGTACAAATGATTTTAAAAATGAAAACAACCTAGATGTACTTAACCTCTCTCCTGAGTCACAAATTGATACTCCTCCACCAAACCTAGGTGTAGTTTGTCACAAAATTGCAAAACCAACTTTTCTAAAAATGCCTAACGTAGGTCTAGAGCTTTGTGCTTCCCAAGTCCTCTTGGACTATTTTGCATCAAAGTATAACACTCTTAAGGAGCCACAGTTGGAATGTGTATGTCACTTTTGTAATTAGCAAAACTCATTTTGAGTTAGACCTTTTGCATGATGTACCTTTAAAATTGCAAGATTTTGTTCTCACAAACACACTGTTCACAAGTTTAGGTTTGGGGAAACTCATTCACATCTGCAGTCTTACTTGCACTCTCTTGTTATATACGTGTAAGGCTGTTGATGTTTGTATATATTTTCTATTGGGTTGATCCTCAACTCTTTAGATTGTTAGTTTATGGTGAATTTTTGTATATAATCCAAGTAGGACTTGTTAAATTTTTCTTTTCTTGATTCGGTTGAGTCTTCTTGCACATATATTATGCTAATCCGATATAATCACCACTGAGAATATTGGATTCTAGCCTTGACGAATGAAGCTCAACCTTGCTCTTGCCGACATCCAGTAATCTCTTCCCTTTTTATCTTATCAGCATAGTTCTCGTGGTACGTGATTGTTTAAATTTTTCCTATCTGTGACACATTGAGGACAATGTTTGATTTAGGTTTGGGGGTGCATTTGCATTTAGAGTTTTTAGTTTTTATTTTGCATTTAGAGTTTTTAGTCTTTTATTTTACCTTTTATGTTCAAAAAAAAAAAAAAAAAAAAAAAAAAAAAAAAAAAAAAAAAAAAAACTCTTTTTTAAAAACCTCCAACTTTTAGAGATTTTAGTGTCACAAGCATGCTTCTAGCTATGTTTACATAGAGATTCGACCAGAAATAACGAGAACTTGGAAGTCTTAGGAGAACACAATCGGGTTCCTTAGTTGATTAGAGCGTTAAAGTTGGATTTAACCATACCGGAGGGCGAATTAGGTGCTGTTTAGATATTCGGTAGTAGAATTGTGATCAACCATAGTGGAGACTACCCATTTTACATCAAGCGAGGTACCGACCTTCACTCTTTGTGACTTTCTAGAAAAGCTTTTAGAGTGTGTGTCACCGTACGTCAATTAGGGTAGGAATGGTGAGCTACCCAACTTCGCACCACTTTCAAAGACTACTTTTGATCTCTTGAGTGCTAATTTTGTCAATCATGAGGGTGACGTCTAAAGATGAAAACTCCTTCTAAATACCGATTTGTAGTTAGCATCATTCTCTCTCTCAATCAGCAAGACCCATAGAAACACATCATCGTCGAACCGGAGCGAGAATCGAGAATATTGAAAGAAAAGTTGAGATAGTCCAAGGTTTTTATGCAACAAAGAAAAGAAAGAAAATAGGATGAGAATTAATGAAGTATGTGAAAAATTGAGTTTATCGTTTTATTGTAACTTAAAAAAAAAAAAAAAAAAAAAAAAAAAAAAAAAAAAAAATTATTATTATTCAAGTTTTTGTAAAGTTCAGAAGTTCGTCATCACGGTTTGAAGACCGAAGATTGAAGACGTTTCTATGGTTTCTTATGAGAGAGTGATATTAATTACCGATCGGGTGAGAAGTGAGTGAGTATTCCCACCCCTTGCTAATGGTTGATTTCCTTTCTTAGAGATCATCGAGAAAAAGATTCTTTTTGTCCACATTTACGTGGAGTCTCCAGATTTTATTTCGGAGGGTTATCCTTCCTACCTACAACGTGTGCGGGATTTTCTCTCTTATTTCTGCCCGCACATGAGAGACTAAAAAGCGATCTTTTTGAGTGCAATTATCATAAAACCCTAATGGTGAGGCGAAGTTGAGACTTATGATCACAATCGAATCCGAATTCTTTCATATGGTATGGTTACTTCTCGCTCGGCACTTAAGGATGAGAATGCGTTCTTCGATAGTTCTAACACGTTACTAGCATGCAGAAACTCTATGTCCTCATAGCTTCTTGGAGGCTTGAGACTCTTTTACACACGAAGTTGGAGAAGGTTTTGTGGGTACACCTCTTGTAAACCCTCACGAGACTACAACTCGTCCACTAGGGACACCTAGGGGTTTAAAGGCTTAGTGCATACGCTAAATGCATTCGAGAGACTGCGACGGGGGTATAGTTAGGATTTCTTATTTTTGTTTTACTTGAGGACAAGTAAAATTCGGGTTTGGGGGTATTTGATGAGTGCCAAATAGTGCATATTTATACACCTTTTTATTGGCATTTTACTCATCTTTTGTGCTCAAGAATCGGATATTATCCCAGTTACGTGTTTTCTTTGTTTTCAAGAATAAATATTTGTATTAATTAATTTTGTGTTTTTAGGTAATAAATAAAGCTCGGAGAATCGAGGAGCCAAAAGAGCGAAGAATTGGAGTCAAACATCTATGGAGCAGATAGCCAAAGCCCGCGCGCGAATCAGTTGCAACCCAACAAAGAAGACATGGGCTAGAGCTACCCGAGACCCGGATCCGAACCCGCTCGTCCCGAGCCGTTGAGATCTCGCCCAGACGCATCATACGGTCGCTGCCTCCACTCTCATCGAGGATCGTTGCTCCCGCGCAACACCAGATTACTCCAAGTCTTCCCAGCCGTTCAGATCTTCTCCAGCTAGATCCAATGCTCGCTGCAGCATCCCCATCAAATCTCGAAGCACCTGCTTCACAACGAAGCCACCATACCCTATACCCTATCGACCCATACTCATTTCTCTTCTCATCTTCTCTTTCTTCTCTTCACCTCTTTCCCACGACCTCTGCAGAGAAACCACCCACTCTTCCCCGACCAAACCCTCTGCAACACCACCTCCGCCACCATCTCTCCTTCCCTGACACCAACAGTACCACCACAACCATCTTCGCTGCACCTAGTTCGAGTTATCTTCAATCTAGCCTCTCTCTTAACCCTAGAGGCTATATTAAAGATAATTAGAGCTAGGGTTTGCTCTTACTTCACATCAATTGAGGGAAAACATCAATCAGAGCCGATTGACAGAGCAGACAAGCAATTCAGAGGCTATCAGAGTATGGGTTTAAATTAATTTCAATTAATTTCGATTTTAAAAGTATGAGGGTTTGAGTTTTGTGCATGTATAAATGGAGATGAACTGGGGTTGATAGAGTTCATGCCTGGGCTAGCCAGAGCGTCGATTTAGTTGTAATTTGTATTTCTTGTTATTAAATTATGTTCTAAGTAATTAACTAGGGTGTTGTTGAAACCCCTAATCTTATGTCAAGTAGTTAGCCTTTGGATTTATTTATGCAGCTCTATAACATGATTAGGGTTAGTAGTTAATTGTAAGCTTTTGATTTCGTGATGGAGTGTCTTGTAAGAAGACACTCCATACTAGGGGGGAGATAGTGAATCATTTGATGGATATCCACCTGAGACCTTCATGTGAAGGCTCAAGAGCATAACCATAGGAAAATTGCTTTAGCATAAGGTTGGAGGGTGAATGCAATCACCCTAGTGCCCTTCAATTAGCTATAATCTGTAGTTTGTTTGTTCTTGTTATGTTCTAATTACATTTACAGGGGTGTTTTGATGAAACCCCTGAATTTCATGACAAGCATGTTTAGTTTAGGTTTGATTCTTATTGTTCTATAAATGTTGGGACTAGTAATTGATTAATGAAACTTGTGACCCTGTGATGAGCCATCTCCTGTAAGAAGACAGCTCATACTAGGGGGGAGTTAGTGGATTTAGTTAAGTGAAAATATAGTTTTGAGCTTTCATAGAAAGCTCAAGAATTTGGCTTAAGTTAGACTGCTTGCACATGAGGTCAGGTGGTGGAATCAACCACCCCTGTGCTTTACTGGTTTGCTTTTATTACCTTAGTTTAGTTCACTGTCACAACTCACATAATCTCAGTCGCTTCGACAACCTCCATATTTGTGTTACACACTTGCTAGGAAATCAGTTAAGCATAGCCCTTGATCAATCAAGCACCACAAGTCCTTGTGGGATCGACCCGTACTTGCCGCGTCTCCGATAGACGCCGTGCACTTGCGGTATCACCGTAGGCCATATAATTTACCCATCTTCCAGGCCTACCAGATGCAAGGGTGGTGGAGAAAGAGCTAGAGGAGTTGTTGGTGCTTGCGTAGCTAGGAGATGGAGTGGTGATGACTCTGTAAAAAGTCATGGAAGAAGGAGGTGGAGGTATGGTCGATGGGGTTTTTGCAGAGGAGTTGTTCGAGAGAGGAAAGAGAAGGTGGAAGAGAAAATGGGGATTAGCTCGAGTGGGTATAGGGTTAGGTGGCTTTGCTGTGAGGTAGGTACATCGAAGCTTGAAGGGGAAGCTGCAACGAGCGTTGGATTTCGCTGAGGAAGATCTGAACGGCTGAAGGCGAATGAGGCGATTTGGTGTGGAGCGGGAGTATCAAGAAATAGATGTGAGTGATGGAGCGACCGTTGGATGCTACGGATATCCGATGCGTGTGCCGATGCGACCGTAGGATGAAATCTAACGGCTCAAATGGTACGGGCTTGAATCCGGGTCGTGGGTAGCTTGAGCCCATGGCTTCCTTGTTGGGTTGCAACTGATTTGCGCGCGGGCTTTGGCTATCTACTCCATAGATGCTCGACTCCAACTCTTCGCTCTTTTGGCTCCTCAGATTCTCCGAGCTTTATTTATTACCTAAAAACACAAAATTAATTAATACAAATATTTATTCTTGAAAACAAAGAAAATACAGAATCTGGGATAATATCTGATTTATGAGCACAAAAGATGAGTAAAGTGCCAATAAAAAGGTGTATAAAAATGCAATATTTGGCACTCATCAAATACCCCCAAACCTGAATTTTACTTGTCCTCAAGTGAAACAAAAATTAAGAAATCCTAACTATACCCCTATCGCAGTCTCTCGAATGCATTTAGCGTATGCACTAAGCCTTTAAACCCTAGGTGTCCCTAGTGGACGAGTTGTAGTCTCGTGAGGGTTTACCAGAGAGGTGTACCCACAAAACCTTCTCCAACTTCAGAGTGTAAAAGAGTCTCAAGCCTCCAAGAAGCTATGAGGACATAGAGTTTCTGCATACTAGTAAC
This sequence comes from Papaver armeniacum, assembly GCA_023531295.1. Taxonomy (NCBI): domain Eukaryota; kingdom Viridiplantae; phylum Streptophyta; class Magnoliopsida; order Ranunculales; family Papaveraceae; genus Papaver; species Papaver armeniacum. The sequence continues at coordinate 327,162 of JAJJWW010018825.1, forward strand.
AAGAAGTTAGAATTATCGAAGAACGCATTCTCATCCTTAAGTGCTGAGCGAGAAGTAACCATACCATATGAAAGAATTCGGATTCGATTGTGATCATAAGTCTCAACTTCTGCCTCACCATTAAGGTTTTATGATAATTGCACTCAAAAAGATCGCTTTTTAGTCTCTCATGTGTGCAGGCAGGAATAAAGAGAGAAATCTTGCACACGTTGTAGGTAAGAAGGCTAACCTTCCGAAATAAAATCTGGAGACTCCACAGAGGTGTGGGCAAAAAGAATCTTTTTCTGATGATCTCTAAGAAAGGAAATCAACCATTAGCAAGGGGTGGGAGTACTCACTCACTTCTCACCCGATCGGCAATTAATATCACTCTCTCATAAGAACCATAGAAACGTCTTCAATCTTCGGTCTTCGGTCTTCAATTGTTGATGACGAACTTCTAATCTTCACAAAACTTGACAAATTTTTAACTTTTATACTCAATTTCTTTGTTACTTGGAATTTTTCTTCTTGAACTCTTCTTTACCATGGTGGTATTAAAACTAAAAATAAACTACAATATTTTTGGATTTTTTTTTTTTTTTTTTTTTTTTTTTTCAAGTTGTGTTTGATATTTTTTTTTTTTTTTTTTTTTTTTTTTATTATGAATTACTATATACATTAATTGAAACAAAAACAATAAAACTACTAACTCCATGGATGAAGGACTATATCACACAATTTCCATAACTTGTATTGTCTTGATTTTATAAACTTCATTAATTCTCATCCTCTTTTTCTTTGTTGTATGTAAACCTTGGACTATATCAACTTTCTTCAAATATTCTGATGTTGCTCAAACTTTGCCCTGACGATGATGTGTTTCTATGGAACTACTGATTGAGAGAGAGAGTGATGCTAACTGCAAATCGATATTTAGAAGGAGTTTTCATCTTTAGACGTCACCCTCATGATTGACGGAATTAGCACTCAAGAGATCAAAAGTAGTGCTGAAAGTGGTGCGAAGTTGGGTAGCTCACCATTCCTACCCGGAATTGACGTACGGTGACACACACTCTAAAAGCTTTTCTAGAAAGTCACAAAGAGTGAAGGTCGGTACCTCGCTTGATGTAAAATGGGTAGTCTCCACTATGGTTGATCACAATTCTACTACTAGAATATCTAAACAAGACACCTAATTCGCCCTCAGGTATGGTTAAATCCGACTTTAACGCTCTAATCGGCTAAGGAACCCGATTGCGTTCTCCAGTACTTCCAAGTTCTTGTTATTTCGGTCAGACTCTCTATGTAAACATAGATAAAAGCATGCTAGTGACTCTAAAATCTCTAAAGTTGGAGGTTTTTATGCAAATTTTTTTTTTTTTTTTTTTTTTTTTTTTTTTTTTGTAAAAGAAGTAAAATAAAAAGACTAAAAACTCTAAATGCAAATCACACCCCCAAACCTAGATCAAACATTGTCCTCAATGTGTTAACAGATAATAAGAATTTAAACATTCACATACCAAGAGAACTATGTTGAGAGGAGAAAAGGGAAGAGATTACCGGATGCAAGAGGGTGTTGCCAAACCATAGAAAGATGAATGCTTTGAAAGCAAACAATCACGAGCGCAAGACAAAAAGGTTGGTTAGCACACATCAAAATTATGCAAAAAGAAAAAGAAAAGGGAAAGATGATGGATGTTTAGTCCATAAGTATGTACACAAGTGAACTAGATCAGTCCACATAGATGGGGTCTTCCAAGTCAACGGTCTCAACTTCTGGTGGAAGATGCTCCAGAAATGGTTTCAATCTCTGACCATTGACTTTGAAAATGTTCTTGTTTGCCGGGTTTTCAACTTCTATAGCTCCATGGGGAAAGACGGTACGTACCACGTATGGTCCAGACCATCGGGAACGTAGCTTTCCTGGAAACAAATGAAACCTAGTGTTGTACAATAAAACTTTTTGACCTGGGGGTGAAAGACTTGCGCGAGAATGCGCTTGTCGTGAAACACTTTCATCCTATGTTTGTACGTTTTGGCACTATCATATGCATCGTTTCTCAATTCTTCTAACTCATTGAGTTGAAGTTTTCTACGGGTACCAAACTTTATCAAGATCAAAATTCAACTTTTTCACACCCAAAATGCACGGTGTTCTAACTCAACGGGTAAATGGCATGCTTTCCGTACACAAGTACTGTAAGGAGACATCCCAATGGGAGTCTTGTATGCGATCCTATAGGCCCATAAAGCATCATTTAAGCGCAAAGACCAATCTTTCCTAGAAGGATTGACGGTCTTCTCAAGAATATGCTTAATTTCCATATTAGACACTTCCACTTGGCCACTGGTTTGAGGATGGTAAGGTGTTGCGACCTTGTGAGTGATTCCATACTTGCGCACTAGTGATTCAAAGGGTCTATTGCAGAAATGACTACCTCCATCACTGATTATTGCTCTAGGGGTTCCAAAACGGGAGAAAATGTTCTCCTTCAGAAAAGAAATAACAACTTTATGGTCGTTGGTTTTGGATGCAATGGCCTCTACCCACTTAGAGACATAATCAACAACAACAAGAATGTATAACTTACCTTCAGAGTTCGGAAATGGACCCATGAAATCAATGCCCCAAACATCAAACAGCTCAACAATCAATATGGGTTGTAAGGGCATCATGTTTCTCCTAGATATACTTCCTAGTTTCGGCATCGGTCACAAGCAACACAGAATGCATGGCAATCCTTAAACAAGTGTTGGCCAATAGAAACCGCTTTGCAAGATCTTTGCAGCAGTTTTCTTGGCACTAAAGTGGCCTCCACATGCATGGTCATGTGAGAAAGAAATGACGTCCCTTTGTTGAGAAGTGGGGACACATCTCCTAATGATTTGGTCTTGCGTACTTAAACAAATATGGGTCATCCCAAAGGAAATGTTTAACTTCGGCCAAGAACTTAGAACGGTCTTGTTTAGACCAATGCAAGGGCATTCTACCTGTAGCAAGGTAGTTCACAATATCAGCAAACCAAGGCATCTCAGACACAAGCATCAATTGCTCATCAGGGAATGATTCCCTAATCAACACAGACTCATCAGAAGATTCAACATTCAACCTAGACAAGTGATCGGCAACAACATTTTCTGACCCTTTCTTATCTCGAATTTCGAGGTTAAACTCTTGTAGCAAGAGTATCCATCGAATTAAACGAGCCTTAGCATCTTTCTTAGACAAAAGATATCTCAATGCAGCATGGTCAGAATAAATGATGACCTTAGACCCTATCAAATAAGATCTAAACTTGTCTAATGCAAACACTTGACTAGCAACTCCTTCTCGGTAGTGGAATAATTCAATTGAGCATCATTAAGTGTTTTACTAGCATAGTAGATCACATAGGGGAGTTTGTCTACTCTTTGGCCCAAAACAGCTCCTACGACATAGTCGGACGCATCACACATAATCTCAAATGGTAATGACCGGTCTGGGGTCCGACTATAGGGGCATAGGTAAGGAGAGCCTTCAGTTGCGCCCACGCTTCCTTACAAGCATCATCAAAGACAAATGCAACATCTTTTGCAAGAAGATTGCACAAAGGTCGTGAAATTTTACTAAAGTCTTTGATGAATCGGCGGTAAAAACCCGCATGGCCTAGAAATGATCGATGTCCCTCACGGAACGAGGTTGAGGCAAGTTTGTTGAATGAGATCTACCTTGGCTTTGTCTACTTCTATGCCTTTTCCGAGATGATATTCCCTAGAACAATGCCTCCGAATTAACCATGAAATGGCATTTTCCCAATTCAAGACCAAACTCTTCTCCTTACACCTAACTAGCACACATGTGAGGTGATGCAAACACTCATCAAATGAAGATCCAAACACAGAAAAATCATCCATAAAAATCTCAAGAAACTTATCTACCATGTCGGAAAAAATGCTCATCATGCAACGTTGAAAAGTAGCGGGTGCATTGCACATCCCAAAGGGCATACGACGATAAGCAAATGTTCCATAAGGACATGTAAATGTGGTCTTTTGTTGGTCTTCGGGTGCTATGTGAATTTGGTTGTAGCGAATAGCCATCTAAGAAGCAATAGTACTTATGTTTGGCTAACCTTTCAAACATTTGGTCAATGAAGGGAAGGGGAAAATGGTCTTTCTTGGTTCCGTGTTCGAGTTTTCTATAATCAATACATACTCGCCACCCGGTGGTCACACGGGTGGGAAGGAGCTCATTCATCTCGTTTTGAACAACGGTAATGCTAGGACTTCTTGGGTACTACTGAATAGGACTGACCCACATGGCTATCGGTGGACGGGGTAAATGATACCGCGTCAAGCAAATTTCAGGATTTCACCCTTGACAACATCTCTCATGTTGGGGTTAAGTCTCCTTTGCATTTCCCTAGATGGTTTGGTGTTCTCTTCAAGGTTTATATGATGCATGCAAATTGTGGGACTTATACCCTTAAGATCGGAGATGGTCCAACCTAAAGCTCCTTTATGTTCTTGAAGTACTTCTAAGAGTCTACTTTCCTGTTCAGTGTCTAAACATGAAGCGATAATTACAGGTAAAGTGTCAGAAGGACCTAAGAAAGCATACTTCAACGTATCAGGTAATGGTTTCAGATCAAGCTTAGGTGGTGTATCAAGAGGTGGGGCAGATTCGGTATCAGAGAGTGGAAGAGGTTCCACTGCATTCTGCCATTTAGCAATATCCATGGGTGGGACCGATTCAAGCAAAGAGTTAATTTCACCAATGTACTTAGACTCGAAAAGATCTAAGTCAAAGTTATCTAAACATGCTTGCAAAGGGTCCATTGACAAAATGTCGGGCAAAGAGTCTTGGATCAGACTCTCGATCATGTTAATCTCATGCAAATCAATATCATCACAATCAATGGGCTGTTGACTAGTGTTAAAAACATTCAGCTCTACGGTCATGTTACCAAAAGACAATTTCAACACTCCATTGCGACAGTTGATGATAGCATTGGACGTCGCCAGTAAAGGACGTCCTAAAATCACGGGGATGTGATTACTTGGGTTTTGCACGGGTTGAGTGTCTAAGACAATGAAGTCTACAGGAAAGAAGAATTTATCAACCTTGATTAACACATCTTCGACAATACCACGGGGATTCTCACGGATCTGTCCGCTAAGCGTAGCGTAACGGTGTGGGCTTCAGCTCCCTAAGGCCCAATTGCACATACAGTATGGCAATAGATTCACCGGCTCCTAAGTCTAGTAACGCCTTTTCGACCACATGGTCGCCTATGGTGCATGTAATTGTTGGACTACCTGGGTCTCTAAACTTAGTTGGAATCTTGTTTTGGATTATGGAGCTCACTTTCTCAGTGAGAAAGGCACGCTTATGCACGTGAAGCTTTCGCTTTTGTGTGCATAGGTCCTTTAAAAACTTAGCATAGGTGGGTATTTGTCTAATTGCTTCGAGAAATGGAATGTTTATGTTAACCCTCTTGAACATTTCCAAAATCTCATTGTATTGGTTACCCCCTTCGTTGCACCAACCGTTGTGGGAATGGAGCAACAGGAACATGACTTGGCACAGGAACATCTATATTGGTAGGACTCTTGGGTTCATCAATGGGCTCAGATTCTTTCTCTACAGTAGATGTTTTCTGCGGTGTTGTGTGTACTGGGGAGTCTGATGTAGACTCGCTTGACGGTGGTACACCTACATTGTTCTCAATAATTCTACCACTACGGAGAGCGGTGATAGCATTCACATGACTATGTGAAGTTTCATTGCGGGTAGAGGAGCACGCTTTGAAACACATTCTTTGGATTTTGTAGGGGTTGACTAGGAACTTGCCTTTTTCTCTCTCATTCAATGCATCATAGTTTGACCAATCTTAAGATCTAGGTTGGTGATACGTTGGTCGGTGGTTTTGCGAAGTTCAACAAGATGTTGGTCGGTAGTTTTCTCAAGTTTTGAAAGACCTTGGGTTAACAGAATGACACAGTCTTCCAAGCTAGTCTTTTCTCCACGAGTGCTTGAGGGGGTGGTTGTACTTGGGGGTTTCTAGGATATGAGTATCCTTGGTTATTATTTGTTGGTCCCCTTGTACAGGTCCCTTGGACCATGAGAAGTTAGGGTGGTTCCTCCATCCGGGTTGTAGGTTTGAGAATAAGGGTTGTTCTCTTGCGCATGGTATAATGCATTGGCTTGCTCGGTTTGGGACTCTTGAAATGCATGTAGATGCGGACAGACTGTCCACTAAGTGGTCAGAACTATGGCATGCGGCACAAGTGGCCATAGCAATTTGGTCACGGAGAGTAGGGGCATTAGATTTTGCATTCTTTTCCAACTCAAGCTCTTCTATCCTCCGGGCCATAGCAGCCATTTTTGCCCTTCCCTCAAAGTCAGACTCGATTCTATGAACATTGTTTGTAGGGGTAGTCCGTTTTGGTTCTCGGATGGACTCCCACCGAGTCTTTTCAGCGACTTCGATTAAGAAAGACCAACCCGTCATCGGCACTCTTCTCAATAAATGCACCATTGCACATTGACTCGACTGTGGTTCGGGTTCTAACATCTAGACCCTCATACAAGATTTGCATGAGTCTCCATTTTTCAAAACCATGGTGGGGACATTGGAGTAGTGATTCATTGAATCTCTCCAAGTACCTTGCTAGAGTTTCGTCTTCTAATTGCACAAAACCATTTAGACTTTGACGAATTGCCGCAGTCTTATGGTTTGGGAAAAAACTTTTTGAAAAACTCCTTTGTGAGGTCATCCCAGGTTCTAATGGACTGTGGTTGTAGAGCATGTATCCAAGACTTGGCTTTGTCTTTCAGAGAAAAAGGAAACAGTCTCAATTTGAGGGACTCCCCTGGCATTTGGTTAAAACGCAGAGTCCCACAAATATCCTCAAAGTCTCTCACGTGATGGTAGGGGTTCTCATCATTGACCCCTCTAAACACGGGTAGCATATGAATGGTGCTTGATTTCGAGTTCAAAGCGCCAAAGATCGGCCGGCGAGAATGATGCAAGAGGGCTGGGTTGCCCTAGTTGGGTACATGTAGTCCTTGAGACTACGGGGTTGGTTAAGTTCCTCACCCATGGTCTCTGTTTCAGATAGGTCTGGGCTTGGGTTTTCGGTTGAAGAACTGGGTATGCTTATGATTTCGTCCGGGCGTATTCTAACTAGTCGATTTGTTTGGTCTCTAAAAGACACAATCATAGCCTAGCACGCGCCTCTAGCATGTTAACACACAAACAAGTTCAACACAGAAGAGCAAAAAAAAACTCAAAAATGACCCACTAACACAAGACTCAGGCCCAAAAGATGGCTTTTTGAAGTTATGAAGCCCAACTGAATAGATGGGTTTCAGTTTGGTTATGTGGGTTTGAGACTGGCTTTGTACAGCCCAGATGAAGTGGCCTTCGGATTGCTTGCAGCCCAGCAGTGGAACTTAGGTGGGCTTAGTCTATTGCACAGCCCAGAAGTTTGCAAAGCCTAGTTGGTTGTGGGCTCAATTTGTGTACAACCCATAAGTGGGTTGTGTGGGCTGAAGGTTGGCAGGTTTACAGCCCAGGTTTGTGGGCTGAAAGTTCAGTGGTAAAGGCAGGCCTAGTTTTGGTCTCTGACTTAGTGAAACTGGCTCTACCCCAGTTGCTTTGGCACAGGGTTCTGTTGGTGCAGAGTTTGGCAAACTCAAGCACTGGCTGTGTGCACAGCCTGGTAAGGCACAGATCAAAAGAGTACAACACAGTTGTACACAGAATGCTACAGCCTAGTGGTTGCACAGGCTGGTCTAAGCTCAACACAAGACAGAAATGGTGCACAACACAAAATGTACACAGCACAGCACAATTTATACACTGCCTCTGCTGCTGTTAAGCACAAAAGAGAAACAAAAAAAATTTTTGTGATGTGTACAGGGAAGAGGGTTGTGCTCACTCAGCGGTGAAGCATGTGCCAGGGTTTGTGTTGTTGAAAAACAAGATGACTGCTAATGCTACTCAAACTCAGAAGCACAACAGAATGCAACTTGCAGAAGCTATCACAACCAATTGTCAAAGAACAAGCACAACAGAATGTAAAAAAAAAAACTAGCAGGGTATCAATACTTCACAGCATGCACAAGTTAAGCAGCACATGAATAAAGCTAGCATTTACAACATGCTCAGGGCGTATTCACAGAATAAGGCTAGCATACAATATGGCCTGAGGTATCAACTATCTCAGTTGACCTCAATTTGGTTTTCAGCCAGCTTGGTTATTCCAGTTCAAGCCTCACAGCTACAGGGAGCTGAGGTTTCAACACTGGTGGTTACAGGTTTCAAATGCTCAGATGCTCAGTTGGCTAGGTCTGATGGGTTGCAGCTGAAGCTCAGGGTAGATGGGCTATGCTCAGGCTATGGCTTCTCAGCTAGCAAGATTGCAGGGGCTTATTCAACAGGTTCTCACAGATTCAAAATTAACCAAGAGAAAAAGTCTGCAAATGGCATGCTCACAGGTTTTCAGTTACAACTAACTTGGGTTTCCAAGTTGTGGCTTACAGCTTGCAGCTTCAGGGGCTGGCAAGGTAAACACACATGGCTCAACAGACCTGTGGGTTCAAGTCACTGCAGCTACAGGGGCTTGCAGCTGAGCACAGATGCACAAAAAAAAAATATGCTCAGGCTAAACAAGGTTCAGGCACAAGGTGAACAAACAAGCATATCATATTCTTCATTCATCCATTCAAGGTCAGAGATACATTACCACCAGTGCAATACTGGGTTTAGGCAAATCCACCAGTTCTGTTCCTTTGCTTATCTTGAGTTTGCTCAGTGTGCTCCACAAGTACACCTCTCTCAAAAGAAAATTTCAGTTCTCAGAATTATACAGTCAAGGCAACAGAACAAGACAGCTATGGCAGAGCTCAGAGCTATGCCTGAGTTGGAAATTAGCCACAAGATAATAATAAGAACAGCACAGTGAAGTGACACTAAGAACCATACAAGTGAAGAGAAAAGATGAAAGGCAGTGCACACAAGAAGTGAAATAAGGTGCACTGATATGAACAGGATGCAAGATTTATGAAGATGCTAAGCTACAGAGTGCACAAACTATTCACAGGGGTTATGCTAACAACAGATGGTAACAACAGAGGTTTTAACACAAATGTACAGGGATGGGTAGAAAACAGTGAAGTAAAGCAACAAAGATTAAACAGCACACTACAAGTTCCCCGGCAGCGGCGCCAAAAACTTGGTAGGGCTTTGGATGTATTTCTATTTAGTCCTACAATTTATACCGAAAGTGCACGGTGTCTAGTTTATAGACAGTGGCAAATACGGGTCATTCCCACAGAGAACTAGAGTGCGTAAGATGATCCAAGGCTTCTCTTAACTGATTTCAGGCAAGGTAATATGACAACAGGGGTTTTATGCCGAAACGGCTGAGTGTTTTGTGAAGTGACTCTAAACTAAGGCAATGATGGATAGAATAAGTTGTAACTGAGGTTTTAGTGGCACTAGGGTGATTAAACTCACCACTTAGTCCTATACTAAGGTATCCTAACTCAATTTATGTTCTTATCCTTCCTATGAAGGTCTCTAATGGAAATTTTACCAATTGATTTCACAATTCATCCCCTAGTATAGAGTGTCTTCTTACAGCACACTCTATCACAGTCAATTGTTCACCAATTGACTAATTAACCTAAGCAATACACATCAAGAACACCAATTGAATCATGAATCAACTCAACATAGAATTAAGGGTTTGTTTTACACCCTAGCTGAATTACTTAGAACATGCTGTAGAAATTAAAATAACTTTAATTTAAAATTACAGAACTGAAACTATGAACCCTAAAATTGACTAAAACTGACTCCTTTTCTCTTACATCAAAAGCTCAATTTATAACTCACAAAATATTTCTAGCTAATCACTACTCTGACCCAAACCTGATTTCGGCCTTGTCTTGCCTCTGAATCGCCCATGTGGGGTGGTTGGTGAAAACCCTAGCTTCACTCATCTCAACCCTAACTTCTGGGGGAAGTGAGAAGCTATGGATGGAGACAAGGGATGCAAGGGTGGCGGAGAAAGAGCTAGAGGAGTTGTTGGTGCTTGCGTAGCTAGGAGATGGAGTGGTGATGACTCTGTAAAAAGTCATGGAAGAAGGAGGTGGAGGTATGGTCGATGGGGTTTTTGCAGAGGAGTTGTTCGAGAGAGGAAAGAGAAGGTGGAAGAGAAAATGGGGATTAGCTCGAGTGGGTATATGGTTAGGTGGCTTTGCTGTGAGGTAGGTACATCGAAGCTTGAAGGGGAAGCTGCAGCGAGCGTTGGATTTCGCTGAGGAAGATCTGAACGGCTGAAGGCGAATGAGGCGATTTGGTGTGGAGCGGGAGTATCAAGAAATAGATGTGAGTGATGGAGCGACCGTTTGATGCTACGGATATCCGATGCGTGTGCCGATGCGACCGTAAGATGAAATCTAACGGCTCAAATGGTACGGGCTTGAATAGGGTCGTGGGTAGCTTGAGCCCATGGCTTCCTTGTTGGGTTGCAAGCGATTTGCGCGCGGGCTTTGGCTATCTACTCCATAGATGCTCGACTCCAACTCTTCGCTCTTTTGGCTCCTCGATTCTCCGAGCTTTATTTATTACCTAAAAACACAAAATTAATTAATACAAATATTTATTCTTGAAAACAAAGAAAATACAGAATCTGGGATAATATCTGATTTATGAGCACAAAAGATGAGTAAAGTGCCAATAAAAAGGTGTATAAAAATGCAATATTTGGCACTCATCACTAGGATTTCAATGAAACCCTAATTCCCTGTTGTGATTTCAACTTTTTCTGAGTTGCTCTTGATTAATTAAATTATCAGATAACTTCAATTCTAGTACCCAATGCTTTTCTCTCACAATGAATGCCAAGTATCCATTGTAGTTAGGCTATAACCTTTGTGTTGAGTGTGTCTTTGACTCAAGCCTTAGAATTAGTTGCTAATTCCCTTGACTAGTTGTGCTTAATTAGACAACTAGTGCGCTGGGTTAGTACTTTAGCTGCTAATTGAAGTATCACTAGGAGAAACTCCTTAGATAGGTGGTAGAATTGACAAACTTCCTTATCTCATCATAGGAACAAGAACACTCCAATTAGTTGACACATAACATGAATTGGAGGTGGATTTGACAATCCTAGTACTCCTTTAATCTCATTACTTATAGTTCATTTTATTCCATCATTATAACCTTCACTTAGTCGCATCGACAAAACCTCGACTTGTGTTACACTTCTTTGAATACAGTTTAGAGTAAGCCTTTGATCAACCATACAACACCACAAGTCTCTGTGGGATCGACCTGTACTTGCCACGCCTCCAACAGGCGCTATGCACTTGCAGTTTAAGACGTAGGAAAATCATCTTTTACACTCCTACCATGTACCTACTTCCATATGAGTCGTCTCTTTCTCGCCATTAATAACTTTTTGTGGGTATTTGTGACAGTTCGACGATAGGTGCTTTTCCATGAACATCATTACCTACGCTTCTTGATAATTTCTTAAAAATAATCATTAGAGCAATGCTCGATTGAACCCAAAAGTTTTTCTATCTCAATATTGTTGTCAATATTAGATGAACAGAACTATATGTTGATTTGTAGTCTACTAAAATCAGGTCTCGAACTAGGATTAGAAGTGTGTATTTGAGTATCAAACATCACTGAATAACCCTCGAAGATTGAATACTGAAGATCAAATGAAGACATCAAAGAGGAATAAATCAACAAAGGTATGCGGTAACTGATTTCATTTGGACTCTTGTTCAATTCTACCTTTCTAATCTATCGAAACAAGTGCTAACTCTAAGGAACAATTCCTATGATGGTAAAAATGCATTTATGTATGGACTCGAGGATATTTGAGCCATGACTTTAGTTATAATGACCTTTATCCTTGGAAATTTTCTTATATTGTGTTGAATGAGCATACGAATTCAACGAGCCAAGAACCACTCAAATCTGAGTTATAACGAAGAAGTTATGAGTGATTTATTGAAGCAACCCTTATAACTGTTGTTGTTGTTGTTGTTGCAGTTCGTGAATAGACAACACTCCACAAACTGTTCGTAATGGTTCACGGACTTGAGCGTGAAAACATGAATAGATGCCTTTTAGTCAAGTTATTGATGTTTCCTTATCTAGGCAAGATGGTTATTCTACCATACACAATTGATTACCATATTAAAGTGTGTGTGATGTTCCTACCTAAGTTAAATTGTAATTCATTTTACAAAAAAATACAATTTATGCTAAAATAATTATTTATGTAAGGTTATAACTTAGGAAAGACTCTCAAAATAAGGAGAGTCTTGAAAAATGAAAATAACTCACGAACTTGCTTAGGTTTCAAGCAACCGCTCACTATAAATGATAGAGTACATGTAAGATACACAATTCATCCCTTGGAAAATTGGTGTATGCTTCATAAGGTTGTTTTCTACTACTTCTTTTCTTCGTGAACAAGAGCGAGACAATAAGACTTTGTTTTGGGTATCACAAAGCACGAGTTAGTAATAATCGTCTTGATAGTTACGCAACTTGTAATATATGTTAATTTAATAATTCTTGTCTATTCTAAGGTCCTTCTCTTCTGATATAAGGCTATTCAAGAATTGTTGATCACAAACCCTAGGTTTGATAGATTTCGGTTCACGATCGTATACCGACACTAGTTGGTCGAAATCTAAACTAGAAAGAAAACTTTAATTAAGGTGTTTCATAAATTCTTTAAGAAGTTTTAGCAAGATATCTCTAGATTTATTCTAGTTGTTCTTGTTATAGAAAATTAGCCTTTTCTTCCTGTTTTGAAGAGTATAATAATTTCTAATCTACAAGTTTGTTTAGGTATTACTTTTACCTTGTAATTATTCAAAATATACACAAGATTTCCAAAACCCTAGTTCACACCTAAAAGGGAAATCAAAACCAGTGTTTTGTGTATTCAGAATACCAAAAAGTCTTTACTGCGGCTGAAGCAACTCTTAGGTTGTAAAGGACGTCAGATAAGGGAATTCAGTGCGTAGAACCTTGTGAGGTTCAAGAGACGTAAATAGCACGGATATAACCGAACTGTTTGGAGGGTGGATTGGGTCTCAACTGCATTTCAGTCAAAAGTCTGATAGTATGCTAGTGTCTGTAGCGGCTTAATACAACTCGGTGTTCAAACTGGATGAGGTCCCGGGGTTTTTCAGTAGGTGCAGTTTTCCTCATTAACAAAATTTCTTTGTGTCTTTCCTTACTTTTTATTTCAGCATTAGATTTGTGTTTGTTGTAATTAAAGTAAAATCAAGTCATTTGATAATCAACCTAGACAATTCTTAACTAAAATTGTATATAACCTATAAGACTTGTTCTTGAGAATTCGTATCTTGAAATAAGATTACAAGACTTTTTCTTGTTGGAATTCGGTTACGTACTGTTACAGTACTGTTGATGGTGGCTTTTAGCCTAGGGTTATAATCGTAAAACCGCACATCTGGCATGACGTCATTATGACCATTAACACATTTATCGAATCGATCAGCATGCTTACGTAAGAATTACCAGGGTACCTTTTTTCTTCCTATGTATCATGTTCTACGGCAGAACCCCTAACATTGATTGACATCACCTGTACAAAACCCTCATGCTACCGCGCCAAGGCATGCCAACCATGCCAGTCGCACCACTGTGCCAATGGTAAACCGTGCAAGCCACATCTACCGCGCCAAGGCATGCCAACCATGCCAGCCGCACCACTGTGCCAATGACAAACCGTGCCAGCCACATCTATCGCGCCAAGGCATGCCAACCATGCCAGCCACACCACTGTGCCAATGGCAAACCGTGCCAGCCACATCTCCGCGCCGAGGCATGCCAACCATGCGGCCGCACCATCGTGGTGCCAATGGCAAACCGTGCGAGACACATCTCCGCGCCAAGGCATGCCAACCATGCCAGCCGCACTACTGCGCCAATAGCAAACCATGCCAAGCCAAACGCACCTTGCCTTAGCCCCTAGCCATGCTAGTCGCACCATGTGCCAAACGGCATGCCAAACCATTGGCCCCACCTCGCCAAGCCAAACGCACCTTGCCTTGGCCCTAGCCATACTAGCCGCACCATGTGCCAAACGGCATGCCAAACCATTGGCCCCACCTCGCCAAGCCAAACGCACCTTGTCTTGTCCCTAGCCATGCTAGCCGCACCATGTGCCAACGGCATGCCAAACCATTGGCCCCACCTCGCCAAGCCAAACGCACCTTGCCTTGGCCCTATCCATGCTAGGCGCACCATGTGCCAAACGGCATGACAAACCATTGGCCCCACCTTGCCAAGCCAAACGCACCTTGCCTTGGCCCTGTCCATGCTAGCCGCACCATGTGCCAACGGCACACCAAACCCGCGGCCCCACTATACCATGCCGGCCTTCCCTATGCGGCTACTAAAACGAAGGCGTGCGACAATCAACGGTCGCCCTTCAATCCTAGGATCAAATCCTAGACGACCAAGGTTACCAGACAACGCATGGTAACCTTTGGCCCGAAATCCTAAGTTTGGCCACGCCCAAACCGCGCCAAGTCATGCCATGCCCACGACATGCCAACCTAGCCGCGCCACCATGCCGGCCTTCCCTATGCGGCTACTAAAACGAAGGTGTGCGACAATCAACGGTCCCTCTTCCATACCAGGATCAAATCCTAGCCATCCAAGGTTACCAGACAACGGATTGTAACCTTTGGCCCGAAATCCTAAGTTTGGCCACGCCCAAACCGCACCAAGGCATGCCATGCCCACGACATGCCAACCTAGCCACGCCACCATGCTGGCCTTCCCTATGCGGATACTAAAACGAAGGCGTGCGATAATCAACGGTCCCCCTTCAATCCCAGGATCAAACCCTAGCCATCCAAGGTTACCAGACAACGCATGGTAACCTTTGGCCCGAAATCCTAAGTTTGGCCACGCCCAAACCGCGCCAATGCATGCCATGCCCACAGCATGCCAACCTAGCCATGCCACCATGCTGGCCTTCCCTATGCGGCTACTAAAACGAAGGCGTGCAACAATCAACGGCCACCCTTCCACCTTAGATGCAAATCTTAGCCGTCCAAGGTCGCCAGCCAACGCATGGTAACGTTTGGCCCAATGCCAAAACCCTAATTTTGGCCGCGCCTAAACTATGCCTCCTCGGGCCCGCAACATCCCTCCTGAGTTTTATTTTCAGGCTGTTTTCACCTCCCGAACGAGTTCAAAACCTAAATATCCTCTCGTAGGGAGATAAGAAATTCTTTTTCGGTCAATTTGAGGGGTGGACCGTCAAAATCCGAGTCCGTACGAGAATTCTACAGTGATTCTAGTAAAGGGCGCTAATTAGGGTTTCTAAAACGAAGGCGTGCGACCATCAACGGTCGCCCTTCAATCTCAGGAGCAAATCCTAGCCGTCCAAGGTTATCATATAACGCATGGTAACCTTTGACCCAAAACCCTAGTTTGTCCACGCCAAACCGCACCAAGGCATGCCATGCCAATGGCATGCCAACCTAGCCGCGCCTCCATGCTAGCCTTCCCTATGCGGCTACTAAAACGAAGGCGTGCGACAATCAACGGTCTCCCTTCAATTTCAGGAGAAAATCCTATCCGTCCAAGGTTACCAAACAACGCATGGTAAACTTTGACCCAAAGTCTAGTTTGGCCACGCCAAACCACGCCAAGGCATGCCATGCCAATGGCCTGCCAACTTTGACGTGCCATCATGCTGGCCTTCCCTACACAGCTATCAAAACGGAAGCGTGCAACGATCAACGACTACCTTTCCGCCTAAGATACAAAATCTCGACCGTCGAAGGTCGCCAAGCTAGCAAGTCTCCCAAGCTCGACTTGCCACGCAACAACCATGTTACATGTTTTCACGAAAACGTTCGAGACATCAAACCATAAACTGGGGATCTTCTTTGGGTTTTGGTTTGGCGGTTTACAGCGTGCGGCGTACACTACGCCCGTAATAAGAAAGTGTAATAAGGATGAAGCGGTTAAGTAAATAGGGAAGTAATGGTGAAACACTTTTCTTTTATGGAACATCAATTCCATGCGTTAACGGTTACCACCTCCTCCCATTTACTCACCCATTATTCCATTCCTTAATGAGACCAGAGTACGTTTCACTCCGACTTGTATAAATAGGTCTTACCTATTTCCACAAAAAAAAGACAAGTTCGGTCAAGGATCAGACAACACTCAGAAAAACGTTTGGCTAAGCTCTCCCATCTGTTAGCTTCCCATTTTCTGATACAAGTCGTGAAACCACTACTCTTCCGTAATCAACTCGGTCTCAACACTTTCTTCGCTTCCCTCCCCAAAACCAACCCATTATCCTCCTCTTTGTGACCGAAGCAAGTTTGGAACGGCCATTTCTTGGTTTAGGCCAGATTTGTACAAATTGATCTCTCGAATCTAAAGTACTCCCGTGCAGTACATTGTTTAGGGTCTAAATTCGTTTCTCACCCACACACCCGAAATTACCAAAATCGGCAGAAACCATTTTCATCCTCAAACAAGTACATACTAGGTTATCTTGGATATTGGTTTTATAGATTGTCGAAGAATTCTTATACTCAATCAGGTTCACGGATTTTGGATCTAAACTACTTATTGTACAAGAAAGATAAAACCATATATACATATTGTTCAGGGATCATTAAGTTGGTCTACTTCCAATTGTATTAGGTTTTGTCTTATAGGTTTAAATGAAAAATTTGGTGGTGTATTTTGGTATCCTCGTGTTTTAACTAATTCCACTACTAACTTTCCTTGTTGAACCTTGTTGGGATGGAACCTTAGGAATTTTAATTTGAACTCCACTAGCAACTTTCCTTGTTGAAACTTGTTAGGATAGAACCTTGGGGCCTTTAATTTGGACACCACTAGCAACTTTATTTGTTGAACCTTGTTGGGATGGAACCTTGGGGCCTTTAAATTTTACTTCACTACCTCGGCTTGGTCTGCCTTCTTCCATTTACCTACGTTTACGTTTGTTTGTAAATGTACTTTTCCCTTTAACATCCTCCTCCTTATACAACCCGTTCAAATGCTCAAAACCCGAAAAATATCTTTGACTTGAGGATTGCCAATTGTGGACCCTCTTGAACCTTTCTCTTCGCTCCTACCCTATCTTGTTTCTTTGTAAGTTTTTTTCGAAGACCTACCCTTGACATTCCCCTTTGTTGGTTCAAGAATATCTTCTCTAGTTAAGGGACAATTGAATTTCCGCAACTCATACAACCAAACTTGTCTTTGATTTTGGAGTAAGGATTCGTACTTCTCAAAAAGTTCCTTCTGCGCCTCGGTGTCGCAAAACATGTCCAGAGATCTTCATTGAGTAATGGATCATTGGATGATAGTTGTTTCCCAAGTGGATCCATATCTTTGATTAGGATCATCTTTGAGGGATAATTGGTTGTCACATGCTTACATGGGAGACCCAAAGCCAACATCTCATTCCCGCAGGAATAAACGTCTTCTCCAAAGCATTCACTTTCTTTATAATCTTCTTAATTTCCCCATATAAAACATAAAAACTAATTCCTCAAAGCCAAAGGTTGTCCAAATAATCGAATGGCTTTCTAGATCGTCTCTTTTCAAAATCTCATTTAATTTTATCGAGATCACGCTTGAAATAATCGTTTATAGCTTCAATAGCAACAACAAATCCACCATCGCACCCATTTAGCTTAGTTTTGAACCGATAGTGAGACGAATCCACCATACTTGTGGCTTGGTTGGCATAATGTCTATGTTGGTTTACCCATGCACTAACGAACTTTTCTTTATGGGGTCCAACAAATTCATTCGTCAAATACACTATAACATCCATGTAAGTAGCTTATTTTTCCAATACAAAGTGCTCCCTTCAAAAAAAAAACATTTCTTCTGTTTCCGACAATATTAATTCTTCCCAATTCAATTGAAATTCTGCAGTTTTGACTGTGGCTACTTTATCATCGATCTCAAATTTATCTTTATTTTCTTGTTGTTTCTCCAACGGTAATTTTTTAATCCTCTCCATCTATGTTTTCCTTGGTGGCCAAATCACCATCTTGTAATTACTTTGAACATTGTTCCATATATGGAACATGCAAAGATGATGATGTATATCGGGAAAACATGTGGTATTGTGGTGATCAGGAGAAACTATAAGGACTAAACCGTAGATAATAAACTGTTGACGGATATATTTCAATTTATGTCGTTGTTCGACATAAATAACTGTGAAGACCATATCGTCCATCATTGGGAAAATTATTGACTGGCCTATAATATTAATTTAGATAAGCTCTAGAAAAATGTACAAATTCAACTGTATGTGTGTAGCAAAATTCGTATTACAGAAGAAAATGATTTTACACTTGGGAAGTCATGATGCACGTCAGTCAAAGTTTGACTACAACATTAACCTTTCATTTACAACTAGTAAAATATGATCACTTTGACTGAAGTAAATCATGACTTCCCAAGTGTAAAATCAATTTCTTCCGTAATACGAATGTTGCCACACGCTTATAGCTGAATTTGTATATTTTTACTAGAGCTTATCTAAATTAATACTCTATTCCAGAAATAATTTTTTCAATGATGAATTACAGGGTCTTCACAGTTAATTATGTCGAACAATGGCATAAATGGAAACCCATCCGTCCAACGGTCTACTATCTATGGTTTGGTCCTTATAATTTCTTCAGATCCCATGGGTATGTCCCATATTAATGCTTGATCCTTATCCATAATTAACACCTTAGGAGTATAACCTTCTTGATACAATAACTTCACCTTTTGGAACGCCCACATATAACTTTCCATCGTTTCATTTTCAAGAAACAAAACACAGAACTAAACGTCGACTTGGTAGATATTTTCCCAAGAAAGTTCAATATATGCATGGTACTTGTTCGTTTTATACGTGCAATCCATAAAGATATTTTGATGGAAATATCTTGCCAATTTTACAAATTCCGGATGAGCGATGGAAAGATATTCCACTTTGTTTTCTTCATTTAAGTCATAAGTGCTAGAGTAGTTTGCCTCCTCAAACAAAACAATAATTGTTGCATAAGCACTCTCTTTTGCCATGTCATAGATGGTAGCCAATGTATATGAGGTTTGGGGGTTTAATACCTTCACACCACAAAGGATATCAAGATCTCTCGTACATCTTTGATCCAACACGTGAACTAGCTCCTTTTCTTTGGGGTTGAACCTTGCGGGATAAGGATGGTTGATCAAACTCTCCAGAATTGGATGGTTATGAAAACCCGAGACGACTTCACTCATAAACCACACTTTCTTGATGTTGTTGTATCTAAACTGAATCCTAAAGGGCATCCACACTTCTTCGTATATGAAATCCCTTATTCCTCATAGTTTTGGTTTATAGTTATACTCACAACCCTTTTTATAATGACTCTTGTGCTTTCTACTTCACTTACAAACCACTTGAAATTTGGTGTCTCTAACATGTTTATTCTGAACTATTATGCACGTCTTTTTCAACCTTGTGTTCGAGCCCACTTCTTTGCATCTTCTTTATTTTTTCACTCATAGTTGTTTGCATAATTAGCACTTGTATCCTCTGAAACTTGAACAAATGGGTATTGGACTTCCATAACCGGTTGGTCCTCCATCGTAATGTATGGTACAATCTATAATAATATGAAATATATCACATTATTAGTGAAAAAATAAATTCTAAGAACATGAAAAACGGTTGGGTCGACAAGGGAAATTTCAACTGAAAAACTTGATTACGGCTTGGAATTCTAGTCCAACTCAACCTAGACAAACGTTACGGGTATTATTCATGAGAATGGTTGTACGGTTCAGTTTACGTCCAGGAAAACAAGGCGTAAAAAGGAAATGACCTGGTAACTAAGCCATAAAAACATTACATGGATGGGTATCCCAACCGACGCCGAAAACATTAAATAGCATTTAATGTTAACGGACCGGAAACCCAACATCCGCCAACAATATTAAATTGCATTTAATATTTCTCATACAACGTAGGGAAAATATAGTCGTACATTTTTATTTACGGTTGGGAAGTTTCCAGTCATAAGTCTTCATTTACGATTGAGAGTTCATCAAGAAATAGTTGAAAAATAGTATAACGGCCAGGAGTTCACGATTTCCCTGCCGTGATTGGACCTGGCGGCTAAAAACCTAGGGTTTTCTGAAATAAAAAATGAAACTTCTTGCAATTCTAAGCTTCAAAATTAAAATTGAGTTAGATTAGAGGTATACTTGGTTATCTTAAGCAGTTGTTTCTTCGCATCTTGTTCTGCCTGGGTTGGTCCCTCGAAATCATAATAAGATTCATAATGGTTATGAAGAGTTTGAGATAAAATTCCTTGATTTTCTAAAAAAATAGTAAAGAATTGATCGTTATTGATGGATATTAATATGTTATCGAATGTCAAAGATAAGGACTCACCTAAATCAAAACTCTTGTTTGAATCACTCATTTTGAAAAAAAATCCCAAAAAAATTTCTTTCTTCTTCTCCCTCTGAATTGTTTTGTATTGATTTTCATTTCCAACACTTAAAGAAATGTATTAACCTTAACTGAATCACTAATCTTGATTATTGATGTTAATAACTTCCATTATCATTAATCAAATCGGGGCATGTCCATTATGTAAAATAGTCTGATAAGGGGTTTTGGTTATTACTATTTCGTGACCTTATGTAGCCCCAAAAACCCAGTCGTGTGTAGCCCCAGTGATAAGATTCTAAAAATATACTAGAGTATCGCGAAAGCGGTGGGTGACAACCGAAGATTCAACTTTTTGCAACTATATTCTTCAATTTCTTAAAATTTATTAGTTATGTAAAGCTATTGTTTTTTTTTTTTTTTCTGAAGCATGCATTTAATAATTAAATTACAGATAATCAATTTGAAGCTATTATAATCAATCTGAATTAAATTACAGTTAATTTATAGTGCGATTGAAAAAATTTGGCTCTTAAAAAAATTTGAGTTAGATTTGATGGAATTAAAAATCAAGAAATCAAATAGTTGCTAGAGACTTTTTGCAACTATGGCTAACTCTTCTTTTTCATAGTATCTTTTAAACTACATCAAGTTTGAGCGACATTATGGAGCTAAACAGTAAGTTAAATATTTCTTTTATTATTTTCACTCCAATTTGAGGAAATGTGGTTTAGATTTGGAGATATCTAAAAAAAAAAAACGAGTTTTGAAATAGTCACTGAAAGGGACATATATTTTAGCTCCCATAGTCACCATATAGAAGGACTCTCTTCGATCGTCTAATCAAAGAGACATGTCATATATCACTAGTTTCTCTGGTTTTTTCAATAAAAAAAATTACAAATTAAATAAGTGATGGGTCTCGTATGGTCATTCCAAAGTGACGCAATGGGCCATGGATTATTTTTGCAGGCCCTTGTCAACCAATATCAATATCTGATAATTTAACAAATTAAAAAATATGTGGTCATGTCAAAAATGTTATAACCGTGTAACATTCATACGCATCTGTCTTTTAGTTCGTGTGGTATGTCAATTCAAAATTTTAACACAAAAGCGTAAATGAGGGAGAAAAAAAATTAAAAAAAATTATGATATCTCATTTTCCTTAAATTTGTGCAAATACAGAAATACACATTTTTTTATGGTCCGAAAGTAGTATCTTATAAACGAATAACATCTACGCAGCATAAGATTTTCTTAGACATCCTAAGAGGACTTGTACGAATATTTATAATTCTTTATGAGTTTTGAATCTAAATTAAAATTAAAATTGTAGATGTTAATCTGAAATTAATCATGGATATTAAAAATAAAGTGTCAACATATTCTGAATTTTAATTGTAAGTATTAATATCAGCAGATTCTGAATATAACATAGAATATCATAATATGAAGATAGATATTTCCTTTTACGTGTTCCCATCCACTTAGTTATTGGGTATAAAAGCACCCTTAATCGTTTGTAATGTATATGTGGAGGTATTATCGAGGGACACGGCTCAAGGCAAGCCAAAATATATGGGTCTTAGATATTGCATATCTCAACTTTAAAACTTTCTTCTGTATTCAAACGTACAATAGGGTTTGCGAAAAGGCTTATTACCAAAATCTATAGCTTAACTACTTGTGTAACTAAGGAATCAAAATCCGCACACCACTTACGTGTACTAAAATACCTCATTTTGTTAGGTTGGATAATATATAGTAACTTTTATTGACAAAGATAAAACTGTTTATTTAGAAAAATATAGGGTAAATTTTCAAGTCTTGTAAGTTTTACAAAGTAGTACCCAATTTATGACTGCTCTCGTATAAAAGTGTCTATTAAAGCCTAAGATTTTGTTGTATTAATGTCAATTACATTTGAGTAGTGTGTATTAGGGGAAAAAGTTACTCAATGCATAGATAAAAGACTATTAACATTTTACCATAAATGCCAAAGATTTTGTTTATTGATTTAAAATCAATTTTACTTGTAGTTATTTCAATTATAAATATATAATATAAGAACTCATTTTTGTCTTCGTACACTTTGGTGAAGACGAAGAAGGAGAACAGTTGGTTAAAGAAACAAATAATATGTTTATGATGGAAAACAAAGGGTTTTTCGCCATTATCTTAGCTCTGGTGTCTATATCAGGTATAGTTTCATCATCTTTTAATGGACTATGTCTTTTGTACTGAGATGCTAATGAGCTACATGTCAATCTATCACACACTTAACCTTGTAAGGTTGCAAAATATAAGTATGTTACAACATTTATGAACATCGATCATAAAAGAAACATTGCATTGTTGCGTTTTTAATCACATAAACCCCTAAAAGTAGAGGTTCGACAAGATTTGAACTTTAATAACTAGTTTTTAAATTTTGGTCAAATACTAAATCATATACCAGTAACAAAATATTTTCTTATCACTGATTTTTCGATTATAAAGCAAAAATTTAATTCTCTGAATGATATCTAGTGATTTTTCGTATTTACTTAACTATTATTATAAGATTATGTATGTGAACACTTCGCTTTGTAAATTATCACGTCTTGTTATATCAAGTGTGTATGTACGATAAGTACATCCATGTGCCTAGTGTATGTGATGACTTTTGGATCATATTTAGAAATTCCAACCGCTAGATCACCCAAATCATGTGATGGAAGTGTAACAAATAAAACTTGGGGTGATATAAAAGTTTGATTTTTTTCGTAAATTATACAAATTGTATCACATCAATACTCTTATATGATTATATTAGTGAATTTACACTTGTATATCTTTGATGTGTGGATAAATGTAAATTGATTTCGTCCTGAAATAATTATACACTTTTTGAAATATATTTTGATTTTCTTTCCCTTACTGATTAAATAACAATAAAATGGTTTGTAAATAAATTTACAGGTTCATATTCAGCAACATTTACGTTTACAAACAATTGTCCGTACATAGTATGGCCGGGCACATTGACTGGTAATGGAGCTCAATTATCTAGCACTGGGTTTGAGTTAGCAACGGGGCATCAACATCTTTAGATGCTCCATCTGGATGGTCAGGTCGATTTTGGGCAAGAACCGGTTGCTTTACCGACTCCTCTGGAAAGTTCACCTGCACAACTGCAGATTGTGCATCAGGTCAAGTTGGATGTAATGGAGCTGGGGCTATTCCACCAGCCACTTTACTCGAATTCACTCTAAACGGCGGTGGTAATAATGATTTTTATGATACTAGCCTTGTTGATGGTTATAACTTGCCCGCTTCTATCACTCCACAAGGTGGGTCCGGTGGATGCAGTTCTACTAGCTGTCCATTTAGTATTAACTCTGTTTGCCCACCTGAGTTGACTGTTGAAGGTTCTGATGGCGGTATAATTGCTTGTAAGAGTGCTTGTGAAGCATTACAACAACCTCAATATTGTTGTACCGGTGCTTACAGTACTCCTGAGACTTGCCCTCCAACAAATTACTCGAAGATCTTTAAATATTCTTGTCCTCAAGCTTATAGTTATGCATATGATGATAAAAGTAGTACATTTACTTGTGCTTCTGGTGGTAATTACCTCATTACTTTTTGTCCCTGAATAGGAATCTTAGAGTATGTACTCCCTTGTAATTGAATGAATGAATAATAAAAGTATCAAATGGTTTGTTAGTTTAGTTAAAAGGGTTACTTATTTATATATTATAAAAAGAAGTGGTGTTTGTGTAGACTGATAAATCCGGCCATCGATTTCGTCATCCCACGGCGGAGATCGGGAGTTGGGCGAGATATATTTTTAAGCGTTGGATCCTTGGTTTCCTGATTTCGATAGGTTTCCCATGATATTACGCCTTCCTAATGCTAACAAAAATAATATGGAACGTTTCCTCTCATAACTATGTTTCTGTTAATATAGTTGGTTACATTATCCATGTCTACGTGCACCAAAATTGGACTCTCCTTCCTTTAGCAGTGAGATTATTCTCAAGAAAAATGTTGCAAAAAAATTCAAAATTAAATGGAAGGCATTGGGAAAATATGAACAACACGTGTGGGCCCGGAGGTTGCATATGAGATGGGACTTTTGCAGTTGTTCATGTGTTGGTAATTTCAAAACATAGTACCTCCGGCCACAGTGGGTGACCCACATGTCTTCTGAATGCCCGAAAAGGATCAAAGTTTTACTCTAATGGTACAATGGTAAAAAACAATTTTAATATTATATTTGAAAATCAATGTAGGATAAATACGTTCCAAAAAGAATGTGCAGCAATGTGGGATGTTGTTTATTCATTCTCAAGAGGAATTTAAGGGACGACGGCCGGGTCTGTAGGCCCCGACTAATTTGATCAGGTTAAAAAATTATTGGGGTCTGCCTTATAGGTTTAACCCTTTAGATTTCAACGCAGTCACGGTTAATTTTTTAGGGACTGTATTTTACTCTAGATTTTCTAATACACTGTCGAGGCCGGAGGCTGCCTTTTATGCTCAGTCTCCCATTTTTCAAACTAATCACGAATAATTTTATTGCGGAGACTATATTTGACTCTAAGTTTTCTAATCCGCGGCCGGGGCCGTAGGCCCCGGCTGCTATGGTCCGACTAACTAAACACGATCCGATCATTGCATACTGACTAAATTTTGTGCGAGGATATTGACCGGTTGGCCAAACAATAAACAAAAAGTCGAAAAAGGTTGAGCCTCGGGCGTAGGCCGGGGTGATACCTAGTATGTGTTTATATTTATTGTTATAAGTTTGGAACGATGTGTATTAATTTCTCCTTATATTAGCTTCATGATATTGGAACTAGTCAACACACTAATGTTCAACAAGTCAAAACAAATGTTGTTACTCATTTCTATTATGAACAATTGTCTCTCATCTTGAACATTAAAATGTAAATAGTTTCATTAAATAAGGTATAATTTGACTGTCAAAAAAATCATAGCCCTAGAAAAACTATAATATATATCTTGGAGAAAGTTAACTCTTAGTCGTAGATAACAGGATAATTCATTTGCTTGAAAAGAGATATATATAAATGGAATCCCTAGTTATCTTTCTCATTTAGTGACGACGTTAGAAGTTACAATTAGGTGGGTCACCAGAATATAGTTGATCATAAAATCTTTTGAAACAAATATAATCTTACATTAAACACGGTAAATTTTCAAATTTTGAGACTATTGGTTTGAACTAACCTTGTCTCATAAATAATCATAATGTTTGGTTTTCAAATGAAGATACATCTTGTATCCCATAGCCTCTTCTTTTGTTTTCTAACACTATAATATTCCACAAGATACATTAATATAAAGATATGTTTTCCCAAAATCTGATTCCAAATTAAATCGAAGAGAGAATACATATAAAAAATGGAAGTGATGTTATTGTTAATTATAACGATGGAAAGCTTAATCAAGAGAACAAAATATCAAAGTGAGCAGGCGCGGAGCCATGTATAAGTGTTACAAGTATATTGTTGTAAATATTTAAATACAGGTGAAATGGTATAAGTGAATTTTTAAGATTTTTGAATTAAGTTGGGAAAAGTTGGGCAAAGTTGAGCAGGAAAATCCCTTTCCTTAACCAAGGAAACTTCAATAATCTGTGTATGGGGGTGGAAAGGTGAAAACGTGGGGTACCAAAATACACCACCAATTTTTTCTTAGGCAACCTGTATGGACTTAACTCAAATATTATTCCGAGAGTTCAACTTAATGAATCTCAATCAGGAAAGATACGAAGAGCTTATATTTGTTTCTCTCACAATCAGAATGTTACAAAGACTAGTCTGTGAACCTTATTATACCGTGAGAGTAATTGGATGATTCCAAAGATCAATATCCAAGAATCAATCAAGTCATATCCAACAACTGCGATGAACTTATCTACTTGAATGGATTTTAACGTACAACCAGTGACAATTGAATTCTAAAGATAAACAATATAATGGGGAAAAGAAATAACACAGACACCAGAAATTTTGTTAACGAGGAAACCACAAATGTAGAAAACCCCGGGACCTAGTCCAGACTTGAACACCAAACTGTATTAAGACGCTATAGACACTAGCCTATTATCAAAACTTCATGCTAGAATGTAGTTGAGACCGAATTAAACTATCACAAAAATTCAGTTACATTCGCGTTCCTTACGCCTCTTGACTCCCAGCAGGACTCCGCGCAATTGATTCCCTTAGCTGACGTCCTTTACAACCTAAGAGTTGCTTCAACTAATTCAAGACTTTAAACTAATATGTTTCCCACATACAAGCCTATATGTGATTTCCGTTCTGATCAAAGATCAAGGTGAGTTTGGAAATCTATTGCAATAAACAAAGTCTATCAAACCTCGGAATCCGGTCTTACGACTTCCGAAGAGCATCCTAGATTATCATTCACCTCACAAGTAAAACCTACTCTGATTTCAACAAAGAATCGTTATAGAGGAATTAACTTGTGGAATCACAAAGTCTGAGACGAAAAAAATTGCGATTTCTATCAATCTTACCTGATCGGAGTGAGACTCAACAATCAGTAGCAAGATCATGATATACAAACTACCAAGAAAAAGATAGTCATACCTGGCTTCACGAATCCCTAAGCGAAATATTTTTAGTCGCTAAACCTAAAAAGGTTTAAAGGAGAGGACGACTCTAGTTTATAACTAGGACACACAAGAAGAGTGTCGAGGATTCAAAGATCTCAGTTACTTGAGTTTCTCCTTTTATAGACTTTCAAGATCGAAGGTTGCTTTAGATTTAAGTTAAGGTAACTTTGAAATCAAGCAATCTTTTTTCACCGTTAGATGAAAAATCGACTTGAGATAAACACAACAAAATATACAATATGGTTAGGATGAACAGTAACCTAACTGTGTATAATGACTTGTTCATGAAAGGTTAGCCAAAACTAACCAGACGAACTATAAGCTTAACCATTTTCATATAACACTTTTAGATTTTAATCTCAAGTCACAACCATAAGTTATAATGTGATTAAATATTTCCAGAGGTGTTTTTATAGAGTTGTTCAAATGTTGATTATCTCAATAGAATGAATTCTGATGCATCTGAATATTTCGACTGGGTAAGTATGTGTACTTACTTCCAGATCCTGAGTTATTTTTTGTCATAATATGTATACCGGGTATGTGTACCCTTAAGACAAAAACAATTCAGGAACTTTTGGTATCCATACTAGGTATATATGTATACCTTCTTGAGATCACGAGTCAACATAACTTTTTGGTATCCATAATGGGTATGTGTACCAAAGGTCGTTGCCGAACTATAGCTACGCCGGTACGTGTACTACGTCTAGACCTATAACAATTACGCCAGTACGTGAATTAGTATGCGTACTGTCCTGTATCTAGACTTACAATAGTTTTATATCTCTCTAATAATCGATTTGAAACATTCTCATACATATCACTGTTCCAGCCTATTTTCAAATGATTAACTTGAATCATAATTTAGGTCATAAACAATAAATTGTTCTTAACCAAATTCATCAAGTTTTGAACAAATGTTCTTAAGCTTAGTCATTCATATTTCGAGAATAATTAACAAGTTAAACTTGACTCGAAATTTCTATTGTGCTATACTTTAAATTCCACTTAGTCACGCGACTTAGTCTCATATATCGAAAGGTGAAAACTTGAGTAATAGGTTGGTTCAGTTTTCACATACCTTTTGTCGATGAAGTTCTCCAAATGTCTTCAGTTGATCTTCGTCTTTAAATGGTAGAACGCAGTGATGTCTGATACTCAACTACACACTTCTAATCCTAATCCGAGACTTGACTAAATGTAGACTAGAAATCAAGATATAGTTTTGATCAACTGGAAATCAAGATATAGTTTTGACAACAAACTTGAGATAGCAACACTTGTGAGATCGACCGAGCCATGCTCTAACAATCACATCTTCATTATATGTCCTCAATTATGGTGCTCGTTCAATTTCGCTTGCTCAATGCGTGACCAGAAAAAATTCCTGTAACTATTCACGTGAAATTTTGTTTGTATTCGGGTTTTAGCTTTTGTTTTAACGATATTCTTGATTATCTTGTAAACACTTGTACAGTCAATATTTTTATTAGTAGGATTTTTCTCTCTCATGGTTTGTTCCGGCGATTATTCCCGGCGACTGAAAACCGGCTTCAATCATCACCATGTTAGCTGTAGGATTTTTCTGGGTTTTTGATTCCAAGCAACTTTTTTCTTTTGTTTCCTTCGTTTTCGTGCTTTTCTTCCACTATTTTCCTTGCGATTTTTGCTTGGTTTCTAGGGTTCTATTTTTATTTTCTTTTAGGGTTTTCCTTCAGCTGTCGATGATCGCTGTCGTAAGCGTCAAAAATAATTTCACTTTCTTATTCACTAAATATAAATGAAGTACAAGGTAAGGAAAAGTTCGTTTCCACAGAGAGGCAATTGTGGTTATGCAATGTTCAGTTTCTAAGGTAACCAAGGGGGGAATTTTTGTTTTATCTAAGAAATAAAAGTAATTGAAAGCAAAGTAAATAATTTGAATAATCAATAAGGAGAAGTTATTGGTCACGTGATAGTATCATTCACAAACATGTATTTTCATCAACGATTAGAATTGGTATTTTAGTCTCTCATTTACTAAAAGTCCTAGGATACCTTGATTGCAAGTATATCCCGTTAATTCCCTGATTTCATCACAACCACATTAAAAGATGCATATGTGAATTCTTCCTAGAAAGCAACCTAAAGTGTAAAAGCACAATTAGATTTAACTCCCTAAAAGCAATAAGTTCTAAGGAATAAGACTAATCAAGGCAATCAAGCGTGTAAAAGCACTAATTCAATTTAACCAAGGTTATGATTCATATGTGAGTATAAAGATGTATCACTATAAGTAATAACCATAATATGCTACTTAGAATCAGGGATAAACAACTATTTCGTATTGAAAACCCTAATCTAGCAATAAAGATGAAGGCAAACTCAATCGATTCCGGACTCGACTAAACAAACATTCAAACTATATAACAATATTAATAATGAAGCATAAACAATAAAGTATTGAGACAAAACTAATTCATTGAATCATATAACATGTTGTGAAATCCACTTTATCCCATAACCAATAATAATTATTTAGCTACTCATAGCTATGGAGTTCATCATAAAAATATTAATTGAATAAAAGAAGATGAACATAAGCAAACCCTAGTAGAATAGCCGCTTTTATCCCAAAACTCCAAGTAGAAAAATATGTTATATCCAAAGTTGTAGAAGGCTTTCCTTTAAATAGCTCTCTCTTGTTTCCAAAATTAGGTCTAATCTCAAAGGTCCAATAGATAGAAGTCCACCAAGCCCATATGTGAGAAAAACCCATGTAGAAAATATGCCCCAAAAACGGTTATTTGGAAAAATGGTATTGTGGCGAAATTGCCCGGGAAAATATATCTCGGGTGACCGCAAAGTCCACCCGGTCACCGGTCAACGAGTCGATCGGTCGAGTCAACTTCGGTCTTTGTCATGAGTCAGAGTTGAGTCAATATCAGAGTCAGCTATTAACCAGCTGAATTGGCTTACTTGTCGAGACCATTGCAAATGCCAGAGCTGTGCTGCACTATCATTGTGCATCACCAGTGCACTTCCAACCATGATGGCTATTCACAGCAAATCAGCTCCAGCTTCCCTGTCCAAACCTACATAAAACTGCTCTAGCTTCATCTCTAGCATACTACACAGCACCTCTGTCCCATTTCAATTCTTTTGCACTGCAAAGCCTTCATTCCTTCATTCGAGCCATTCATGCGCCGCAATGCCATTATACAACATGACACCGGTTTCACCGCTCGTTGTCGGGTCTCTATAACCATTTCCCTGGCAAGCATACCTGCAGCTGCTCGAGACTTCACCATTTCCATCACTCAATCATCCAAAATCACTCCAGCTTCTTGACCTTGTAAACAACAACACCAGCAAAACCATCTCATTTTGCACCTTCACAGTGATCCACCTGCAGCTTCAATGACACCACCACTAAAACTTCATTTGTAGTTCTGCAATTTTACTTTGCAGCTGCAATCATCATGGCATGTAGCTCAACTCCATCTCTGTATTTATTACTTGCAATGCCACCTGCAATGCTATCTGCAGCAGCACCAGTTACAGCTCTGTCTTAGGTTCAACTATTCCCTGTAGCTCATTCACATTCCATCCAACCCATTTCAATCTCTGTATTCACGGAAATTCCAACACAGCAAGACCATCTCAGTCACAGTAACAACTCTGACTATGCCGTATATCTCAGCTCAAACCAAAGCCCCTTCTTTACTTGCCTGCAATCCTAGGCATACATTTAACTTCTCAGCTCTTCAAGCATAACACTTCAAACCTAGCTGTTGTACCAGCCATTGCATCATCACTACCTTAATTCATCCACAAAAACCCAGGCCTCTATGTCGACAAACCCTGACTGCAAAACACTATTGTCTAGACCACCACCAACTCCATCAAAGCCTTGAAGCTCAAACCCAACAGCAGCAACCTCTTTAACCTGCATCTTTTAGACCACTACCATAACTGAGTCTTAAGCCATCCTATTCTGCATCACAATCCCATGCCAGCACCAGCTCAACCTCCCGCTAATCCTTGAAGCAACGCTGTTCCATCCTAGCCATCAACGCTCAACATCTCAGCTAATGACAGCAGACAAAACTACCAAATGCAGAGACCCATTCCTGATTTCCTTCTCAATTCCCCAGATCTCATCAAAACAACAAAACAAACCATTTTGAACTCCTTCAATTCTCGAATTCATCTGTAACTCTGCCAACACACAAAACATCTCAAAACCCTTTAATCTTCTTCCACTGAATCAACAGAGCATCATCAATTAAACCTTGCTCGATATTTCAACTTCATTTAATCACACAATCAACCAAAAACCATTTTCAATCGAACTCCCATTTGTTCTTCTCACTGAAGTTCATATCCTATCTCATAAATAGTAGCATCACCAAATCGAAATCATTCTCTTCTCTTCTTCTCATTGAATCATAATTAATCTCGAGCAACACCCTTATTTCTTCCTTCATCTCGATATGAAACAACAATCTCCTCATCTCCATCTTCTCAAAAATCAGCTTATTGTTCTGGATAAAGTTTTAATGTGAGAATTAATCTTCACAAATCAAACCATCTTGCTGCCAATTCTTCAATTAAGTCATGGTAGCACATCTGACTTCTTCTCTTCATTTAATCTCGATCTATCGGACACTCAACACAGCCACTGATCTTTTCTTAACTCAAGGTGAAAAGGAAATGGATTGAATGAGAGACAGAAATCTCTCGAATTTAGGTCATGCAGGAACCAAAACTGATATCGACACCCCCACTTAATGGTTAAGGGCTAACCAGCTCAAATATGCCTTGTCGGTTTCGAAAAACCGACAGCCTAATTCTTTGCTCAGCTGGATTGTTGGTTTTAAGGAGCTGACAGTTCATTCTTGACCTCATTGCGCAATCTGGCCCGCTTCAAGTGTCACTCTCCTGTGAATTGACATTTTTGCCCTTTATGCTCCAAACGGACGTTTTCTCCTTCTTTTGCTCATAATGACTCCATTGCACCTGATAAACTCAAAAGCAATCATAAGACACAATTCCCAAGGAAAATAGCAAATAAAGCATAAATACTAGATATAAAATTAGGTGTTTTACAACACATATCAGATTCCCCCACACTTAGACTTTGCTAATCCTCGAGCAAATCAAACAAAACAAATTCTAAAGCATACATACAACTCCCTGTCATCGAGGATACGGTCACACTTAGCACGTATAACAAGCCTTTGAACCCCTAGGTGTCCCTAGTGGACGAGTTATAGTCTCGTGAGGGTTTACTAGAGATATACCCACAAAACCTACTTTTCCAACTTACTAGTTCTTCGTAATGATAGCATCCAACGCGCTAAGAAGACATAGAGATTCTGCACACTAGTCATAAGAAGTTAGACACATAAATGAACACAATCTCATCCTTAAAAGTTGAGAGAGAAATAACCATCCCTTCTCGAAAGAATTTCGGGTTCGGAGTGATCGAAAGTCTCGACTCTGCCTCACAAGAAAGGGTTTTATGAAGTTTCTCTCAATAATAAGGGATAATTGGTGTTTAGTACTTAGGTTTGGACCAACACTAGGCTTTGGTCTAACATTTGTCCAACGTTAGGGCTTGGTACCTGGACTGGACGTTACCTAAGTTGACAGTTTCTGACCACAGTTTAATAAATTTAATAAAATAAAAATTCCAAGTTTACAATCGTACCCCTAATATGAATCTAAAATCTGACGGCTTTAATAACACCATTAATTACTCCAGCGTACAAAGCTTGGTTCTCTTCTTCTCTATATATATTCATCTTTAGTCCACTTCTTTTTCTTCTTCGCTGGTGCTTTATCATGAGCTGCTCCTGTAACTTGGGATTCTTTTTAGCCATTTTTAGGGTTTATTCAATCAAGAATCAAAAATGGGTGTTTCATGATTTGTAATTTTCTTTTTGTCTCTTTGATTCTAATTTCTTTAATTGGTATTGGTTGTTTTGGGGGTTTGATTAGGTGTCGAATTCGCTAAATTTGGTATGGATTTGATTTTGGGATCTCTGGTTTTCTGTTTGAGCATCATCTCATTTTTAGGGTAAGAAATTTGTGGGTTTTATTTATTATTTGAATTTGTGTTGAAATTGAAATATAGATTTTTTATTGGGCATTGCAATTTATGAAATCGTATCTGAGTTGTCTAAAATTTTGTATTGCGGCTTTCATCATTTGATAGGCAGAAGATGATAGAAATTTAAGGTTCTTCTGAATTAGGGCAAAATTGGTGAAAATTAGGGATTTTGTTAGAGAACGGAGATGAAATTTGGTAGAATTGGTTGGAGGAAGATAGTACTGGTGGTAGATGTTAGGTGATATAGAAGAGGATGAATCGAATGGTGGTCGGAATCGGTGATGAAGATGAGTAAGAACGTGGCTTGGGTGTGAATCTGGAACAAGATATTGATTCCGAGAAGTCAGGTAGTAGAAAAGATCTCATGGATTTGTGGGTACAATATCAGATTTTTAGAAGACATCACTTCCATTGGGTTTGATTGCTATTTTCATTCGGGTGGATTATTTGCTGTTATGAATTTTGGAAATTTTGTTGTGTTGATTGGATCGAAGGAAATTTTGGTGTTTCTGGGCACGAGAATGGGTATGGCCTATGGAGGTGTAGGAAGAAGGTTATAATATTACATTTTTCTTTTAATTTTAATTGTAATTTTTGTTTTTAATTCATTTAATAATTTCTAAATATAAATCAATATTTAACCTAGTCAACGTAGGTCAACGTCCAGTCCAGGTACCAAACCCTAACGTTGGACAAATGTTAGACCAAAGCCTAGTGTTGGTCAAAAACTGAGTACTAAACACCAATTATCCCCAATATTAAACAACTCTTTATGGGTCACACATGTGTCCAGGTAGGAGTGAAGAGAGAATCCTGAGACACGTTGAATGGTAGGAAGGCAAACCCTCCGAATTATTTTGAAAACCCACATCTTTTATCATTTTTGAAAACCCATTTTTTGACGATCTCTACGAAAGGAAATCAACCACTTAACGAAGGTGGGAATATGCTTACTTACCTCGTTATCCGTTCGGCGTGCAGCTAGCACCACTCTCACAGCATCCATAGAAACGTCTCCTGTCCTCAATCGGTGTCTTCATCTTCGTCTTCGGTCTTCAACTCTTGATGATAACTCTTGAACTTCGTAGAATCTTGACAATGTGATTCTTTCCTCTAATTCCTTGTTGCTTGAAACTTCATTATAGATATTCCTCCTTTCCATTGGCTTTATTGAAAGAACAAAACTAAAAACGAACTATACAAACTCAAAATATGATACAATGAATTTTTCTTGTCTTTTTTTTTTTTTTTTTTATGAGATTCTTTTTTTTTTATGAGACAAGAAAAATAAAACAAATACAAATTAAAAACAAAACAAAGTAATAAAAAATAGTAACGAACCTAAAAAATTTCTCTTGTCTCTTTTTTTTTTATTCATTTTTTTTTTTTTGGGACAAGAGAAAATAAAATACAAATAAGATAAAATAAAACAAAAATGTAAGTACAAAGGCCATGGTGTAAGTACTTTACCGCTTGATTCTTCACAACTCGTATGTCTTGATATCATAAACTTCTCAAACTCTCATCTTTATAATCTTCGCTCTTGTACAATAGTCTTCAACTTGTAAAAATTCTGCTCCTTATCTTGTTGCTTTACTCGAATCTGAAATCTGCTCATTTCTGTACTGTTGCTTGTAAACCTTGAACGTCTTCATCTTTCCTTCGAATTTGTGATGCTCCTCTTGTTGATGATGATGGTGTTTCTATGGACCTGTTGGTGTAGAGAGAGATAAGGTGGATGGTGCTAACTGCGAACAAGATTACAAGTGGTATGTAAGTTAGCAATTCGATGTCACCATCATGATTGATAAAAATAGCACTCAAGATATCAAAATAGTGCTTCTATGGTGGGAGGTTGGACAACTCACCATTCTGCCCGGAATTTACGTACGGTGACACACACTCTAAAAGCACAAATTTAGACAGGTACAAATAATTGAAGGTCGGTGCCTCACATTATGTAACATGGGTAGTCTCCACTATAGGGGATCACTACTCTAATACCGAATTCAGTCTGCACCTTATTTGCCACTGGCATGGTTAAATCCAACTTTAACTCTCATACAATCAAGAAACCCGATCATGTTCTCCGTCATCTCTAAGTTTAGTCACTCTTATAAGAATATCGATGTAATCTTAGCGACATGTATACTATGTGACTCTAAACTAACTACAAGTTGGAGTTTCTTATTTATTAGTTTACAAAAAAGTTGAAAATTTCATGAAAAATTTACAATGCAAATACTTAACCACTCCCCCACACTTAAACTTTACATTGTCCTCAATGTAATTGAATCGTCCAAAGAAAGTCAAGGTGGGAAATCCTACATGATAATGTGACAAGAAATCAGAAAAATAGAATAAAAATAAGACAAGAAAAACTAAAAACAAGAAAAGAAATAAATACAAGACAAGAAATACTCATCCTTTGGGTTGCCTCCCAATTAGCGCTTGGTTTAAAGTCGTCAGCCCGACTATCTCCTTGCTTTCTATGACTCCTACAGAGGGAGTACATCCACAAAGTTAACTCCTTCCACCACTTCGGAAGTGAAATTCTCATAATATGGTTTCAACCGGTGCCTGGTAGGAGCTCAAAGAAGCTTTTCCTACGTCTTACTGCAAGTGCACAGGCCTATTGGAGGCGTGGCAAGCACAGGTCGATCCCACAGAGAAGTGGTGTGTGCTATGATTGAACTAAGGGCTTACTAGACTGATTTTTAGAATTGTAACACAAATGTTTGGGTGATTGTGAGTCGATACGACTAAGTTGATGTTGTCTGAACCTGAACTAAGGCAATGATAAACACAGAATGTTGTTGTTGTGACACTAGGGTGTTTAACTCCACCCTCTGATCTTATACTAAGCAATGCTAATTTTCACCTTGTTCTACTGCCTTGGTAGGAGCTCAAAGAAGCTTTTCCTACGTCTTACTGCAAGTGCACAGGCCTATTGGAGGCGTGGCAAGCACAGGTCGATCCCACAGAGAAGTGGTGTGTGCTATGATTGAACTAAGGGCTTACTAGACTGATTTTTAGAATTGTAACACAAATGTTTGGGTGATTGTGAGTCGATACGACTAAGTTGATGTTGTCTGAACCTGAACTAAGGCAATGATAAACACGGAATGTTGTTGTTGTGACACTAGGGTGTTTAACTCCACCCTCTGATCTTATACTAAGCAATGCTAATTTTCACCTTGTTCTACTGCCTTCCTAAAAGGCCTTCATTGGATAATTGGTGACTAAATCTCCTTACACACCCCTAGTATCACTGGTCTTTCTCGATACCCGGTGATCACGGTGCAAGTTTGGTTCAATGAATCACTATTTTCCTAAGCACTATACACATTAAGAACAATTTGACAATAAACTTGCTTCATATTAAATCAAAGGGTTTCATTACACCCTAGCTTAAGTGTTTAGAACATGATGTAATAGTAAAAATGAAATTCCAATTAAAGTTGCAGAAATTAAAACCCTAAAACATGGACTAAAAACTAACTGTCTTTCTCTTACATCAAAAACTCTATTTATATCTCACAAATCACTCAAAAAACAAGAATTCGCAAACACCCAAACCTCTCTCTTCTGTTTCTTTGGCTCAGCTTCGCATGCAAGATG
Organism: Papaver armeniacum; assembly: GCA_023531295.1. Classification (NCBI taxonomy): domain Eukaryota; kingdom Viridiplantae; phylum Streptophyta; class Magnoliopsida; order Ranunculales; family Papaveraceae; genus Papaver; species Papaver armeniacum. Next base: position 364,013 of record JAJJWW010018825.1, read on the forward strand.
AAACCCTAATTTCAATTATCTCTAACATAGCCTCTTGGGAAGAGAAGCTATATGAGAGAGAACTGGAAATAGGAGTGTTGGAAAGACTGTGGCGTTGTCGGTGTTGGGAGCTGAGGCTGGTACGGGTGATGGGAGAACGGTGGAAGAGATGGCTCTGCCATTTTTGGTCGGGTGAGAAGATGAAGGTGATGGTGTGTCTGCAGTTTTCGTTTGGGAGAAGGAGAAGAATGAGATTAGGTTTTGGTGTTGAGGGTTTATATACGGGTTTGTCTTTGTGAGGCGGGTACATCAGGAGTTGAAGAGGAAGGCGGAGCGAGCGTTGGATCTTGGGGGATAGATCTGAACGGCTGAGGAAGTGTTGGGGTGTTTTGGTGTTGAGCGGAGTATCAAAAGATGATGTGTAAGAGCTGGAGCGACCATAGGATGTGGATGAGTGAGATCTCAACGGCTTGGAGAGGACGGGCTCGGATCGGGTCACGGGTCGGGTCTAGCTCAAGCCCATGTCTTGTAGTTGAGTTGCTACTTGTTGGGTTGCAACTGCATTGCGCTTGTGAGCTTTGGATTTCTGCTCCGTAGATGCTCGACTCAATTCTTCGCTCTTTGGCTCCTCGGTTTCTCCGAACTTTATTTATTACCTAAAAACACAAAATTAATTAGTACAAATATTTATTCTTGAAAACAAAGAAAACACGAGAATTTGGGATAATATCCGATTCCTAAAGCGCAAAAGATGAGTAAAATGCCAATAAAAAGGTGTATAAATATGCAATATTTGGCACTCATCAAATACCCCCAAACCTGAATTTTACTTGTCCTCAAGTGAAACAGAAAATAAGAAATCCTAACTATACCCCATGTCGCAGGTCTCTCGAATGCATTTAGCGTATGCACTAAGCCTTTAAACCCCTAGGTGTCCTTAGTGGACGAGTTGTAGTCTCGTGAGGGTTTACCAGAGGTGTACCCACAAAACCTTCTCCAACATGAGTGTAAAAGAGTCTCAAGCATCCAAGAAGCTATGAGTATATAGAGTTTCTGCATGCTAGTAACACGAAGTTAGAACTATCGAAGAACGCATTCTCATCCTTAAGTGATGAGCGAGAAGTAACCATACCATATGAAAGAGTTCGGATTCGATTGTGATCATAAGTCTCAACTTCTGCCTCACCATTAGGGTTTTATGATAATTGCACTCAAAAAGATCGCTTTTTTAGTCTCTCATGTGTGCAGGCGGGAATAAAGAGAGAAATCCCGCACACGTTGTAGGTAAGAAGGATAACCTTCCGAATTAATTTCGGAGACTCCACGAAGTGTGGACACAAAGAATCTTTTTCTAATGATCTCTAAGGAAGGAAATCAACCATTAGCAAGGGGTGGGAGTACTCACTCACTTCTCACCCGATCGGAAATTAACATCAATCTCTCATAAGAACCATAGAAACGTCTTCACTCTTCCGTCTTCGGTCTTCAATAGCTGATGATGAACTTCTGAACTTTACAAAAACTTGACAAACATTTTTTTTTTTTTTTTTTTTTTTTTTGGTACATGAAATGGAAATAACAATAAAACTCAATTTTTCACAAACTTCATTAATTCTCATCTTCTTTTCTTTTCTTTGTTGCACATAAACCTTGGACTATTTCAACTTTTCTTCATATATTCTGATGTTGCTCCGCTTGCTGACGATGATGTGTTTCTATGGATCTTTTGATTGAGAGAGAGAGTGATGCTAACTGCAAATCGATATTTAGAAGGAGTTTTCATCTTTAGACGTCACCCTCATGATTGACGGAATTAGCACTCAAGAGATCAAAAATGGTGCTGAAAGTGGTGCGAAGTTGGGTAGCTCACCATTCCTACCCGGAATTGACGTATGGTGACACACACTCTAAAAGCTTTTCTAGAAAGTCACAAAGAGTGAAGGTCGGTACCTCGCTTGATGTAAAATGGGTAGTCTCCACTATGGTTGATCACAATTCTACTACAGAATATCTAAACAACACCTAATTCGCCCTCCGGTATGGTTAAATCCGACTTTAACGCTCTAATCAGCCTAAGGAACCCGATTGCGTTCTCCAAGTACTTCCAAGTTCTTGTTATTTCGGTCAGACTCTCTATGTAAACATAGCTAAAAGCATGCTAGTGACTCTAAAATCTCTAAAAGTTGGAGGTTTTTATGCAAATTTTTGAGTTTTTTTTTTTTTTTTTTTTTTTTTTTTTTTTTTTTTTTTTGTAAAAGAAGTAAAATAAAAAGACTAAAAACTCTAAATGCAAATCACACCCCCAAACCTAGATCAAACATTGTCCTCAATGTGGCAACAGATAGGAAAAATTTAAACATGACGTACCATGAGAACTATGATGAGTAGAGTAAAGGAAAGAGATTAGGATGCAAGAGGGTGTTGCTAAACCATAGAAAGGTGAATGCTTTGAAAGCAAACAATCACGAGCGCAAGACAAAAAGATTGGTTAGCACACATCAAAAATTATGCAAAAAGAAAAAGAAAAGGGAAAGATGATGGATTTTTAGTCCATAAGTATGTACACAAGTGAACTAGTCTAGTCCACATAGATGGGGTCTTCCAAGTCAACGGTCTCAACTTCTGGTGGAAGATGCTCCGAGAAATGGTTTCAATCTCTGACCATTGACCTTGAAAATATTCTTGTTTGCTGGGTTTTCAACTTCTACCGCTCCATGTGGAAAAGCAGCACGTACCACGTATGGTCCCGACCATCGTGAACGTAGCTTTCCGGAAACAAATGCAGTCTAGTGTTGTACAATAAAACTTTTACGTCACGGGGTGAAAGACTTGTGCGAGAATGCGCTTGTCGTGAAACACTTTCATCCTATGTTTGTACGTTTTGGCACTATCATATGCATCATTTCTCAATTCTTCTAACTCATTGAGTTGAAGTTTTCTACGGGTACCCGGCTTTATCAAGATCAAAATTCAGCTTTTTTCACAGACCCGGTATGCACGGTGTTCTAACTCAACAGGTAAATGACATGCTTTACCGTACACTAGTCTGTAAGGAGACATCCCAATGGGAGTCTTGTAGGCAGTCCTATAGGCCCATAAAGCATCATTTAAGCGCAAAGACCAATCTTTCCTAGAAGGATTGGCGGTCTTCTCAAGGATATGCTTAATTTCCCTATTAGACACTTCCACTTGGCCACTGGTTTGAGGATGGTAAGGTGTTGCGACCTTGTGAGTGATTCCATACTTGCGCACTAGTGATTCAAAGGGTCTATTGCGTAAAATGACTACCTCCATCACCGATTATTGCCCTAGGGGTTCCAAAACGGGAGAAAATGTTCTCCTTAAGAAAAGAAAGAACAACTTTATGGTCGTTGGTTTTGGATGCAATGGCCTCTACCCACTTAGAGACATAATCAACAAAGCAACAAGAATGTATAACTTACCTTCGTAGTTCGGAAATGGACCCATGAAATCAATGCCCCAAACATCAAACAGTTCAACAATCAATATGGGTTGTAAGGGCATCATGTTTCTCCTAGATATACTTCCTAGTTTCGGCATCGGTCACAAGCAACACGAGAATGCATGGCAATCCTTAAACAAGTGTTGGCCAATAGAAACCGCTTTGCAAGATCTTTGCGCAGTTTTCTTGGCACTAAAGTGTCCTCCACAAGCATGGTCATGACAGAAAGAGATGACGTCCATTTGTTCAGAATTAGGGACACATCTCCTAATGATTTGGTCTCGGCAGTACTTAAACAAATATGGGTCATCCCAAAGGAAATGTTTAACTTCAGCCAAGAACTTGGAACGGTCTTGTTTAGACCAATGCAAGGGCATTCTACCCGTAGCAAGGTAGTTGACAATATCACAAACCATGGCATTTCAGCCACAAGCATCAATTGCTCATCGGGGAATGATTCCCTAATTAACACGACTCATCACCAGATTCAATATTCAACCTAGACAAGTGATCGGCAACAACATTCTCTGACCCTTTCTTATCTCGAATTTCGAGGTTAAACTCTTGTAGCAAGAGTATCCATCGAATTAGACGAGCCTTAGCATCTTTCTTAGAAAGAAGATATCTCAATGCAGCATGATCAGAATAAATGATGACCTTAGATCCTATCAAATAAGATCTAAACTTGTCTAATGCAAACACAACAGCTAGCAACTCCTTCTCAGTAGTGGAATAATTCAATTGAGCATCATTAAGGGTTTTACTAGCATAGTAGATCACATACGGAAGTTTGTCTATTCTTTGGCCTAGAAATGGCTCCTACAAAGCATAGTCGGACGCATCACACATAATCTCAAATGGTAATGACCAATCGGGGTCGATTATAGGGCGAGATGTAAGGAGAGCCTTCAGTTGCTCCCATGCCTCCTTACAAGCATCATCAAAGACAAATGCAACATCTTTTGCAAGAAGATTGCACAAAGGTCGTGAAATTTTACTAAAGTCTTTGATGAATCGGTGGTAAAAACCCGCATGGCCTAGAAATGATCGATGTCCCTCACGTAACGAGGTTGAGGCAATTATTGAATGAGATCTACCTTGGCTTTGTCTACTTCTATGCCTTTTTCCGAGATGATATGCCCTAGAACAATGCCTGAATTAACCATAAAATGGCATTTTTCCCAATTTAAGACCAAACTCTTCTCATTACACCTAACTAGCACACATGTGAGGTGATGCAAACACTCATCAAATGAAGACCCAAACACAGGAAAATCATCCATAAAAATCTCAAGAAACTTATCTACCATGTCGGAAAAAATGCTCATCATGCAACGTTGAAAAGTAGCGGGTGCATTGCACAGCCCAAAAGGCATACGACGATAAGCAAATGTTCCATAAGGACATGTAAATGTGGTCTTTTGTTGGTCTTCGGGTGCTATGTGAATTTGGTTGTAGCTTGAGAATAGCCATCTAAGAAGCATTTAGTACTTATGTTTGGCTAACCTTTCCAAAGCATTTGGTCAATGAAGGGAAGCGGGAAATGGTCTTTCTTGGTGATCTGTGTTCGATTTTCTATAATCAATACAAACTCGCCACCCCGGTGGTCACACGGGTGGGAAGGAGCTCATTCATCTCGTTTTGAACAACAAGTAATGCCGGACTTCTTGGGTACTACCCGAATAGGATCGAGCCACAGCTATCGGGGACGGGGTAAATGATACCCGCGTCAAGCGATTTTGAGAATCTCACCTTTGACACCATCTCTCATGTTGGGGTTAAGTCTCCTTTGCATTTCCCTAGATGGTTTAGTGTTCTCCTCAAGGTTTATGTGATGCATGCAAATTGTGGGACTTATACCCTTAAGATCGGAGATGGTCCAACCTAAAGCTTCTTTATGTTCTTGAAGTACTTCTAAGAGTCTACTTTCTGTTCCGTGTCTAACATGATGCAATAATCACGGGTAAAGTGTCGAAGGACCTAAGAAAGCATACTTCAAAGTATCGGTAATGGTTTCAAATCAAGCTTAGGTGGTGTATCAAGAGGTGGGGCGGATATGGTATCGGAGAGTGGAAGTGGTTCCACCGCATTACGCCATTTAGCAATATCCATGGGTGGGACCGATTCAAGCAACAAGTTAATTTCACCAATGTACTTAGAATCGAAGAGATCTAAGTCAAAGTTATCTAAACATGCTTGCAAAGGGTCCATTGACAAAATGTCGGGCAAAGAGTCTTGGATCGACTCTCGATCATGTTAATCTCATGCAAATCAAGTATCATCACAATCAATGGGTTGTTGACTAGTGTTAAAAACATTCGGCTCTACGGTCATGTTACCAAAAGACAATTTCAACACACCATTACGACAGTTGATGATGGCATTGGACGTCGCCAGGAAAGGACGTCCTAAGATCACAGGAATGTGATTACTTGGGTCTTGCACGGGTTGAGTGTCTAAGACAATGAAATCTACGGGAAAGAAAAATTTATCAACCTTGATTAACACATCTTCAATGATACCACGGGGGATTCTCACGGATCTGTCCGCTAAATGTAGCGTAACAGGTGTGGGCTTCAGCTCCCCAAGGCCCAATTGCACATATACAGAGTATGGCAATAGATTCACACTGGCTCCTAAGTCTAGTAATGCCTTTTCGACCGTGTGGTCGCCTATGTTGCATGTAATCGTTGGACTACCTGGGTCTCTAAACTTTGGTGGAATCTTGTTTTGGATTATGGAGCTCACTTGCTCAGTGAGAAAGGCACGTTTATGCACATGAAGCTTACGCTTTTGTGTGCACAAGTCCTTCAAAAACTTAGCATAGGTTGGTATTTGTCTAATTGCTTCGAGAAATGGAATGTTTATGTTAACCCTCTTGAACATTTCCAAAATCTCATTGTAATGGTTACCCCCCTTCTGTTGCACCAACCGTTGTGGAAATGGAGCAACAGGTACATGACTCGGCACATGAACATCCATATTAGTAGGACTCTTGGTTTTCTCAATGGGCTCAAATTATTTCTCTACAGTAGATGTTTAGGTGGTGTTGTGTGTACTTGGGAGTCGATGTAGACTCGCTTGAAGGTGGTACACCTACATGGTTCTCAACAATTCTACCACTACGGAGAGTGGTGACAGCATTCGCTTGACTATGCGAAGTTTCATTGCAGGTAGAGGAGCCTGCTTGAAACACATTCTTTGGATTTTGTAGGGGTTGACTAGGAAACTTGCCTTTCTCTCTCTCATTCAATGCATGACAGATTTGACCTATCTTAAGATCTAGGTTTGTGAGACGTTGGTCGGTGGTTTTCTCAAGTTTTGAAAGACCTTGGGTCAACAGAATGACACAATCTTCCAAGCTAGTCTTCTTCTCTCGAGGTCCGAGGGGGTGGTTGTACTTGGGGGTTTCTAGGATATGAGTATCCTTGGTTGTTATGTGTTGGTCCCCCTTGTACAGGTCCCTTGGACCATGAGAAGTTAGGGTGATTCCTCCACCCTGGGTTGTAGGTTTGAGAATAAGGGTTGTTCTCTTGCCTATTGTATAATGCATTGGCTTGCTCGGACTTGGACTCTTGAAATGCATGTAAATGCGGGACATTTGTCCACTAGGTGGTCGAACTATGGCATGCGGCACAAGTGGCCATATCAATTTGGTCACGGAGAGTAGGGGCATTAGATTTTACATTCTTTTCCAACTCAAGCACTTCTATTCTCCGGGCCAAAGAAGCCATTTTTGCATTTCCCTCAAAGTCAGACTCTATTCTATGAACATTTTGTGCAGGGGTAGTCTGTTTCGGTTCTCGAATGGATTCCCACTGTTGAGTCTTTTCAGCGACTTCGATTAAGAAAGTCCAAGCATCATCAGCACTCTTGTCAATAAATGCACCATTGCACATTGACTCGACTGTGGTTCGGGTGCTAACATTTAGACCCTCATACAATATTTGCACGAGTCTCCATTTTTCAAAACCATGGTGGGGACATTGGAGTAATAGTTCATTGAATCTCTCCAAGTATTTCGCTAGAGTTTCGTCCTCTAATTGCACAAAACCATTAAGACTTTGGCGAATTGTCGCCGTCTTATGGTTTGGGAAAAACTTTTTGAAAAACTCTTTTGTGAGGTCATCCCAGGTTCTAATGAATTTGTGGTTGTAGGGCATGTAGCCAAGACTTGGCTTTGTCTTTTGAGAAAAAGGAAACAATCTCGGTTTGAGGGACTCCTCGGCATTTGGTTAAAACGCGAGAGTCCCACAAATATCCTCAAAATCTCTCACGTGATGGTAGGGGTTCTCAGCATTGACCCCTCTAAACACGGGAAGCATGTGAATGGTTCTTGCTTTCAGTTCAAACTGACCAGCATCGGCTGGCAGAATGATGCAAGAGGGCTGGCTTGCCCTAGTTGGGTACATGTAATCCTTGAGACTACAGGGTTGGTTTTGTTCATCACCCATGGTTGTTGTTTCTGATGGGTCTGGGCTTGGGCTTTCGGTTGAAGAACTAGGTATGCTAACGATTTCGTCCGGGCGGATTCTTACTAATCGATTTGTTTGGTCTCTAAAAGACACAATCATAGCCTAGCACGCGCCTCTAGCATGTTAACACTTAATCAAGTTCAACACAGAAAAACAAAAACTCAAAAATAACCCACTAACACAAGACTCAAGCCCAAGGGATTGGTTATTGATGTTGTGAAGCCCAACTGAATAGATGGGTTTCAGTTTGGTTATGTGGGTTTGAGACTGGCTTTGTACAGCCCAGATGAAGCACGACCCAGATTGTGGGAAGCCTAGCAGGTGTGGGTTCAAGCCCAGATGATGTGGGCTTCGGTTTGCTTACAGCCCAGCAGTGGAACTTAGGTGGGCTTAGTCTATTGCACTGACTTGGTTTGGGTTGGTTCTAGGTTAGCGAGGTTTCTGCAGCCCCAGGTTTGTGAGACCTAGTTTTGGTCTCGGGATATTTTGCAGCTGGCTAGGCTGGTGCGAGATGCACAACACTGGTCAGCAAAGATTGTGCTTAGCTGGTCATGACACGGCTCAAGTTCAAACCAAAGACAGAAAGCAATACAAGATAGCCTTGTTGGGCACAGGTTGCAAATGAGTACAATCACAATTTCACACAAAATGCTACAGCCTAGTGGTTGCGCAGGTCACAACACATGAGATGAGTAAAAATTGTGTATGGTGCAAGGGGAAAGGTTGTGCTCACTCAGTGGTGAAGCAAGTGCTTGGTGGTGTATTTTTGAAAATCAACAAGCTAATGCTAGAACCACTGGTTCAATCTTTGCTACTTAACACTGGTTCAAGCACCCAAGATCTCACTCACATCACAGAGGTTGATAACAGTCAATCAGATACAAATTTCAGCAGATTTCAAGCTCACAAGTATGCAAATATAGCCTGGTAGAAGGTTTAGCAGCTCATGTTAGCAAATGCACAGATGTACATATGAACCAATGGATGATAAAGTTAACAAGGTTTCACAGATTCAGAGCATGCACAAAGATCAACAGCAAATAAATAAAGCGGGAGCCAGCTGTTCACACATGCTCAGCAAGGTTAGTTGAGCTCAAATGCCACAGGGTCAGATGACTCGAATGCTCACACTTTTATGCACCACAAATTAAAGGTTTAGCATAAGTTCAAACATGCATAGGGGCACAGGCTAACTCAAACTTGCGGCTCGGGGGCTAGCAAGTTAACGGGGTATGCAAGGGTTTGCCAATACTTGGCTCAGGGGTTTGCATCAAATTTGTTGTCCCATTTTGAGCTTCAACTCACGAAGAAAATGGAAGTGAACACAAGGCTTCCTAGAATTTGTCAACAGAGAAAAGCTTGTCAAGTACGGGGCTATCGTCACTAACTCAATCTTAACCCAGATTGCCTTGAGATCGGCTAAATCTAGATATGCAACCTTACAATTGTAGTGAGATTAGTTATGAGCTACTCGGGCAAGAAATACAATGAGTCTTGACATGAAGCGGATGTATAGTTGGTGTCAATGAGGTCAGTTGACCTCAATTTTCACTGAAGTTATGCACTAATAGCTCGGCAAGGTCACAAGAAGCTAAGGGTTATAGTTCAAGGCACACGGGAGTTAGGCACAAGGTTAACAAGCAAGCACACATGCTACCAGGCATTCACTCAAGTAAGCATAGTTAGGATACACTACCTCCAGTATACACTGGGGTTTAGGCAATTCCTCTTTTGTTTGGCTTCTCCTTGTTCTTTCCTCCTTGGGTTAGCTCGGTGATGCACCGCTTGCACTTTGTAACTCAACAAACAAGCTTCGAGTGCTCAATAATGCTCAATCAAGACAAGAAAGTACTAGTTGCAATGTGAAAGCGACCCATTGTACTTGGTTATACATTCGGGCAGACCAAGTTACAGGGAATGATAAATGCAAATGCAAGTGAAAAAAAACTAAAAGTTAAGCTACAGATGCTATGGCAGGCAATGAGATGAGGCTAATGTAAAAATGATAATGAAAAAGCTAAGAGTTAAGCGTAGTTACAACAAATCAGTGCCAAAGAGCACAGATTGTAAAGCATATATACAATGGAAGACTGAAAATCAGTAAAGCAAGTGAAAGAAAATCAGGGAACACTACCAAATCCCCGGCAACGGCGCCAAAAACTTGGTAGGAGCTCAAAGAAGCTTTTCCTACGTCTTACTGCAAGTGCACAAGCCTATTGGAGGCGTGGCAAGCACAGGTCGATCCCACAGAGAAGTGGTGTGTGCTATGATTGAACTAAGGGCTTACTAGACTGATTTTTAGAATTGTAACACAAATGTTTGGGTGATTGTGAGTCGATACGACTAAGTTGATGTTGTCTGAACCTGAACTAAGGCAATGATAAACACAGAATGTTGTTGTTGTGACACTAGGGTGTTTAACTCCACCCTCTGATCTTATACTAAGCAATGCTAATTTTCACCTTGTTCTATTGCCTTCCTAAAAGGCCTTCATTGGATAATTGGTGACTAAATCTCCTTACACACCCCTAGTATCACTGGTCTTTCTACAGTACTAGTGATCACAGGCAAGTTTGGTTCAATGAATCACTATTTTCCTAAGCACTATACACATTAAGAACAATTTGACAATAAACTTGCTTCATATTAAATCAAAGGGTTTCATTACACCCTAGCTTAAGTGTTTAGAACATGATGTAATAGTAAAAATGAAATTCCAATTAAAGTTGCAGAAATTAAAACCCTAAAACATGGACTAAAAACTAACTGTCTTTCTCTTACATCAAAAACTCTATTTATATCTCACAAATCACTCAAAAAAAAGAATTCGCAAACACCCAAACCTCTCTCTTGTTTCTTTGGCTCGACTCGCATGCAAGATGAAACCCTAATTTCAATTATCTCTAACATAGCCTCTTGGGAAGAGAAGCTATATGAGAGAGAACTGGAAATAGGAGTGTTGGAAAGACTGTGGCATTGTCGGTGTTGGGAGCTGAGGCTGGTACGGGTGATGGGAGAACGGTGGAAGAGATGGCTCTGCCATTTTTGGTCGGGTGAGAAGATGAAGGTGATGGTGTGTCTGGTTTCTGTCGGGGAGAAGGAGAAGAATGAGATTAGGTTTTGGTGTTGAGGGTTTATATACGGAATTTGTCTTTGTGGCGGGTACATCGGGAGTTGAAGAGGAAGGCGGAGCGGCGTTGGATCTTGGGGGATAGATCGAACGGGTGAGGAAGTGTTGGGGTGTTTTGGTGTTGAGCGGAGTATCAAAAGATGATGTGTAAGAGCTGGAGCGACCATAGGATGTGGATGAGTGAGATCTCAACGGCTTGGAAAGGACGGGCTCGGATCCGGGTCACGGGTCGGGTCTAGCTCAAGCCCATGTCTTGTAGATGAGTTGCTACTTGTTGGGTTGCAACTGTTGCGCGCGCGGGCTTTGGCTTTCTGCTCCATAGATGCTCGACTCCAATTCTTCGCTCTTTGGCTCCTCAGTTTCTCGAACTTTATTTATTACCTAAAAACACAAAATTAATTAGTACAAATATTTATTCTTGAAAACAAAGAAAACACAGAATTTGGGATAATATCTGATTCCTAAGCGCAAAAGATGAGTAAAATGCCAATAAAAAGGTGTATAAATATGCAATATTTGGCACTCATCAGTGCCCATTAACTTTAAGTTCTTTCCATGTAGCTATGCTACGAATTTCCACTGCACCATGAGAAAACACATTAGTAACAATAAAAGGTCCGATCTATCGTGACCTTAATTTACCCGGAAATAATTGCAAGCGAGAATTAAACAAAAGCACTTTCTGCCCAATGCAAAATTGTTTCCTAGAAATCATGTTATCATGAAATGCTTTCGTCTTTTCCTTATAAATGCGAGAGCTTTCAAATGCATCATTGTGAAGCTCCTCTAGCTCTTGGAGTTGTAACTTCCTTTGCTTTCCAGCCCCATCCATCTCCATATTGCATTGCTTAATAGCCCAAAACTCCTTATGCTCAATTTCAACGGGTAAATGACAAGGTTTACCATGCACAAGCCTAAAGGGAGACATCCCGATAGGTGTCTTGTATGCGGTTCTATATGCCCACAAAGCATCATTAAGCCGCATGCTCCAATCTTTCCTTGTTGGATTCACCGTCTTTTCTAGAATGGATTTCACCTCCCGGTTGGAAACCTCGGCTTGTCTATTTGTTTGGGGATGATAAGGTGTTGCAATCTTGTGCGACACATTGTACTTCTTCAACAAGCTTTGTAAAATCCTGTTTTTGAAGTGAGAACCCCCATCGCTAATTATGGCTCTTGGAATTCCAAACCTTGCAAAAATATTAGCTTGCACAAAATCTAAAACCACTTTAGAATCATTAGTTGGGGTGGCCTTAGCTTCCACCCATTTCGAGACATAATCAACAGCAAGTAAGATATAAAAATTCCCATGGGAGTTGAAAAAAGGACCCATAAAATCAATACCCCATACATCAAAAACTTCAATAAATTGAATAAAAGTTTGTGGCATTTGATTTAGGGCACCTAGATTGCCTTTTCTTTGGCACCTATCACAAGTTGTACAAAATATATATGCATCCTTAAACAAGGTTGGCCAATAAAAACCACTTTCAAGTACCTTATGAGCGGTTCTCTTACTCCCAAAATGTCCTCCGCAAGCATAAGAGTGACAAAAGGACAAGATAGAATTAAATTCAGATTCGGGAACGCACCTTCGTATTACTTGGTCACTACCATGTTTCCACAAGTATGGATCATCCCATATGTATTGGTTCCCCAACTTCTTAAGTTTGTCCCTCTCAGCACGAGACAAGTTCTTTGGGATTTGTTTAGACACTAAGTAATTGACAATATCGGCATACCATGGTTCTCCAAAGGCAATTGAGAATAGTTGCTCATCCGGGAAACTTTCACGCAATGGGATAGCTTCCTTGTCCACAACAAGACGGCTCAAGTGATCCGCAACGGTGTTCTCAATTCCTTTATTGTCTCTTATCTCAATATCAAACTCTTGCAAGAGTAATATCCATCGTATGAGCCTCGGTTTCACCTCTTTCTTTGTAAGCAAGTACTTAAGCGCTGCATGATCAGAAAAGACAACAACTTTTGTACCAATTAGATAAGAGCGAAACTTTTCTAAAGCAAAAACAATGGCTAACAACTCTTTTTCAGTGGTTGTGTAGTTTTGTTGGGCCTCATTTAACGTTCTAGAAGCATAATAAATGGCATGAGGTATCTTCCCCACACGTTGCCCAAGCACCGCACCAACCGCGTAATCACTAGCATCACACATGAGCTCAAAAGGCTTGCTCCAATCCGGTGGTTTAATGATAGGGGCCGAAATCAAAAGTTCTTTCAAACGATTAAATGCCGCCATACACCTTTCATCAAAGTTAAAAACCACATCTTTTTGCAATAAGTTACAAAGTGGTGATGCTATTTTGGAAAAGTCCTTGATGAATCTACGATAAAAACATGCATGACCAAGAAAAGAGCGTATCTCCCTCACCGTAGTGGGAGGGGTTAGAGCACGAATAAGGTCTATCTTAGATTTATCGACTTCCAAACCTTTAGAAGATATTATATGGCCTAAAACTATGCCATGAGTTACCATGAAATGGCACTTCTCCCAATTTAGCACAAGATTTGTTTCAACACATCGTTCAAGGATCAGTGATAAATTGTTCAAGCAAAGGTCAAATGAATCACCAAAGACACTAAAATCGTCCATGAACACTTCGATTATGTTTTCAACATATTCCGAAAAGATACTTACCATACACCTTTGAAAAGTAGCTGGAGCATTGCATAAGCCAAAAGGCATACTTCTATAAGCAAAAGTACCGAATGGACAAGTGAAAGTGGTTTTCTCTTGGTCCTCCGGTGCTATCACAATCTGATTATAACCTGAATAGTCATCAAGGAAGCAATAATAAGAGTGTCCAGCTAAACGTTCAAGCATTTGATCAATAAATGGTAAAGGAAAGTGATCTTTTCTAGTAGTGGCATTCAATTTTCTATAATCATTACAAACCCTCCAACCGGTTTGCACACGAGTTGGGACAAGTTCGTTCTTATCATTCTCCACCACCGTCACACCTGATTTCCTTGGTACTACTTGTACCGGGCTTACCCACTTGCTATCGGATATGGGGTAGATAACACCCACGTCCAAAAGCTTGAGTATCTCCTTTTTCACAACTTCTATCATGGCAGGATTCAAACGACGTTGCGCTTCCCTTGTAGGCTTTGTATCATCCTCCACACGGATCTTGTGCATACAAACGGCAGGGATTATACCCTTGATATCGGCGATTGTCCATCATATGGCCGTCTTGTATGTCCTTAGCACCCTTAGAAGTTTTTGCTCCTGTAATTCATTAAGCTCATTAGAAACAATCACGGGTAACTCTTCATTATCACCCAAGTATAAATACTTTAGGTGATCGGGAAGAGGTTTCAATTCTAAAATTGGAGATTTAACAATTGAAGGTACAAGCTTTTCATCACTGCATGGTAAAGAAATAAAAGAGATATTATGAGTTTCTGGGCATCCTTGTAGTGAATTAAGATCACCAAGGGCTTCCTTGACTTCATTACCACGCTCTACACCATTATCCGTGGATGTAGTTAACACGGTTTCCAAAGCGTCTTCACCATTCAATTCAAACATTTGTTGTGCCAATGTATCCATAACATCAATGGAGAAACAAGAGTGGACATCACTAGGATATCTCATCGTCTCGAATATGTTGAAACGTATTTTTTCTCCATCAAACTCCATATTTAGCGTTCCCTTGTCCACATCAATAATGGTTTTCGCCGTTTTCATGAAGGGACGCCCAAGTAGCAATGGAAGAGACGAGTCCGGTGACCCTTCATTCATCTCTAACACACAAAAGTCAGCTGGAAATACAAGTTGATTAACCTGCACAAGAACATCCTCAACAACACCCATTGGGTAAACATTAGAGCGATCGGCTAATTGCAATACAATTTCAGCCTTTTTAAGAGGACCAAGATCAAGTGAATTATACATTGATGCAGGCATAACATTAACGGTTGCACCTAAATCCAACATAGCTTTGTTAAATGTAGTGTTACCAATTGTGACGGGAATGTCAAAACTACCGGGATCCTTGCACTTAAGTGGGAGTTTGTGTTGTAAGATTGCTTAGAAGCATTCCCCCCCACACTAAGCACTTCATTACCTTTGAGCCTTTACTTATTGGTACACAAGTCCTTCAACACCTTTGCATACTTTGGAACTTGCTTAATAGCATCAATGAGTGGTATGTTCACATGGATCTTGTTTAGAACGTCTAAAATCTCCTTTTCTAGTTCCGCCTTCTTAGAACTTGCAAATCTGCGAGGGAAAGGTAGAGGAGGAACATAAGTAGAAACCGTAATTTTAGAGTTATGAATAGGTACCTCAGAAGTTTGGGGAGAATCATCATTCTTCTCCTCCAAAACAGGTTCCTTTGGTGTTTCCACCTTGCCCGAATTAGTAACTTCGGGTTGCACAAGTTGTGTACCACTTCTCAACGTAATAGCATTGACACCCTCTTTTGGGTTAATAGGTTGAGAAGGGAGTTTCCCACTATTTTGTGCCTTCAATTGGTTCAACTCAGTAGCCATGGAATCCATTTGTGTTTGCAACTCCTTGATAGCACTCTTAGTTTCCTGCTGACTTTCTTTAAACATGGTGGAAATTCCTTGCATCATTGTTTGAATCTTTGAATCGATATCGGAACCTTAATTTTGCATTGATTGTTGTGCTTTTGGTTGCTGAAATTGTTGTTGTTGCGGTTGAAATCCACTCGGACGGTTGAAAGTAGGTTGTTGGATTGCACCTTGCTTGTTGGCATAGCTAAAATTGGGGTGATCTCTCCATCCCGGATTATAAGTGTTGGAGTAGGGATCATACCGTCTTTGTTGATTTGGAAAGACCGCATTAGCTTGCTCATCTTCATAACATTGAGGAGAACTTGGTATAACCGCGGTTGCAACTTGTTGCATCATTGCTGACATGTTACCCATTTGTTGACGAAGTTCCTCAACCTCGCTCACCTCATTCACTCTTCTTAGAAGCACATCCGAACCACGACTCAGGAATTGTTGTGAGTTCGCTGCCATGTTTTCAATCAACTCTCTAGCTTGTGCCATCGTCTTGTTCAATAGTGCACCACCACCCGTAGCGTCAAGAAGATTCATATCAATTGATTGGAGTCCTTCATAGAAGTATTGGATGATCATAGTGTCACTGAATTGGTGGTGAGGGCAGCTTGCCACCAATCTCTTGTATCATACCCAACATTCAAATAAGGATTCTCCCACATTTTGCTTCATCCCACAAATCTCCTTGCGAATTTGAGTAGCCTTTGATGCAGGAAAATATCTCTCTAAAAAGAGTTTCTTCAGCCCATTCCATGTCGTGACACTTAGGAAGGTAAATAGTACAACCAATCCTTAGCACTATCCATCAAAGAGAAACGGAAAACTTTCAACATTGCACCATCCGCCTCAACATCCGGCTGGAAGCATGGCCATGACAATGGTGTGGAAGTCCATAAGATGCTTGTTTGGGTCTTCATTCACCATGCCATGGAACTTTGGTAATTCTCTGAGCAACCCAGGCTTGATCTCAAAAGTAGAGTCTGTTTGAATACACCCCTATTGTGTATCAAGCTTATGAGAAGCTAACTCCTTGAGTGAACGATTTGCATCACCCATTGCTTCTTCTTCTTCTTGCTGGAAAGTCTCTTCTTCTACCTCCAACTCTTGTTCTTCCGTTGTGTCTTGACTTGGTTGGAGTATTGTGCCTCTTCGAGTAGCTATCCCGGACCTTGGATAATTCCAATCTTTAGAAGCCAGAGATTAGGTACCTGAAAATAATTCTCGCAAACAAGTGAGAAACAAGACAAGAAAACAAGAAGCAAAGATAAAAGCGAAAACAAAAATAAGAAACTAAAAACTTAATAACAAGCCGTATGCCTCCTCGGCAGTGGCGCCAAAATTTGATCGCTGTCGTAAGCGTCAAAAATAATTTCACTTTCTTACTCACTAAATAGAAATGAAGTACAAGGTAAGGAAAAGTTCGTTTCCACAGAGAGGCAATTGTTGTTATGCAATTTTCAGTTTCTAAGGTAGCCAAGGGGGGGAATTTTTGTTTTATCTAAGAAATAAAAGTAATTGAAAGCAAAGTAAATAATTTGAATAATCAATAAGGAGAAGATATTGGTCACGGGATAGTATCATTCACAAACATGTATTTTCATCAACGATTAGAATTGGTATTTTAATCTCTCATTTACTAAAAGTCCTAGGATACCTTGATTGCAAGTATATCCCGTTAATTCCCTGATTTCATCACAACCACATTAAAAGATGCATATGTGAATTCTTCATAGAAAGCAACCTAAAGTGTAAAAGCACAATTAGATTTAACTCCCTAAAAGCAATAAGTTCTAAGGAATAAGACTAATCAAGGCAATCAAGCGTGTAAAAGCACTAATTCAATTTAACGAAGGTTATGATTCATATGTGGGTATAAAGATGTATCACTACAAGTAATAACCACAATATGCTACTTAGAATCAGGGATAAACAACTATTTCGTATTGAAAACCCTAATCTAGCAATAAGGATGAAGGCAAACTCAATCGATTCCGGACTCGACTAAACAAACATTCAAACTATATAACAATATTAATAATGAAGCATAAACAATAAAGTATTGAGACAAAACTAATTCATTGAATCATATAACATGTTGTGAAATCCACTTTATCCCATAACCAATAATAATTATTTAGCTACTCATAGCTATGGAGTTCATCATAAAAATATTAATTGAATAAAAGAAGATGAACATAAGCAAACCCTAGTAGAATAGCCGCTTTTCTCCCAAAACTCCAAGTATAAAAATATGTTATATCCAAAGTTGTAGAAGACTTTCCTTTAAATAGCTCTCTCTTGTTTCCAAAATTAGGTCTAATCTCAAAGGTCCAATAGATAGAAGTCCACCAAGCCCATATGTGAGAAAAACCCATGTAGAAAATATGCCCCAAAAACGGTCGCCGGAAAAATGGAATTGTGGCCGGAAATTGGCCGGAAAATATATCTCAGGTGACCGGCAAAGTCCACCCGGTCACCGGTCAACGAGTCAGCTCGGTCGAGTCAACTCGGTGCTGTCATGAGTCAGAGTTGAGTCAATATCAGAGTCAGCTATTAACCAGCTGAATTGGCTTACTTGTCAGACCATTGCACATGCCAGAGCTGTGCTGCACTATCATTGTGCATCACCAGTGTACTTCCAGCCATGATGGCTATTCACTGCAAATCAGCTCCAGCTTCCCTGTCCAAACCTACACAAAACTGCTCTAGCTTCATCTCTAGCATACTACACAGCAACACCTCTGTCCTATTTCAATTCAGCTGCACCTGCAAAGCCTTCATTCCTTAATTTGAGCCATTCATGCTTTGCAATGCCATTATACAACATGACACCAGTTTCAGCCGCTCGTTGTCAGTCTCTATAACCATTTCCCTGGCAAGCATACCTGCAGCTGCTCGAGCCTTCACCATTTCCATCACTCAATCAGCCAAAATCACTCCAGCTTATTGACCTTGTAAACAACAACACTAGCAAAACCATCTCCAGTTGCACCTTCACAGTGATCCACCTGCAGCTTCAAAGACACCACCACTAACACTTCATTTGTAGTTCTGCAATTTTACTTTGCAGCTGCAATCATCATGGCATGTAGCTCAACTCCATCTCTGTATTTATTACTTGCAATGCCACCTGCAATGCTATCTGCAGCAGCACCAGTTACAGCTCTGTCTTAGGTTCAACTATTCCCTGTAGCTCATTCACATTCCATCCAACCCATTTCAATCTCTGTATTCACGGAAATTCCAACACAGCAAGACCATCTCAGTCAGAGTAACAACTCTGACTATGCCGTATATCTCAGCTCAAACCAAAGCCCCTTCTTTACTTGCCTGCAATCCTAGGCATACATTTAACTTCTCAGCTCTTCAAGCATAACACTTCAAACCTAGCTGTTGCACCAGCCATTGCATCATCACTACCTTAATTCATCCACAAAAACCCAGGCCTCTATGTCGACAAACCCTGACTGCAAAACACTATTGTCTAGACCACCACCAACTCCATCAAAGCCTTGAAGCTCAAACCCAACAGCAGCAACCTCTTTAACCTGCATCTTTTAGACCACTACCATAACTGAGTCTTAAGCCATCCTATTATGCATCACAATCCCAGGCCAGCACCAGCTCAACCTCCCGCTAATCCTTGAAGCAACGCTGTTCCATCCTAGCCATCAACGCTCAACATCTCAGCTAATGACAGCAGACAAAACTACCAAATGCAGAGACCCATTCCTGATTCCCTTCTCAATTCCCCAGATCTCATCAAAACAACAAAACAAACCCTTTTGAACTCCTTCAATTCTCGAATTCATCTTTAACTCTGCCAACACACAAAACATCTCAAAACCCTTTAATCTTCTTCCACTGAATCAACAGAGCATCATCAATTAAACCTTGCTCGATATTTCAACGTCATTTAATCACACAATCAACCAAAAAACATTTTCAATCGAACTCCCATTTGTTCTTCTCACTGAAGTTCATATCCTATCTCATAAATAGTAGCATCACCAAATCGAAATCATTCTCTTCTCTTCTTCTCATTGAATCACAATTAATCTCGAGCAACACCCTTATTTCTTCCTTCATCTCGATCTGAAACAACAATCTCCTCATCTCCATCTTCTCAAAAATCAGCTTATTGTTCTTGATAGAGTTTTCATGTGAGAATTAATCTTCACAAATCAAACCATCTTGTTGCCAATTCTTCAATTAAGTCATGGTAGCACATCTGACTTCTTCTCTTCATTTAATCTCGATCTATCGGAAACTCAACACAGCCACTGCTCTTTTCTTAACTCAAGGTGAAAAGGAAATGGATTGAATGAGAGACAGAAATCTCTCGAATTTAGGTCATGTAGGAACCAAAACTGATATCGACACCGCCACTTAATGGTTAAGGGCTAACCAGCTCAAATATGCCTTGTCGGTTTCGAAAAACCGATAGCCTAATTCTTTGCTCAGCTGGATTGTTGGTTTTAAGGAGCTGACAGTTCATTCTTGACCTCATTGCGCAATCTGGCCCGCTCCAAGTGTCACTCTCCTGTGAATTGACATTTTTTCCCTTTATGCTCCAAACGGACGTTTTCTCCTTCTTTTGCTCATAATGACTCCATTGCACCTGATAAACTCAAAAGCAATCATAAGATACAATTCCCAAGGAAAAGAGCAAATAAAGCATAAATACTAGATATAAAATTAGGTGTTTTACAACACCTATCAGTCGATATGGATATTCTCACTAGGGCGTCTTCCCATAGTCGATTGATAAAATTACCTCCTACCCAGTTGTCGTTAGGGGCTTCCGCATCTATAGTCACAACTTCATATGATGATGATTTTTGCCATTGCCCGTTCAAGACACTCCACAACTGTCGTGATGGTGTTAATGGCAGAGGATATGCCAAGGGTTCTGTCATGAAACATCTCCATGACATGCATTTATCATCCGTAGAGAAGGCAGATTTTTGCAGGGAATTGATCGCCAATGATTTGAATGTTTATCTTGCTTGGGAGAAGCTTCTTTGCAGTCTTAGTATGTGGTTGTGCTGTAGATGCATGCATCTACATGCTTGGAAGATGCCCTGTAGAGGTAGAGAAGGCGTTGTTCATGGTGAAGTCATTGTCGGACCTCTCAACGGAGATGGAGCTGATTTACTTCTCCATGGTTTAACCAAACCAGTTGGAGCTGCTACTAAATGTCTAACTCCATCCATTGATGCGGTCTGTGATGCTTCTATGCTGGAGGGTGATGCTATGGCTGAAGTTCTCTCCATGAATGATGACTATACTGGTGATATTCTTTCCACGGACTTACTGAACGCCATTTTCTAACGACAGTTCACCACCGTTAAATGCATTCCACACCAATGCAGGCTTGGCTTCTCCAAGGAACTGAAGTTTTGTCTTGATAGGGTTATCGCTAGCCCAGGTAATCTTTCCATCTGGCTACAACTTCTACTTCTTCATATTTGTACATTAACTTTGTTTAGACCAAAGAGTTCCGCTGAGGCAAAGTCAGGCAGTAGAAAGAAGCTGCAAGTCGCAGCAATCAATCAGGCCATTTCGGTGTGGAAAGAGTCTAATGGCTGCTCGATTCTGGCGTCGAAAATTTTGCAGCAACCTTTTCGTTTGGGGAATGGGAAGACTGACTCGAAGAAACAAGGCGCTGCCGATATATTGGCTTGCCAGAAGAAGATTAGTTGTGGCCATTACTCGGCCGCAATATGAGTACTTTCTTCATCAGGGGTAGCTCCGCGCAATGAGAGTACTTATCTTGATTTGCAAGATAAGCATCCATCAACTCCTCCCCCCGTTGTTCCTTCGGATGCTGTGACAGTCGACCCAATTACTGTGGATTCACAGGTTGTTTTGGGATCTATAAAAAGCTTCCCAAAGGGTACTTCTTGTGGGCGAGATGGTTTACACGCGCAACATTTGGTTGATGTTATGAGTGGTGCTGCAGCTGCAGTGGCGGATAATTTACTCGCTTCGATTACTGGGGTAGTCAATCTGTGGTTGGCCGGTAAATGCCCCAATAACTTAGACGAGTTCATTGCCAGCGCACCTTTGACTCCATTACTTAAACCAGGGGGTGGTATTAGGCCAATTGCAGTTGGCATGGTTTGGTGAAGACTGGTTTCCAAGGTTGTTGCTTTTCAGTCGGAAAAGACATGACTTCTTATTTAGGCGACTATCAATTTGGAGTTGGTGTGCCTGTCGGTGGGGAGAGTATTTTACATGCTGTAAATTGCTTACTGGAGTTCAAAGGTCACTCGGATAAAATGTCAATGCTGCT
Organism: Papaver armeniacum; assembly: GCA_023531295.1. Classification (NCBI taxonomy): domain Eukaryota; kingdom Viridiplantae; phylum Streptophyta; class Magnoliopsida; order Ranunculales; family Papaveraceae; genus Papaver; species Papaver armeniacum. Next base: position 385,915 of record JAJJWW010018825.1, read on the forward strand.
TATTGACTTTTCCAATGCTTTCAACATGGTAAGCAGATCTCATCTCATAAAAAAGGTTCGTCTTCACTTTCCAGGTATTTCTCGCTGGGTAGAGTTTTGTTATTTGCGACCCGCTAAACTCTATTATGACCAATATATCTTGTCATCTGCACTTGGGGTTCAGCAAGGGAACCCCTTGGTCCCCTGTTGTTTGCATTGACTCTTCATCCTCTTGTTAAGACCGTTGCTTCTCGCTGCACACTTGATTTACATGCTTGGTACCTTGATGATGGTACCATTATTGGAGATACTCTAGAGGTAGCCAAGGCCTTGAGTATAATAGAAGCTGAAGGACCTAGTAGGGGGTTACATCTTAATGTTCGAAAAACCGAAGTATTTTGGCCATATATTGATCCCAGAAGTACATTTGATAGTGTTTTCCCCTCTAACATTGGTAGGACCTCTAATGGCGTTAAGCTTTTGGGCAGACCTGTGAGCTTGGATTCGAACTTCATTAGTGACATGATGTTGACCAGGGTGAATAAGACTGTTTAACTGATGGATGCAATCAAAAAACTCAAGGACCCTCAGAGTGAGATGCTATTACTTCGCAATTGCACTGGTATGTCTCGTTTATATTTTGCAATGCGTACTACCAATCCAGCAGCCTTGCAATCAGCCATTGATCTTTTTGACGACCATCTACTTAAGTATTTGAGACTCTTAATCACTGGAGATGGTGAAGGGTTTGGTCCTTTACAACAGAGATTGGCTACTTTGCCTATCAAATATGGTGGCCTTGGCATGTACACCATGGCGGACACCCGTACCTACTGTTTCCTTGCCTCTCGTAATCAAAAGCTTGATGATGAAGACAATGCAGGTAGTTTATTCTCAATAAACAAAGGCTCTGCTTATCAGTTGGCTCTTCAGAACTTTATCCAGGTATGTTACTGTGTTGATGATACTGCCCCCCTTCCATGCACTCCCTGGCAGTCACTTATTTTGATGCAGTTAAGAAGCAAATCCCAGACCAATTCTCTATGTATGTAAGAGATTCTATTTTGTGGCAGTGTAACCGTATCAAGCACGCTCAGGATTATTTATTAGCTGTACCAATCAGTGGGCTTAATCAGTGTATCGGGCCTAGACAGTTCCTAGCCGTGCTTTGTTATCGCCTTGGTATCCCACTGTTTGTTGAGAATGGCTTATGTACTAGTTGTAACAGATCTATGGACATCTTTGGGGACCATGCGCTTCATTGTTCTAAAGAAGTTGGAAGTAAGTTTCGACATGATCTTGTCCGTGATATTGTTGTTGATATTTGTTACAAAGCTAATGTGCATGCTCGCAAGGAAGTCTCTCTTGGTATTCTCTCAGATGAGGATAAAGACTTGAGGCCTGCCGATATTCTTGTTCTCAACTGGGAAAAAGGTCAAGATGTTTGTATGGATGTCACTGGTGTCTCTCCCTTTACTGGTGATGGTATACGTTCTTTTGTCCCAGGGAAAGCTATTTCTAAGGCGGTTTCAAGAAAGCGTGCTAAATATTTAGACAAGTGCACTTCACTTGGTTATGGTCTGGGGTCCTGGCTTTCTCTACTTTGGGGGAACTTGGTGAAGATACTTTATGTTTCTTTAAGCGTCTTAAGAACTGTCTTGTTAATAATGACGCTATTAGCGGTTTTGGTAGCTTTATTTTCCATAGATTAGGCATTTCTATTCAAAGAGGGGTTGGTGCCCAGCTTGTCGCTAGGTTGCCAGCCACTAGCTTTGTATGATTTTTGTTTGATAATTTATTTATAAATGTTAGTTTTTTTTTTTTGTTATTTTTTTTTGTAAGTTTTTCATCTTTTAGCATAACCATTGATCAAAAAGGGAAGTTTAAACAAATAGTGAATTGTAATTTGGTCGGATTCTATTTTACCATGTAAATAAGGCTTGTGTCAACTTTAAAAGCCTGGCTAGTTTGGGGCCTAGGTGAATTATTTAGGGCCTATCAAAAAATTTCTCCCAACTTGAAGAATGCTAAGGGGTGTCTAATTTGGATGAAACTACCAATTTACCCTTCAATAAATTTTAAGACTACCAACCCGCCCTAATCAAATCCTAATAATTAAACCTAAAACTAAATCAATTTCATTTCTATTACTCCACCAATCGATTTTTCTTCTCTTCTTATTCCTCTTTTTCCCCTTTTCAAACCAAAACATCGTCGATTATCGACAATTCCGAGAACGATTAATCGTTTTTTTCCTTCTATAAAATGTCGAAACGTCCACGATTGAGGCAAGCCACTAACAAGAATTATTTTAGTTCGGAAGATCTAGGAATTGGTAAAGCGATTCATCATAAACAATCATCATTGAAAGCGGTTACAGGAGACGATCAAACTATTCACGCAATACAATCAGAAGAAATGGCTCGAATCAGGTACTTTTCTATGAACCCAATACTCTAAATTAGGTTTTAGCGATATTCAATCACTCAAAATGTGATTTTTCTGAAATCATAGTGTTCAGGTTTGACGGAATCAATCTACGTTAGTGTTCTTATAGGCAAATTGTTGTATGAATCAGTCGTTGTTCATGCCCACAACAATCGATTGCTCAAAATGTGTTTTCTGGTTTGGGAATATTTAACCAGAATCGGTCTTTGTTAATGCTCACATATACCGATTCCTGTGTAGAAGAAAGAACCGTTTTCCTGTATGTTTTTGTTGATATAATCGATTTTGTGAATTCCTAAATAAACAGATTATGTAGCATTTTATTTGTTAACTGCCAATGCCATAATCAGTTCATGTAAGTGGCTTAGTAAACCAATTTTTTGTCCAAAAGGCGGTCATTTTCATGTATATTAATTTAACCTAGAATCGGATTACATCTGCACTTATAAGAACCGATTCTTGTCGTGAATTAGTAGGAATCGGTATTTGTGTTTGTATCGTGTAAACCGATTCTATACTTGGAATTCATAAGTATACTTTGATCTAATTGATTGTTTATCATTTATCCCCATACTCTCCAGGGACAGCAAGGGAAAGCAAAGCCAAGCCAAAAAAAAATATAAGAAGAAACATGACTTTGTTTCTCCTAAAAGTTTGGAACCTCGTCAGGAGGGTAGAAATTTGGTTGCTTCCCACCGAAGGGGCTCGGCGGATAAACACAAATGGATCCACATCAATGAACCACCACCTCAATAGGTTCCACTACAAGATGAATCTGATTCTAATACACCTAATGAAGAAAAAAATATTGGAGAACAAACTAGTGACAAGGAATTCGTTGAAAACAAAACCAAAGAGGAAGAAGGAGTAGCAAAAGAAGTTCAACAACAAGTAGAGAATGCTCCAAAGGAACGATATAAGCTTTAACGAGACCATATAAGAAGAAAGGGGACCACTTTCCCGACCTAAGTGTCATGATGCCTCGCAAGGATGATGATCCTCCTTATGGGTTACCCGGTGATGAAGGAAAGTTGTTATGGGGGTATAAAGAGAGTTAGGATGCAGTGGTCTGCAATATCATAATAATTATCTCAACCTTATGTTGTGTCTCGAACTTTTATTTAAGATAACATCTTATTTTCAGTATAGTGTATTGAATTTTCGCTATCGCTTTCGTTTTTTAGGACCACGTCGATGTTGTGCATCCTCTTAAGCCAATAACGTCCTCAAGTAACATGATGACCTTGTGGAAAATATCATCATAAGTAAAGGAAGTCTCCACTATAGTAGATGCTACGGGGTTGTTGGTTGCAGTCGATAATTCGGTTGTTGGATACGAAAAACCTCTTGTTTTTGCCTTCGCCGAGAGATTTTACGAGGAAACAGATACTTTTCATCTTCTGGTTAGCGAAATGACGATAAATCCAAATGATGCACAGTTGATTACCGTCCTAAGCATGGTAGGTAAAGCTGTGAGGGGGAAAGACTACGCGAATGAGATTGAGTGGCACAAGATTTTCGCGTTCACTAAGAATGTGTTTTGGCTGGGATGAGGAGAATACCAAGTCAGAGATGCTGGTAGGTTAAGCAAAGCAAAGCAAAGGATATTCCACCTTACAAGAAAGCATTTGATGAAAGACAGATTGGTGGGTGCAATGAACAAGAATATTTTTGACCTTTGTTTTTCTATCCCAAAGGATATGTAATTTTCAACCCGAAGAGAATGGGGAGACAACGTGGTGGTGTATAAGATATCCCAATATCGGAGCACTCCAAATTTAAATTGGATGAGATCAGTTGTAAAGTACCCGGATAACGACCTTGAGGTTGTTCACAAACCTTATCCAACATCTATGGATTGGGATGATAACAGGAGGACATGGTTCCAGCAGGTGGATGGAAATCCTTCGTCGAGGATAGATGATGAGGCGTATCCAGAATACATGACTTGGTACCATGACGTTTCGCATACTCAAGTGATACGGGTAAAGGAGAGGCCCCAAATCAAGGAAAAAGATAAAGCTCTCGAATACCTGGTCCATATTGTTACTCAATATGGTTTTGTTTTCAATTACACTTATCCAAATGCCAGACACACTACTCTCAGTATCCAACAACATCTTTGTAAACATAACAGAGTTCATCACATACAAGAGCATATCCTCAATTATGTTCTTCACAACGAGGATTATGGGAGTATACCCGATGATGATTCTGCCACTTACTCTCTTAACACCGAAGACACTGCCATTACTCTCTTGACAATGACCAAAGAGGGGCATTTGGCATAGTTATCAAAATTTGCACCTTACAAGACCCTGAAACCCTGGTTTATTTCACTGTTCTCACAGCTTTGGATTTTGCAGGAAACACCATTTAGGATAAAGGATATCCATGACACAATGGACAATGGGGAGTAACAGGAGGAACATACTTAGCCTTTGAGTGGGTCAAGGGATTGCAACGCACCAATGTTGAAATTCATGTTGAATCCATGGAAATTCTAGTACGTTTCACAATGCTATACCATCGTGCATCTCAAGGCGAGTCCACCTCAGTTACCATGAGAGAAGTAGAAGAGAAGAAAATGCTGACAATGATCAGAGCATTCATATCATTTCCTTTGTTTTAGGTAGACTTAAAATTATTTATAGACTTCAAAATTTGGATTCGTTTAAATTAGCTATGAATTGTAAGAACTTTACTCATAGGAGTAGTGGTACTTCAATGACCACTAGCTCCATCTTGTTCTCCTCTTAGGCTCTATTTTCGGTCTAAATTTTTCTATTAAAAAAAAAAAGGATATACTTAAAAATAATAATTTTTCGATTTTTAAAAGTAAAATTCAGAAATTAGATTGTTTTTCGTGAAGCGAATTTCATTTTTCCTTTCTGATCCAAACGAACACCATCTATAGAAAACGAACACAATCCAAACAGACCCTGAGACATACAGTTAGTGTGAGAATTCTATTAGTTAGTCTGTAGAGAGAAAAGAAAAAGAAAAGAGCGGAGTGAGAAAACGTGGCCCATCCTTCGAACAATTCTCATAGTTGGTAAGTAATGGATCATAGTTGGTTGAATCAAAACACAAAACCTCCTGCCCGATTCACTCCTCTTCCTCTGTTATTAGGTTTTTCTTTCTATCTTCTTCCTCCTCCTTCCGAATCCCCAATTTCAATCTGTGTAATTCATTCTTTCAATGTTGATAATTCGAAAGAAGAAGAGATTGCCAGATAAATCACAACAACAACAAAAACAAATCTACGTATCAAAGTTTTGTCAACAACCAAGAAGTCGTCGTGGTTCTAAACCGAGAACTGATTTCTCTCTTTTCATATCCTCTTCTGCTGCTTCTTCTTCATCATCTTCATCCTCTTCAATGCTGCATCATCGTCATCCAGGTTTGATTCAATTTAGTTTCTTATTTTGATTTGGGTTCTTTAACTTTTTTACTTTCCTTTTTGTGCTTAGACTAAACGTGAATTGAGTTGTTTCATCAAATTTTGAGTGCATTGACTAATTCATATCAGCACATCTAGAAAGTTTGCTCCCTTTTCTTATAATTTTCCCGAAATTCAATTAGGGAATTGAATTGAATTAAAATCACTGATAATTACTTATTGTAGTGGATACTGTCTAGCAGTGTTAAATTTAGTTTGTAGATCATAAATAATATGCTTAGTTAAAGATTAATTAGGATAAAATTGGTGATTAAGAAACAATGTACTACCTTGCTCTTAGCTTCCTGAAGGATTAATTCTCTCAAAAAAATAGTTTTGCAGACCCATTATTCCACCTGTTTAGGACTTGAATCATATCAGGAAAGTGGTGTAAGTTGCATTTTCTGACATGATAGATAGAGTTAAGTGAACTTTATAGCTCATTATTCTCCTACTATGAATTACAACAGGTGCAACTTCAGAGTGCTCAAGGTACGGAAATGGTCAATCTCAGGTTGCAACGTCTAGCTTGGGACAAACTTGTCAAGCAGTTTTCCGTAGGCATAAAAAGGAAATGCCTAGTTTCCCTCTTGTTCAATGCAGTGTGATCAAGATCGTAGGAGAGGAAAAACATTCCTCTAGTTCGATCAGCGAACAAATTCCTCAAACGGAGTCGGTCAGACAAGATATGATCCTGGAAAACTGTGATGATGGGTTCGTGGTTCTCTGTTGACGTCTAATTTGTCTCTATACTATACTAAACCAAGACTAACTTAACAACTTCTGCAGAAACAGAGATCTCCAGGAAAGTGTTACTGCTGGTGAACTGGCTTCAACTCCCAATATATCTATATCGCAGGTAGTAGAAAGCAATGATGTTCGGGTGGCTGCAGGAAGCATTGTATGGGCTAAAACTGCTAATGAGATGTGGTGGCCTGCAAAGGTAGGTTGAGTTGCACTAGCTCGCCGGATTGTTTGATATTGGAAGTTATTTTGCATTTTCTTATCTGACAAGGGGGAAAGATTTTGATGGGTTGCATGAGAAAGGTGAAATACCCTCCACTGATACGCTTGTGTATCTCAGCTCTTCAATTTGGACCCTCCCTCCCTTGTGTAATTTACATCAACTATGGTGAGAGTAGAGGAGTTCTAAAGACTAAGTGTGAGAGGTTCGTTAAGTATATAACATAGTTTCTTTTCTTCTTTAATATCTTCAGGTTATGGAAGGAAAAACTACTGCTGATGTTTCAAGTGATCAAGGTGTCAATGGACATGTTCAAGTACAATATTTTGGGAACCACGAAAAGTAATTTCCCTTGCTACGTTGGTCACCAAATTTAAAATGTTTTTAATATCATTATGGGTAAAACATTTCTACGTTAACCTAACCTGTGTATGGAGGACTCTGAACTTATGAACTGTTTCTTTCAGTGCTTGGCTAACTCCAGAAGAAAACATTTCCCTGTTTGATGAAGTGAGTATGAATGGTTCATCTTGTGTCATACACATATAGAACTCATCATAGTTAGGTTATCTGATTATGCAAGTAATCATACTGTTGAAAGTTGTCACGCTGTATTTTCTTCTGTCATTAGCTGATACTCAGGGTTGATTTTTTTTACCATCCAGTGCTTTAAAGAAAGGAGTTGTAATCCTCTGGCAGCCTTTCAAGATGCTTTGAAACAGGTATAACAGTCCTCTCTTGATCTTGCAACTCAGTAATCGATAAATGTTTCTGTTCTCCCAAATGCTGTTTGGTCTTAAATTGATGTTTCCTTATTAAATTCAGGCCCTGTATTGCAAAGAACAGTTAAGTTCTTGCTGGGAGAGGGATGGCGTTAGGAACTCAAGTCAACATCAGCCTTCTGGTATGTTATTGCAGCTTACTTGCATTTATAATTATGTAGTGAGCTTAATTAGGATAGGAGCAATTATAAGGAGATCGTGGTAATATAACTAAGTTTAGCTTGGCCTCGGATGAACTCTTTACTAAGCCCGTCAAGTAGCTCCCTAGATATTGCCGTCTTAACGCTTATACTATAAGAAACAAGAATCCGGGTAACATTTTCAATCAAGACTTGCGCATCTATGAGAATCCAAAAAAGTATGATGAAGATGAGATAATTAAGTGATTAAATCTCAGTTCGTTGTTTTTACTTTTATGGTTATGTCAGCAACAAGTCTGCACAATATTTCATTTTCATCGAAAAGTAGAAGCTTTATGTAAGTTAAAGAGGTAGAACCCGTTGGACTTCAAGTCAAGTGTGATTATTTGTGTAGTTCCTTCACATTTGATAATATGACATATATAAGTTCCTGTAGATTTTCATGTTGCTGCATAATGGGCATTTTAAATTTGCTGTAATGAGTTATAAGGACCTTGACCTTTCGCATCACTACCTATACTTCTATCTTAATTCTGTCATTTAATACCAGTCTTCCTCTTGCTTTCTAGTTGCACCATTAGATAAGTGCTTGGAATCAAGTTCAAGCAGAACAGAGGATTCACTGGAGAAAGGGAGGGGTAAAAGAAAACGAAAACCAAAAGTTCGTTTCGAGGTAAGTCCTCATTTACGCAATTTTAGCTTCATACTTTGTTTAGCAGCAGCATTAGTGAATTTTCACGGGCGATTCTTGTTGCAGACTGTGACTTTTCAAACCAAATCAGTAAAGAAAGTGAGACGATTTAGAATAATGCGGTCCCTTGGTCTCACAGCTCCAATCGGATCTCCTTTTTCTCCGGCTTACCAGTTATGAGCCGGTAAATATTAGATAATCATGTAGAGTTGTTATATTTTTCCCATTTTGTGTATTTGTCTTAGCCTAATTGAATTGTCATACTTCTATTCATTCTTGTGAGGAATCACGTTTATTTTTTTTTGCTCGCTTCTCTTTTAGTTTTTAAAGAAATTTGATCATGTTAACATTAAGCCTTACTCGACAAGTATCTGTTCTTCTTGATCGTCTGCGTATAGGCACATAACACGTAGCAGATATATTATTGGTCTTACTAGAAAATTAAAGGAATTTATTAGTAATTCATTTCAAGGCAGCATGGACTCTTATGAAATGTTAAGAACCGTCCAAAAATAATGGACTATGAAGTGTTTGGTTCATGCAGTCATGACTCATGACAAGCTTTTTGCATCCTCTATTTTTTTTTTTTTTTTTTGTGCGGGGAGTCTTGGGGGGACCTACCTAATCCAGTGTGCATGGCATGACCATTTAGTGCTGGCCATTATACATATGATATAATACTGCATCATTGTCTCCTCTATTTGACTACCTAGCCTGTTTCGGGCAACTTTATTATTGTTTAACTTGCGAGCTGAGGGATTGACGAGGATCTTGGATATAATGCCATTTTCAGGCTTATTGGAGATACTGTCGGTATTGAAGTTATGCCAAAAACATCACATACACCTCAAGTTGAAAACCCAGTTGAAAACCCGAAGCTGTTCAACAACATTGTGGAGAAATTCTTGTGCGGGGTGTCTTCTTCTTAACCCAATCGAAGAATCAATATAATTAGCTTAATTAATTACTGCTCATCTCTTAAAATTGAAACGAGAACCAAATTAAGCTACAGATCAGAAAAACGTATCAAACTAATGATTAGTCTCTCCAACTGTGAACGATTATGGGAGAAAGAAAGTCAAAATGGACTTCTTCTTTTTTTGGCTTAGGGGTGCAAGTGTTGAGATTTCAGGGGTGCAAATTCTTTTTTTGGTTTTTTTTGGCTTGAAAATGCTGGACTTCTTATTGTTTTTGGAAATCAAGGGGTGCAACTGCACACTGTTGCAACTTTTTTTTCTTTTTCTTTTGCAACATGTTGCCTCCGCCCCTGTTATAGGGTATTATGAGCTACTAAAATGACCACATGGAACATCCATAGGGGCATCTACTATATGGCTCTGCGTCTGCGATCTAAAAATCCACTCAAAATCTTGTATAGTGGGGCTCAAATTTCAGCAATCCGAAGGTTCCTCTCAAAATCTTGTAACATGGGATTCAAAAATCAATGCATTGACACTTCGTCTATGTATCCACACCACACTTAAATTCCAGAGGCCGGCTTCAGAAGAAAACCAGCAATTGCTGAATACCGGTATCCTAATAACTAACTGAGTAATTTGAAACATCCAAAACTTCATCTGGTGATGACTTAGATCCCACCACAGAATCAGAATACGTGGATCCCGTAATGGTTGTCCTAATACAGTAAACTGATCGAGAATCTAGAAAATGATGTTGATGATAGTCCTCTTTTTTTCTTTTTCTTTTTGTTTGCTCGGTCGAGTTTGTTGATGATGTAAGTGATGATTTCATTTGCACCAATTTGACTTAGTTGTGCTGAGAGCGCCCTTGGATGCTTACTTATTCCTACTTGCACACTGCACTACCTTCATGGAAGAAAACGAAATCTCAAACAAAAACTGTCATACTTGCGGTGTCCAATAGCTGCATCCATTGTAATTAATGAGAATCATTTCCAGATACGATATTTTCTAGTATCTAATAAAATATTGTTTTCATGAAAGAAAAAGGAAAAACTTTACGATTTTTTTACATTTGAATGTTCTGTTTCTTCTTTCTTTAGAGAGTTGAATGGCATGAGCCATGGGGCACGCCAAAGCTTATTGATTGGTACGTGTAATGAGGTTGAAAACTCACATTAATCTACTAAGTTTTTTAAGATTAAGAACTTTCTATGACTGATTTCCCATTGCTTAATCAATTAACAATTGAGTTGATAATAATGGCTAGTGGTCCGAGCGTGACAGTAGTGACGATTAGAGACTGCGACATATTGAGGCTATGTCCCTTGCATCTAATCCGACACAAGCGAATATATATATATATATATATATATATATATATATATATATATATATCTGAGCTACATTATTTGTAAGACAGAAAGAAGAAGAAAAAATATTATTAGATTTCTTAAATATTTGTTTCGCTATCTCCCATTCAATATTCAGCAAGCATATACAAAACTTAAGACAATAAAATAAATCGAAACGTTATACTTTTTCTTCCCTGAATATTCTCCAGTCTCTCAGTTGAAATTTCTTACGGCACTGTGTTTACTAGACTAGGCAAGTGGTGTTTTGCATGTTTTATTTAAACTGGCCGGACAAAAGTGCTTTCCTTTTAACACTTTTATAAAGGAAATGTAAAGAGTTTTTGAACACTTTTATACGCCTCAAGTGAGTCAGAATGAGACCAATACTGAGTAATGACATTTATCTACGCCTCAAATGGACCGATTTGAAATCCTTGTAATGAGATGGGACTTTTTCAGAGCCATGACATATAGTGAGAGTGGCGCAAGGCAGTTTTTAATTACACATTGCGTAGTTGGACAAGATTAGAAAGTTAGTTAGTTAATTAAGAGTTAATAATAATGGAATCTCGCGTGTGGGGCTGGTTAATGTTACAGAGCTATAGAGAGTTGACAACTACTACTACAAGTACCAAATTTTCTATATATTCATCTCTCATTTCAATACACAACCTTCATGCATTGACAAAGGAGAGTTGGAGAATCAATTTAGTGATCATCTCTCTCGACATTTTGGCAAACCCCAAAAAAAAAATTAATTGCCGTAATACACAGGAAAAACATGATTTCAGGGAACACGAATAGTTCAGGTTTTATGCAAATTTTGTACGGGGTAGCAGATGATGTCTTATCATCATCATCTCTGGATCATACAAGTTCAAGTACTGAAGATAATAAATGTCAATCTAATGCATTTCTTTACAGTTTTTCAGTTCTCAAAGACAAAGTTCATCAAGTGCAGACCTTAGTTAACATTGCAGTTCTCTCTTCGGATCAAGGCGTAGTTCAACAACCAGTTGAATCTGTATCAATGGCCATAGATGGAATTGGAACTTTACTTCAAGAGATAATTGTGAATGCATCTTCCATGATGTTTACTTGTCAACAGTTAGCTCTAACAACTGTAAGTAATAAAAATTCTCCTTATGTTGATGGTATGGGTAGTTATGATGATATGCATCAATTATGGCGCGTTCATAAGGTTGACGATGTAGTAGTTGGTTTGCCATCAGCGCAACTCAGTGATCCTCATCCAAGTCATGTTCAAATTGGAAGCGAAAATGGTAGAGGTAGCAGCTTTTTTTCTGACGAACGTCTCGAATGGTATGGCGACAACTATAACAATTACAATACTACTAATGTTCATGATGACATTACCACCACCAATAAGAAGGTAGTTATAGAAGAGATGGGATTACTGAATGAAGTTGAAAAGAAAGAGATGAGAACTGATGGGTATTCTTCAAAAAATTACGAACTAATCGAATTGGCTGCAGCGGATTTGTTGGCCAAGTACACACACTATTGTCAAGTTTGTGGAAAAGGGTTCAAAAGAGATGCGAATTTACGGATGCATATGAGAGCTCATGGAGAAGAATACAAGTCTACTGCAGCTCTAAGCAATCCAATGAAGAGTAGGAATTCTAACTCAATGGAAAGTAATGCAGAATGCTACTCCAAATTGGTTCCGAGAAAATATTCATGTCCACAAGAAGGATGTAGATGGAACAAAAAACATGCCAAGTTTCAGCCGCTGAAGTCTATGATATGTGTAAAGAATCATTATAAGAGGAGCCACTGTCCAAAGATGTACGTGTGTAATCGATGTAATCAGAAGCAATTTTCAGTGCTTTCGGATTTAAGGACTCATGAGAAGCACTGTGGTGATCTTAAATGGCAGTGTTCTTGTGGAACTACTTTCTCTAGGAAAGATAAACTTATAGGTCATTGTGCTTTATTCTTTGGACATACTATCGCCGGAAATACTTTCGCAAAGCAAGAAAAGTTTGAGTTTCATACTGAACGTTAATGCTGATAGATGAGTAGACAATAATTGAAAGTTTTCATATGGGTCCTAGAAAAGATTATCCATTTTGTTGCTATTTGTTGTTTTAGTCAATTGTTTTAAATGTTGTTTTAGGCAATTGTTTTAAATGTGTCCTTCTACAGTAATTTTACTTGTGTGAGATAATGAAATGATGCAGAATCGGTAGTTTTAATGAAACATATTCAAAGAGATTTTAAGTTATGAAAACTGAATGAGTTAATACACAAAGAGAAACCCTAGATATAGAGTCCGAAGACAAAGGAAAACTAAAAACACCCAAAACAGGAGACACTCAACAGAGAGTATAAACATAACAGAAAATACACTCTCTGACACTCATGTACACTAACATCCCCCTCAAACTTATAGGTCTGTAAGAACATAAGTTTGGAAGCTAAGAAAGTGAACAGAGTAATGATAAGTGCATAGTTCATATGATTTTAGTGTCCATTCCATACTTGTCCTTTTCGGGAATAGTCTTACCCAATGCAAAAGATGCATTAGTAATTTCAGACACTTTGTGATTAAAATCATCAAATGAATCTTCATCAGCCATACGAAGGTTTTCCCAATCAGAGTTTAGGTTTTGAAGCCTAGCTTCTTTCTCAGAGGTATTCCCTTCAAACACGGTTTCTAAGATATCCCACGCATATTTAGACCGAGTGCACGTAGTCACATGGTGCTGAAGATCTGGGGTAATAGCATGGATGATTGCATTCAATCCGTCAGAATTTTGCTTTGCAGCAAGAATCTCGACAGCATCATAATCACCAATATCCTTTGGAACAGTTACATCACATTCTTTAACATCCGGAGGATTATAGTCATTAAAAACATAGACCCATGATTGAAAATCACGCGCTTGAAGAAAGGCACGCATAGCAATTTTCCACCATAAGTAATTTGAGCCATCGAAAACTGGTGGTACGTTTATGGAGATAGTGTTTCTGTCCATAGAGTCATATTGCTAGAAACACATACTTATAAGGTCTTAAACGTGCTTGCCTGCTCTGATACCAATTGAAAAAGCGGGGGTCTAACAACCTCACCCAATATTTCGTGTAGCAATCTATATGGAAAAACTCCAATATAATTACAAGAGAATCAACTAGACAATCAGACTCAATCAATGGAAATATATCCAAGAGTTGTATCTCTGTTTCACAATGTAATCAGCAAATCAAACAGATAGAAATCCATGAGCCTGATTATTATGTGAAACAACTTGAATGGTACCAAAGACCAATGTTCAAGTGTCAATCAATTTATATCAATAACCAAAGGTTGGATTATCTAATTGATTGAACTATGCACAACCTATGATATTTCAATTATATGGAAAATATAATGCGGAAAAGAAATAACACAGACACCAGAAGTTTTGTTAACGAGGAAACCGCAAATGCAGAAAAACCCCGGGACCTAGTCCAGATTGAACACCACACTGTATTAAGCCGCCACAGACACTAGCCTACTACAAGTTAACTTCGGACTAGAATGTAGTTGAGCCCTAACCAATCTCACACTGATCAAGGTACAATTGCGTTCCTTATGCCTCTAGAACCACGTCGGATTCTGCGCACTTGATTCCCTTAGATGATCTCACCACCCACAACTAATAGTTGCTACGACCGAAAGTCGAAGACTTAATAAACAAATCTGTATCACACAGAAAAGTCTATTGAATAGATAAATCTGTCTCCCACAGACATACCTACGAGTTTTGTTCCGTCTTTTGATAAATCAAAGTGAACAGGAACCAATTGATAAACCGGACTTATATTCCCGAAGAACAACCAAGTAATATCAATCACCTAAGAATAATCTTAATCGATTAACAAAACAAGATATTGTGGAATCACAAACGATGAGACGAAGATGTTTGTGACTACTTTTCAATCTTTCCTATCGGAGAATAAATCTCGAGCAAATCTTAAAGAAGTGTTTATGGGTAAAAATCGTTTCTGCCGATTTCGGTAAATTCGGTAGGTGAGTGAGAAACTGGTTCAAACCCTAAACAAATGTGCTGCACGTGAGCACTTTATAGATTCGAGAGATCGATTCAGTACAAGTCCGGCCCAAACCAAGAAATGGCCGTTCCGGACTTGCTTCGGTCACAAAGTGGAGGAGAAGGGTTGATTTGGGGAGGGAAGCAAAGAAAGGTGTTGAGACGAGAATAACCGGGAGAGTAGTGTCTCGACTTGTATCAGAAAGTGGAAGCTTCGGAAGCTTGCAAGTGATGAAAGCTTTTTGGAGAGCTTGCAAAGTTGCCTTTTCTGAAAGTGTAGTATTTTTCTCCTGACCGAGACCTGTCGTCTGGTGGAAATAGGTAAGACCTATTTATACAAGTCGAGATTGAAACGTACTCTGGCCTCATGAAGGAAGAGAGTAAAGGGTGAAATAATGGGAGGAGGTGGTAACCGCATGGTGTTAATGGGTGAAAACGTTTTCACCATTATTTCCTCATTTATTTGACCGCTTTATTCCTTTTCACGCTTTCTTAATGTGAGCGTAGTGTACGCTGCAAGCTGTGACCGCCAAACCAAAACCCGGGAAAGCATCCCCCAGTTTGTGTTGATATCTCGAGTGTTGGTTGCACCTTGAGTGCAAGTGGCGCTGCTAGTGGCGCGTGTGGCATGTGCGGAATGCCTTGGTGGTAGGTTGTACGTTGAGTGTAAGTGGCAATGCCAGAGCTGCTAGTGGCGTGTGTGGCATGTGCCAATGGCATGTGCGGAATGCCTTGGTGGTAGGTTGTACGTTGAGTGTAAGTGGTAATGCCAGAGCTGCTAGTGGCGTGTGTGGCATGTGCCAATGGCATGTGCGGAATGCCTTGGTGGTAGGTTGCATGGTTTGCAAACTAGGCTACCAGCGTGGGCTTTGGCATGTGCCAATGGCGCGTACGGTTGAATTGTCCTAGGTTGCACGGCTTGCAAGTTAGGCTACCAGCGGGCATTAGGGCCACGGCTAGGGGATGAAGGCTACCAGCGAGCGTGTTGGCATGTGCCAATGGCATGCGTGGCCGTTAGGGCCGTGGCCTTGGTAGGAAAAGCTACCAGCGAGCATGTATGTGCCAATGGCATGCGTGGCCGTTAGGGCCGTGGCCTTGGTAGGAAAAGCTACCAGCGAGCATGTTGGCATGTGCCAATGGCATGCGTGGCCGTTAGGGCCGTGGCCTTGGTAGGAAAAGCTACCAGCGAGCATGTTGGCATGTGCCAATGGCATGCGTGGCCGTTAGGGCCGTGGCCTTGATAGGAAAATCTATCAGCGAGCATGTTGGCATGTGCCAATGGCATGCGTGGCCGTTAGGGCCGTGGCCTTGGTAGGAAAAGCTACCAGCGAGCATGTTGGCATGTGCCAATGGCATGCGTGGCCGTTAGGGCCGCGGCCTTGGTAGGAAAAGCTACCAGCGAGCATGTTGGCATGTGCCAATGGCATGCGTGGCCTTGGTAGGAAAAGCTACCAGCGAGCATGTTGGCATGTGCCAATGGCATGCGTGGCCGACTTGGCCTAGGTTGCATGGTTTGCAAGCCTAGGGCGCTATATTTGGCATGTGCCAATGGCATAGCGGCTTGGAAATATGGCTTGTGGTACGTGTTGGCATGTGCCAATGGCCGTACGGCCATGTTGACCTAGTTGCACGTTTTGCAAGCCTAGGGCGCTATATTTGGCATGTGCCAATGGCATAGCGGCTTAGTTTTGGCATGGTTGCCAATGAGTGCAATATGTAGTTTGGTTTTGGCGTCGTCATTTGCCATGGTGCGTGTGTGCGGCTTGGTTTGGCATCGTTGCCATGGTGCGCAGTGTGCGGCTTGGTTTGGCATTGTTGCCATGATGCGCAGTATGTGGCTTGGTTTGGCATTGTTGCCATGGTGCGCAGAATGCGGCTTGGTTTGGCATTGTTGCCATGGTGCGCAGAATGCGGCTTGGTTTGGCATTGTTGCCATGGTGCGTGATATGCGGCTTGGTTTGGCATCGTTGCCATGGTGCGCATGTGTGCGGCTTGTTTTTGGAATTAGGGTTGTGTCAAAACCTAACGGTATTTTGAAAAAATACCCCTATTAATTATTTACACCTGAGTTAAATGTTCTTAGTTAATGTGTTGCGGGTAACACTAGGTCATGGGGTTTTACTATTTTACCCCTTGTTTAAAAACCACCATCAACAAGAAGATAGTACTAAATCACAATAGAAAACAGTAAGATCAGAACACGCAACTACAGAGAAAATAGTTGGGTCTGGCTTCACAATCCCAATGAAGTCTTTGAGTCGTTAACCTACAGGTTTTAGAAAAACCTAAGGTTAAAGGAGAATCGACTCTAATCACAACTAGTATCACACAGGAGGTGTGGGGATTAGGTTTCCCAGTTGCTAGAGTTCTCCTTTATATAGTCTCCAATCAGGGTTTGCAATCAATGCTACCTTAGTAACAAACCATTTAATATTCAACGTTATATGAAAACCTGATTAGATTCAAGCTAATATCTTTCAACTGTTAGATCAAACTTAGCTTGCTAAACACAAATGAAATGCACCAACATTTAGATATGAGTAACCGTACCTAAACGTGTCCACTTAGTTGGTTCAACAATAGTTAACCGAGGTTAGCCATATGAACACTTTCATATCAACCTTATTCATCTTTATCACAACTAGTTCAAATGACTCAAATGAAACTAGTTAGAGAGTTGTTCAATTGTTTATATTCTCATAGAAGTATACAAGACACAATTGAAGCAAAATTGATTTTGATTCACTCGAATCATTTCATGAACATTATAGCCACGGTTTTCAAAAGATTCCATTCCTTAATTTATAAATGTATTAGTTCATGAACAAACCAATTTTAGAACATAACCTACTCAAGTACGCAAACGTGTACGCATACCTAAGTGGCCGGACTGAGTTTGGATTCGCCAGTACGCGAACGGGTACGCATACTTCCAACCTCAGTTGAATTCCGGAACTTGGACTTACGCCAGTACGCGTACGTGTACGCATACTAAGTTCTCGGGCTTCCATTAACCAACCAGTACGCGTACGTGTACGCATACTATGGTTCCCGGACTTGGACCTTACACAAATGCAAGTACGCGAACTGTGTTTATATCCAATCATGGTTACTTGTTCTAAACTCTCATTTCAATCATTGAAACCTTCTTAGAAGACGACAATAGATGTCTCACACAACTATTAGCTCCAAAGCAATTTTCAAGTGATCGAATAGTCAATACGAAAGATTCCGAGTCTACACCAAATGATTGCATCACACAAATCATGTAAGATGTTACAAGGCGATTTTCACATGATCATCTTTTGACTTTCATCAAGAATAAAAGATGAACTTGGTTAAGGCGAAATCTTACCAACACATATTTCGAGAAATTGATAAGCGAGATAAACTCAGCTCGAAATATCAAATGTTTATAATTGAAGTCTATATAGCAATATGACTTTTGTCTCAAATAGGAGATAGAGTAGATAGAATTTTGAGTGATAGATGAGTTCAAGTCTCCACATACCTTTTATTGATGAAGTTCCACAAGTTCCCTTGAGTAGTTCTTCGTCTTCAATCGATGAACGCCGTGAAATATAAAGCTCAACTACACATTCTATCATAATCCGAAACTTAGCTATAAGTAGACTAGAAATCAAGACTTATAGTTTTGGCAACTAAACTTGACAAACAAGCTTGAGATAGCAATGCTTGCGAGTTTGACCGAGCAATGCTCTAACACACACAATAAAAGGAGAATCATTCTTGAACCAGACTGGTAGATAAACATAGATGTATCACACACAGATTTAACAAAGCCATGCAGAGTGAGAAAACCACCAAATCTCTCAAACCAAGCTCTAGGAGCCTGTTTGAGGCCATATAAAGATTTCTTGAGGTAACAGACATAATCAGGATGATATGAATCTTCAAACCCTTTAGGCTGTCTCATATATACATTCTAAGTTAAGTTTCCATACAAGAATGCATTAGAAACATCTAACTGTCAAATAGGCCAGTTTCTAGATAGAGCTAGAGTGACAACACATCTAATTGTTGAGGTCTTAACCACAGGGCTAAAATTTTCAAAACAGTCAATACCATCTTGCTGAGTACAACCTTGAGTAACCAATCGAGACTTATATCTTTTCACCGTACCATCTAATTTGTATTTAATCTGCCACTTACTTCCTAAAACATTCATTCCATCAACAAAAGGAACTAAGTCCCATGTACCATTCTCTTTTAAAGCAGCATTCTCAGTTTTCATAGATTTTACCCATTTGACATCTTTAGCAGCAGCCTTATAATTTTTAGGTTCAACTTCAGATTGAAGAAGAGAATTAAATGCAAGTGACAAAGGGTAAATAAAGGAATGATGTGCAACAAAATCTAATGGAAGAGATTTAGGCTTAGAAATGCCAGACTTGGATCTGGTGGTGATAGTTGTTGTAGGTATGTCGATGATAGGTGCAGGTGCTGGTGGATGAATAATTGCATTGGTAGGTGCAGAAGATGTAGGAACTAAAGTTGTAGATGGTGAGACAGATAAGGGCATAGATGTAATACCAATAGGAATAGTAATTGTATCATCAACATCTGAAATATTTGAACTAGAAGCAATGGACATAGACTCAGCAAATGGAAATTTTGTTTCATTAAAAGTAACATTACGAGAAACAAATATCTTTTTAGTAAGAGGATCATAGCATTTCTATCCTCTATAAAAAGGACTATATCCAAGAAACACACACCTAGCAGATTTTGGACTAAGTTTGTCGTGACGATAAGCAGTTAAGTTTGAATAACAGCTACATCCAAACACTCTAAGAAAACTATAGTCAGGTAAGTCATTGTATGTAACCTCAAAAGGAGAGCGAAAATTCAAAAATTTTGTAGGTGTTCTGTTGATAAGAAATGTAGCAGTAAGGAAGGAATCAAACCAGAAGTATTTAGGCAGACAAGATTTAAAGGCCAGAGTATTTCCAACCTCATTATATGGCAATGTTTCCTTTATGCTATCCCATTCTGCTGTTGAGTGTGTGGGTAGGATATTCTCAAAGTAATTCCATTAGAGTTAAGAAAGTTCTTAAACAGTCCCTTAGTTAGCTCATAAGCACCATCACACTGAAAAGATATTAATGAAGTAGACAAATAATTCCCATTAACATCCTTGAAGTGTTGAAAACATTTAAGGGCATCAGTTTTATGAGTCATCGGATAAAGCGAATGGAATCGACTAAAATCATCAATGAAAACTATGTAATATTTGTAGCCTTCAAGAGAAAGGACAGGTGCAGGTCCCCGCACATCACAATGAACAATAGCCAATGGTTGAGAGGATACTCTATGTGAAGATTGAAAAGGCATCTTAACATGTTTTCCTAACTGACAATCAAGACAAAAAGAAGGGACAAAAATTGATGAAAGTATTATTGTTGAGTTTACTAAGGATAGCACTAGAAGGATGACCTAATCTTTGATGCCAAATAGTAGGATCAACTATGATAGAAGAAAAACATAAGGAACCAGCTGAATAGGATAAAGATTGTGACAAACTGGCCCTTCAGCTACAACTTCACTAGTGCTAAGATTTTTGATATTGTGACCCCAATCAAACATTTCAAAGGACACATTATTATCCTTGGTAAACTAAGAAATATAAATAATATTCTTGCATAAAGGATGAACCAAGAAAACATTATTTAATACAAACTCAGCATTATCAATTGTTAAAATCGAAGAACCAATATGTGTAATAGGAAGAAACTTACCATTCCCAACCATAACTTGATCAGTGCCCTTGTAAGGTGTAGAAGTATGAAGCAATTCAGAATTATTTGTCATATGAGCAGATGCTTCAGAATCTGGTATCCATTCAGAACTCAAAAAAGGATCAGAAGTATTAATTATAGAAGTAGAACATGTATAAAATGCTTGAAGTGAAGCAGAACCATCTGAAGAAGTATCTGATGATGGTGAACTAGTGTAAAAGACTTGAGGTGATGTGGAAGCATCATTAGATTTGAAAACAATAGTAGACTTATTCGAGTTATTATAGTGAGGTGTAGAGTCAACATAAAGAGTAGTGTTATCATAATGTCGAAAGCCACTAGAACTACTAGATCCAGAAGAGTTAGAGGAGCTACTACTACCGGCAGAAAAAGTACTTCTACTAGAGTTATAGCTTTTACCAAAATTGGTATAACCTCTGCCTGAATTATCATAACTTCTACCTGAGCTATAACATCTATCTGAGTTATAGCCTCTACCAAAATTATTACTTCTACCAGATTGATTACCTCTACCAGAGTTATTACTTCTACCAGAGGAACTAAAGAAAACAAAAGGAGCATTAGTAGAGTCTAAAAGATTAGTAGAATTATGATCCTGATTCTTTAACCATTGTTCATGATGAATAAGACGAGAACACAACTCAGAAAATGTATAAGGAGTTTCACGAAGAGCAGTAATAACAAACTGATTAAACTCTCTACCCAATCCATTCAGAGTATACATCATAATATCTTCATTAGAAATACGATCATCAATAATAGCCAAATTATCCGTAATTTCCTTAAGATTATTCAAATACTCAGTAACAGAAAGATTACCTCGACGAATTGTTTGTAACTGACCTCTGAGAAGACAACGACGAGCCGCAAATTGATCAGAAAATTCAGATCGAAGATAATCCTAGTACTGTTTTGAAGTAGTCAATCCATAAGTACCAGATGACACAGATTTGGTGAAGGTTGCATTGAAACAGGAGATGATGAAACGATCCATCTGATGCCATAATAAGTTCTCAGGGTTTACAACCTCAATATCATTAACCACTATCCTTGCAGGTGGTTCAACATACGATCCATCAATAAAATGAAGAAGATTGGTACTCATTAAAATAGATTCAAACTGATGTCGCCATAGCAAAAAATTAGTTGAATTTAGTTTGAAGGAGACGAAATTAGTGATGTTTTGAAAGGGTGGAGTGAAGTGAAGATTCTGTTGTTGAAACTGATTAACTAGATTGTTTAAGTTTTGAGATTTAGATGTAGAAGCAGCGGCGATGGCTGGAGTAGTAGACATCGAGCAGTAATAAGAGATTATATGATAAGTTTTCTAAAACAACAAGATCAATTAGCAATGGTAATCTGATACCATGTGAGATAATGAAATGATGCAGACTTAGTAGTTTTAATGAAATAGATTCAAAGATATTTTAAGTTATGAAAACTGAATGAGTTAATACACAAAGAGAGAAACCTAGATATAGAGTTAATGTGTCTAAAGACAAAGGAAAGCTAAAAACACCCAAAACAGGAGACACCCAACAGAGAGTATAAACATAACACAAAATACACCTCTCTGACATTCATGTACACTAACAACTTGAACTCAAAATTATTTAGGAATTTGGGCTCTTGAAAGTATATTTTATGATTTGTTATGGCAGTGTATTCGACCAGATCTATCGATGTAAGGATGGACATGAGGCATGGCTTCTTCACGACTTAGCCTCTTAATATTTGGTTTTAGATAAAGAATTTGACATATAAGCTAACATTGTTATCTTCACATCATTTTTAACCTAAAAGAAAACTGAAAAAAGGGAATACTGATCCAGCATGGACAACATACCATGCAAGATCCATGCCCACAAGAGTAAAAAGGTATTTCCCGTGCCTGTAGTTTATGGGGAAAAAACAAAATGTGTGCAAAACCATGCCAATGAAGAATAGAAAATTCATTATAATTTAAAAGACCATTTTTTTGAGAAAGGAGACCCACCCTTTTTTGGAAGGTGGGTAGATTTATTAAACAAACTTAGTGTATTACAGTTCTAACATTACGGGTATAGATAACCCCGTTTTTATCATCGATAACAATATTTGAAATTCTAGTAGGATAAGTGTGATCCCAAATTCTTGTTGAAGACGTAGTCGGGTTGTTGTTGATGATACGCTGCTTGATTGGCTTCCCTGTAAATATGTGTGAGCTTCACCTGTTGTATGCCTATCATTAGGGTTCTGATTTCTTGGATCATTTCTCTGAGGTACTACGGGTTGGTGTGGTTTTGGTTTTGCATCATTTGAGTAAGCACTTTTGAGTCCGTTTCAAACCATACCGCAGGCCATTGTTGTTGTATTGCTAATCTGGTTGCTAGTAGGAGTCCCCACGTCTCTACCGTTATTACCGTTGTTATCCCTAATGGTGTTGCCATTTCAATGAGTACTTGACCTGTGTGGGTTCCGCAAATACATCTCGCTCCTGCTGGTCCTGGGGTTCCTTGTGATGCACGTCTGAGTTTATCTTGATCCAGTTTTGTGGTGGTAGTTGTCAACCGATGAGGATGGTGGTGTCTCTGAATCTTTTCTTGCATATTTGTTGTGGTGCTTGGTCAGGATGTATTGGTGGTAAATATTGTTGGGCCCATCTATATTCTGCAACCATTGTTAATAATATTCCTCTGATTTGTGATATTGACATCTTGGTTTTTTGGTAGACATGGGAGTTTCTTGCTAGCCATAGATGTCAAACGGTGAAGATGAAAATGGTTTGAGTCGTAGTTGGAAGTTGTTGGTCAAGCCGTTCTTGTATGTTGTTTGGTTTGTTGGGTATTTGGTTTGAGTTGGGACTTCTTGGGAGGTGTGGGATGATAAGGTTCCAAAGTTGGGTAGCTTGGGTACATTCGAAAAAAAAATGTTGTTCCGTCTCTCTATTATTGCTGCAAATTGGACATACATTAGTTGGGGTGATGTGAATATGGTGAAGTTTGTCGAAGGTTGGTAATCATCCTAAACTGACTTTCCACAAGAAAAATCTAATTTTTGGTGAACATTGTATTTTCCAGATGAGTTTAAAGTCCACGGGGTTGATGGTATGAGATGTTGTTGTGGTGGAATGGTTCTGATATATGTTAGTTTGTGAGATGATTGTATATCCAGTTTTTGCTGAGTATTCTCCATTTGTAGTGTATGTCCAGATGTGTGTGTCTTGAACATGATGGTTGGGTAGTTGTATGTTAATGATATTGTGGGCCGTACTTACATCAAATGAATTATAGATGAGTTGGTAGTTCCATGTGTTGGTGTCTTCATGAATGAGGGCTGCTACCTTTGTGCCATGGGGCAATGTAGTTGTGGTTGGTGTATTCTGGTGTGGAATCCAATTGATGTGGATGTTGGTTGATTGTGCATTTCCTATTTTTTGAAAACAATTCTCATGCAAAAATGAAACCAGGTTAGCTAAGTTCTTCCAATATGGACGAGTCGTAGGCTTTGCTTGATGGTTGATATGAGGTGCCAGAATTGGTTTGTTGTGAAGATATTTATCATCACACATTTTCTTCCATATTGACTGCTGAGTGTTGTTCATGTGCCATACTCTTTTGAGGAGGAGAGCCTGTTTATGTTGTTTGCTTTTCCGTATTCCTAAACCTCTTTCTTTTTTTTCTCTCTAGCTAGCTTATCCCAACCAAGCGGGTGCATCTTCTTTGTTGTATTGTTATGGCCCCAAAAGAAATTCCTAGTGATTCGATCCACTTTTTTGTGAATATGGTCAGGCAACATATGAGTTTACATCACATGATTAGCCGTCGGGGTGAGGGAGGTGTTGATGAGTACCACTCTACCTGCCTGGTTAACACATTTGGTGATCCATCCGTGAGTTTTCTTTTGGATCCTATCCAAAAGCTCCACATGTATGTGTGCTGAATTTCTGCCGCTCCTAAATGTAACCCCTAGGTATTTAGATGGTTCTGCTATTGTGTGTATTTGAAACTCAGTTTCTAGGCGTTGGATTTCTGCCGGCCGTAATTTAGGATGATGGATGAGGCTGGATATTGACCTGTTGATTTGACCTGTTTAAAGACCATTTGAAATCGGAAACATCAGTAATAAAACTAAAAAATATTGATCGATATTATTAAGGGTAAATCACAGTATTGGGTTCATTTTTCATATTTCTCCATGGAAACCTAGAAATGACACGTTGGCACTTGGCAGCAAAAAACCGGGTCATTATGAAGTAAAACACAACACCCCTTAACCAGTTATTTTCAAAATGCCTAATCTACCCTTATTTAATTAACACTAATAATGTGTTTAGGTTAATTAATTTAGTTAGTTAATTAGTTGAATTAAAATTCTCAAATTAGGTATTATTTGGATTGAACTCATAGATTATGTGTAATGATTTTTGAGGATTTTTTTTTTTTTTTGAGATTTTTTTTTTGTAACGGAAATGAAGCCACACTAGCCCAACGGGATTGCAAAGTTGCTGAGTGATTTTATACTCAAAATTACAGAAGGAATCAACACTTTCAATTCTGAAAGTATGAAAAGTCGGCAAGGTCGACAAAAAAATACCCTGCCGACTATAGGATTTTTGACATACAGAGAAAGGTGTTTAGGATGGATACCGTGACGACCCTGTAAATGCTAATTTCAAAGATGAAAAGTCGTCACAATATTTAACCTAGGAAGATAACGACTAATACTAGTCGGCAAGGTCGACAAAAAAATACCCTGCCGACTTTTGATTCGTTATGATTCTTCGTTTTTTTTTTTTTTTTTTTTTTTGATTTCATCGTGTATAGTTAGTGTTTTGAAGAAAGATTTTGAAAACTTTTTGAATATGTTTTAGTCGGCATGGTTGTTTTATTGTATTCATAGTATGGACAATTTGGTCTTTTAACACCTTTTAGACACCCCTTAGCACACTAGTTTGGATGGGTTTAAATTTTGTATACCCCAATTAATCCGGGTGTACCCCAATTTGGCCAGGTACAATATAGCCTCGAACTTTGCCACTCTTGAGCCAGTAGCATCACAATCAACTATTTTGCAATGTACTTGTAAAAACATTTGTTAAGACCGGGTCTAGTGGCTCTTCCCAGCCACTTCCCAAACACCTTTACACATCATCTTGGGAAGGCCCTGGCTCTTGCGGTTTTTCCCAGAGAAATCCAGGGACGGCTAACCGTTAGCCGTTCTAAGGAAAAAAAAACGGTCAGTGATCACCCGTTTCATTGGAAACGGTTAATGATTGATCGTTCTTCTTATCTTGACCAGTCAAAAACGATTGAACCGGCTAACCATTAACTGTTCCCTTTTTAGGCAAAAGTTCCAGGAAGAACGAACACAATTCATTCATTCTATTATTGTTCTTCCCCTTTGTTCCTTCTCTTCTCAACCAAAATAACTAAATAACCAAATAAAGATCACCTCACAATTTCAGGATTCGGGTTTGTTGAGGAAGCTCTTATTGAAAGTTGGGGTTATTTTTGAGGAGGTTAGTCATCTCAATAATCAAAGGTAATCCAATAAACTTGTAACCCTAATTTTTTTAATTTTTTTTCAATTAAAAAAAATTTCATTAATTATTTGATGAATAACATAAATTCAATTAGTTTTACAACCATGTGAGGACTTGAATTTGTTTAAGATTGTTAGTTTTAGGGACTTTAGTTAGTATGTCTAATTCTATAGGTTATTTACGAGTTATATGATTTGGTGTGATTGAAAATGAGATAATTTAGATTGTATGTCTAATTGTATATGTAATTTACACGTTATAGATATTATCATGGTAATAAAACGCTGCACTTTAGGTGGAATTCATTTGCAACTGTTGGTGGTATTAAAGTTTTACTTGAATTCTTATGTTAAGTTTGTTAGATGTCAATTTTGACACCATTTTATTATCACTCCGGTGTTGTTGTTAATTGAAGAATGTCTTCAAGGAGACATATGTCAATCAAATTGGGGGTTCGTCTGGCCGATGATTCAGATGACGAAGATACAAATCAAAATCTTCTAATGTTATATCAATGTATGCTGCAACATACTCATAATTTGCATCAACCCGTTCCAACCCAAGTGACGAAGAGAGAATCAATCAATAGAAATCGTGCCGAAGCGAATGCAAGGTTGATGCGGGATTATTTCAATAATGGTTGCACTTGGGGACCGAAAAAGTTCCATGTCCATTAGGTATGTATCGACCCCTTTTCTTAAAAATTATGCACAAAATATGTGAGGTTAACCCAGACTTTCGACAAAGAAAAGATGCTGCAAGAATTCCAGGTCATAGCCCACACATGAAAATGTATGCCGTTATGAAGTGTCTTTGTAAAGGTATCCCACCTGATAGCATTGATAATTATACTCATATGGCTGCTTCTACTATTTACTATTATATTAAGAAGTTTTGTGATGCAATTATGTTTGGGTTTAATGCGGAATACATGAGACATCCCACTGTGAATGATATCAAGTGGCTGATGAAGGAAAACGCATCTAGAGGCTTTCTAGGAATGCTTGGTAGCCTGGACTGTATGCATTGGGGTTGGAGGGTGTGTCCGATGGACGAGGCGGGAACACACACAGGCCACAAAAGTTATCCCACCTGTGTTCTTGAGGCGGTTGCTTCATACGATGGGTGGTTTTGGCATGGGTATTTTGGAGTGGGTGGATCAAGCAATGATCTTAATGTTTTGAAGTCCTCTAATTTGTTTGATGATAATCTCAATGGTATTGCACCACCTTGTCATTTTACTATCAATGGGAACCAGTACACGCATGGGTATTATTTAGTGGATGAAATTTATAAGAGTTACTATGTGTTAGTCCAAGCTTACGGTGCACCCAGTGGTATTCCAATTCTCGAGTTATTTAACAAATATCAAATGGCTAAGAGGAAAGATGTGGAACGGGCATTTGGGACACTACAAAGTAAATTTAGGATCCTTTACCACAGATGTAACTACTGGGAAAAGCAAGATATGAAATCGATCATGAGAACCTGCTTGATATTGCATAATATCGTTGTAGAGGATGAACATCGTGACCCGGAGTGGAAATATGTGGCAGACCCACCTCATGCACCTATAGTCGGATACTTGAGGCAGACAAGCGAGTCATTACAAAACCTAGTTCTTCTGGAGCGACTTCGTATGGATCTTGCAGCTCATATATGGGAACGACATGGTCAAGGTCTAAGGGATGGTGAAATGCCTGGAGATGCGATAGACTACGAGCTGGATTCAGGAGAAGACACAGACGAGGTTGATGTTGATCAATACCATTACGACCCAGGACAAGTTTTTTTGGGCTCCGATTCAGAATGATTTTATTATATATTTTTTTATTTATGTGAGCGATGAGACATGGTTACTACAAATTCAAGTTTAAATTAAGAAAAACATTACATTTGTAGGAAAATATTAAAAACATTACATTTGGAGGTACTAAGAAAAACATTACATTTGCAGGAAAAAAGAAAATACATTACATTTGTTAATAGCGCGTTTGGATACACGTCCAGAAGTAGCTTTTTGACTTCTAGAAGTCAAAAAGCAAGAAGTCAGTTTGGGTGTGGAATTTCAGAACGACTTCTAAAAGCAGAAAAGTCGACTTTTTGTGAAGCAAAATATCTGGACTTCTGACTTCTGCTTCTGACTTCTACTTCTGGAGAAGCAGAAGTCAGAAGCAGAATTGTATCCAAACGCGCTTAAATAACACAACATAAAAACACACAACAATAAGATAACCTATAAAATAAGCATATTATATTCTCTAAATAACTTGGTAGCTAGATTATAAGATATTTTCTGGATTGATATGCAAATGCACTCCAAATATATCGTTAACGCTTGAGTGACGAAATGTTCCCCTTCTTGCTCAGTAAACTTAATTCTGGCTATAATTACGTCATTATCTGCTTCGCGTAGACAATTCCTAAAAACCCTGCAATTCATCTTAAGGAAACCTAGGCGACACCGAAGAGCATTAGCGGATCTTTGGGTCACAACCCCTCCTGAATGGAACTCGACCGACATATCATTCCAAAAAGTTTCAGCTACCATATCCAAAAAATCTGGTCGATCTACTACAGTGCAAAAGCTTCTCACAAGTTTAATATCTTCTTGTTCACTAAAATTAACCATTTTTTTTTTCTACAAACTAACATAAATTTATAAAATGTAAATCAAGAAATTTGATAAATAGAACTTTAAAACTTGAGTGGTGAAATTTTTTGGTTTATATTTGATGGTAGTGAAGTAAAAATCACCTTCTTATATATATACATGGGTTGAAATTTGAACGTTTGAGAAAAACGGTTAATTGTTAGCCGTTCTTTCAGGTAACCGTTATATTAAAAAGACCGTTGATGATCTAACGACAACCAAAGTAAAACGGGTAACTATAAACCGTTTAAACGGTTGACTGTTAGCCATTATAGTTCTTGTCCGTTAGATCTTCAACGGCTTGCATCATCATGCGGACAAAAATCAAAAACGGCTAATCATATGCCGTTTTAGTCCAACGGTTATTTTTTTAAAATGCCTTATATATATGTGATTTTTGGTAACGAAAAATTCACACCAATCCAAATCTAGCCATCATATTACTACACTCACCTGAAAATCACTTCAAAATCTTATATCTCTTTGCAATTATTTTATATTTTGGTTAGATTTATTATACGTGTTCCAAAACATAATGGTTAATTTTACACGAGCAGAATATTTGGCAATTGTAAAGGCTTATGTTATGTTTGCAAAGAATTCAGTAGTCGGGAGGTATCAAGATTCAGAAACTTTCTGGGATAAAATCGAACCGGAATACCACCGTACTTTTGTCACCCGTACAAACCGGACTCGGAAAGCGCTTCAAAACAGAATGAGTGCCCTCAAATCAGATTGCAGAAGATTTGTTGCAATAGTGGCAGCTTTTCTCAGGAACCCGCCTAGTGGATGGACTGATGAACAAATAGTAAGTTTCCTCATACAAACAAGGTTATTAATTTTAATTTCATTTCATATGATAATATTAATTCAGTGATTTACTTCATTGACACTTTCCCTATATATGGTTGCAGTACATAGAATCAAGAATGAAGTTTGTTGAAGGAATGGGGGAAAACCTTGGAAACATGACGCGGTTTTTGCAGTTTTGAGGCAGCATGTTGAAGGTTGTGACCCGGAGAAATTAAGGTCCCATCATGGTGAACCTAGTCAGTCCACCCCGATTCTTATGGTTGTTTCAGAAAGTGAAGATGGTGATGGCACAAATACAGCAATGGAAACCCAAACACAAACACGTTTTTTTTGCAAAAGATAAAGCCATGGGACTTAGCAGAGATAAGTCTAAGATAGAAAATTTGCAGAACGAGGCTGGAACAACATGATTCATTATTTTGAGAAGAAGGATGCAGTCAAACATGAAGAAAAATTAGCTGAAAATGAGTTAATGCGCTAGGTAGTTGAAAATGGGACAAGGGATACCTTGGCTAGAGAAAAAAAAGCCCACAACGAAGAAATGTCCATTAGGCATAAAGATATGGAAATATTATTAACGGATGTGGAATTCCTGCCTGAATGGAAGAAAAATGCAGTAAGAAAGATGCAGGAGGAAATATGTACCCGATTGGGATATGATCCTCGTAATTAGTTATTTAATTGACTTGCTTAATATGGTTAGTTGGTTTTCTTGGTTATTAGTTGTCTTGTTTAATGGTTAATTAGTTGTCTCGGTTATTAGTTAATTAGTGGTGTTGTTAATTAGTTGTGATTTTAATTTCAAGATGCTTTTATTTAATTAGAGTGTTTGTTAACTTTAATCCTATTGTATCCATTTGATTTTTGAATTTCAGACTATTCTGCTTATTAAAAAACATGTTCGCACTGATATATTCATTCAAGATTACAACAAGGTACAACATATTTCAATTGCTCATACAATGCATCAAATTTAAAAGGTTTCTTCTTGTCTTCACGGTACTCGATCCGAGCTTTCATTTTCTGAAAAAGAAAAAGAAAACATTAACATGATAACTTAATAGTTAATCAACTTATTAACTAGTTTTTATTATATCCTTACTCGAACTTCGTATGACGATGATGCATGCTTCAAGTTGATATCAAACAGAATAGTAACAAAGGTTTGGATTTCAGTATTAATTAGGTTGAATCTGTTTGTTATTGAATTCTTTGTTCTTCTATTGTCGTTTCCGGTAATATCTTCAAAATTTTGAATCCTAGGATTGTGGCTCGATTAGTTTCTAAAATCCATGCTTCCTCAACACCGACATCTTCTTCATTACTAAACCTCATCACGAATATTTTCTTACAAAACTTACTAGAATATTTTCTCACAAAACTTGCATATGGAATGTGGGTATGGTATTTGTGATCCAATTTAGGGGATTTTGTGGAAAAGTATAAAATGTTACCATACTATTTGTGATCTGATGAGTCTTAAGACAAGTACATGTATTTATTTGGAAAAGTAGTCGACCAAATAGGTTACGACAAAACATATTGAAGATTCAAAAAATCCAAATACATTATGACGATGCTCAAGTTGCAATTGACTAGAATACTACATGGACACGTATAAAAGTGAATGAAAATAAAATCAAGAACAGCTAAGTCGAAATAGTTTATGTGAGTTGATATGTCGAAAGATGAAAAATACATTGATCCGTCAACTCAATTTACGAATCTTTAATAATGTAATAAATTAATGAGTGAACCGACGAAAAACTGGTGATAAGAAAACTCGACCCGACATAAATGCATCAGTAAAAAAAGTGACCACACTAGACCACAATAACAGTAGTAAGATTTGAAAATTGAGATACCAAAAAGACAGGCAATGTACTATAAATAATGTTGCTATATACCATAACAACACAACCAAATTATCAAC
Organism: Papaver armeniacum; assembly: GCA_023531295.1. Classification (NCBI taxonomy): domain Eukaryota; kingdom Viridiplantae; phylum Streptophyta; class Magnoliopsida; order Ranunculales; family Papaveraceae; genus Papaver; species Papaver armeniacum. Next base: position 417,394 of record JAJJWW010018825.1, read on the forward strand.
ATCTTATTTATTCTAGATATATCTTCTCTTCAATTTTTCAGCACCTCCTTTTATTATTTTAGTAGTCATGGTCACCAGATTCACCCCTCTTGAAGATGCAGCTATCATCCAGTCTTGGATTAATGTCTTTGTCGCTGAAGGAGAAACAAGAAATATTGTTTCAGGGGTCAATTTATGGGAGCTTGTGGTTCTACATTTTGACTGTTAGGAATGGAAACTCACACCAGAGAACATCTAGAGTTTTACAAAACCGGGTTCCAAATATTAAGAGAAAGGTTAAGCTGTACCTTAGTTTTTTGGTTCCACTTTTAAGAAACATGCCTTCTGGATGGACAACGAACGAATGTGTAAGTGTACTAATTTTGGACTAACATCTTAAATTTTCATAACATATTTTTAATAACACAATTTTAATATTTGGTTGTATAATATAGGAACTTCATTCGCAACATAAATACGAAGCTGCAACCGGTAAAGCATTCCAATTATACGAATGTTATTTACTCCTGAAGCAGAGGTTGCCTGAAGAATACGATCCCGAGATATTATGCCATGAAGAGGGTGAAGATGATGACGAAGATTAGTTCGGCTGCGCCAACACTATAGATTTGTGGGTACATCTCTAGCAACCCTCTCGAGACTAAACTCGGCCGTTAAGGACGCCTAACGGTTTAAAGGGTTGCTGCACCGACTAAGTGCAGTCGCGATGCCTGCGACAGTGAGTTAGGTTTAATTTCCAGTAATTTTCATTTAATGTACAATATAGTTTAAGTACTCAAATAAAATAAAATTGTTTACACATCTTTGTCACTTACAGTTACATATTCTACAAACTAAATACGACTTAGCAACTCCATGTGTACACTACAACAGCCATATTCTACAAACTAAATACAACATTGAACCTCAGCTATGTCTACCCGTCTAGCGTAAATACTATTGTCAAAACAAAACAAAATCTGCAAATGAGTGTAAAAGAAAAAAGGTCAAGGAACGGCTAGCCATTAACTGTTCTAAGAAAGAAAAAACGGTCGATTGGTAGCCGTTCTTTAGGAACGGACAATGATTCTCCGTTATTATTGAGAAGAACGGTTAATGAATGACCATTTTCTGCTTTTTCAAAACGGCTAATGAATAGCCGTTCCCGGAGTCTTCCCGCTGGGATTCCCGCACACTAGGGAAGCCTTGCGGGAAGACACCCTTTTGGCCACGCTTTTTTGGCTTGGGAAGGGCTTGGGCATGCCCATAAGACCCGGTCTAAATGAAAAACTGTCCAAATTATTGGGATTCCTCTACAGTGAGCATGAAATGAAATCCTTCCTGAAAAAAAGAAAATAAGGGGCGGAGGAGGGGTTGGGAGGGGATGTTTGCACTTTGCAAGTTAAAGTAAACTATTTATTCTCATGAATGCTAGTTACACATATAAATGTACATAGTACTTTAATTCATATAATATATCCAATGATAAGTGAGAAAATCTCACAGTACATTATGACAATATAATTGAATACGCTGCTAAGAACTGTCAAAAGAAGAAAAATTCAGACCGTATACAAAGACCCTATACTAGCTACATAAATAGGTCAAGAGTGGTTAAGCTGGCCTCCCAAGACTCCTAAAACGTTCGCCCTTCCACTGTTGTATTCTAGGTTCTACTGTTCGAGAACCACAAGGTGGTACTAGCTCATCAAAAATTCCAGCAACAGTTACCCTCCATCATATTTCAGCTTTCCCTAAATTATCATCGGATATCACTGTATAAAATTAGCCACAAACCCGAGAGATAGAGAGGGAGAGAGAGATGTAACAGGAAAGATTATCACCTCCCACTCTCAGTGACTGAAGCAACCCGCTGCTTAATCATGTTCTCGGCTGCACGAATCGCTGATTTTGTTCCTGTGATTGTTACTTTCCTGGCAAAACATAATTTTTGACATCAAAACATCTGGGTGCAGATATAATAAGATTAATCAAGACTAATGAGGTACAATGTTCTTACCTATCGTGTGTATCAGCCATGAAATCACCACGGTCAGAAATCTTTATCCTGGCGCCACTAACCTGTGGAACAAAGGAATCCTTGTTAACAAGAAAACAAAAGCATTGATGGTTACTAAGAGTTACCAAAACCCCAAAACAAACTAACTGCCATCCACAACCTGATTAATCTCCATTATATTCCTTCCACCACGTCCAAGAACAATCCCAACATGCTCATCAGCAACGCCAATCGTCACTGAGTCGCTCGGATCTTCCTGAGACATCATTAAAAGTTAAGTTGTCATCTTGGATCAAACAATGACCTCGCATTGAAGTCAAAATAGACTGCTGAGTCTGTTCAACTATCAAAATCTGTATGTGGGACTACAAAGAAATTGAGAAGGGAACTAACCTTGTTATTGTGATATTTTGCTCTACTGCCATTTGCTCTGTGGTTTACTGAGTTGTATGGTGCCACACCAGCGGGAGGAACCAAATATCCATAAGAATAACCGTGATAGCCAGAAAAGTTCATGCCTACAAATTTAAGAAAAAATGAGCGACCATCAAATTGCTCATTTTTAAACTATAGGTGTCTTTCTTTCCCACTCATACGGGCTCATGACTTCCCACTGCTTTGTGACGGCAACAAAAGTGGATGTGTCAACAAGTTTCATACACTAACAAAACACTAACTGTTCTAAAACACTAACTGTTCTACTTAAAGGAGCAGGACATCTTTCAATGCCATTTTACCTATTATGTCCTTTCAAATTTTGATTACCAGCAAAAATTACCAAATGATGCTATGTTTAATGCCATTTATACTGCTTCAACAGAGTGAAACAGAAAAACTGAATGAAACCCTCTTACTTGCAAAGTGAGCAAAGTAGAAAATCGAGTAAGAACACTAACACAGTAAATGCTATAAAGACTAACACATTATTTCTTAGAAGATTTAATGTCGACTAGTCAGACTCGAACTAAATTCTGTGCTGATGAGCAGTAACCTTTCATTTCAGAAACCTCTAAAATGTCAAACTAGTTACTGTGCTAATGAGTAATTACTTGACATCCATAATAAGTCCCTATCAAGCTTTCCAGCGTAAACCAATAATATGTTGGTTTTGTTGTGTATTCGTAAATATATCAAAACCCCTCAAACGTTGTGATTTATCTACAGAAACAATAATAGTGCCTTACGGGCCAAACAAAAGACTCTAAACAAACAGGACACACCAATGACAAATTAAACCAAGTGGATAGCAATTAAGAAATACAAAATGCTCAACTGGGAGTGCAGCATGTACAAAGAAGACATAGAAAGAGAAACATGAACAAGATTAAATATAACAATTTCACACCTGCATATGAAAATGGAGTGTTCATAGAATGTGCGTAATGAGCATCTTCCACAAGCTTCGAGAAAACCAAATCTATTGCTCGCATTTGCTCCTCTAGAGTACCAGTTACTGTCACCAGCCTATCGTTCAAACCTACATAAGTATGATCCTGAGGAGATATTTTGATGCCAGCTTGAGATTCTTCAATGAAAGATCTGCCCACAAAAATATCATCAGCATACGTAATCCTCAAAGAACTTACTCACTTCACTGAAACAGTTTCAAGTAAATAATGATTACTACTTTATAAAATATGACAGCTGAAACTTTCTGGGACATGAATTCTCAAATATGCAGACCATTGGTTATCAGGAATATTGTAAAGTAAAGATCTTAAATAACAGCAGCAGATGTTTAATTAAAACGAGAAGCTCATTAGTCCAGTTGACAAGCATTTACTTTATAGTAGATCCACCCTTGCCAATTATGCCACCACAACAGCTATTTGGAACAATAAGTCTTACTTTTGATATAGGTTGAGCATCGTCACCATCTTCAGAGGGAACCTATCACGCACAAGTAACAAACAGAAGAACATCAATTTGATACAGAAAAAGAACATCTCTCAACGGGATTAAAAAAAAAAAAAAAAAAAAACAGCAATAATGATTACCTCACTCAGCAATTTAGAGAGAATAAGTTCGATCGCATGAGTTACTTCACCAAAATCACCAGAAATCATGACTATCCTATCAGAAGTTCCTGGGAAAAATTCATTATTGCGTGACAACTGAATCCGAGCTCCAGACTGTGACTGAAAGTCAGTGATTGTTGAGCCGCCCTTTCCAATAACAGAACCCGCTGCGGCATTTGATACAAGGAACTTAAGATACGTTGGCCTCTCCTTGTCATCTGCCATCAAGTACTCAGATGTGAAATAATTTCATTGATATAAAATGATGATGCTAAGACAATGCTTATAGGAAAAGAAACCGAGTGGCATACTTCAGGCCAACTAAATGTAAAGGCAGAAGAAGACAGAACGTGCATCCAGATAACATTCTAAATCAATAAAATGTAGGCAAAAATATCCATTTTAAGAAACTGAGACACAAATACTATGATAACCTAAAACTCCATTGCATCAACGAAGTAGTAGTAATAACCGCATTCTAAATTTACACTATGAGGAGACTTTCCAACACAATTCCTACTGCCCAAAAACCTACTAAGTTTCTAACACAATTCCTACTGCCCAAAAACCTACTAAGATGTGAAGTTCACAATTAATCCACTGCGAGTTCAGTCCCCAACAATGATACTATAATAAAACTACTGGATCTAAAAGATTAGACGATATAAAACTCTACACCTAGGAGTAAATCATCATTAAAGTAAGTGATTCGAATATTTAATCACAATTTGTGGTTAGACAGAAATCCTTAACAGTTTACATTTTCTAGAACAAAAAACTACTGCAAATTCCACAATAATGGTCCAATTTCACATAGTTCACAATTTATCAAAATTCAGTAATAATACCAAAACAATTGTAAATGCATGTGTTCAAATGATCAAATTATACACATTGCCAAACGATCAAAATCAAAACCTCGTATCATAATGTGTAGGGTTTTAATTCTGCAAATATTGGCATTCTAGTCTCTCATAAACCACATTTAGAATTTAAAGTTATGATCCAAATAAAGTAAATTAAACAAAAAAGAAAGGAAATCGTAATCAGCACGTACAGATCTCTATACCTGAAATTGAAGAAGATTTAACAGGAACTGATGTTTGTTTCTGTGAGACCTCTTCTGTAGAAGTCGTCTTCGGCGTCGTACTCGTAATGTACGATTCTGGGGATTCCATTCTGTCAGTTAGAGAGTGAGAGAAATGCCAGAGGAAGAGAGAAGAGAATTCTGATGAGCGATAAAGAGAATCAGAGAATTTACAGTTCGTAAAGAGAGAGAGGAAGAAGAAGAAGATAAAGTCTTTTTTGGAGAGAGAAAACGAGAGAGATTAAGATTTAAGAGAACGTTCACAAGTAGTAGCGTCGCTTGGGAAAAGTTCTTTTAATAAGCACCGGAAAAAAGTTGTGTTGATGTTTTTCTTTTTTTTCTTTCTAATTTTTGTATTTTCTTTTTTGGGTTACAAAAGAGTCGAGGTTACAAAAGAAGTAGAGCCATCTAATATGGGATTTAGGGGATTCCCAATATTAGATTTATATACTAAGAGAACATTCCCCATTCAACATGTGAGTTCGCATTTCTAATAAACTTAGCTAAGCTAGCCGCCACTTGATTTCCTAATCTAGGAACAAAAACAAAACCCAAAAAATTGGTACAGAGTTGAGCTAATTTGCTTGCTTCCTTCATATAAGCTTTAGCACGCCAAGAGATGTCTGCATTGTGTTCATTGATGTAGTTGAAAAGGCTTTCGCAGTCTCCCTCGATACTGAAATCTTAAATTTATTTTTCCTTAGCCCAAACTGCTGTCTGCAAGATTCCTATAGCCTCTGCCTCTTGTGGGTCGAGGCTTGCTGCATGTCCTGCTCTTCCTCCTTCACAGTCTCCTGTTTCATTTCTCAAAATAAAAGCATAAGCAGATGGTAAAGATTCTGATATCCAACAAGCATCCACATTAAACTTTAGAGTACCATACCTTGGAGCTTTCCACTTAGTATTGGTTTTCTTCCTCTGTTTAAGTCTGTTAGGTTTGCTTATTTTTGTGGACCAAAATTCAATATGTTTCTGAATTTCCAGGGATAAAGCAGTACTATCCTTGGTTTTGTTCTCGAAGATTCTATCACATCTTTCTTTCCAAATAAACCACATTTTAGTAAGTAAGAGTTCTAAGGATATATCTTTCCTTGGGTTGGTCATCCAAACTTTACAGAAATCTAGAATTGTGCTTGAGGAATCTAGGTTTAAAGAGACAGGGTTAGGAGAAGAGTTCCAAATTGATTGAGCATAAGGACAGTGGAAGAGAAGATGTTCTGTTGTTTCAATTTCATTCTTACACATTGTACAGAGAGGTGTTACATCCTTAACTTTACCATAGAGTTTAACATTAGTGTGAAGAGCATCTTGTAAACATTTCCATAAAAATAGTTTAATTCTTTCAGAGATATTTAGTTTCCATAAGGATTTCCAAAAAGACTATGGTAATGACAAACTGACAATATCTAGACCATTTTCATTCAATTTTTCATACATTGATTTAACAGTGAATTCACCTGATTTGGTCAGAGTCCATCTCAGTTGGTCTTTCCTAAGATTTTTGGTTACTATCCTTAAATAGGTAAATTTGGCTAATTTTGTTAGAAATGTCAATTGGAAAAGCAGAGAAAAGAAGGGAAGAGTTCCATGTGGTAGTTTCATTGTTTATCAAATCTGAGACCCAAACTAAATTGTTGTTACCAGAATGACTTAGGTGCTGAATGTTTTGGGATAATCCAGGAATCCAATTATCTTTCCAAATATTAATATCTTGACCATTTCCTACTTCCCATGTACTATATTTTTGCACTAATTCTAGTTCATGTTGTATACACTTCCAAGTCAATGAGCCTTTCACAGAAGTTTTGGTTCTTAAAGGTGATTTGTTTGTAAAATATTTTGAACTCGTTGTGTTGACCCATAGAGCATTTTTTTTCCTTTAACATCCTCTAAGCGACTTTGGATAACATAGCAAGATTTAACTTGCGGGCATCTCTAAAGCCTAAGCCTCCTATGAAAATTGGTTTACATAGATTTGGCCAAGCTTTAGGATAAAAGCCTCTTCCTCCAGCATCCTTACCCCACCAAAAATCTCTTTGTATAGCATTTATTTTACTAGTTATTTATTTTTTTTTGGTAAAAGAAAGCATCCCATAAGATAAGATGGTATACTAGAGAGAACATCTCTGTTTAGAACAGATCTGCAAGTTTGAGCATGAACTAGGTTTTTCCATCCTTTAGATTTTGATTCCATTATTTCAAGAATGGGTGTGAAGGTCTTTATTTTTGATCTCTCCATAAAAAGAGGTGCTCCTAAATAAGGGTCTTTAAGCTTTATATGTTTAATATTTAGTAATTTTGACATCATTCTTTGATGTTTTGGTTCAAATTTTTTACTAAAGAAAACACCTGATTTTTCAAAGTTTATTAGTTGCCCAGAAGCCTTGCTAAAGATTTCTACATTCCAAAAGATCAGCCTTCACAAAAAGCAAGCAATCATTAGCAAATAATATATGGGAAATTGGTTCACTTTTAGGAGTTATCTTAACTCCATGAAGGGTTTTTATTCTGCTCTTGCTTTAGAAGAAGCCTGGAGAAGATTTTCATACAGATGATAAACAGATAAGGAGAAAGAGGGTCACCTTGACGTAATCCTTTAGTAGGTTTAAAGATTTCTCCCAGTTTTCCATTTAGTAAAACAACTATGGATGTGGTTGAAATACATTGTTCTATAAGTTTGCAAACATCCTCATTGAAACCAAAAGTTTGTAAGGCATTTAAAAGAAAGCTCCAATTAACTCTATCAAAGGCTTTAGACATGTCTATTTTGATTCCTAAACCTCATGTTCTAACTTTTTTCTTCTTAAAATAGTGAATTATCTAATGAGCCACAATAATGTTATCAGAAATTTGTCTAGAAGATAAAAAAGCTGATTGGAAGGGAGATATGAGCTTTTCTAAGGTTGGTTTAATTCTGTTTGAAGTTTTGCAATGACTTTGTAAATTGTATTACAAAGTCCTATGGGTCTGAAGTGACTAGGATTTTTTGAGTGTTTTAGCTTAGGAATTATTAGGAAAAGGTGTGTTAAGTTTAGGTCTGGGTTTAGAATTTTTTCTTTAAAGAAATTTTGGATTGTATCAGTTACTTGAGATCCCACTAAGCTCCATTTGTGTATGAAAAATCTAACTGGGAAACCATCTGGTCCCGGATATTTATTAGGTTTCATATTCTTTAAAACCAAAAGGATTTCATCCATAGAGAGGATTGCTAGGATCCTAGCATTATCAGAATCAGAAATGATAGAAGGAATGCCATTAAAAATGGGGTTAGATAAAACAGTTTCAGAAGAGTTTTCAGAAAAAAAGAGATTTAAAGTAACATGTTAAGATATTATGAATTTCCTTTCTATCCTTAGTTACAAGGTTTTGTTCATTGGTTATACTTTGTATTGTGTTCCATTTTCTTCTTCTCAAGGTAATAGTGTGGAAGTATTTTGTATTCCTTTCTCCTAGATTTATTATGTTGTCTCTTGATTGTTGTTTAGCTATAGCTTCTTGAATGTCATAAAGGGTTTCTAGTTCTTTTTAACTTTTCCTTTATTTTGCTCTGTTGGTGTAAAGTTACTCTTTGATCTTTCTATTTCCTTAAGAAGTTTATTGATTTTTTAACTGGAAGTCCAAAGATATTTTTTTTCCAGACTAGATAAATTTACTCCAACCTGTTTAAGATTTTGGACTAGACTAGTTGATGCTTCCACCTCAGAAGAGGAATTACAAGAACCTTGGATTACTTGAATACAAGAGAGGTCCTTCAACCAAGTGTCATATAATTTAAAGATCCATTCAGATTTAGATAGCTGAGTATCTAAAGTTAGAAGAATTGGACAATCGTCTGAGCCTACTGTAACTAAGTGAGAAAGAGAAGCATTTGGAAACTGTATGTGCCACTCTGCATTTATCATTGCTCTATCTAGTCTTTCCTGAATATTGTGCTTTCCTTTTCCATGATTGTCCAAGAATAATCATTACCTACATAGCCTAAGTCATATAAGCCTGATCTTTCTATAATTTTTGCATAATATTCACTGTTGGTTTTGCTGAAAGGTAAACCTCCTAATTTTTCTGATTGGTTAAAAACCATGTTGAAATCACCTATAACTATCCATGGCATAAGTCTCTGGGACACTTGTTGGCTAATTTCTTCTAAGAAATCCCAAGCCACATTTCTGTTAGTAGGGTAAGGGCTACCATAGAAACATGTTAAGACCCACTGTTTGGTATCAAAAGAGGTGTTAACAATAGTGTTTATCATGTTTATGTTCCATTGAACAATTTCAAAGTGGAACCCATCAATCCATGCTACTACTAATCCTCCTGCTAATCCTACTGGGTCTACTATATGATAATTAGGAAAAGGGGATACCAATTTTTGTAACTAAGGGTCTTTGGTTTTTGGTTTTAGATAGAAATAGAATTTCAGGTTTTTCTTTGTTAAGGAGGTTTGTCAAGTGGTTTTGTGTTAAGGGGTTTCTGCACCCTTGCACATTCCATGCTAAGATTTTCATATTAGGTAACAAACAAGGCTATTTAAATCTAGAGAAAGCAGTGAGAAATCAGTTTCACAAATTTGATTTATACACAAAGAAAGAGGATTATCACTACTGACAGGGATTACTTAGTCTATCAAATTGCTAAGTCTATTTTCACATAAATTGATCTACACACAATCAAGAACTAGAGAAATGTAAAAGGTAAATGCTAATTAAATCAAAATGAATGAGAAATTTAGAAAGGTTATTAGAAAAGTACCTGTGTCTCTTCCTGTTGCTTTGAAGGGATAAGTTCAGGGAAAGGAATTGGTTGATAAGTGCTTTACTGAGCTTGCTTTTCAGTAATGTTTGACCCATATTGATCAATTTTGAAAATCTTTCCATCTTGAGAGGGAATAAAACAAAGTTTTTCGGAAGATGAAGAAGATAGAAAATCGGAAACTATAATTTTGAAAGCAGATTTTGGCTGAGTTAATAGGGTTTGAAAAGATGATGCAATGCATATGCTGGTATCATGAATATGGGAAGAAAGATTCATCGAATCCACAGGCAAAGTTGGAGAAATTAGGGATTCGAAGGAATCTCTTTCATTTTCCGGTGAAGAAAAAGACAGCCTTCTATTCACCAATGATAAATTGCTACTAATTGGCCTAGCAGGAGAACCAGAAATCTGAACCGGGTTAGGGATATCCTGCAACAAGCCAGACTCAAGTTGGATAATCGATTCCGGCGCAGACTCGGCCGCACCACCAACATTTTTATGTTTTATCTATTTTATCATTTTGCAAGTTATATTTACCCATATTGAATCTCAATAGTCTATGGTTACCCTTTCGGCTCAGGTACGACACTCCAGCACCCCTAATTTTCTTTTATCACTAGTGTTATACGTTTCTCGTCTATTTTAGTACTTTTAATCAATTTTAGCGCACTTATTTATGAATCCCAGGCCCAAACCCATTAAGCTAAACTCCCATCTATATACTATTCCAACCCACGAAATATGACTATTCTAGCTTGGAATTGTCGGGGTTTAAACCAACCAACAACAATTCAACATCTTCGCGGGATTATATCAATGTATAAACCAATCATTTTATTCCTTTCAGAAACATTGGCCAATGAAACTCAAATATTATGCACCGCCCAGACATTATAATTTCAAAATCAATGCTCTGTTCCAAAAATAGGTAGGGGGTTATGCCTACTGTGGAAAAACGAGGTCAATGTCCAAATCCTCATTAAATCCCAAAACTACATTCATGTACTCATCACACCCCCCACTCCAGCCCAGCCTTGGCTTTGCATAGGTATGCATCGTCCTCCTCACCCCGATCCAAGGAAAATTTTATGGGAAGACTTCCCAGAAATTTTTCCCAACACATCAACACCTTGGCTACTCCTTGGAGACTTCAACGAAGTGATGGATCAATCAGAGAAATAAGGTGGTAGTCCAGTCACCTATGCACAAACACAACCTTTGCTCAATTTAATGGACCAGATGGGATATATGGATCTTGGCTTCAGAGGGGACCCACTCACTTGGACAAACAACCAACAAGGCCAAGATAATATCCAAGAAAGACTCGATCGAGCAATATCAAACCAACAATGGAGAACAGCCAACCCTCACGCTGGAATAACTCATCTTCCGCGAATAGCATCAGATCATGCTCCTATCCTACTCCAAACGAAAGCTTTAGACTGGCAAGGGAATAAGAATTACAAATTTGAGCATTTGTGGTTATCTCATGCTGAGCTTCATCAAGTGGTTAACTTGGCATGTGATAAGCTACATGACTCGGACCCACCCTTGAACCTCCAGCTCAAACTAATATCAACCAGCGAAACCCTAACAGAATGGAACAAGATCAACTTCGGCCACTTATCCACTTTGATTAAAAAATGAACCGCGAAAATCGAAGAAGCCCAACATCAATGTGCAATGTAGACTGGCACTGAACTGGAAAACTGGATTCAACAAGAAAATCAACTCCGAATTGAACACTTAAATCTACTTGATTGCCACGTGACTTACGGGCAGCAAAGATCCAGAATAGAATGGCTTCAGTCCGGAGACCGCAACACAACATTCTTTCATACCAAGGCTACAATTCATAGAAGCTGTAACAACATACAATAACTCCAAGATCATCAAAACACTTGGATTACAGATAAGGAAGAAATTATTAAGCTCATGATTCAACACTTCACAGATCAGTATACAACACCAAATACAGTAATTGATGAAAGCATGTTTGAAGCAATAACACCAAGATTAACCCCTCAACAATGTAATAAGTTAACAGCCGAGGTGACCCTTGAGGAGATCATGGAAGCACTCTTCTCTTTAGGATCAGAACGTGCCCCAGGACCGGATGGATATACCAGTAAGTATTTCAAAGTTTTCTAGGAAACAACCAAACCGCAACTTATTGAGATGGTTCGAAGTTTTTTTAATTCCCTTAGCATCCACCCTCTCATGAACCATACTAACCTTACATTAATCCCGAAGATTGATCACCCCTCAAAACCCTCCCAATTTAGGCCGATAGGACTATGTAATGTCACTTATAAAATTATTTCAAAGATACTTGTTAATCGCATTAGACTTCTACTCCCATTTATGATAAGCCCGTATCAGAGTGCCTTTGTGCCACAAAGACATTCACGACAACATAGCTATCGTTGCTGAACTTTTTCACTATATCAAAACCTCAAACCGCACTAAAGATCCCAAAATAGCCCTAAAGATAGATATTCAAAAAGCCTATGACTCATTGGACTGGGGTTTCATCAAACAAGCTTTCACCACCTTAGGCTTCCCTTCACCCTTCGTGGATTATATTATGATGTGCATATCAACGGTTACCTACTCTATTAATATCAATGGAACTCCGCATGGGTACATCACCCCAACTAGGGGAATAAGGCAAGGAGATCCTCTCTCATCTTATATATTTATTATATGCGCGGAAATACTATCCAATGATTTGGGAATTCTTGAAAACCGGAAAAAGATAGAAGGGCTACGCATTTCCCATAAGGCCCCACCAATACTACATCTCATGTACGCGGATGACTTGTTGATAACATATAAATCAACTCCAAAAGGTACCAATCACCTCAAACATCAGCTACAAACTTATGGAAATTCGGTGGGTCAACACATCAACACATCGAAATCTACAATCATACATCACTCGAAGCTAGAACAATACCAACTGGATGAACTAAAACAAGCCTTCAATATGCCAACAACATCAAACACCCCCCCCCCACCACCACCACCACCACCACCACCTACCTAGGAGTGCAATTTGAACATGAGAGATCTTCCAGCCATATCTTTGCCTCAATCCTTCAACGCCTAACTCGCAAGGCAAAAGGTTGGATGACTAAATGCCTAAACCAAGCTGGCAGATTCACACTCATAAAATCATCCCTTACCCCTACAGCCAATCACCTCATGCAAACACAAACCCTTCCTACACACATTCATTACAAAAATAAATCGTATTACAACAAGTTTCTTCTGGGGCCATGACTCATCCATCAAGAAGATCCGCCCACTAGGTAGGGACAAGCTATACAAACCCAAAGCTTAGGGAGGACTAGGCATCAAAAGTAGCAAGGAGGAAAACAAAGCACTTCTCATGAAATGAATATGGAACATTCACGAAAAACCTACATCCGTACTAGCCACATTATATAATGCAAAATACCTCAAACAGACACCCATTTTCGAAAACATCCCTCCCCTCCAGTTATCTCCCAGCCCACAATGAAGACAACTAGAATCGCTCATACCAACCTTTAAACATCATCTCTTCCATCAAATTGGAGACGGATTAAACACCCCCTATCCAATCAAACTGGATTCCACAATTCAATAACAACATTAACCCAGTCTTATGCTATCCCATACAATCGGTTACTGACATCATTAACCCGTCAACAAGAAACTGAAATCATGATAGGCCGAATCTACTTTTCCAGCCCACGGTTCAACGAATCATCAACATTCTCATCCCACAGAACAATCAACTAGACAAGATCATTTGGCCTTTTAATAGAAGCGAAAAATATACGACGACATCAGGATATAACTGTCTCATCAAAGACTCTGCACAAACTCATCAAAACCCTATCCCACCAACTACCTTCCTCTGGACACTCCCGTGTCTCCCAAAAGTACAACTTTTCTTGTGGAAAGCAATTAATGAGGGTCTACCAACCTTCAACATTCTCAACCGCATCCAACTCACCAACTCCAACCTATGTCCCCAATGCAGTTCTAGTCCTGAAACGTCCAGTCACATTCTGCTTCGTTGTCAAACAGCCATTGATTCCTGGAACCTCCTACTACCTCATCTCACAAACCACCAAAATTATACTAATATAATACCCACCTCACTGCCCCATCAGGCGACAGTCTCCCTACTCCTCAAAACAAAAGCTCCTTCCCCAGTCACCACAACTTTTTGTTTCCTTTTTTGGTCCTTATGGATAGCTAGGAACGACGCAGTCTATCGCCAATAACTGCAAATCCGACGAATATAATGCAAATAGCCATCAAACTCCAGCAAGAATATACCTGGGCTCGAAACCACATACCCCGGTGCTACCTGGGATGCAATCTTATCTAAACCCAGCGCAAACAATGCAAGCAACAACAACCATATTCGTGGGATGACTCAAACCCCACTTGAATTGGATCAAAATTAACACGGACAGAGTAACAAGGGGATATTCCAGAATAGCGAGAGCAGGTATTATATGCCGAAACGAGGGCGCCGGTACAATCTTAGCAATAACACAACCATTGGGTATCACCACTGCACTTGCAAAGGAAACTTGGGCCATGCTCATCGCTTCTAGAACAGCGACGGAACGAAGATGACCAAAAGTTCAATTTGAAACAGAGTCGGAGAACTTAACGAGATTTCTAACCTCGGACGCTGACGCTCCATGGTATATTTCTAATCAAATTGAAAAAATCAAGTATAGGTTTACCCAAATTCAGGAATATACTATTAGGCACGTCTACAGGGAAGGAAATCAAGCAGCGGATGGTCTGCCAAATCGAGCGGCAAATGATTGATCTATAGGGAAGCTCGCAACAACAATGTGGGACAACGTAATTCCCCACTTATAAGTTCTATTGTAATAGCACACTCTATGGGCATAACATTCCCCACTTATAAGTTCTATATATATATATATATATATATAGACGCAACAATACACGAAACTCAGCGGTGTTTGCAAGACCCTATTATAATCCAACAGTTTGATTGATTGTCTTCGTCAGACAGAGATGCTTTGGAGGAGTAATTTGTGTTATTTTTCTTCTTGAACTTGTGGATGAAAATTTCGTTGACCGGAAACCATCGGCGAACTTAAAACTCAAAATATGTAACCAAAAATATCCACTAATGGCAATAAGAATCATTACAAGAATGAAGACAGAAGCATCATAAAGGTGCATAGACTTTTTCGGCAACCGGCAAGTGACGAACACAAAAAGATAAACCCCAAAGACTTAAAACCCTAGATAATCTAAGAAGAAATAAGATATAAATAAACTAAAAAAACTAATTACTACTGTTACTTCCCAGATCTACTTGGATCTATAAAGATCCATCATATTTGAGTGGTTTGAAAACTGATGGAAAATATAGTTCTTCTACGCCGAAAATCGCCTATAGAGTGGGAGCAAAAGGAGAGAGACAAAGACAATGTTCTTGGATGATAATTAATCAAAGGCCCCGATTGTAATGATCAATATGCAACATCCCACTAGAATGATTGATGTAACAATGTAGAAAATTTGGTTATCAAAGAGTCGTGTTGCAATCATGCGCAAAGGAATTAGAACTGGTGAAAGAGAAAAATGGAATCAATCTTGAGTTTGTTTTTCTGGTTTCATAATTTTTCGAATCTCTGAACCCCCTTCCATGGTTTTCTCTCAATCTATTTGCAATAATAATTTTATTCAGACTATATAGGGCTTATCATCATCTTCATTAATAGCATAATCTACCATTTTTTAACTGATCATTTCGTCATTCAAATATCACATCAGAAATTATAAACCCATTCATTGTAATAATAATAATAAATAAATGTACATATTGTTCTTCCATTCAACATCCATAAACTTACCCAGAAAAACACTAAAAAATTTCAACATATCAACATTAAACAAGAGAATATTTGCATTACTACTATCATTAATACTACTACTGGAAACATTAGGCCGACCGACCACTAACAACAACAGAAAAAGTTTGTTATGCCTTTCATCATCACCAAAAAACCTGCTCCAAACCAACAAAAACAAACATGATTTCTTTCCAGCAGATAGAAGACATTAAAAGACCAAGTACCTCCCTAATTCCAGTAACTACAATCATCGTAAAACCCTTGTATATCTTCAAAAATTTGTTCACGAAATTCTCAAGGCCTTAATTCTCAAAAATCCTCCTATGAAGGTTCCTTTAATGCTCTCAGGATGATCACCACTAATTATAGCCGTAGCGCTCTCAAACCCTGCTCTCCATAGTAGAAGTCTCGGCCACTACCATTGTTGGATGGCGTAGGGTTGCCATAACCTCCATCCTACTGTCCTCACCATCATCATCATTCTCTTCCATGGCATCTTGTCTCTCTTCTAACGTTACAGGCTTGTCGTCTCTATCCAACCATGATATCTTCTTACTCTCTGAATCCACGTGTAAGGATTCAGACATGGTCCGAGTAAATATCCGGGGAAGATCATTCTCTGCCAGATAACACAGATACATCGTTACAATAAATCAATGTGGGAATTATATAAATGACCTCAATTCTGACGGGTTGTACAAATACCCTTATGGGACAATAAAAATACCCCTCTCCAATTATAGGCCCATCAGTATTTTTCTTCTTTCCATATTTATCCTTCCTCCTTTAATCGTCGATTCCATCTCCATTAACTTCTCCATCACCATCTCTATTCAGAGAAAAAAAAGATCAAAGTCCTGCACCACCTTCTCCATCGCTGCCACCATCATCTCCGTCTTCATCACAACCAACACCAGTGCCACCACCACCGCCATCACCATCACCATCATTACCACCTACCACCACTACGGATGAAGAATACAGTGGAAAATCAATAACAAAAAAATTGATTTCAGATCTGGAAAATATATTTCATCCATCGCCACCACCGTTTCAGTATGATACCAATAAGAAAAATCTACCTGAAGAATCATTCTAGTTTCAGATCTGGAAAGTAGTTTGTGTTTCTTATGATTTTGATATCGATTCAACCAGTCTCACTCTAATCTTCACCGGTAATTGATTTCAGTTGGTTGATTGATTTGGTTTTGATAATTGTTTTGCTTGTTAGTGATTTTATTATATTCTGAAAATTTATCTTTGATTTGGTTTTGATAATGATTTTGCTTGTTACTGGAATTGATTATTAGGGTTATACTTGAATTTTCTGATTGCAGTTACAAATCAAAGAAATTGATGTTACTGTTGGTATTGCAGGTGAGCTTAATTTGAGGTTATGGTGTTGGAGGTTGAGCTGTGAACTCATGGTGGGTGATGGATGTGATGTTACCATGGTTCTGAAGTTGTTCTGAGTTTGACTGAAGGAGTTGGTGGTTTTGGAAGAAGGAGGTATTATTGTTGATGTCTGAAAGAGAAGGGAGTGGTGTTTGCTTGGTGTTGGTTGATTTTCAGATGAGTTGAGCTTGGTGGTTGTTGGTTATTTGTTGCTATGATACATGAAAATGATGTCAATACTGTTCCAGATCCATTTTACAGATATAGTTCTTCAGTATTAACTTCCATGGTAGAAAGATCTATGGAATTCAGTTTTTAGGGGTTCAATTACTGTTGTTGATGCCATAAACGGAATCAACTATTGTTGTTGATGCCATTTTTTATGGATCAACTATTGTTGTTGATTCCATTTATGCCATAAATGGTTAGGGTAGTTATTGCTGCTAAGTTTTATAATGCAACTGGCACTGGTGGTCTGGTATTGCAGGATATGGAGTTGAAGCTGTAAACTGGTGGTGCTGAGATAATGAAATTGAATTAGCAGCAGGAGTTTGAATAGAGATTGATTTTGTTGGTGGTTTGCAGTTGAGCAGGGAATGCATAGATGGGTTGTAGAAAAGATGTATGGGATATCCCAAAGGTGCGTGACTCCATATCTCTATGATTTGTTGATTCCAAGTTTTAGTTTTCAAACCATAACTACATGTATGATTTTAACAATTTCATTTACTTGAATAGTGTGAGTTGAATTGCAGAAGCATTGAGGTAGTTATTTTTTGACGAACTTGTGGTGTAATGGTAACACACCTGACTCCACGTCAGAAGATGCGTGTTCGATTCACGTCAGGTTCATAATTTTAGTACATAAATGTTTATGCTGGTTTCATTTAGATTGTCTTGATTGGAAATCTTTTGTATTTCAGTATATATATCAATTAGAGGCTGTTTCTAAAATGTGTTTCCATACAATGGCTGTTATTTTATATCTCTCACCAAGATACACAAATATTTGTGTATCAACAATAGAAATTGACCTTAGTTTAGGGAGTCAACAACCAGTGTTTGTGTATCAACAATGGAAAAATGGAATCAACAACCAGTGTTTGTGTATCAACAATGGGAAAGTGGAATCAACAACCAATGTTTTGTGTATCAACAATGGAAAAATGGAATCAACAACCAATATTTGTATATCAACAATAGAAATTGATCTTTGTGTAAGGAGTCAACAACCAATGTTTGTGTATCAACAATGGAAAAATGGAATCAACAACCAATATTTGTGTATCAACAATAGAAATTGACCTTAGTTTTAGGGAATCAACAACCAAATTTGACAAATATTTTTGAACTTTTGATTTTTTTGGATCAACTGAGTTGTTGACACCTAATATTGACGGCGGCGGTGGCGGTAGCGTGTGGCGGCGGCGGCGGCGTGTGGCGGTGGCGGCGGTGGTGGTGGTGGTTGTATTTAGTAAGTGGTAGCGGTGGTGGAGTGGTGGTGGCGGTGATGGAATATTAGTGGTGGTTGTATTTAGTAAGTGGTGGTGGTGGCGGCGGATTGGTGGTGGCGGCGGCGGTGCATTTGGTGGTGGTGAAATGAAATAATAGAAAAATCTATTTTTTAATGGATAAGATTTTTAAATATAAAATAATATTGTAAGTGAGGGTATTAAGGTAATCTATTTTTTAATGGATAAGGTATTTAAATGATAGGGGTATTTGTATTGTTTTATAAAGGTATATTTGTTGGGTGTCAAAACCAGGGGTATTTAATAAATATACCCCAAATCAATTATGTCTCTCTCGAGATCCTCTTCCTATGGATCAGTGCCTGCCTCACTGCTGCTTCCATCTTCATCAGTTTCAACTGCTTAAACATCTTCTTCTTCACTTTCACTTTTTGTTTCACTTCTTGTGTTTCTCTAATAATGCTTAGTTGCTTGCCTCTCTCTTATCTTCCTTGCACTTGCACCCTTTGCACCACATTTTCTTATCCATAATTGAAATTCTTCCTCATTCTCAATTCTCTGACGATCAAATTCTTCCTCTTTTTTTTTGTGGGCAATTTCCTGGCTTGATGATGCTTCAACTTCTGATTTTGCATTCTCAAACTCAGGGGATTTTATTTGATGATTTGTAACATTTCATTGTTTGCAGCATTGTCGGGTTCAGCCATTTCCTAAATTTCCTAATTATAGAGAATTTTTGTCATTCTTTTGGTTTAATTAAAAGTAATTGCATGTTATCAATTTCTCAACCATTCATACAGTAGTTAGATTAACCATAAATGTCCCATCCCTTGGCAAACCATGATTATTCAATTTCAGACGTAAATTTTCAAATTTCATCATTACTTCTCGATGATATCAACTCTCAATGTATCTGATAGACACATTTTTGTGTCTAATTTGTCTCGATTCTTTATATTGATAGTGCTCATTTTTGTACTTATTATGGTGTTTTATGTGTGTGTAGGTATTTTTGGCCAATAAACATTTTTGGAAAAAAAAATCGGCTCGAAAAGTTGCGCTGGAGGAGGACACTTGCTATTTGGACTCTCGCTATGGATAAGGGGTACCCAAATTACTAAGGGGCACCCCAGGGCATCACCAAAGACACCGCTAAATACACCCCTACTCTGGTTAGGGGCTACCCATCTTCCACATTCAAATTCGAGAAAATTGGCGGGAAATAATTCTTCACGCTGTGCAGACTTGTGGATCGAGTTTTGGCGGATTTAGAGAGATTCAATCGCGGCTTTTTGGTGGAATGGACTGTTAGAGCCCAAAGACTTGGTACAAGTGTTACAATCGATCAAATTTGGCTGCATGATCGTGTGGAGCAAAACAGAGGAGGTGAGGTTTCACGGGACCAGTTTGAGTTATTCTCAGCGATTCGGGAGATTTGAGGCAAGATAATCGCCCGGGATTCATATCAATCTAATAAAGGAATTGGAGTGACTTGGACGGCTCGAAAACGCGTAGAGAAGAGATTTGGATAGAGTAAAATTCCGTGACTTTCTGCCGAAGAAAAAAGAGAATTATATTGAGTTTTAGGGTTGCTGTTGGCTATAAAAAGGATTGCTGGGAGTCACAAAAGGATTACGTACACTTTAGGGGAAGTTTAGAACATAACAGAGCACAAAAAATCCAAGTTGCAGAGATACAAAGCGAGAGGTTGAAGAAGAACATAGAACAAAGACTTAACAACGATGTTGTAATCCGTGGCCTTTTCTTTCAAACTCAATAACTTTTGTCACAATTTACGTAACAATTACTTTGAGTTCGCAACAGATTCGTGTTAGGGTTCTTTGTGGTCAGCCGGGTTCAGAACAATTATAATCATTACAAACACGCTGTTTTATACCTTCTCTTCTCTTTAATCAACTTTTGAGCAACAAACATATATTTTGAGCAAGTGGTTAATATGAGGAGCTAAACCCCATTCTTTGAGGCGATAGAGGAAGCTATTTTTCCAACAAAAAGTGGTATATTTTATTTTATTTATTTATTTGCAATTATTATATGATTATTTGCCTCGATTGAAAATTGTTTGAATGATTCTTGTTAAGCAATTGTGATTTCTTTTGATAGAGCATGCTTGGACTTAGGTTTTTGATGTTCTATGCTTCGGATTTACACTTGTTATTTTGAGAATCTACTTGTTGCAATAGTTTAGAATCAACTTGAATGAGAAAATTGCATGAATATAAATATTGGATTAAATCACTTTGAACTTGGAAAATAGTGGAATCTTAGCCTCGGTGTTTCTTTTAATATTGATAACATCTTTTTCAGAGTTTGCTATAATTTTTAGTGAGTTTTCTATTTTTGTTTTGAATTTGAGTCTAAAAAAATCCTTCACAAGTCTGAGAGGAACGACATCTTTCTTACCACTTTCTACAACTTGTAAAAATCACACCAATTTTTGGCGCCGCCGACGCGGACTTGTTTTTAGGGTTTTAGATTTGTTTTTCTTTTTCTTTTTTTCTTTTTTTATTATTTTTGTTCTTTTTTACGTTTTTGGGTATTTATCTTTTGTCTACAGGTTTTGGATCATAAAGAAAATTGAGCCAAGGAGTTTGGTGATTTCGTAAGGACTTGGAGCGAAAGATTAAAGCAAAAAGAACGGGAAAGAAGACGATTTTCTTTTAGATATTTTGTTTTTAGGGTTTGTTTATTTTTAGAGAAAAAAAAAATTGTATTAGGGTTTATTATTTTTGTAATTTTTCTTTTCTTTTTGGACTTTGGACTTTTGGACTTTGGACTTTATTATTATTTTTACCCTACGGAAGGGTACTTTTAAATATAAACTGTTTGCAGAGAAGGAGGACAATTACGATATTGTCTCTGCACCTTGGGTTCGTACATCGACATAGGAGTCGGTGGCCCGAGTCGACTACAACCGATTCATCCCCGTCTGGGAACGGGAGGTAAGATTCTAAACACTCGCGAATCCCCGTCGCCGAGTTACTGGACTCCTTCGTTTGCATATATGCTGAGGACTTGAATACGGCTGATTTAATTTTCTAGTAAAGGGCAAGGCCTGGCCATACAAGATAAGGGTTCGGATTTCATCACCGTTCTCTTCTTGCCCGCCTTAGGAACACGTAACCTACGCGAACCTAAGCCTTAAAATTTTGACTAGAACAAGACCGATAGGGTAACGAGCTTAATAGGAAAGTTATTCGAAAAATATTGGTTACTCTTTTAAGCACACTTCGAAGTTCAGGAAGGTTTCTGTGAGTTGAATGCGTGACTGCGCCGCATTGTAATTCCGGTGAGGCCTTGGGTATCAAAGCTCCACCGAGCTTCCCTCGCCTCTATTCAACTCACTTTGACTCGGATTGATTCCAGAGGGGTTTGCTTAAATTGTAACGAATTCCCTTTCGAAGGATTAGAAGCTGGTCTAGAAACAATCTAAGTGGAGCCATCATGCTTTTTGTTTGCTAGAAATCTCTAGGTTTGCTTTGGTTGAGTCGGCCTTGATTTGTGATTGCATAGAATCCCCTTATTCTTTTGCATGCCTGAACGTAAAAGAGACGCCCTAGGTAGATTTGTTAAAGAGAAACCTAGTAGTTCTAAGCGTCTCGATTACCTCAATTTAGAAAGTCCAATTTTTGAAGAGTCCGTTTTTGAACCTCAGTTTGGGGAGACAATCCCTAACATTCCGATAGTGCCAGAAATGGCAACTTTGAAAGCCTTGTTGAACCCGACTAGGGCTACTCGTCCCTCGTGTATCAGGTTAGCTGAAACAGAAGCAACTTATGAACTTAAACCTGGGACCTTACAACTGCTCCCAATCTTCTTAGGGAAAGAAAATGAAAACCCCTATTTTCATGTTAGGGACTTTGAGGAAATTTGTAGTACCCTAAAGATTAGAAACCTTGATGATGATGCTTTGAAACTCAGGTTATTCCCCTTTTCCTTGAAAGATAAAGCCAAATCGTGGCTATATAGTTTGGCTTCTGGTTCAATTGAAACATATGAACAACTTACATCTGCCTTTTTGAACAAGTTTTTCCCTAGGCACAAAACATCGTCTATTAGGACGCAAATCTGTACGTTTTCTCAACAGGAGGGAGAATCTTTGTATAGGTATTTGGAAAGGTTCAATGATTTATTAGCCCAATGTCCTCATCATGGTCTAGAAAAGGTTAGGTTAGTTCAGATCCTTTATGAGGGTTTAGATTATTCCACTACAACCACAGTAGAGTCTATGTGTACAGGTGGGTTTGAAAACCAAACAGTTGATGAGGCGATGACATATTTGCATGAAATCGCCGAAAAGACCCAACAATGGGAAAATAATAGGGAACCCCAGAAAACAATTCTTCTAGGCAGAGGAAATGTTAATAGGGTAGAAGGAGGCTATGAATCAGATGCCAAAATTGCCGCTATAGCGAAGAGGTTAGAAGCTTTAGAAGTGGGTCACACTAGTGGTAGATTGGAGCCTTTTTGGGAAGGCCCGAATAATGAAGAGCAAGCCAATGCTCTCTATAATAACACTAGATTTGATAACCGTCAAAAGTTTGACCCATATTCAGAAACCTATAATCCTGGTTGGAGAAACCATCCGAACTTTTCGTGGTCTAAGGGCCAAAGTCAAGGTCAGTTTAGTAATTCTAATGCTCCCCAGGTTTTGGTTACACTAAGAATTCTTCAGGCCCAGAAAATAAAACGACTAGCTTAGAGGACTCTATTAAGATGTTAGCAAAAACTCAGGATATGTTAGCACAGAACCAACTTAGTTTTCAACAGGAAACCAAGCAGAACTTTCAAACTAATGCTCAGAGCCTTGCTAAGTTAGAACTTCAAGTGGGCCAAATAGCTAAGACCTTAAGTGAAAGAGATAACGGAAGGTTCCCTAGTCAGACTAATCCCAATCCTAGAGGAGTTCATGAAGTAGGTGCAAAAACATCGAATCAGTTGAATGCTATTAGAACCCTTAGGAGTGGTAGAGTAGTAGACAATCAGGTAACCATGCCCGATAGTGAACATACTGTAGTTCACCCCTCAGGATCTCACCCCTCAGGACCACCACTAGCTGAAGGGACTGATAAAGTTTCTGATGATGTCAATTCTGTTCCTGAGAGGTCTGATTCTGTGCCTAGAGCCCCGTTTCCCCAACTATTAGTACCAACAAAGAAGGAATCGAACTTTAATGACATATTGGAGGTTTTTAAGCACGTTACCATAAACCTTCCTTTATTAGATGCAATTAGGCAAATTCCTGCTTATGCCAAGTTCCTTAAGGATATGTGTACGCGAAAGCGAAAACTTAGCGTCCATAAGAAAGCCTTTTTAGCTAGTCACGTAAGTTCAATCATCCAGAACACCACAACTCCAAAGTACAAAGACCCAGGTTCCCCTACCATTGCTTGTACAATAGGTAAACACCGGGTAGAAAAAGCTTTACTTGACTTAGGAGCCAGTGTGAACTTACTGCCGTACCATGTGTACTTACAGCTAGGACTTGGTGAAATGAAACCTACTCAGATGACATTGCAGTTAGCTGATAGGTCTGTTAAAATTCCTCGAGGTGTTATTGAGGATGTTCTTATTGAGGTCGACAAGTTTATTTATCCAGTGGATTTCGTGGTCCTAGATACCCAACTTTGTCCCCGACCCGAGAACCCAGATACCCGTGATATTAGGTCGCCCATTTTTAGCTACGTCTAATGCGATCATTAACTGTCGTAATGGTGTGATGAATTTATCTTTTGGTAATATGACTATGGAGATGAACATTTTTAATGTCGATGAAGCTACCCTATGAGCTAGATGACACATGTGTTGAAGAGGTGAACATGATAGAAGCCTTAGTTCAGGAGTCATTACCAAACATCTTGTCTGAGGACCCATTAGAAAGTTGTCTATCCCATTTTGGTTTAGATTTTGATGACGATAGCACTATTGAACAAGTGAATGCTCTATTAGATTCTACCCCTGTGTTAGACACTGATAGATGGAAAGCTAGGTTCGAACCATTACCAGTTTCTGAGAATACCTTAATTCCTTCTTTAGAAGAGCCTCCTAAGTTGGACCTGAAACCATTACCCGACACTCTAAAGTATGTGTTTTTAGGCCCATCTGAGACTTTACTCGTGATTGTAGCCTCCGATTTGGATAGTGATCAGGAAAGTAGGCTAGTAAAAGTACTTCAAGACAATAAGGAAGCTTTAGGGTGGACTATAGCAGACATTAAGGGTATAAGTCCTACTGTGTGTATGCATCAGATTCATTTAGAAGAAGACTCCAAACCTTCTAGGGAGATGCAACGTCGACTGAACCCTAACATGAAAGAGGTAGTTCGAAAAGAGGTGCTTAAGTTGTTAGATGCGGGTATTATCTACCCAATTTCAGACAGTAAGTGGGTCAGCCCCGTTCAGGTTGTCCCCAAGAAATCAGGTATCACTGTAGTCCAGAATGATAATAATGAGTTAATCCCAACCCGAGTGACCACGGGATGGCGTGTCTGTATAGACTATAGGAAATTGAACAAGGTCACAAGGAAGGATCACTTTCCCCTTCCTTTTATCGACCAAATGCTAGAGAGATTAGCTGGACATAGTCATTATTGCTTCTTAGATGGCTACTCCGGTTATAATCAGATTGTTATTGCCCCAGAAGACCAAGAGAAAACCACTTTTACCTGTCCCTTTGGTACCTTTGCGTATAAACGCATGCCTTTCGGGCTATGTAATGCCCCTGCGACTTTTCAACGTTGTATGATGAGCATATTTTCTGATATGGTAGAACGGTTTCTAGAGGTCTTTATGGATGATTTTTCAGTGTTTGGTTCATCTTTTGATGAGTGCTTGCATCATTTGACATTAGTGTTGACTAGGTGTAAGGAAAAGAATTTAGTGCTTAATTGGGAAAAATGTCATTTTATGGTTAAATCAGGAATTGTGTTAGGGCACATCGTTTCTTCTAAGGGTATAAAGGTAGATAAAGCCAAAGTTGATCTTATTAAGACTTTACAGGTCCCAAAAACCGTAAAAGATGTTAGGTCATTCCTAGGGCATGCAGGTTTTTACCGTCGATTCATTAAGGATTTTAGCTTGATTTCTAGACCTCTTTGCAATTTACTTGCAAAAGATATTAAGTTTGTCTTTGATGATGCTTGTTTAGAGGCTTTTGAGAAGCTTAAGAATTTACTCACTACTGCCCCGATAGTCCAGGCACCTAACTGGAACCTACCCTTTGAAATTATGTGTGATGCTCAGATTATGCTATAGGTGTTGTGCTAGGTCAGCGAGAAAACAAATTACTTCATGTGATTTACTATGCTAGCAAAACTCTGAATGATGCCCAAATGAACTATACAACTACCGAGAAGGAGCTTTTAGCCATCGTGTTTGCCTTGGATAAGTTTAGATCCTACCTATTAGGTTCTAAGATCGTAATCTATACTGATCATGCTGCTTTGAAATACCTTTTGTCTAAGAAGGATACCAAACCTAGATTGATTAGGTGGATCCTTTTGTTACAAGAATTTTGTCCAGACATTAGAGACAAAAAGGGTGCCGAAAATGTAGTAGAGACCACTTGTCTAGGCTAGTTGTTAGTTTCCCTAATGATTCCCTTCCTATAAGGGTTAGCTTTCTGATGAACAATTGTTCTCTGTTTCCCAATCACCTTGGTATGCGAATATAGTGAATTATCTTGTTACTCGGTCGAATGCCTCAACATTGGGGTAAGCAAGATCGTTCTAGGTTTTTAGCCGAGGTTAAGCATTTCTTTTGGGACGATCCTTATCTGTTTAAGTATTGTCCGGACCAGATTTTTAGGAGATGTATACCTGAGAGTGACCAGTCCAGTATTATCTCCTTTTGTCATGAACATGCATGTGGGGGTCATTTTAGTGCTAAGAAGACTGCTACTAAGATATTGCAGTGTGGTTTTTACTGGCCTTCGTTTTTAAAGACTCCCATAGTCATTGTGTTTCTTGTGAGCGTTGCCAGAAGTTAGGAACCATTTCTCGTAGAAATATGATGCCTTTGAACCCTATTTTAGTGATTGAGGTCTTTGATGTGTGGGGCATTGATTTTATGGGTCCATTTCCTAATTCTTTTGGTTATCTTTACATACTTGTCGCTGTAGACTATGTGTCTAAGTGGGTTGAGGCGGTTCCGTGTAAAACAAATGACCACGGTGGTCGTAGTCCATTTTGAAAGAGAACATACTTACACGTTTTGGTACGCCACGAGCTATAATTAGTGATGGAGGTTCACACTTTTGTAATAGACCGTTTGCACATTTAATGAAACAATATGGTATTACCCACAAAGTAGCAACCCCATATCACCCACAGACTAGTGGTCAGGTAGAGGTCTCCAATAGGGAAATTAAGCGTATTTTAGAGAAAACAGTTAATCCTAATAGGAAAGAATGGTCGTCGAGGCTTATCGATGCCTTATGGGCTTACCGTCTTGCGTTTAAGACACCCATTGGAATGTCACCTTATCGTTTAGTGTTTGGCAAGGCATGTCACCTTCTGTCGAGTTAGAGCATAGAGCCTATTGGGCTATTAAGAACTTAAACTTTTCACTTGACAAGGCAGGAGCTCACAGAAAGCTCCAGCTCAATGAGTTGGACGAGATTCGTAGAGATGCGTACGATAGTGCTAAGGAGTATAAGAACAAAATGAAACTTGTGCATGATAAGAATATTTTACGAAAGTCATTTTCTCCAGGTCAAAAAGTTCTTCTGTATGACACTCGTTTGCATCTATTCCCGGGAAGTTGCGCTCTCGGTGGACCGGTCCTTTTGTGGTCCGTACTGTTTTTCCTCATGGCGCTATTGAGATTGAGACACCAGATGGTAGTAGTTCTTTAAAGGTTAACGGTCAGCGATTGAAGCCCTTTTTAGAGCCTTTTCCTACAGGTGATGTTGAGGAGGTCCCTCTGGAGGACCTTGTTTACCTTGATTGACCATCGAGGCGGTTTTGTATGTTGTATATTATTTTTGTAGGTTTTTGGTTATACTTCACCCAGGTACTATCTTTCCGACTTCTCTCTTTACTATTTCCTCATGTTACTTATATTTTTGGTACTGTTCTTTAATTAGAAACATTGAGGACAATGTTAGATTTAAGTTTGGGGGAGGGGTAGAAACTTTTGTTACCTTTTTGTTGCAATAAATAAACTCCAGAGCCTAGAAATTTATGCTTATTAAGGATGGCACTAACCAATCTAAGTGGATGGAAGCATTTTGGTTGTAGGAGCTGAGGAACCAATCTGATTAGATGGCAACATCTAAAGAGTCTATTCATAAAAGCACGAGCTCAGGTGTTAGAAATAACATGATAGTTTCACCAATCTCGTTGAGTCCTTTTCACTTCTGTTTTTATTTTGTTTTGTTTTTAAACTATGTTTCTCTAAGTGATTAGGTGGGGCTCACGATTCAAGTTGTTACCACTGCTAGGGTGAAATAGAGTGATTGAGTTACTAAAAAAAAAAAAAAAAAAAAAAAAAAAAAAAAAAAAAAGACTAGACCAATTAGACCAAACGGAATAAAATTAACACTTGGGAATAGCAATATGTGTGTGTTTTCCCTGTCTCCGTCGCCTAAACAAGCGTGGAATGCAGGATCCACGGGAACTATCATGTAATCTGCTGACAAGAAGCATGCGCTTGGATCCAAAAGATCTAATCATGCAGTTAAAAAAAAAAAAAAAAAAAAAAAAAAAAAAAATTGTTCAGTGAATAAATTGACCGCTGGTTCCCTTGTATATGCCAGACGTGTTGATCTAGAATTAGGATTGTCGACCACTGGTTCCCTTGTATATGCCAGTTGTGTTGATATTAGTCAGACTAGTATCTCAGTCCATTAGGATAGGTTCATTTTGGCAGTGGCCTTGGTCAGATATGAGAAACATCGATCACTTAGTAAACATCAAAACCATCTATGTTTTTCTCTATATCCATCTTCTTGATCTATCCATGTGATTAGTTTTGACTCCGGGTATTGATGTCCATAGTGAGACTATCTGAGTAGAGCTCTGTGACTTATATATGAATTTTAGTATGCTTGAGTGCAAACTCGCGTACAACAATTGGAATTTCGCATCAGGGTACTTCCTCCTGTAGTCAATAAGTATGCCAACCAAGGAGATTTTTTAGTGCCTTCCAAGGTTCTGCGTAGATAGTTAGGGTCTAGAGTATAAAAGGTTTTGTGGGTACACCTCTGGTAAACCCTCCCGAGACTATAACTCGGCCACTAGGGCCACCTAGGGGTTTAAAGGCTTATTGCATACGCTAAATGCAATCGACGATGCCTGCGACAGTGAGTTAGGATTTTATTTTTATTTTGTTTTTGCTCGAGGACTAGCAAATAATAGGTTTGGGGTATTTGATAGACACATTTTTGTGTCTAATTTGTCTCGATTCTTTATATTGATAGTGCTCATTTTTGTACTTATTATGGTGTTTTATGTGTGTGTAGGTATTTTTGGCCAATAAACATTTTTGGAAAAAATCGGCTCGAAAAGTTGCGCCCGGAGGACACTTGCTATTTGGACTCTCGCTATGGATAAGGGGTACCCAAATTACTAAGGGGCACCCCCAGGGCATCACCAAAGACACCCGCTAAATACACCCCTACTCTGGTTAGGGGGCTACCCATCTTCCACATTCAAATTCAGAAAATTGGCGGAAATAATTCTTCATTTTGGCAGACTTGTGGATCGAGTTTTCAGCGGATTTAGAGAGATTCAATCGCGGCTTTTTGGTGGAATGGACCTGTTAGAGCCCAACAGACTTGGTACAAGTGTTACAATCGATCAAATTTGGCTGCATGATCCTGTGGAGCAAAACAAAGGAGGTGAGGTTTCACGGGACCAGTTTGAGTTATTCTCATAGATTACTGGGAGATTTGAGGCAAGATAATCGCCCGGGATTCATATCAATCTAATAAAGGAATTGGAGTGACCTGTACGGCTCGAAAACGCGTAGAGAAGAGATTTGGATAGAGGAAAATTCCGTGACTTTCTGCCGAAGAAAAAAGAGAATTATATTGAGTTTTAGGGTTGTTGTTGGCTATAAAAAGGATTGCTGGGAGTCACAAAAGGATTACGTACACTTTAGGGGAAGTTTAGAACATAACATAGCACAAAAAATCCAAGTTGCAGAGATACAGGCGAGAGGTTGAAGAAGAACATAGAACAGCACTTAACAGCAGTCGCAGAATCCGTGGCCTTTTCTTTCAAACTCAATAACTTTTGTCACAATTTCTGTAACAATTACTTTGAGTTCGCAACAGTTCTGTGTTAGGGTTCTTTGTAACAGCGGTTCTGTAACAATTATAACTGTTACAAACACACTTTTTATACCTTCTCTTCTCTTTAATCAACTTTTGAGCAACAAACATATATTTTGAGCAAGTGGTTAATATGAGGAGCTAAACCCCATTGCTGAGGTGATAGAGGAAGCTATTTTTCCAACAAAAAGTGGTATATTTTATTTTATTTATTTATTTGCAATTATTATATGATTATTTGCCTCGATTGAAAATTGTTTGAATGATTCTTGTTAAGCAATTGTGATTTCTTTTGATAGAGCATGCTTGGACTTAGATTTTTGATGTTCTATGCTTCGGATTTACACTTGTTATTTTGAGAATCTACTTGTTGCAATAGTTTAGAATCAACTTGAATGAGAAAATTGCATGAATATAAATATTGGATTAAATCACTTTGAACTTGGAAAATAGTGGAATCTTAGCCTCAGTGTTTCTTTTAATATTGATAACATCTTTTTCAGAGTTTGCTATAATTTTTAGTGAGTTTTCTATTTTTGTTTTGAATTTGAGTCTAAAAAAATCCTTCACAAGTCTGAGAGGAACGACATCTTTCTTACCACTTTCTACAACAACATAAAAATCACATCAGTATCTCCAAAAATATGTTATCTCTTAGAGCAACTGCAGTGGTGCGACCATAACCAAAGAGCAAAGAGCAAAAAAAAAAAAACCAAAATTTGGGTTTAGTCCGTGTTGTAACGCAGTGGAGGGAGACTAAAATTTGGTCAGACGCAATTCCAAATCTCGTCCCAATTTTTTTTTTTTTTTTTTTTCTTTTAATTTATTGTTGGGGCGTAACTTTGAGTTACGCCCCAATCAGGCGCAATTCTAAATTGCGTCCCTCTTTTTTTTTCTTTTTTTTTTTTTAATTCGGGCGTAACTTTGAGTTACGCCCCATCAGGCGCAACTTTAATCTACGCCCGACTAAAGACTAGACTAAAGACTAAATATGGTTTGGGTTTTGGTTATAGTCCGGTCTTTGGTCTTTAGTCCGTCTCCACTGGGTCTGCTTTTTACCAAAAAATTTGGTTATACTCTGCGACTGTGGATGCTCTTAAGTTCCTACAACATTACCATAAAGAGGTGTTTTAGTCGGTCACCTACTTTGATGGTCTTAAGTGCGACACTAATTATCTTTATTGATGTTTTGCAAATTCGGAGATGGAAACACCTGTTCAGAGGCATTATAGTTCACCAGGGGTTACACGTTTGGTTCATGCAACTAGAAACTTTTTAATACCCTCATAATCACACTCAAAAAATTTCTACATATTCAGTTACTATTATTTTCGGTACATGCACATCTTCAAATACCCTGTTATGCCCCATACTCATCTGCCTCACACCAATACCCTACTCCCACATTAATAGCATTTATCTGGTACAATTTAGATAGATACAGTTTGCAACTCAACAAACAAACATCATCATGTCCAACCACTTTGAGTGGGTCTTGCATTATGTACTTTGGCTGGTGAGAATCTTTGTGGAAAGTACAAAGCTATTTTATTTTGGGAGTAAGACTGATCCCAAGGAAGTTTTAGACAGAGACATTTCATGCATTCCCGACGTGCTCTAGATTGGGTTATTGACCGACATCCCAAAAATATTTAGCTTTTAGATACCTGCGGACTAAACAAAAAAAAAAAAATTAGTAACATGTTGTGCCATAAAAACACTAACCTCATACCCTTTCACTCCTTCTGTCTCCAACCTTACACTAACCATCCTCATGGCACTCCCGTTTTTAAGGATGACATCATATGATCGAACTAGATAGTTCAGAGTACTCATATGAACTATCATTGTCATATCACAAGCGACCAAAAGAGATTTTCTTTATATTCAAAATACCAGATTATTTCTCATCATCACCATTAATCTTAAAGATACCTTTTATCTACGCGTTTACCAATTCATCATATCCATATACTTTTTCTTATTCATGCTCAAATGGAAGTAAACAACACTTCATCTTTACCATCATCTTTTTTGAAATTAGATGTCCAAGACCTTTCGTATAAAATAACTGAGAAACTCATACTCCATAAAAAACTACAATTCATCTCTTGCTGAACCAGCATTCTTTTTCAAAATGATTGTGTTAGCTGAGAATGATAATAACTGGAAGTGGTGCATGTTGGTCATATCTGTAGTGAATTCCTTGTTCCTACAACATCCATAATAAGCTACATTTGCAACCAGCGGACGCTTGTTCAAACACCCATATTCACAACCGTTGGTGGATTAAAAAACAAAATCCTCATTCTTTTTTTTGGCAAAAGTTGATTTCAATAGAGTTAATGAGCAGAGACTATTTTATGCTTGTAGCTATCTCATTGTCCTTAGAGTTGTTCCACCTACAGGGTGGCTAAATAACTGCATGTCAAACTAATTTTACCGAAGAGCTTATATGGTTGGTGCTATGTAGTGTTCCCAATGAATCTATGGAGTTGGAAGATCTCAAAAAACTCACCCTCGAGCTAGGAGGACTACTTGAAGCTAAAGATCATTTTGGCAATCCTCTTAAGAAGAATATTAAAGTTTGTGCCAAGATTTTTGTTCAAAAACCACTTCCTTGTGGATTTCCTCTAGTCACCAAGTGGAGAGTTGAGTCATTCCAAATTGAATGCAGAAACTTTATGGTGCCAAGATCTTTCAGCTACTCATGTTGTATCATTGATCATAAAGTGGCTTTATGTATAAAGATTAAACCAAGGAAGCCACAACAAACTGGTGACTCAAGTAAGTCATCTTCCCACATAAGTCATTCTCTTCAAATTGCGGTGTCTAGATGGATGCCTCCTCATCATGTTCCTATCTCCTGAAGTTCCGCTTCTCTTGATGACCCATGAAAATGCAGGGGTACCAAGTACACCACCAACTTTTTCGTTTGGCAACCTTTAAGGACAAAACCTGATATAATTGCAAGTAGACCAACTGAATGATCCTTGACAATATGTATATATAGTTTATATCTATAACCTCTTCTCTATTAGTATGTATATAGACAAGAGTCCATGAACCTGATTGTTAAGAAGAGTACTTGAACGACCTAAAAAATTAATATAATCGTATCCAAATAATCTAATCGGAATTCTGCCAAATAATTAAACTTGTTATCTATATTTCAATATATGAATTTTACATGAACGAGTCTCATAATCAATCACAATTAGATGGACGTATCTACTAAGATTGAATATGTACAACTTGTGTAAATACAATTATAAGGAGAAACAATATAATGCTGAAAAGGAAAAATACAAGACACCAGAAGTTGTTAACGAGGAAACCGCAACTGCAGAAAAACCCCGGGACCTCGTCCAGATTTGAACGGCTAACTGTATTAAGTCGCAACAAATACTAGAATACTATCATATCTCGGGATAGAATGTAGTTGAGATCAAATCCACCCTCCAAGTGATTCGGTTACAGTCGCGCTCCTTGCGTCTCTTGAACCTCGCAAGGCTCTACGCAATTGATTTCATTAGCCGACGTCCTTTACATATAAGCCTATTTGATTTACGTTTAGATCAAAGATCAAGGTGAGGAAATCTGTTTGCAATAGGCAAAGCTAGCAAACCTCACAAATCCAGAACTTACGACTCCCGAAGAGAAGCCTAGATTCTTAACCACCTCTCAAGAACAATCTTCAAAAGATCAAATAAGATCAGTTTTCAGATATCTATCTTGAGGAATCACAAAGTCTAAGACGATGAGAACTTTGTGATTTCTATATATCTTGCCTGAAAGAGATTACAAAAACCTCGATAACATAAAAGGAAGATCAGGATACACGAACTATCAATGTAAAGATAGTCGGATATGGCTTCATGAATCCCCAAAGTGAAGTCTTTTGGTTGTAGACCTAATTATGTTTCTCAGAGAAAACCTAGGTCTATAGAGGATGACTATAGAATCAACTAGGAAACAAAGTGTCAGGGATTGATTTTCCCAGTTGAAAGAGCATCTCTAATCTCTATTTATAGTTTTCAAAGACCATGGGTTACTTGGAATTCAAGCTAAGATAACTTGGGAATCAAGCAAATACTTTTAGGTCTTAAAAATACAATAGAAGAATATACACTAGGAACCGGTTCTGGAACTGTGTATAATGATTATTCGGTTTGGAAAGTATGACAAAGAAATAAAGCAATTTGATGTTTATTTAAACACTTAAGAATTTAATCATGATACACACATAGAAGTGTTTGAGTGATCAATGAAGTATTAGAAGTATTTGAGAGAGTTATAACAATGTTAAACATATTTAAAAATAAGTCTTTGAGCATTTGGTAAAATCTTAAACTGGGACAGTTGGTACAACGGTTCGTGAACCGTTAGGCTTATTCACGAGTCAGGGTGCAACGGTTCGTGAACCGGGTTCGCCAACCCTACAAGACTACGGAACTCAGTTGACTACGGTTCATGAACCGGGTTCTCCAATTGCTAGCCTATAATACCAACTTTAATAAATCAGTTTACAATGGTTCGTGAACCGGGTTCGTGATTTGTCCCATTTGAACTTGCGGTTTGCGAACTGGTTCGCTAACCCTCCTGTATTCCTGAAACTCGAATATCTATGGTTTGCGAACTATTTCGCCAACCTACCTTGAGCAGAAATATCAGATAATTCAATAATTTTCTCTTATGATGTTTGAAACATTCCTACATGATTTTTCAATTGATCCATAAATTAATTCACACAATAAATTATTTAGGACTAATGTTGTTAAGGATCGTTGAACATCTTTGCTAGAATCATATTTCGAGATTTTTAACAAGACAAGCTTGACTCGAATTTTTTTTTTTTTTTTTTAAATATACTAGTAGTCATACGACATCGTCTAAAAAATATAGAATAGCAAGATAGTGAGTAAAATAGAATGGTTCAGTCTTCATATACCTGATACAAAAATTCTCCAAATGTCTTTGTCGATCTTCAGTCTTCGAGTATGATGTATGATACTCAACTACCAAATTCTTGCATAGTCCGAGACTTGACTTAGACTTGAAATCATATGATATAGTTTTGACCATCTAATATTGATAACAAGCTTGAGATAGAAAAATTTGTGGGTTCAACCGAGCATCACTGTAACAACCCTCATAACTATTTAAATGCGTAAGATGAGGACAACAATAACAAGGTAGAAGATACGTCTATATCATCTATTGTGGATAAAGGAAAAAAAGTTGTTATTCAGCAATCATTTCCATCTTTGAATGCTAACTCCCTTTGCAGAAAAATTCAACATGGGTCCCTTTTCTAGTAGATCACCAACTCTCAAAATCCATGAAGTTGGTCCTATTCAATCTTAAAATCTAATCGAAACAGAAAAATGGTCTACCAGTCATCCATAAACTCACCACTAAAAATGTTCCCCCTACTTTAATCCCAAATTCACTTCTGCCTGTTCTTGGGCATGGAGATATCTTCATACCATCAAGGAACTTATGAAACTCTTTATATCCTGAATTGTGGGAAACAATCAGTTCATTGATCCCTGGTGTGATAATTGGATCCAAACTCTGGGTTATGCCAAGCCTAACCCTCTTATCCCACAAAACTTCAGCCCGAAAGGCCCTTATTTTATTGGTCCTGACACTAGATCCCGAAATTTGTTTAGTATAAACATTGATTTTGATGATGCTTCTTTAAAGAAGATTTTCACCATTCCCTTAAGCCAGTTATCACTCCTGACATGAGGGCTTTTGAGCTTTCAAAGAATGACAAATTTAGTTCTAAATTTGCGTACTTGGGTCTCAGAGGTCCTAGACCTTCCCTAAGCAACACTCTTTGGAAGTATATTTAGAAATATAGAGTCCCAATAGTATCCATATCTTTATCTAAAGATCTATTAGAAATGGGTTACCTGTTATGACTGATCTCCAATATAGAATGCCTATCGATTATGTTCTCTATCCAAGATGTTTATTTTCTAAGGAATCTATTATGCATTCTATGGTGTTATTCCTTTTTGTTACCTATGTTTGGCCATTTTCTCCATTATGTTTGCCTACTAGTAGTTTTGTTAATTCCCGTTTGCATGATTGGTTCTTTCATTGGCTTATTAACATTGTTTCTGCTTTTTCTGATGAGTCTAAAAAACTCTTTACTGTTATTATGTGGTCTATCTGGAGTAGTAAATGTTAGATTCCTCAGTTAAATCCACCAAGTGTTGGTATGTCAAGTTTGGTT
The DNA here is from genome assembly GCA_023531295.1 of Papaver armeniacum. Classification (NCBI taxonomy): domain Eukaryota; kingdom Viridiplantae; phylum Streptophyta; class Magnoliopsida; order Ranunculales; family Papaveraceae; genus Papaver; species Papaver armeniacum. Next base: position 453,565 of record JAJJWW010018825.1, read on the forward strand.
GTCATATTTTATCTCCAAAACTCGAGGATGCTTGATTAGATTATTAGAATAAACTTCGTTAGGTTATACAAGGAACATTAGTAAATTATATGTATTATTCTAGCTAATGTTGAGTTGTCATCCAAGAGAGATTTCGGTATATTAGTTGGAAAACTGTTGGAGTATTTACAAAGCTGAAAAATAAGCATTTATTGGATATCTTTCGTTTTTTCGGATTTGGTAATTCCTTGATGTCCAAACTACCTTGGTCATTATAAATAGTGAAGTTTGTCTTTCTTGCAAACTTGTCCCTTAACACACAGAACTTCGTAATTAGTATAAGGAAGCCTACTAGCTAGCATTGTTTTTGTAATACTCACTGGAGAAGAGAGTATCCTAATTAGGTGAAATGTCTTACGTGAGCTTAGTTTTTAAAGACTTCTGGGATCAAGAAGCGTCTAGTAATATTGTTATTTAGTTTTCGATTATTGATTTGATTGACTAACGGTGAGTTGAACCTTTATAGATATAGTTTGTTTATTATGTGATCATTCTGTTCTAATATAAGGTTACCTGAACTAGTTCAAGGAGCAACAATTTTATTTGTGATCTTTTGATTCAAGATCTGGAGATATGACTTTTGATCATCTATTGTTAACAGATTTCATTCTATGCGTGATCGATCATTAGTGGAATCAAGTTGTTTGTGGAGGTACTTTGAAGACTAGATGATTTTATTATTGGTATTCTGATATTTATGATACTTCGTCCATACTTGATTAACTAGGATCCGACAAGCTCGTTTACCTTGCATAAAACTTTTATTGTATGTTGTATAGATTGACAATCTATCACTTGGTGTTTTTCTTTCGAATTCAAGGTTGGTAGATTGTGAACTAAGATTTGATTACTTGGGTAATCCTAATCTAGGTTGATATAAATCAATATAAAGGAGTCTATATTATTTAAACGAAAGAACTTTTATAAATCAACAAATATCTCTGATTTAATTCCTGAGATTGATTAAAGCGGTTACTGAAACATATTAGTCATTTAGTTTTTCGGAATATGATCCAAAGGTGTTGAGTGATAGAAGTCTTCGCATCAGGTGAAGCAACCTAAGATAATTGACTCTATCTTAGGATTCACGTGCGTTCACCATATTGGTAGTATGCGCAGGGATACTTAAGGAACTGAGTAACTTGGAGTTAGTTTACCTGGTCTCAACTATACATAGTTAGTTGTTTCCTTTATATAATGACTTAGTAGGTCCCATAGTTTTTCTGCATTTGCGGTTTTCTCGTTAGCAATATCATGTGTGTGTTATTAGTTTACTTTTTACATTATAATTGTTGTTTTAGTTATAATAAAGTAAACACACTAGTACGTTAATCAAACACTTGGTTTGATCCCATAGCTTGGTTTTATTTTGAAATTACGCTATGTACCAATTGTAAATCTTATGGTTGTCATCTTCTTGATAGTTCATGTCTATATTAGATCAAACAAGGTGTGTCTAGTTGGATATCGAAAAGATTGTGGTGTACTTGGTACCCTCGTCATTTCAATTGGTATCAGAGCATACAAAAACGATAGGATCTAATAATTTGTGTTTGGTACGATCCAACCTACAAGATATGAGTCAAAGTAATATAAAAGGAAAGCGAATAAAAGACTGATTTAACGTATCAGAAGATTTTGTTGAACCACTCTTTAAATTATAGGTTACAAACAATGATAATGGTTCTTCCTCATCTAAATCACGTTCGGAATGTTCTGGTATTATCTTGAATGATTTCGAATGATATCCTAATGAGTTTAAACTAAGTCTTATATGCATGTCCAATTACTCAAACAGATCTCCTTCTGGGGATAATGGAAGTTCTGTGGATATATATGTTACCCTCCAAGCTGAAACATACCCTTAAATAATTGCTTACTTACAATCACCTAAGTATGTATTTTGATAGAAAAAAAAACTTTGAGTTGATTTACAATAAAAGGCTTCTCAATGTGAAAGGCCTCATAAAGATCTTGAAAAATTGAGGAAAACTGATTCTCAACGATTAGATAGTCTTGAAGACAAAGTAAGTGCTAATATTTCTCGAGCAGAACTATTGGAGAGAGATCGAAATGTTGATCTTGAAAAAATAAAAAGGTTGAAAGAATAAAATTTGAACCTGAATAAGTTCAATGAGTTTTTTAATTGATTGAGCCACTCTTTAAATTATAGGTTACGAACAATGATAATAGTTCTTCCTCATCTAAATCACGTTCGGAATGTTCTGGTATTATCTTGCATGATTTCGAATGATATCCTAATGAGTTAAACTAAGTCTTATATGCATGTCTAATGACTCAAACAAAAATTCTTCTAGGGATAATGGAAGTTCAACGGATATATATGTTACCCTCCAAGCTGAAACAAACCTTTGAATAATTGCTTACTTACAATCACCTAATTATGTATTTTGATAGAGAAAAAAAAAACTTTGAGTTGATTTACAATAAAAGACTTCTCAATGTGAAAAGCCTCATAAAGATCTTGAAAAGTTGAGGAAAACTGATTCTCAACGATTACATAGTCTTGAAGACAAAGTAAGTGCTAATATTTCTCGACATAACTGTTGGAGAGATCGAAATGCTGATCTTGAAAAAATAAAAAGGTTGAAAGAAGAAAATTTGAAGCTGAATAAGTTCAATGATTGTTTTATCAAACTAACTTCAGCATTATGAGAAAATAAAGATTATCGTGATACACGAGGTCGTGCTATAAAATAAGATATGCTCCTAGATGTTGTAGATGACAAAATATAACATCTACCAATAAATGAGAGCTCAATCTCCACATATGAGATCAATCTCCAGTTATGAGCTCGATCTTCACCCGTGAGCTTGACCTCTACCCTTGAGATTGACCTGATATTGATATCCAGATAGAAGATAAATATCAAGTCCAGGTCGTAAAGTTTGTTCGGAATTAAAGTAAAAGTCTCCGGGACTGAAAATGCGGGGGTCGAACAACCACACCCAACAATTCGTTTGGAAATCTGAGAGGACTTACTCCAATATACTTTCTAGAGAATCAACTAGACAGTCAGACTCAATCTAAAGAAAAGTATATCAAAGAATTTAGTATCTCTATTTCACAATGTAATCATCAAATCAAACAGATAGAAATCCGCGATCCTGATTATTATGTGAAATAACTTGAACGGTACCAAAGACCAATGTTTAAGTGTCAATCAATTTAAATCAACAACCAAAGGTTGGATTATCTAATTGATTGATCTTAACGCGCAACCTGTGATATTTCAATTATATAACAAAATATAATGCGGAAAAGAAATAACACAGACACCAGAATTTTGTTAACGAGGAAAACCGCAAATGCAGAAAAACCCCGGGACCTAGTCCAGTTTGAACACCACACTGTATTAAGCCGCTACAGGCACTAGCCTACTACCAATGAACAAATCTGTTTGAACCTCAAGAGTTGCTACGACCCAAAGTCGAAGACTTGATAAACAAATCTGTCTCACACAGAAAAGTCTATAGATTGAATAAATTTTTCTCCCACAGAAATACTCAAGATTTTTTGTTCTCTCTTTTGATAAATCAAGGTGACAGGAACCAATTGATAACCCGGACTTATATTCCCGAAGAACAGCCTAGTATTATCAATCACCTCACAATAATCCAAATCGTATGATGGCGAAACTAGATATTATGGAATCACAAACGATGCGACAAAGATGTTTGGGATTACTTTTTATCTTACCTATCGGAGATTAAATCTCGAGCAAATCTTAGAGAAGATAGTACTCAAACGATATAATCGGGCAAGATCAGAACACACACTTACAAAGAAAATAGTTGAGTCTGGCTTCACAATCCCAATGAAGTCTTTGAAGTCGTTAACCTACAGGGTCTCGATAGAAACCTAAGGTTAAAGGAGAATCGACTCTAGTTGATGCAACTAGTAACAGATAGGAGGTGTGGGGATTAGGTTTCCCAGTTGCTAGAGTTCTCCTTTATATAGTTATCAAATCAGGGTTTGCAATCCAAGTTACCTTGGTAACAAAGCATTCAATATTCACCTTTAGATGAAAAACTTGATTCAACCAAGCTAATATGTTTCAACCGTTAGATCAAACTTAGCTTGTTACTCACAAATGAAATGTTCCCTCATTTAGGTTTATGTAACTGTACCCAAACGTGTATACCATGTTGGCTCACAAATAGTAAACCGAAGTTAGCCATATGATTACTCTCATATCAAACTTATTCATCTTAACCATAACTAGTTCAAATGACTCAAATGAAACTAGTTAAAGAGCCGTTCAATTTCTATATTCTTATAGAAGTATACAAGAACACAATTGAACCAAAATCAGTTTGATTTACTCGAATCAATACATGAACATTATAGCCACGGTTTGCAAAGATTACATTACTTAGTTTATAAATGTTTAAGTTCATGTACATAACCGATTTTAGAAAGTAACCAACTTAAGTAGGCATACGTGTACGCATACTTAAGTAGCCGGACCGAGTTTGGTTACGCCAATACGCGTACGGGTGCGCATACCAATTTACATTCCAAACTCTAGCAGAAATTCACTGACGTGAGACTTCCACCAGTAGGCATACGTGTACGCATACTTTCCATGACATCCAACAATCGCCGGTACGCGTACGAGTACGCATTCTTCAGGTTCCCGATTTTGGGCTTATACACAAATGTGATAACACACTATGTTTATATCCAAACATGGTTACATGATTCTAAACTCTTTATTTCAATCATTGAAACTTTCTTAGAGGATGACAATAGCCGTTTTCACACACTATTAGCATCAAAGCAATTTTCAAGATATTGAAATGATCATAACGAAACATTCCAAGACTACACTAAATGATTGTATCACACAAACCATGTAAGATGTTACTCGGAATTTTCACATGATATAAGATGAACTTGGTCGAAGCGAAAGCTTGCTAACACATATTTCGAGAAATATGTAAGAGAGATAAACTCATCTCGAAATCTCAAATGTGTATATAGAAAACTATATTGTAATACGACTTATGTCTCAATATAGGAGATAGATTAGAAATGGACTTTCCAAGTGATAGATGAGTTTCAATCTCCACATACCTTTTTTCGATGAAGTTCCATAAGCTCCCCTTAGTAGTTCTTCGTCTTCAAATGATGAACGCCATGAAGTCTAATCTCAACTACACAATCTATGTCCTAGTCCGAGACATCTATAAATAGGTTAGAAATCAAGACTTATAGTTTTGATCACTAACATTGACAAACATGCTTGAGATAGCAACGCATGCGAGTTCGACCAAGCAGTGCTCTAACAATCTCCTCCTTTGTCAATTTTAGTGACAAAACTATCAATACATATGGATTACAAAATAAATAAAGATTTGTAGCTTCTCATCCAAATGCTTGATCTCCTTGGCATCTTCAAATCTTCGTCACTTCCAAGTACTCCATGATTCTAAACGTGTTCAGCTCAGCATCATAGTTGTTGAAGATCCGTAGCGATAACAATGAGAAAACAAATACTCTCGATCATTTTTATACAGTGTCATAGTATTATTACACATCATCAAAGTTCAATTGTATCACAACTTTGACAACAATACTATGGTGATATGTATCACTCCCCCTTAGTCAATACTTCATCTCGACATGAAAACCACTCCCTTTTACATTATGATCCGTAAACCATATGTATTTGTAGTATGAATTGGCAAAGGTACGAAAACTAGTGGGATCCTCATGAAATTTTCATAGAGATAGTTCATGACCAAAAGAGAATAACATACCAACTTATTTAGATGCAATCATAAAGCCAAAGCTAAATGCATTCATCAAGGAGTTTATAAAGATACAAGATAACCCCTATAATATTCCACAGCCGCACTACCCACAAAGATTTGGCAATAAATCACAAGTTCAAAAAGAACTCTCCCCCATAAAATGTCATTCCCGAAAGAACAACAAAGGCGACCTTGCTTTTTCAAGAAAAGAAGGATTTCTTTGGACATAACCAAATCACATGAAAACATGGATTTGAATCCAAAAATCTCAATTGAATCAACCAAAAAAATGATAAATTCAATTGGCCATGCTCGACATAAGATAACTTACGGAGCAACACAGTATATGCACAAAAATGTGGATCGGAGGTCGACCAATACTGCGGAATACACAAGGATTCATTCTATTTTTTATCACTATTTGCACAATGACATATAATAGACTTAATCCTTGTAAACAAAAGTGTATCCTTTCTTCTATCAAAATATGCATAATGACATAAAAGGCTTTAACTTTTGTTTGTCAAAAGTTCATTTTATCTTTTATCAATATTTTCATACCGACATAATAGAGATAACTTTTGAACAAGTATGGGACAGTCACGGGTTCACGGACATAAACAACATGTCCCATAATAATTTGCAATATATGAAATCATAAATATTAAAATTGAAAAAATCATCTTCCAAAAAACTTAGAATTTAAATAAGTAAATCTAAAAATATTGAAGATGAAAATGTTGGAAATAACTATGTGTACTCACAATAATGGCTATTCCAAACCCTAGTAATCCTTCTAAAAACACAAGAAATAAATTCTCATAAGAAGTTTCCTAGACATTGAGACCTCTGAATAATTATTTATTGTCCCTGAACTCCTTGTCGTCAACAGCCATAGGTACATAGGGTTTGTGAAGAAAGGAGTCAATTCCAACAAACCTTCTAGGTTGATGATGTCGAACCAGGGCCTTCTGATTTCAAGATTTTTCATAACAATAGACTTTATTTGTTGAATCTCCTTCCTTGTTTCCTTCAACTCTTCAAGAACACCAGAAAATTTCTGAGAATTTGAAGGAACAACTCTTGGCTTCCTCACATTCCTTGTTTTTCTTTTCAAAGTTGGAGGTAACGGAGATTTCTCTTTTTCCTTCATGATTGATGGCTTAAAAATCATATTAACATCTTTTCCATCAGAAGACATGATGCTTGGAGTATCCATACATGTATGGGTTTGTGAGAGGAAATCACAATTTAATCTCAACAAGTGGTTAAGATAAAAAGAGTTTTAGAGAAGGAAAAGGAATGCAGGGTTACAGAACCTTTAACCATACAAGTTCACGCACGCACAATTCACAACCCTAAAGAGAGTAGAATTGTAGAGAATAACCCTCTTTTATTGAATAAACAGGGAAGTCCCTTCCAATATCAATTAGATATGAAAGAATTCCAAATTTGCAAAACACAGCACAACTAAGAAAATAACAAAAAGAATTTTCTTAAAGCCTGAGGTGTGCACAATATTGTCTCTTATGACTAGGCACATGAGACAAGATGCACCAAAACAACACAATCAAGTTGTGTTGCGGTGAACAACAATCTGTCCACCATAACCTTTTTGAAAGGAATTCATAGAACCCCGTCTATCAAAATGTTTAGACCATACTCTCTTTTCTAGTGGTTTTGTCTTATCTTTGGAAACTAATTTCTTCGAAGAAGATAAAATCTTACATACCTCAGCGGTTTTTTGAACAAGTTTGAGCTTGTTTGCTAGTCGATTTGCTCTTCGTTTAAGTTTATTGATATATCTCATCTTGTGTTTGTACTTGAAACACTTTGAAGTTCATGACCTTTGAGTGAACAATAAGAGCATGTCAATGGATAAGATGATTCAGACTCCCGAGATTTGCAAGCTGCTAGGCACAGAGTGGAACCTGAAAAATCAGACAAAGAGTTTCCAATAGAAAGGTCAATTTTTTCTTCCAAATTGGTTGTGTCTCCTTCTGAAAGAATATCAAGATTGATGTATGTATTGCTACAATTATCAAAATCAATATCTTCACAAAGAAGCGCAACACTTGATTTTTCGTCTTCATTGGAATCATAGTGATCAGACATTTCATCAAGAGTTGCAGCAAGACCTTTGTTCCCAGTGTATTTTCTACGGTTCGGACACTCATTTGCAAAATGACCAAAACCATTACACTTAAAGCATTGTGGCATATCCTCGTCATCAGCCTCGTCAGCATCCCTGTTTTTAGGAGGAATGCGATTGTGAGGTTTAACTGATGATATGGGTTTGTCTCTGGAGAACCGTTTACTTCTCTTCAATAGAAGATCTCTAAGCTATCTTGTGATTAAAGAGACTGACTTGTCAAGATCTTCATCTGATGAATCATCCTCAGAAAAATCATCCTCAGAGATGCAGACACTTTTACTTTTGTCAAGTAATTTAGTGTTCTTTTGTGCTTTAAAGGCAATATCCTTTCCGGTTTTGGATGTATGCTCATGATCAAAGATCTTTAGCTTTCCAACCAACGTGTTTCTGGAGAGAGCATCAAGGTTATTTCCCTCAGCGATGGCATGATTCTTAGAATCGTATGTGGATGGCAGCGATCTGAGAATTTTCATCATAATGTCCTTTTCAGGAATAATCTTACCCAATGCAAAGGATGCCTTAACAATTTCATACACTTTGTGATTAAACTCATAAAATAAATCTTCATCTGCCATACGAAGGTTTTCCCAATCGGAATTTAGGTTTTGAAGCCTGGCTTCCTTCTCACTGGTATTCCCTTCAAATACAGTTTCTGAGATATCCCAAGCATCTTTAGACCGAGTGCACGTAGTCACATGGTGCTGAAGATCTGGGGTAATGGCATGTATGATGGCACTCAAATCGTCGGATTTTTGCTTTGTAGCAAGTACTTCAGCAGCGTATATGCACCAATATCCTTTGGAACGTTCGCATTTCCTATTGCCACAACAGGAGCATCATAGCCATTAACTACATAAACCCATGATTGAAAATCACGCGCTTGAAGAAAGGCACGCATAGCAATTTTCCACCACAAATAATTTGAGCCATCGAAGACTGGTGGTACGTTTATAGAGATAACACTTTTGTCCATATCAGATCGCTACAAACACAGACTTATGAGGTCTTTAATGTGTTTGCCTGCTCTGATACCAATTGAAAATGCGGGGGTTTAACAACCACACCCAACAATTCATTTGGCAATCTGAGAGGACTTACTCCAATATACTTTCTAGAGAATCAACTAGACAGTCAGACTCAATCTAAAGAAAAGTATATCAAAGAGTTTAATATCTCTATTTCACAATGTAATCAGCAAATCAAACAGATAAAAATCCGCGAGCCTGATGTGAAACAACTTGAACGGTACCAAAGACCAATGTTCAAGTGTCAATCAATTTAAATCAACAACTAAAGGTTGGATTATCTAATCGATTGATCTTAACGCACAACCTGTGATATTTCAATTATATAACAAAATATAATGAGGAAAATAAATAACATAGACACCAGAATTTTGTTAACGAGTGTTTATGGGTAAAAACTGTTTCCGCTGGTTCTGGAAAATTTGGGTGTGTGGATGAGAAACGAGTCTAAACCTAAAACAAATGCACTGCACGGGAGTACTTTAGATTCGAGAGATCAATCTGTACAATCCTTGCCTAAACCAAGAAATGGCCGTTCCAGTCTTGCTTCGGTCACAAAGTGAAGGAGAAGGGTTGGTCTTAGGGAGGGAAGCGAAGAAGGTGTTGAGACCAGAATGGTTAATTCTGAAGGTGTGGCTATTTTATGACTTGTATCAGAATTTGGAACTGGCTTGCGGAATGATAGCTATTAGTTCTTTGGTATTTTTCTGGATACTATGTTGTTGCTCTCACCAAAACTTGTTGTTTGATGGAAATAGGTAAAACCTATTTATACAAGTCATAATTGAATACACCCTAGTCTCGTAGGAAGTGGGAGTGAATGAGTGAGAAAGAGTGGTGTAATGTGTAACTGCCAGAAACCACACCTCCACTATGAAGGAAGTGGTTTTGTTTACACCCACTACTTCTTGCATCCACTAACTGCCCTGTTTTCCTGACACTTTCTTATGATAGACGTGTTGCACGCCGCACGTTGTAAACCGCCAGACCAATACCCTGATGAGCATCCCCCAGTTTGTGACATGTTTGATGTCTCGAGTATTTCTGTGAAAAACGTGTAGCACATTGCTACGCGTGGCAAGTCAAAGTCAAGAGACTTGCCGTAGGAAATTAGCATGTGATGCTATTAGGCTTGCCTTGGATGGCAGCCTAAAACTTGCCACAGGCCTGTCAATTCCATGGCGAATTTGGATGGATGAGATTGTAGCTTATGAGAAAGGATGGCCATTGATTATGGCCACATCCTGTTGTATAACAAAGTGGCGCCATTGGCATAGTGGCGCCTGGCGTATCCATGGCATAGCGGCATGCCAGTGGCATAGCCGTGGCAGCTGTTTTGGCATATTGGTGTTAAACCCAAATATGGCTCCGACAATATTGGCCCTATTTCCACATCAATCCCAATGCACTGGGAAACGTTACTTGTATTGGTTGGCGTAACAACTTTGCCTAAATTAGGGTTTGGCGTGCCAAAACCCTAATTATCACATACGGCATGTGGCATGTGTCCATGGCGCATCGATGTTTTGTGCAAATGGTGCCATAGCCACGCCAAGGAACCACAACCAGGCCATTATGTGGAAATGGCCACATGAGTAAGGATTGCCACGGGTGGCTATGATATGACGTCTTTATTAGGGTTTCCTGGGTCCCGCACGGCTCGTGGCATGTTGTGGGGCCCGAAGTGGCATAATTTGTACATGCAAGGTCGTGTTTATAGTTAGTATAACCACATTGAAGTCTGTTATGGCGTTGGCCACGAAAAGAAGATGGTTTGGCATGTAAGTGCACTATTTATGGTATATTTCCACGTTCAGCATGCTTCTGTGGCAAAGTAGCACGTCGGCACGTTGGGCATGCACGTTTGGCATGCCAGTTAGCGCATTGGCGCAACTTTGGAAAGCCAATTTGGTATTGACGCAATTTTGCTTATCTTTTTGAATACTGCAGAGGTTTAGAGCAACCTGATTGGTCGAAAAAGAAAGGGCGGGCCAAACGCGGGCGTGGCCACACTTCTGGTGTAGGTGTGGCAAGTTTAAAGCGACCTGATTGGTCGATGGGAAATAGGGCCGACAAGTATGGGCCCAGCCACAACTTATGTGTTTGTGCGGTGGTTTTAAGGCGACCTAATTGGTCGAGGGAAATAGGTCCGGTTAGGCAGCATTGGGCGTGGCCAATGGCAAATGGCGCCGGCTGGCCTAAGGCATGGCCACGTGATGCGTGTCGTAACCACAACAAATTAATTAATATTTTTCCACCTAATTAATTAACAAGTAATATAGTGTAGTCAAGTTCGTTCCCACGAGGAGCAAGAGATTCTAGTTGTCAAAGTTGTCACGAAAAGGGGGGATGTATAAAGCAAAAGAAAGTAAATAAAGCAATTAAAAGATAAAGTTGAAATCAATAAGAGAAATAAGATCAAGGAATCCTTCTTCGTTGCAAAACAATGATTAAAGTTATGTTCTTTTCTACTTGTTATAAGTCACATATTATCACCAACCGTAGGATAGCAGGTCCGCTTAGCTAGCCCCAAAATCCCTTATTTCACTGAGTAACAAGTCCGCTTAGTTATCAGATTCTATTCAAAAGGACCACCTTGAGGTTCGCTTACAAGATGTAATTCCCTGAATGCATTAAGATTTATGAATTTAGGTTTAGTACTAGTAGTTAAACTCGGTTCACTTGGTTCACTTTCTAGCGTTGTTTCTACACACAATTGCTCCACGGAATCCCTCCGCAAGGTCTCGTGTTTTCTACTTGTGTAAAGTGTCGAGAACGATTACGTATTCCCTAACTTATACTAGATATAGATCAATTAACAAATCAATTTAGCGTGCACTCCAAACAATCTATCAATCAATCATGAATGAATAAACATTCCTATTAGTAAAAACAATCGATAATCATGTGAAAAATCTCAAGATAGAATTGAAACAAAACTCAAATCATGTTAAGAACTAGGAATTCATCCTCAATCAATAAGAAAATTAGCTACTCATGCTTTTGAAATTCACACAAATAATAAATATTAAAAGGAGAATTTTCAAGTTCACACAAATAATTAAGAAGAAGAATCTTAGAAAAGCAAGCAAAAACACAAGTGTTGTGTGTGTAGAGAGGTGTGTAAAAGATGTAGAAAACTTCTCTATTTATAGGCTTCAATATTCTCCAAATCTTCCAAGGAATAGAATCCTTTTCCTTTAGCAATTCAATTCCCAAATCCAAGCTTTTCTCAACTCTTCCACCTTCTCTTTCCAAATTTGAGCCCAATTCTCCATCCAATTCCTAGTCCAAGTCTTCACACCCATGAGAGAAGTCCATAGAAAATTCTGGAATTTTTGGCTCACCGGAAAACTGGTGCACCGCCGGAAATTGGCCGGAATCCGTCACCGCCGGCCATCTGAGATTCTCTGCCGGTAAGGGAATATTCCGTCAGTCCACTGTTAGGACTAACGGTCAAAAGTCAAACTTAACGGTCGTCGTCAGTCAATGAGTCAAGGCAGAAAAAAACGAATCAGCCACCGAGTCAGCATCTTACTCGGCTAACTCAGCTGAGTTGAATCGGTTAGCGCTGAGTTGACTCGCCGGTGCAGTAAACTGGATAGAGTTCAGTTTGTTTATGGGACTTTCTCAGGCCGATTTCAGGCCGATCTATAGTCTTCAATCCCTGCACAAATCCTAGCACATACATCTATTCATTCAGGCACTCAGTCTTGCAATATAGCTTCAATTAGCCAACAGCTGCACCTTCACTCCCATTCCCGAGAACAATGATGATTCTTTGCTTTGTTCTGCAACAATTCATACCGACATCACCAGCTGTGTCCTGCCTCATACTCTTAGCAGCTGTGTCCTTGAGCTCTGCCTCATACCAACAATTCCTTCACAAACTCATATCCTCATTCAATTCAAACAGCAGCAGCACTAGCATCCTTTCTTAATCAGTAACTCAGTCTTGAATCAGTAGCAAACTTCAATTCCTTACCAGATCCTAGCTTCACTTGAATCTGCTCAAACCATCTCATTCACTCCATCTAGCAACAGTTGAGCTCTCCTGCAGTTTGTTCATAGAAACAGAACTCCAAATTTTATTGCAGCACCAACATCCTTCCTGTTCAGCTCAACCCAATCACACAGCCACATACCCATCTGCTACTCGTCTCGATTTCTCAACTCGATTCTCAAAGTAAGCGACTTCGATTCCATCTTCTTCCATCTCTGAAACTGGCAATACCCATCTTCAATTTCATCTCTAATTTCAACTCAAACCCCATCAATCTCTTCTCCATCAATTCTACTCATTTTCTGCAACTAATCCCCCACCTGGTTTACACAGACAGCGAACCCTAACTTCTTCTCTATCGATTTCAGCATCAGGGCTTGCCAATCATCATCGCTATGTCTCGATCTGGTCTCTCGGAACTAACAGCAACAACGTCTCAATCTCGATTCACAGATGCAACATCGAACCCTAATTAATTGATTCCAACCCAACGTTTCCCAGATTCAATCTTAATTCATTACAGCATCATCTCTAGAACTCTAAACGGCTAACAAAACCCATTACTTCACTCTTCAATTTATTTCCAGCAAACCCCATTCTGTAATTCGACCCATAGTTCATGTCTGCTTCTATTTCTCGATCTCGGATTTTAGATCGAATCAGTTAACTCATCTCTACCTTGCTGCAACATCATCTTCTCCCGATCTGGTAAACCGCAGCGACTGCTGCTCTCTCATTTTTTTCGGTTTCGTGTTTTGGTTTCTGTAAAACAGCAGTCCTTGTTTTCTTTCAGGTGGAAGAAGGAAAAACGAGAAACAGTTCTCTGAATTTTAGGTTTAGGTTAATCATTGGATGGCTATCTGCGCCCAAGATAAGCACCACCCAAACTGGGTGGTTATAACACACATATTTTCTGGATAAGGGCTACCCAGTGATGACGCCCCCTAACATGTAGTTACCCCTTAACTTCAGCTGACCTGTATTTAGCACTCCTCTGAGAGAGTTTCCCTTTAACCGTGGCTCGTCTCCCGATAGTGTTTTCCTGTGAAATGACAATCTTGCCCTTTTTGCTCAATTTGGATCATTTATTCTTCTTTTCCTCCGTGGGACTCCATAGTACCTAATAACTCAAAAACACACGTAAAATACATAATTTATAAGAAAAATAGCAAAGAAAGCGTAAACTACTAGATAGTAAATTAGGTGTATTCTACACCTATCAAATTCCCCCACACTTAGACTTTGCTAGTCCTCGAGCAAATCAAACTAAAACTCACAACTTTCAAAGCGTTCTAGCGTCCTAAGCATCCAAAGAGTTATGAGGACATAGAGTTTCTGCATGCTAGTAATAAGAAGTTAGAAATACTAAAGAACATATTCTCATTCTTAAATGTTGAGTGAGAAATAACCACACCATAATGAGAGAATGCGTGTTTGAGAAACGATCAATAAGCATTTCGCCTCGACTTCGCCTCACCAAATAGGATTTTATGATAATTGCACTCAAAAAGACTGATTTTTTTATGGTTCTCACATGTGTGCGGTAGGAATGAAGAGAGAAATCATGCAACACGTTGAATGGTGGGAAGGACAACTTCCGAAATATTTTTAAAAAAACCCACATCTTTTAATATTTTGAAAAACCATTTTTTCTCTGACGATCTCTAAGAAAGAAATCAACCATTTATTATTGAGGATGAGATTACTTACTCATCTTCACATCCGATCGCCAATTATGATAACACCACTCTCACGGCATCCAATAGAAACGTCTTCTGCTCCTCGTCTTGATCTTCATCTTCGGCTTCAACTATTGATGATCAACTCTTGAACTTCATAAATCCTTGACAATTTGTAACCTTTTCCTTAAAATCCTTGTCGCTTGAAACTTCCTTATAGATTTTCCTTCCCCACGGCTTATTTAATAAATAAAAACAAAAATATTTCTCTTTTTTTTTTTATCTTTTTTTATCTTTTTTTTTTTTTTTTTTGAAAACAAGAGAAATAAAATACAAAAATAAACCATGGCCGTGGGAGAAGTATTTTACCGCTTGATTCTTCACAACTTGTATCGTCTTGAAATCTTAAACTTCAAAAATTCTCACCTTTTAATTTTCTTCGCTTTCATGAATAAGTCTTCATACTTGAATATAAAATTACCTCATTGTATTGTAAGTCCTCAACATATATGTGAAATCCGCTCTTTGTATGTTGCTTTACTTGTATTTTGAAATTTGCTCTTTTTTCGTTCCGTTGCTTGTAAACCTTAAACTTTTCCAACTTTCCTTGTAGATTTTGATGTCGCTCCTTGTTGATGATGATGGTGTTTCTATGGATCCGTTGTTGTCGCGAGAGAGAATGGTGCTAACTGCAAATCGAACTACAAGAATGAGGCTTTCATCTATAGACGTCACCCTTATGATTGACAAAATTAGCACTCAAGAGATCAAAGAGTAGTTCTTCTATTGGTGGGAGGTTGGGTAGCTCACCATTCTACCCGGAATTAACGTACGGTGACACACACTCAAAAGAAGCTCTTTAGTAGATGGAAGATTTCTGGTCGGTGCCTCTCATGATATGAATACGGGTAGTCTCCACTAATGATTGATCAGCAACTCTAATAATGCACTTCTCCCTGCACCAAATTCGCATCACCGGCATGATTAAATCCATTATTTAACACTCTAACAAGCAAGAAATCCGAATGTAGTTCTCTAACATTTCCAAGTTCAATTATGTCGGTCAAAATCTCTATGTAAACATACCTAGAAGTATGCTAGTGACTCTAAAATCTTTAAAAGTTGGAGTTTTTATGTAAAAATTTTTTTTTTTTTTTTTAACTTTTTTAATTTTTAATTTTTTTTTTTTTTAAAATACATGCTTAACCACTCCCCCACACTTAAACCTTACATTGTCCTCAATGTAATTGAATCCTCCTAGTAAAGTCAAGGTGGGAAATTTTAACATGATAAGAAACAAGAAAAAGAAATAACAAAAAGCAAAAGGATAAGAAATACAAAACCGATGGGTTGCCTCCCATTAAGCGCTTGTTTTAAAGTCGACGGCCCGACTTAGCTTTTGCTGCACATTACTCCTCCAGAGGGAGTGAATCTTGAAATCCAATGACGTCTACATGCTCCGTTGGAAAGTTTTCATAATATGGCTTTAACCTATGGCCGTTGACTTTCAAATGTTGTCCTGTTTTGTCACTAACAATTTCAACTGCACCATGATCATAAACATTAGTAACAACAAATGGTCCCACCCATCGGGACTTAAGCTTACCCGGAAATAAACGTAAACGAGTATTAAATAAAATAACTTTTTGCCCCACAACAAAACTTTTCCGCGAAATCATCTTGTCATGAAAAAGCTTAGTCTTTTCCTTGTAAATCCGAGCACTCTCGTAAGCATCATTATGTATCTCCTCTAACTCATGTAGTTGTAACTTCCTTTGTTTCCCCGCTTCATCATACTCCATGTTGAATTTCTTTATCGCCCAATAAGCCTTGTGTTCAAGTTCAACCGGAAGATGACAAGCCTTACCATAAACCAACCTATATGGAGACATACCAATTGGTGTCTTATACGCCGTTCTATACGCCCAAAGTGCATCATTGAGCTTAAAGCTCCAATCTTTCCTTGTGGTATTTACCGTTTTCTCAAGAATGGACTTGATCTCACGATTTGAAATTTCCGCTTGTCCACTAGTTTGTGGATGATAAGGTGTACCAATTTTGTGTGTTATGTTGTACTTCTTGAGGAGAGCGTGGAAAGCCTTCTTGAAATGTGAGCCTCCATCGCTTATCACCACTCTTGGTGTACCATGCCTATTGAATATGTTTTCCCTTATAAAATCACAAACAACTTGAGAGTCATTAGTTTTGGTGGCTCTAGCCTCCACCCATTTCGAAACATAATCTACGGCAAGAAGTATATAAAAGTTCCCATTCGAATTGACAAAAGGGCCCATAAAATCAATACCCCACACATCAAAAATCTCAACGGCGAGAATTGGTGTGAGTGGCATTTGATTTCGAGCACCTAGATTGCCCGTTCGTTGACATCTATCACACGATTTACAAAAAATATATGAATCTTCAAACAAGGTGGGCCAATAAAATCCACTCTCGAGAACCTTGAGAGCGGTGCGTTTAGAACCAAAGTGGCCACCACATGCAAAAGTGTGGCAAAATGAGAGGATTGATTGAAATTCGGAGTTAGGTACGCACCTTCGCATTATTTGATCAACGCCATATTTCCATAAGTATGGTTCATCCCACACATATTGCTTAGCTACCTTCTTAAGTTTCATCTTTTGGAAATTAGACATTGTACTAGGTACTTTCCTTGTCACCAAGTAATTCACTATATCCGCATACCAAGGTGTTGCTTCTTCCATGGAGAAAAGTTGTTCGTCCGGAAAGCGGTCATGTAATGGAAGTTCTTCTTGAGACATAACAAGTCTACTAAGATGATCCGGAACGGTATTCTCCACACCCCTCTTATCACGAATTTCTATGTCGAACTCTTGTAACAATAGGATCCACCGGATTAATCTTGGCTTAGCTTCTTTCTTTTTTATTAAGTGTCTTAGTGCGGCATGATCGAAATACACAATAACCTTTGTACCCACCAAGTATGACCGGAATTTTTCCAAAGCAAAAACTATAGCCAATAACTCCTTTTCCGTGGTAGAATAATTGATTTGTGCATCATTAAGGGTCCTAGATGCATAATAGATAACATGGGACAACTTGTCCACTCTTTGACCCAAAACGGCTCCAACCGCATAATCGCTAGCATCACACATTAATTCAAATGGAAGATTCCAATTTGGTGATTTGATAATCGGCGCACTTGTCAACATTTCCTTTAATTTGTCAAAAGCATCCTTGCATTCCTTGTTGAAGTCGAAAGGTACCTCCTTTTGTAATAACTTGCACATCGGCATGGAGATTTTGGAGAAATCCTTGATAAACCGCCTATAGAAACCTGCATGACCAAGAAAAGAACGGATCTCCCTCACCGAAGTGGGATATTGTAAGTTTCTTATTAAATCTATCTTTGACTTGTCCACTTCGAGCCCTCGAGAGGACACAATGTGACCAAGTACTATGCCGTGGTTTACCATAAAGTGACATTTCTCCCAATTAAGGACAAGGTTTGTGTCTATGCATCGTTTAAGAACTAGTTCAAGGTTGTTTAAACAACCATCAAAAGAATTGCCATAAACACTAAAGTCATCCATAAATACCTCGATGATGCGCTCCACATAATCCGAGAATATACTCACCATGCATCTTTGAAAAGTAGCCGGCGCATTGCAAAGGCCAAACGGCATCCGTCTATATGCAAACGTTCCAAACGGACAAGTGAAAGTGGTCTTCTCTTGGTCCTCCGGTGCAATAACAATTTGATTGTATCCCGAATAACAATCCAAGAAGCAATAATAAGAATGCCCCGCTAACCGCTCCAATATTTGATCAATGAAAGGTAAAGGAAAGTGATCCTTTCGGGTTGCGGAATTAAGCTTTCTATAATCAATGCACACTCTCCAACCGGTTTGAACTCTTGTAGGAACAAGTTCATCGTCTTGATTTCTAACAACCGTGACTCGGATTTCTTTGGTACCACTTGAACCGGACTAACCCACTTGCTATCGGAAATTGGGTAGATTACCCCACACTTAGCAATTTGAGTATCTCTTTCTTCACAACCTCCATCATGGGAGGATTAAGCCTACGTTGAGCATCACGTACCGGCTTTATGTTTTCTTCCATTAGAATCCTATGCATGCACATGGATGGACTAATGCCCTTGATATCCGCAATTGTCCACCCAATAGCCGTTTTGTGCTCTCTCAAGACTCTAAGCAAACGGTCTTCTTGTACCGGTGTGAGGTTCTTTGAAATAATCACCGGAAGCTCATCTCCATCTCCCAAGAAAGCATACTTCAAATGGTCGGAAGCGGCTTCAACTCTAGTTTGGGCGCCTTCACAATAGATGGTACAAGTACTTCATCATTCACGGGTAAAGAAATATATGAAACATTACCCTTTTTAGCTTCTTGTAATGTCGCCAAGGCACCACACATCTCCACTAACTCCTTGGAGATTTCAACATCCAAGTTAGACAAGCCGTGGATGTCCAATTCAATGCTCTTTTGCAACACCACATCAAGTTCATCCTCTTGATTCAATTCCACCATTTGTTGCGCTAATGAATCAACCACATCAATGGAGTAAACGGAATGCACATCACTTGGGTAACGCATGGCTTCAAATATGTTAAAGTGTATTATCTCCTTGTCGAATTCCATAGTGAGTGTACCCATATCAACATCAATCTTCGTCTTCGCGGTCTTCATGAATGGCCTCCCAAGAAGTAAAGAAGTAGATGCTCGGTTCTCATTGTTGTCCATATCCACAACAAAGAAGTCCACCGGAAAAATAAGCTCATTTACTTGCACTAGCACGTCTTCTACAAGTCCCTTTGGATATATGTTCAACTTGTTTGCTAATTGGATAATAACTCTTGTCTCTTTCAAAGGTCCAAGATTCAAGGAGTCATATATATCGGCCGACATCACACTAATGGAAGCACCCAAATCAAGTAAAGCATGTTCAAACCTTTGCTTACCAATAGTAATTGGCACCGTGAAACCACCGGGATCCGTGCACTTTGTAGGCATCTTCTTCAATAGCATAGCCGACGCACTCTCACCAACTTTAGTAATTTCATTATCAAGCAACCTATCCTTCTTTGTGCATAATTCCTTCATGAACTTCGCATACCGTGGCATTGTCTTGATGGCCTCGATGAAGGGGATGTTGATTTCTACCTTTTTGAAAATATCCATGAGTGCCTTGTCTTGAGCTTCTTTCTTGGATTTAGCAAAACGACTAGGAAAAGGAGGTGGAGTAGTGAAAGTAGGAACCGGTTCCTTGGATTGGTCGGTTGGTGTTGAATTCTCCTTTGGTGCGGCTCCCTCCTTATCTTTGACTACCTCTTTACTAGCTTCTTCATGATGACTTGGCCCCTCCACTTGTCTTCCACTTCTTAAAGTAACCGCATTAACATTCTCTCTTGGGTTCACAAATGGTTGCGAAGGAAGCGTTGTGGATGCTTGAGATTTCAATAAGTTCACATCGGTTGCCAATTGTCCCATTTGAGTTTGTAAATCCTTGATTGCCGAATCGGTCTTTTGTTGTTGTTGTTGAACCAAAGTGGTGATACCTTGCATACCTTGCATCAATGCATTGAGCTTGTCATCGATTGAAGAATCTCGCTCCTTGACTTGTTGTGGTTGGAATTGTTGTTGAGGTTGGAAACGTGATTGTTGGAAACCACCTTGTTGTGCATATGGATTTGGAGCCGCTGCTTGCTTGTTCGCATAACTGAAGTTAGGATGATCCTTCCACCCGGGATTATAGGTATTGGAGTATGGATCGTACCTTGGCCTTTGATTTGGATATAAAGCATTAACTTGTTAGGTCTCACCATCCGGAATAATTACCTCGGCCATCCTTTGAATCATTGTCTCCATGTTACTCATTCTTTGATCAAGATGTGATGATGAATCACTAACTTCATGCACTCGCCTAACCATTGGTTCATCTCTTGTGTAGAATTGTTGCGAGTTTGCAGCCATACTTTCAATCAACTCTCTAGCTTGGGTCAAAGTCTTGTTCATTAGTGCACCACCACCCGCAGCGTCAAGAAGAGATCGATCACTTGAGTGGAGTGCTTCATAGAAGTATTGGAGTATCATAGCGTCACTAAATTGATGGTGTGGACAGCTTGCCACCAACCTCTTGTATCGCTCCCAACATTCATAAAGTGACTCTCCAACATGTTGTTTCAACCCACAAATCTCCTTGCGAATTTGAGTAGCTTTGGATGCGGGAAAATATCTCTCGAGGAAAAGTTTCTTCATCCCATTCCATGTTGTGATACTTAGGAAGGCAAATAATATAACCATTCCTTAGCATTGCCCTCCAAGGAAAACGGGAAAGCTTTCAACATTGCTCCATCCGCATTGGTCTCCGGTGGAAGCATGGCCATAACTATGGTATAGAAGTCCATAAGATGTTTGTTTGGGTCCTCATTCACCACACCATGGAACTTTGGTAACTCTCTAATCAACCCCGGCTTGATCTCAAAAGTTGAGTTAGTTTGGATACACCATTGTTGTGTGTCAAGCTTGTGAGAAGCTAGGTCCTTGAGTGTACGATCAGCCATTGTTTCTTCCTCTTTGTCCGAATTTGTGAATTCACTTGATGAAGAAGGAGGAAGTGGAGTGTTAACCGCTCGAATGAAATCCTTTAGTTGAGTGCCGGATCGAAGACGTATTGGACTCGGTCTGCCCTCTTTAAGCATTCACCAAAGGTATAGCACCTGAAATAAGATTCTTGAAAACTAAGTTAGATACGGTATAGAATCTAACAAAGCAAGAATAAAGCAAAAAGAAAAATAAAAACAACTAAAAACCGCCCTTTGCTCCCCGGCAACGGCGCCAAAATTTGATGCGTGTCGTAACCACAACAAATTAATTAATATTTTTCCACCTAATTAACAAGTAATATAGTGTAGTCAAGTTCGTTCCCACGAGGAGCAAGAGATTCTAGTTGTCAAAGTTGTCACGAAAAGGGGGATGTATAAAGCAAAAGAAAGTAAATAAAGCAATTAAAAGATAAAGTTGAAATCAATAAGAGAAATAAGATCAAGGAATCCTTCTTCGTTGCAAAACAATGATTAAAGTTATGTTCTTTTCTACTTGTTATAAGTCACAGATTATCACCAACCGTAGGATAGCAGGTCCGCTTAGCTAGCCCCAAAATCCCTTATTTCACTGAGTAACAAGTCCGCTTAGTATCAAATTCTATTCAAAAGGACCACCTTGAGGTTCTCTTACAAGATGTAATTCCCTGAATGCATTAAGATTTATGAATTTAGGTTTAGTACTAGTAGTTAAACTCGGTTCGCTTGGTTCACTTTCTAGCGTTGTTTCTACACACAATTGCTCCACGGAATCCCTCCGCAAGGTCTCGTGTTTTCTACTTGTGTAAAGTGTCGAGAACGATTACGTATTCCTAACTTATACTAGATATAGATCAATTAACAAATCAATTTAGCGTGCACTCCAAACAATCTATCAATCAATCATGAATGAATAAACATTCCTATTAGTAAAAACAATCGATAATCATGTGAAAAATCTCAAGATAGAATTGAAACAAAACTCAAATCATGTTAAGAACTAGGAATTCATCCTCAATCAATAAGAAAATTAGCTACTCATGCTTTTGAAATTCACACAAATAATAAATATTAAAAGGAGAATTTTCAAGTTCACACAAATAATTAAGAAGAAGAATCTTAGAAAAGCAAGCAAAAACACAAGTGTTGTGTGTGTAGAGAGGTGTGTAAAAGATGTAGAAAACTTCTCTATTTATAGGCTTCAATATTCTCCAAATCTTCCAAGGAATAGAATCCTTTTCCTTTAGCAATTCAATTCCCAAATCCAAGCCTTTCTCAACTCTTCCACCTTCTCTTTCCAAATTTGAGCCCAATTCTCCATCCAATTCCTAGTCCAAGTCTTCACACCCATGAGAGAAGTCCATAGAAAATTTTGGAATTTTTGGCTCATGGGAAAAACCGGTGCATGGCCGAAATTGGCCGGAATCCGTCACCGCCGGCCATCTGAGATTCTCTGCCGGTAAGGGAATATTCCGTCAGTCCACTGTTAGGACTAACGGTCAAAAGTCAAACTTAACGGTCGTCGTCAGTCAATGAGTCAAGGCAGAAAAAACGAATCAGCCACCGAGTCAGCATCTTACTCGGCTAACTCAGCTGAGTTGAATCGGTTAGCGCTGAGTTGACTCGCCGGTGCAGTAAACTGGATAGAGTTCAGTTTGTTTATGGGACTTTCTCAGGCCGATCTCAGGCCGATTTCAGGCCGATCTATAGTCTTCAATCCCTGCACAAATCCTAGCACATACATCTATTCATTCAGGCACTCAGTCTTGCAATATAGCTTCAATTAGCCAACAGCTGCACCTTCACTCCATTCCCCTGAACAGCAGTAACAGTTGCTGCTTTGTTCTGCAGCAATTCATACCGGCATCACCAGCTGTGTCCTGCCTCATACTCTTAGCAGCTGTGTCCTTGAGCTCTGCCTCATACCAACAATTCCTTCACAAACTCATATCCTCATTCAATTCAAACAAAGCAGACTAGCATCCTTTCTTAATCAGTAACTCAGTCTTGAATCAGTAGCAAACTTCAATTCCTTACCAGATCCTAGCTTCACTTGAATCTGCTCAAACCATCTCATTCACTCCATCTAGCAACAGTTGAGCTCTCCTGCAGTTTGTTCATAGAAACAGAACTCCAAATTTTATTGCAGCACCAACATCCTTCCTGTTCAGCTCAACCCAATCACACAGCCACATACCCATCTGCTACTCTGTCTGATTTCTCAACTCGATTCTCAGCAGCGACTTCGATTCCATCTTATTCCATCTCTGAAACCGGCAATACCCATCTTCAA
The DNA here is from genome assembly GCA_023531295.1 of Papaver armeniacum. Classification (NCBI taxonomy): domain Eukaryota; kingdom Viridiplantae; phylum Streptophyta; class Magnoliopsida; order Ranunculales; family Papaveraceae; genus Papaver; species Papaver armeniacum. The sequence continues at coordinate 477,123 of JAJJWW010018825.1, forward strand.
TTTCATCTCTAATTTCAACTCAAACCCCATCAATCTCTTCTCCATCAATTCTACTCATTTTCTGCAACTAATCCCCCACCTGGTTTACACAGACAGCGAACCCTAACTTCTTCTCTATCGATTTCAGCATCAGGGCTTGCCAATCATCATCGCTATGTCTCGATCTGGTCTCTCGGAACTAACAGCAACAACGTCTCAATCTCGATTCACAGATGCAACATCGAACCCTAATTAATTGATTCCAACCCAACGTTTCCCAGATTCAATCTTAATTCATTACAGCATCATCTCTAGAACTCTAAACGGCTAACAAAACCCATTACTTCACTCTTCAATTTATTTCCAGCAAACCCCATTCTGTAATTCGACCCATAGTTCATGTGCGCTTCTATTTCTCGATCTCGGATTTTAGATCGAATCAGTTAACTCATCTCTACCTTGCTGCAACATCATCTTCTCCCGATCTGGTAAACCGCAGCGACTGCTGCTCTCTCATTTTTTCGGTTTCGTGTTTTGGTTTCTGTAAAACAGCAGCCGCTGTTTTCTTTCAGGTGGAAGAAGGAAAAACGAGAAACAGTTCTCTGAATTTTAGGTTTAGGTTAATCATTGGATGGCTATCTGCGCCCAAGATAAGCACCACCCAAACTGGGTGGTTATAACACACATATTTTCTGGATAAGGGCTACCAGTGATGAGCCCTAACATGTAGTTACCCCTTAACTTCAGCTGACCTGTATTTAGCACTCCTCTGAGAGAGTTTCCCTTTAACCGTGGCTCGTCTCCCGATAGTGTTTTCCTGTGAAATGACAATCTTGCCCTTTTTGCTCAATTTGGATCATTTATTCTTCTTTTCCTCCGTGCGACTCCATAGTACCTAATAACTCAAAAACACACGTAAAATACATAATTTACAAGAAAAATAGCAAAGAAAGCGTAAACTACTAGATAGTAAATTAGGTGTATTCTACACCTATCACCACGCCTCCCTTTGCTGATGTTCCTATTCTGCGGCTCCTCTATTTCTTGTTTTCTATTTTTGGGTAGGATTTTGTACCTACTAATCCATGGCGGATTAATTCCCTAGTTTTCCTAGGCTTAATTTCGACAGGCAAGGTCGGATATACTGCGCAAGGCGCAAAACCCTAATTTTGCAAATTAGTCAGGGTAATATCTAAATCTTGTGAATTATCACAAAATTGATTGAATTCTATGTGTTGACACATAGTTCTTTAAGTTCATTGCCGGAGAGTAGTATGCTTTCTGATTGCAAAGACCTTATCCTTGATACTTGGAAATTCGTGTTACTCTGCTGCGAGTGAACACAAATTGTCATGCCATATCAATATTAAGGGTTCATCCGGGGAACATAGCACAGAAGGCATTCAAAGAAACTTATATTAACTGAATAATACAGGCAAGGTGCCAAAATTTATAGAATATCTGGGATTGTTGCTACATGCACCATTTTGGATAAATTTCATATATATATATATATATATTGAGTTGCTCAATAAATGTGCCAGTGAAGAGGTTGAACACTCATCACTTTCACATGGATCCGTTTCCTTGCAGAGTGAAGGCACATAGAATGCAGGGTTTTACAAATGTAGCCCTGAACTACAAACCACCATCAACAATGAGGAAAACCGCAAATGCAGGCTAAACCCCAGGACCTAGTCCAGTTTGAACACCACACTATATTAAGCCGCTATAGACACTATCCTTCTACCAATGAACTTTAGACTGGACTATAGTTGAACCCTAATCAATCTCACACTGATTCAAGGTACAGTCTCTGATCCCAGCAGGATACTACGCACCTGATTCCCTTAGCTGATCTCACCCACAACCAAGAGTTGCTATGACCCAAAGTCGAAAACTTGATAAACAAATCTGTCTCACACAGAAAAGTCTATAGATTGAATAAATCTGTCTCCCACAGAAATACCCAAGAGTTTTTGTTCTGTCTTTTGATAAATCAAGGTGAACAGGAACCAATTGATAACCCGGACTTATATTCCCAAAGAATAACCTAGTATTATCAATCACCTCACAATAATTTAAATCGTATGATGGCGAAACTAGATATTATGGAATCACAAACGATGAGACGAAGGTGTTTGTGATTACTTTTATCTTGCCTATCGGAGATTAAATCTCGAGAAAATCTTAGAGAAGATAGTACTCAAACGATAGAATCAGGCAAGATCAGAACAAGCAACTATAAAGAAAATAGTTGGGTCTGGCTTCACAATCCCAATGAAGTCTTTGAAGTCGTTAATCTATAGGGTCTCGATAGAAACCTAAGGTTAAAGGAGAATCGACTCTAGTTGATGCAATTAGTAACAGATAGGAGGTGTGGGGATTAGGTTTCACAGTTGCTGGAGTTATCCTTTATATAGTTTCAAATCAGGGTTTGCAATCCAAGTTACCTTGGTAACAGAGAATTCAATATTCACCGTTAGATGAAAAACCTGATTCAACCAAGCTAATATCTTTCAACCGTTAGATCAAACTTAGCTTGTTACACACAAATGAAATATACCCTCATTTAGGTTTATGTAACCGTACCCAAACGTGTACACCATGTTGGATCACAAATAGTTAACCGAAGTTATCCATATGATTACTCTCATATCAAACTTATTCATCTTAACCATAACTAGTTCAAATGACTCAAATGAAACTAGTTAAAGAGTCGTTCAATCGCTATATTCTCATAGAAGTATACAAGAACACAATTGAAGAAAAATCGGTTTGATTCACTCGAATCAATGCATGAACATTATAGCCACGGTTTGCAAAGATTGCATTCCTTAATTTATAAATGTTTAAGTTCATGCACACAACCGATTTTAAAAAGTAACCAACTCAAGTATGCAAACGCGTACTATTAGAGCATAGCTTGGTTGAACCCAAAAAGCGTTGGTATGTCAAGTTTGGTTGTCATATTTTAGTGAACCAAAACTCATTTAACAAGTCGCTTGATTATTTACTAGAGTCAACTTCGTATATCTTAGCTAGAAAGTTATTAGGATATGAGACATACAAGTATTACTCGAAGACTTGAAGAATATGAAGAAGTAAAGAGCTACAACGACGACATCATCCTTCCTCTTGAGGTTAGTAATATTTTGACTTGAACTGTTTCATTTCTAACGTATCTTTCAAGTCGTGCTATATTGAAAACATAACTGCGAAGTTGTGAATGATTATACTCTAGTTAGACGTAGTATTAAGGAATTACAATACGAAGTATAACGCCTATCTTTTGAACTTCGTATATAAGACATCAACATAATCGTATGAGTGCTACTGTGAATCTGTGATTATGTATGGGTATTGGTGAAGATTTGTTCCTAGTAAACAATGTTTTACATTCGTTTAAGGGAAGTACATTCATAAACTTGTTGTTTGAATCGAAAGGGAAATCGCTAGGCTTATTGGTATTGTTATTCATTTCAGATCTTTGGATTACCAATATGTGTGTTTAGTATAACCGCTCATAACTTGTTTATGTATCTTGGTAAAACTATTCACAATGCCTGACTTATGTATCGGTATGACTTTTATTAGTGAAACCAATCTTAAGTAATCACCTGAGATGGTATGATCGATATTTGTAATGGTGTAACCATTCCTAGTCATTGGGTACTGATCCTAGTACTTGGTGGGACTAATCACAAGATGTTTAATTGATCCTTTTAGTAGGTTAACAAGTTTTAGTAATTGGTGTAACCAATCCTATAACTTGTGCAACCGATCACAAGTAAGTACCATAAATAGTGGTAACCGATCTTGGTACTGAGTTAGCCATTTTATGGAAACTAGTATGACCGATCTTAGTAGCCACTTGGAGGTAGAACCGAAACTTGTTTTTGTGGAACCGTTAAACCCATGAATGGTGATTGAATGTTTTTGATCAATCACATAGTTCTTGGAAATCAGATGAACCAATTCTAAACTCGTTTGGAAGTGTGGCAAATCGGTTCCAAGATTGTAAATATGAAAGAGGATTTACAAAGTAAAGATGTCGACATACTTTGAACACTTGCAGTAATTCTTATCTATTATTGTTCAAAGATATTCCTTAATAACTAAAGGAGAATCCCAGATCGAAACAAATTGAGAATCTTTTAATTAAGGTTTTTAGTTTTATATGCTTTTAATTTCCAACAATTAAATGCATATCTTTAGAAGAAAAAAAATTGGTAATGTGCATTTACTAATTGGAGATTTTCTACTGAAATTTCGGTCAATATTTGGATAGAGCATTTCATGGAATTATGAAAACCGATTTGGGCGTTTATTGCATATCTTTGAGAATATTCGGTTTTGGAAATTCCTTGGTGTCCAAACTTCATTGGTCTATAAATATTGAAGTTTGCATTTCGAGCAAACTAATCCTCAGAGCCAGCAAAACTACCTTGTTGTGTTGTTACTTGTGGAGCCGTCTATTCGGAGAGGAAAGTACCCTAATTAGGCGAAATCTCTTACGACCGCTCGTTTTAAAGACTTGTTTGGGATTAGGAAGCTCTACGAGTACCGTTTGTGGGAAACTAGATAATTGCAGTTTATTATTTTCGATTGATTTGATTGACTAACGTTTGTTGAACTTTGATTGCACCTAGTTTGTTTATGCTTGAGAATCTTCTCTTCTTATATAAGATTCACTCAAACTAGATCGAAGTATCGACGGGGATCTTTAGACTGTTTGTAGATCTAAAGACGTCTTGTGATAATCCATTGTTAACAGACTCCGTTTTGTATGTGGTTGATTACAAGAGATTTAAGTTGATTGTGTGTAGGTGTTTATTGAAGATCTAAGAAGATTTGAAGACAAAGAAGATTTCTTATTTGAGTTCATAATCTTTGGTGTGCACAATACTTGATCGGCTGGGGATCCAACTATAATCGGTTTATCTTTTGATAGATTGGATTGATTAGTTGTGTAGATCGGTATCAATATATTTCTTTGTGATTCATAGTATTGATTGCATAGTCTAAACAATTACTTTGGTAGTTGTTAAATAGATTGATCTAAGAACCCGACAAAGGAGTTTATTGGGATAAACGGAAGAAACTTTTGTAAAATCATATCACGTTGTTTGAAAAGAGTTGTTACCGAACAGATTTGTTGTTCCTTTACTGTTTGTACTACGAACCAAAGGAATTGTTCCAAGTACGTGACTTATTGCAAGTTGGAGGCGCAGGGATACAGACGGAACTAGGTGAACTATAGGTTTAGTTGCTTGGTCTCAACTATACGAAGTTGGTTTAAATTTTGTATAGCGGCTTAATCCTGAGAGTATTCAATTTTGGACAAGGTCCCAAGTGTTGATAGTGGATTTTCAATAAAGGTCAAAATCGTAAAATCATGATACTGCATGTTTCTGACACGGCTTCAGGAACATATGTGACGATTCATATTTTACGAGCCATGATGCATATGTCACTCGAAAGGCCTCCCCGGAGTGTTCAAGCTCATTTCATCATGACCTCTATGTAGAATAACATAATTGGGCGGTTCTCCGTATGATTGAGAACTTAACGCCTTCAGGACGTCAGTGATACTTACTGTTCCCTGACTAAATAAAGAGACCCCCCTCTACATAGAAGAACAATTGGGCGGTTCTCCGTATGATTGAGAGCTTAACGCCTTCAGGACGTCGGTGACACTCATTGTTCCCTAACTATGTAGAGAGACCGTGTATAGATTCAGGCGGCTCTCCATACATAATTGTTGAGAGGGCTAAACGCCTTCAGGACGTCGACAACACTCGTTGTTCCCTGACTATGCACCTTTCAGAACGGGTATGACGCTTTAACTGGCTAATATCCCTTCTGCAATAGATTAATTTTACCATGACATTCACCACTGAATTCCTAGAAGATAATCTATTTTATCTCATTACTCCAATTTCATGATCGAATTCATGGTTGATCTTATGGAATGGTAATTTATAATTTTATTACTCTGATTCTATGGTCGAATCCACGATCCCATGGGATGTTAATGTAACTACTCAATTTAATATTCTGAATCCATGGTCGAATCCACGGCTGATCCTATGGATTGATAATAAATAACTAGTCACCTTTTTAACTCAGTTTCATGAATCATTCTCCACTGAATTTCATAAATTAGTAATAAATACTCAACAACCGGGCATATGGACTATCATCAAGTAAGCCCCAATAAAATGGTGCAGGTGTACTAAAAAATGATGCACAAACGAGCATTCAAAAATATGGACAAATGAGGAATCCTACACAAAATAGGAGAGAGAAAATATAATAAAAAATAGAAAAGAGGCGCCTAGGGACCGGGCCCACCGGCCGGCCGGCCATGCCGCCGTGGCCGATCCCCCACGCCTCATCATTTTATTTTTCTTATTTTATTTACTTTCATGAACTCATGAAAACTCCTTCATTCAAGCAAATTTCCTTGTTTGAGAAAAACTCACGGTTTCTCCATATTTTCACGATTTCATGAAAAATAATAAAATAGGGAAAGGTGTTGCAGGACCGGGCTACCTAGCTGGCCGGCCATGCCCTAGCCGTGGCCAATCCCACACCTTGCAGTCCCTTGTTTTCATAATTATTATTTCCCTCATCTCATGAAACTCCTCCGTTTGAACAAAAAATATGGTTTCTTCATATTTTCTAAAATATTGCCCAAATCATGAAAAAGCCAAAAAGCCACATGGTCACATGACCGACTAGGCTACTCACGCCAAATAATAAAATATTATTATTTTAATATTTTCCAAATATTGATCGAAAGAGCAAAGTCCTACTTGCTCGTTCGAGCAAAATCAAGAATTTCAGTCAAAGATCGAACTCTTCTGAAAATCCAAGATATTGCTCAAATGCACACCAGAAACACCAAAACTCCCAGGACTGAGACACGGACATTGTGGTGACACAGCATGATTCCTTGACCGACCAAGGCCGGCCCTAAGGCTTGCAAGGAGCCGGTCCCACACATTCTTATAATTTTGACCTAATTTGCTCAATTGCTCATATTGGGTCCAAACTCTTTCCAACAACTTGGAATTTGCTCAAACGACCACCAGCTGGTCCCGCGACCACCAAGGGCCGGTTTCATGCCCTCTTGGTCGGTCCCTCACTTCTCCATAAATTAGGTTTTATTACCTAATGCTCAGACGAGCATTATTTTAATAAATGGTCAACACCAGCATTTGATCATTCTTTCACCAACCGATCAACCAAGGACCCTGGTGCACACTCACTCGAGCACTTGGGCATCACATGGTCGTCCATCATCCCATGTGGTCGGTCCCTCCCTCACTCATGACCTATTTTCAGCAACTCATCAATTGACGAACAAATTTATCAAAAATTAGGGTTTCGAACAAACGCTCCACAAATCATCATTCTGAGCAAGTTCAAACACTAATAAATTTATGTTGATCCAGTAATCAACATTCAGATTAATTATATAATGTTTGGTAGTCTACCAATATTTTAATTAATATTTTATTAGGTCACGTCACCAATAAATAATTCGTCGAATTGAGCAATACTTGCTCAATTGCTCGAATATTGATCCAACTATCAATATTCAGTAGTTTATCAGTAATTCGTCGAACTGAGCAATACTTGCTCAGTTGCTCGAATATTGATCCAACTATCAATATTTAGTAATTTATCAGTAATTTGTCGAATCGAGCAATACTTGCTCAGTTGCTCGAATATTGATCCAACTATCAATATTCAGTAATTTATCAGTATTTTGTCGAATTGAGCAATACTTGCTCAGTTGCTCGAATATTGATCCAACTATCAATATTCAGTGATTTGTCGAATTGAGCAATACTTGCTCAGTTGCTTGAATATTGATCCAACTATCAATATTCAATAATTCATCGAATCGATGCTCAGTCGTCGAATTTATACTATTTGCTAATACGATCAATGTCAACATCATTCAAGAACTATACGTCACAACAGACATATTCGATATATGAATCACTGAGTATTCGTCACTCATGCTCAATTCAACAACACGTAGACTCACTGTCTAATCATTCAACAACTGACTAATTAATACACGTCTGCCTTACAGACTCCACAAATCATGAGACATCAATCCTGTCACATGGGGGATATCAATTAGGGTTTTGGTCTGGCGGCCTATGACACGTGGATTCATCCACGATGAGAAATGTGAGTAAGTCGTGCAAACGGTTGAAGGAGTTAGCAAAGTAGTGTGTGGACGGTTAACCAAGTCTCCGCACAACCTGGAACTGGTTTCACCACGATCTCCCATTTTCCCTCTCTTTCACTCATGAAACCGTCACACTTACAGGGATCAATGTGTTCATTATTCTGGCAATATAAAAAGTCATAAATCGAGGACAAAAAACAACATTCGTCTACGCAACAACTCGATTGAAACTTATTCACTGAACTGAACACTCAGCAGTTCATCAATTTTGCAGAAACCCACAACACATCCACAATCCTTGATCATCATTGATCCCACACAATTCTCAGCTTCCTCATACAGATCAACCCATCTCCCTCTTTGTGACCGAATTGACTCTAGAACTACCATTGACTTGGTTTAGGCCGGAGTCTTACAGATTGATCTCTCGAATTTAAGCACTCCCTTTGCAGTGCATCTGTGTGAGGTTAAGTAGTTTGCTCGGTTGAGGAGGCTCGCCCGAACCGTCGTCTCTTTACTTTCCTAAAAAACCAGCAAATCGTTTTTCCCCATCTACACCAGGGTTTTTCTGCATTTGCGGTTTCCTCGTTAACAAAATCTTGCTGTGTTTTTTACTTTTCTATTTCCGCAATTATAATTGTTTTTATTATAATTAGAAGTAAAATACACAAACGTTAATTCCTAATTACTTGATATCAATCCTATTGTGTTTGATTAAGTCCGAAACTATTATCAAGTAATCATACTTCGTTGTTGTATTGTCTCGATCTCGTATCCATAGACGATCACACGAAGTTTGAACCGATTAGTTGTATTGTCTCGATTAAGTCCATAGACAATCACTTTCGGGGAAAGGACTTATAGGTGGAAAAGTTTTAGATTGAGGTATATTTGGGTACCCTCGTCTTTTCAATGGGTATCAGAGCAGGCAAACACGAAAAGATTTAACAATCTGTGTTTGGTGCGATCCAACTGCAGATGGCGGATTTTCGAAAAGGGCTAAAATCGTAAACCCATAATTGTATATGCTCCTGATCGAGCAATCAGACGAGTATTGAGGCTCATGTCTCTTATCGAAAGCATGAAAACTCATGCCACAAGAATCTCTGACTGAGAATACTTTCTCTCAGAGTATATGTAGATGTGTAGTCTCTCAGCTGAGGCAACGGCATATCTCATGAATGTTGAGCAATTTCAGTAATTACTTTTGTATATAATCGAAATATTTGACGGCTCCTAGACAGCTTGCCTGCTAGTATAGAGCAATAACGTCTTCAGGATGTAACAATGTTATCCCTGACTATATAAAAGAAATATGACGCTTCAACTAGCGCATATTACTCCTGAATAATTAATGCTCCTAGACGACCGTACTAGTATAGAGCCATCAATTAATTATTCCTAAATCATCAGATTCATCAACTGAATCCCTGAAAAATATTCTATGTTTTCCATAATATTTCATTACTTCAATTCATGGTTCTTACCAGCAGAATTCCATGGGTTAGTAATAAATATTCAACACACGGGCATCTGAGCTACTATCGAGTAAGCCCCGACCAAAATGGTGCAAGTGTACTCAACAATAATGCACTAACGAGCACCTGAATGCACGAATGAGTATTTCAAAATACGACGAGACGATGAACCTATGCAAAATAGGAAAGAAAATAATAAATAATAAAATACTAACCAAGGCGCTGGGGACTGGGCCCACCGGCCGGCCAGCCGTGCCGTGACCAGTCCCACGCCCAATTTTATATTTTATCATATTTTATTATTTTCCTTGATCTCATGAAAATTGCCATTTGAACAAAATTCCTTCGTTTCAAGGAAACTCCTCAATTTCATGGTGTTTCCTTCACATCAAGGAAATAATAAATAATTAAGAAAGGTATGCGGGACCAAGCCTACTAGTCGGTCGGTCATGCCCTAGTTGTGGCCGGTCCCACACCTTATATTCCTTATTATTTTATTATTCTTTCCTTCATCCCATGAAATTCCTTGATCTCATGGTATTTCCCTAATTTCATGATGTTTCCTTCAAGTCATGAAAATAATATAAAATTAGGTAAACTCGTGCGACCGGGCCCTAGCTGGCCGGTCATGCCCTAGCCGGTCCCACACGCCTCTTACTTTATTATTATTATTTTCTATGTTTCCTTCACCTCATGGAAACTCCTTCACTTCAAGGAAACTCCTTGATTTCATGATATTTTCATAAAGTTATGAAAAATAATATAAAATTAGGTAAACTCGTGGGACCGGGCCCTAGCCGGCCGGTCATGCCCTAGCCGGTCCCACACGCCTCTTATTTTATGATTATTATTTTTTATGTTTCCTTCACCTCATGGAAACTCCTTCACTTCAAGGAAACTCCTTGATTTCATGGTATTTTCATAAAATCATGAAAAATATAATAAAATTAGGAAAAATGCTATGGGATCGGGCTCATTGGACGGACGGCCATGCCTTGGCCATAGCTGGTCCCACACTTCATGATTCCTTCATTTTATAATTATTTTCCTTCATCTCATGAAGTTTCCTCAGTTTCAGCAAAATCCCTGATTTCTTCATATTTTCTCAAATGATTGCTCAAATGCACATCAGAAAATATCAAAATTCTCAGGACTGAGACGCGAACACTTTGGTGACACGAGCATATTACCTTGACTGACCAGGGTTGGCTCTTTGGCTTGCAAGAGGCCGGTCCCTCAAATTTTCATCATTTGACCTAATTTGTCCACATTAGGTTCAAATTCTTCCGAACAATTTTGGAATTTCGTGAAACGATCGTCATTCGATCCCATGACCAACCAGGGCCGGTTTCATGATCCCTTGGTCGGTCCCTCGTCTCTTTGATAGGATCCGGAGATGTCTATTTGTAATAACCGCAATCGCACGGTGTCTACAATGCAGACAACGACAAGTACGGGTCGTTCCCACGAGGAGCGGTGGAAATATTATAACCAATATCTCTAATAAATTAACCGACAATGATGTTTTTGGATTTTCAAGTATCAAACAAAGAAAAATAAACTAAACTAATTCAATGGGAAAGACGCTAACCAGGGATATGAGAGTCGGAACTGTGGTTTTATGATATCCACCACTACTTCTATTTAATTACTGAAATGAAACATAATTCTGAATATTTGTTTATCTTTCGTTCTATTGACATCACCTATTATAAGCATAGAATCGCAAATGTCACTGGTATATCCTAAGCATATTGCATCAAAAGAATAAATCCAAGCATGCACTATAAAATTGCATCAGTGAGAAAATTGTACGAAACTAAATATTAATTCACAAATTTTGTTTGACTATTCTAAGCATAACCCATCAAAGGATTTAACCCAAGTATGGACTATCAAACAATGAGACCAAAAATATTTGCAAGACTATACCAATTACGCACAAAGGTTTCTAGAACCGGCAATGCAACAACTCATTTTTCAATCAACCAAATAAACAATATTCAAAGATTAATCAATTCAAATCATAATGGTCTATTACTTGATAATTCAATTTAATTAAAAATAGTCTAATACCCCAAAGTGGTTTCAATCCATAAAAACCCCAGTTATGAAATCTAGCAATACATATAAATGGATTTCTTAAAACCCATAAAAATAATAATCAAAAGAGAAACGCTCAAAAACCAAAGTCCTCTGCGTCGTCTCTTTTTCTTATGCTCCAAAACACTATGCGGCGCCCTCCTCCTCTTCTCAAGTTTCTGTCACCAACCCTCCTCTTTTATTATTTTCAAAGATAAAAATTAAATGCCTTTTCAACTTCCTTAAATAATTATAAATGGAGTAGCACCTTGCTTTGGAAAGAAATGAGACCACTTTCCTTATTTTGCTTGCAGAATAAAATTCTCTTTAATTATGCAATAATGTCTTCACAACACAAAATCTCTAATAACTGCCATCCATTCACCTCTTTCCTTGAATATAAAAATCTTGTTTCAATCACTCCAAATATTCTCCACCAGAAAATTATTTTGCATGTAGACATTTTGTAATTTCCATTGATAATATATAATGTCGACATCATCATCATTTTCTTTCCCTTTAAGTTCATGAGATGCATAAATACTGACCTTGTATTCAATGTGTCACACATTCCAACCATATATACAAGTCACATGAATATACTCTTGACAAAAGCAATGATTGCTTCTTTTTGTCGCAAAAGCTCTTTTAGTTTCTAATTTAACCGGTAATCCTTTGGTGATCGAAATAGCTTGTACTTTCTACAAAAGCACTAAAATAATGTTATTAGCCAAAATATCGAGTCCTAGATAATATAAATATGGGTTAAAATGTAGCACCTACGTGCTTATCACACCCCCACACTTATATTTTGCTAGTCCTCGAGCAAAACATATAAGATATCCGCTCAACAGCTGGATAAATATCCGCTCAACAGCTGGATATGGAGAGACGTCTGCTAAACAGCTAGACGGAACCACTAAACAGTGGTTGAGAAATGTCTGCTAAACAGCTAGACAGAAAGATCCGCTAAACAGCTGATCATATCATGTATATTTTTTTTTAAGAGACCCGCTACACAGCTGGTCATAATTTTTTTTAAAGCCTAACGACAGCGAAAACATTTTTTTTTTTTTTTTTTTTTTAGACCCGCTCCACAGCTGGTCATAAGGAAATGATACGAAAAAGAGTAGACCCGCTCAACAGCTGTTCATATCATAAGAGAGAGTTAGACCCACTAAACAGCTGGTCATAGAAAATACTCTAAAAACATTTTTTTAATTTTTTTTTTTTTTTTTTTTTTTTTTTTAGACCCGCTCAACAGCTGATCATCATTTATTTTTTTTTAGAACTCCAAATGAAAATGCCACTCCCCCACACTTAAACATTACATTGTCCTCAATGTAATTGAGTCATCCAACATAGGAATTAAGGTGGGAAATTCTAAAATAAAATATACAAAAACTAAACAAATAAAAATAAAAGATAGAGTGAAGGGAACAAATCTGATGGGTTGACTCCCATGAAGCGAAAGGTATTTGTCTCCCTTTTTACCAGTAGCATGTTCTCAAACGAGGTGAGGTTAGTACCTCAAAGTAAGCTGGCAATCATATATGTACAGCCTGAAAAGTTGGGGATCAATCCAACAAATCAAGTCGGCTGCAAATATGAACCTGCAAACACTATAAACTTCCAAAAAGATGTGTAAATCCATTCCCAATGGAAAACAGTCCTTAGTCGAGAAAAATAAATCACTCCCATGGACAACAAACATAAAATGTATATTATTTTCTATTCGGGAAGCACACTCTAAATCAGGTTCCAAATCAGCTGAAATACATTCGGTCGATACATTATCTTCACTAGAAATCAAAGGAAGCAATGTATTGACAATGTCAATAAGCATAGGATCATCAGAATCTACAAAGTGGGCTAACAAACTGAGATTGGTTCAAAATCAGCAGTTACCTGACCGGTACCAATCGCCTCCACATTCACATCAGCAATTAGGTTATCACAAGATGAGTCAGCAAAATAGGAGCTCAATGGAGCAACAATATCATGAATAATCGCCTCATTGTTGTCTGCAACTAAGTGACTTATAGGAATCTCGTTATTCAAATGATTAGAAAATATCTCATTATGCACGTCTCATCTGTCTCTAAGTCATCGACTCAACAATAGTATCTTCTCGTATAAATATGTTCTTCTAAATCATCATTATCTGAATAAATGGCATCTCTAACACAACTCTCGTCCTTTTGAATAGACATATAATCAGTCAAATGATCATGAGTTGGGTAAGATACAATAGATTCAGATATTATATCGGTATCATAATTCCTAAAAACACTTCTAGTGTCAAGTTCATTTTCACCCTCATAGTATTGGGGTTGATACTCACCCGAATAACCACCCATAGCGAAATTACGTGGATTCCAAGTTCCATACCTGAGACGATTATAAGCAAGAACTTCTTTATGCTGTGACCCATACATGTATTCACCAAGCGTCATATGAGATGAAGTCTCCTGAGAAGCGCTCGGCATCCTCAAAAAGGTACCTGAAATAAAATTCTAACAAACAAAACAAGTCAAAAGGAAAAAGAAATGCTAAAATAAAAATACTGTACAAAAATAAAAACCTAACTATTTACAAATCAAAAATACTAATTACAATATTCCTTAGCCGCTCCCCGGCAACGGCGCCAAAAATTGATAGGATCCGGAGATGCCTATTTGTAATAACCGCAATCGCACGGTGTCTACAATGCAGACAACGACAAGTACGGGTCGTTCCCACGAGGAGCGGTGGAAATATTATAACCAATATCTCTAATAAATTAACCGACAATGATGTTTTTGGATTTTCAAGTATCAAACAAAGAAAAATAAACTAAACTAATTCAATGGGAAAGACGCTAACCAGGGATATGAGAGTCGGTAACCAGGGTTTTATGATATCCACCACTACTTCTATTTAATTACTGAAATGAAACATAATTCTGAATATTTGTTTATCTTTCGTTCTATTGACATCACCTATTATAAGCATAGAATCGCAAATGTCACTGGTATACCCTAAGCATAGTGCATCAAAAGAATAAATCCAAGCATGCACTATAAAATTGCATCAGTGAGAAAATTGTACGAAACTAAATATTAATTCACAAATTTTGTTTGACTATTCTAAGCATAACCCATCAAAGGATTTAACCCAAGTATGGACTATCAAACAATGAGACCAAAAATATTTGCAAGACTATACCAATTACGCACAAAGGTTTCTAGAACCGACAATGCAACAACTCATTTTTCAATCAACCAAATAAACAATATTCAAAGATTAATCAATTCAAATCATAATGGTCTATTACTTGATAATTCAATTTAATTAAAAATAGTCTAATACCCCAAAGTGGTTTCAATCCATAAAAACCCCAGTTATGAAATCTAGCAATACATAGAAATGGATTTCTTAAAACCCATAAAAATAATAATCAAAAGAGAAACGCTCAAACCAAAGTCCTCTGCGTCGTCTCTTTTTCTTATGCTCCAAAACACTATGCGGCGCCCTCCTCCTCTTCTCAAGTTTCTGTCACCAACCCTCCTCTTTTATTATTTTCAAAGATAAAAAATTAAATGCCTTTTCAACTTCCTTAAATAATTATAAATGGAGTAGCACCTTGCTTTGGAAAGAAATGAGACCACTTTCCTTATTTTGCTTGCAGAATAAAATTCTCTTTAATTATGCAATAATGTCTTCACAACACAAAATCTCTAATAACTGCCATCCACTCACCTCTTTCCTTGAATATAAAAATATTGTTTCAATCACTCCAAATATTCTCCACCAGAAAATTATTTTGCATGTAGACATTTTGTAATTTCCATTGATAATATATAATGTCGACATCATCATCATTTTCTTTCCCTTTAAGTTCATGAGATGCATAAATACTGACCTTGTATTCAATGTGTCACACATTCCGACCATATATACAAGTCACATGAATATACTCTTGACAAAAGCAATGATTGCTTCTTTTTATCGCAAAAGCTCTTTTAGTTTCTAATTTAACCGGTAATCCTTTGGTGATCGAAATAGCTTGTACTTTCTACAAAAGCACTAAAATAATGTTATTAGCCAAAATATCGAGTCCTAGATAATATAAATATGGGTTAAAATGTAGCACCTACGTGCTTATCACTCTTCATAATTAATTAGGTTTTATCACCTGATGCTCAGACGAGTACTATTTTAATAAATGATTAAACCAGCATTTAATCATCTGGCCAACTGGTCTTCAAGAGACTTTGGTATTTTTGCTCACTCGAGCATCTGGGCGCTACATGGTCGACTCATCATCCCATGTAGCCGGTCCCTCCTTCACTCCGTGGTTAATTTTCAATAAACCATCGATTGATCATCAATTGATCGAATTAGGATTTCGAGTCCAAGGTTCATAATTCTGGATTTGAACATTAATGATTTTATGACGATCCCATGATCAACATTTTATTAATTATACTCGGCTCAGTTGCTAGTATTTTAAATAATATTACATTTGGTTATGCTATCAATAATTCATCAGACGAGCAACATTTGCTCAGACTAAGGAATATTGGTTCAATTGTCAATATTCAACAATCCATCGAATGATCAATATTTGTTCACCTTAACTATCAACATTTACGTGAGAATCATACCTCTGTCTCAGCAGACATGTTCAATTCATGAGTCTTAGAACATTTGCAAATCATGTTCGACTCAACAATACAAGGACTCATCGTCCCATGAAGTCATGAAGTCAACAACGGACTAAATATACGCCTGCCTTGCAGACTCCACAATCATGAGACATCAATCGTGTCACATGGGGGATATTAACTAGGGATTTGGTCTGGCGGTCTACAGCACGTGTGTTCATACACACGATGAGAATGTGAGCAAGTCGTGCAATCAGTTAATGGAGTTAGCAAAGTAGTGGATGGAAAATCGACCAAGTCTCCGCAAGTTGAGTAACTGGTTTTAACACGATTTACACTTCTCCACTCTTTGATTCCATCAAATGTCACAATTCATGGGATCATGGTGTTTACAATTCTGGCAATATAAATAAGACTCTAAATCATGATTGAAAACAAGACAATCTTTCGTCAAACAGACAACAAGAGATTAACATCTCAACGTCTGAGCAATTACTCTCAACATATCAAATTCAATCATTCAGAGCTTATTTCATTTCTTCACACAGAATACACAACATACCTAAAATCTTCGATCATCATTGATCTCACACATTTCTCAGCTTCCCTCCTACATCGACCCATCCTCTCTTGTGACCGAATTAACTCTGGAACGGCCATTGTCTTAGTTTAAAACGGAGTCCTACAGATTGATCTCTCGAATTCAAAGCACTCCCTGTTTTGCAGTGTATCTGTGTGAGGTTTGACTGTTCGCTCGGTTCAAGGAGTTTCCTCCGCACGGTCGTCTCCTCAATTCCGTAAAAACCAGCAACTCGTTTTGCCCCATCTACACCAACCTATAAGAAAATGAATCTAATGAGTGATTCAGTTAACGTACCGTCAAGATTTAATGGGACAAACTACCCACTATGGAAATCTTCTACGAAAGCTTTTCTTCAATCCCGAGATTTTAATACTTGGTTATTAATCGAAGACGGATGATACGTATTGATCTCTATACCTTGGTAGCTATTACTATTAAGGCGGAATTCAGAATAATGATAAACGAGAAACTTAGAAAACAGAACGCAAGTAGTAATTCGAAGAAAATATCTTCTCTAGATTACGAACAAGAAAACGATTAAAAATCTCTCTTTGTTACGCTCACAATCTTCTCTAACAGTGGATTAACCTTAAACTGTTAGCTAAGCTTGCACAAGTATTGCTCCAAGCTTTCTCTAGGTTTTTTGTGCCTAGAATTCTGTAGGTGCGTCTATATCAAGAACACACTAACTAGATGTGTTTAGTTATGAGCTAAACATCCTTATTTATAGGCTTGGTTTGGTTTCCCAAACGTTTTAGGAATCTATTTCCTTTTATAGGACTAATTCCCTTTCTAGGTATATTACCTAAACTAAGAATACTGCTCAAAACAATACTCCTTCCTAAACTAGGAATTTATCCTAAACAAGGAATCCTTCCTAATATAGGATTTTATCCTCAATTCGTCTTGAGGATCACTAGTTCCCAGGGAAATGAAGATACACATGTATCATGCGCCCCCTCCTTAAGAAGTTGAACTCCTGTGAAAGTTATTTAGGGAACTCGTGAGTTCCTTTCACCCTGCTGAACCATCTCTCCTTGCCGGGAACTTGACCTTGACATCTACTTAGGAAAGTCTCATTTCTCTTCCTGGCGTGTCTTTGTCTCTTCGCTCCATAATGCAATATTCTTCGAGTGATTCTTCTCTATCAAACCACAAGTCTTCCACATGTGGCAAGATCATCTTGTCATATCCATCATCATCTATTAATGGTGGTTCAAACATACTCAACCTTCTTAGGTCTTCTTCTTGTTGTTTGGTAATGTATTCTAAACTAACTCTACTCGGCTTCTCGTCAAGAGAACGGATCACAAGGAGAATAAATTTTGTACTAGCATTCACCAACCGCTTAACCTGAGTGGATGTAATCAAGCTTGATCCCTCAAGAGGAGAGTTAATAGCTCGTATTACAAAAGCTTTCCCATCTTTGGTAAAGGTATACTTTTACTCCCTTTTATGTAAAACCGCATCTCGATCCCACAAGTAAGGACTACCAAGTACAACTTGACAAACATCCAATGGAACCACGTCGCATGTAACCTCGTCAATGTATGACTCATCAAAAGCAAACTTGAACGTGCACTGTTCTGCAACCTGTAGCCCACCTTCCTTTTGAAGCCACCCTAAAGCATAGGGTTTCGGATGTTTGAAAGTTTTCAATCCCAAATTCTGCACCAAAGAATGTGAAAGTAAATTCTCCTGACTTCCCGCGTCAATAACAACATATATTAGTGTTGTCTTAACCTGCATCTTAACCGTGAAGAGTCGTTCCCTTGGATCGTCCTCCATAAGTTCTTCTACGCCTCCTGCCATAGAGAGAGCTTTTGATTAGGTTCTGTTAGTCCTTTGACATCTTTTGGAACCTGTGCGACTAGTGTTGCCATTATGGCTTCTTTCTTCTGCAACCCTTTTGGTTTTAGATTAGGATACTTCATCCAACACTTATCAACAACATGCCATGTTTGTTTGCAATGAGTGTAAGTCAAACCTTCTTTGTCTTTATCCTCTTTGCTCCTTTCATCTCCTTTAGCGACGAAACTTCCATACTTTCCCTTGATGTTTCCTTCAACATCAGTTTTCTTCAGCCTGCCTTCAATGGCATTAGCTTTTATACTTGCTTCGGAGATAATATCCACCGAAAACATCTTCAACTCCTTCCGTATATACTCATGGAACCCGGAAATATATTTCATATAGATAACATAATCTCCAAAGGCTAAATCCAAAATCATAGTTTTATTCTGAAATTCTGAAGTATATTCTTGCATTGTTTGGTGGTAAGTCTGCTTCAAGTTGTACCACTTGAACCATCTCTCCTCAAGGTAGACAACCGGATAAAACTGTTTCCTTACAACTGCCTTGAATCTTTTCCACGACAATACTCACTTACCTAGGTTTTGTATTTGATAAGCTTTCCACCAGGTTAGAGCATGCTTTTGTAGCTTCAATGACACGAAAGAAATCTTTTCCTTTGAACCATATTCAAAGAAAGAAAAATACGTCTCTAGAAGTTCAATCCAATCATCCAATTTTTCTACATCGACACTCCCATCGTAAAGTGGAATATCAACACGAAAATGAATTTTCAGATTCTTACCATGAGGTTTAGTTGATGTAGGACTTTTAAGAAACTCTTTCTTCTTTTCTTCCTCCTCATCTTCTTATCCTTCTTCTTCTTCTTCTTCTTCTTCTTCTTCTTCTTCTTGTTCTTCTTCTTCTTCTTCCGAATCATCTTTTTCCGAATCATCTATTTCTGAAGCTTCAGGTGAAGGTGTAATCTTTTTCTTCGTCTACGGCTTGGGTGTATGAGAATGAATACATTCAGTCAGTTCCTTAAGGTTAAATTGAATTGACTTCAGGTCTTTCTGCAGCGTAGCCATATTTTCTTCCATAGTTTGTGGTTCGCCTTCCTTAGGATCATCATCTGACTTTGTCATCCTTGATCCCCTTGTTTTCTTAACGTCTTCTAGCTTCTCGAGTACCTCACCAAGCTTTATGTAAAGAGATCTAGTGAATACCATAAACCATAGGGATTTACCCTAAAAACTAACCTTGCTCGTGATTCCAACTTGATACGTATTGATCTCTATACCTTGGTAGCTATTACTATTAAGGCGGAATTCAGAATAATAATAGACGAGAAACTTAGAAAACAAAACACAAGTAGTAATTCGAAGAAAATATCTTCTCTAGATTATGAACAAGAAAACGATTACAATTCTCTCTTTGTTATGCTCACAATCTTCTCTAACAGTGGATTAACCTTAAACTGTTTGCTAAGCTTGCACAAGTATTGCTCCAAGCTTTCTCTAGGTTTTCTGTGCCTAGAATTCTGTAGGTGCGTCTATATCAAGAACACACTAACTAGATATGTTTAGTTATGAGCTAAACATCCATATTTATAGGCTTAGTTTGGTTTTCTAAACGTCTTAGAAATTTATTTCCTTTTGTAGGAATAATTCCCTTTCTAGGTAGATTACCTAAATTAAGAATACTGATCAAAACAATACTCCTTCCTAAACTAGGAATTTATCCTAAACAAGGAATCCTTCCTAATATATGATTTTATCCTCGATTCGTCTTGAAGATCACTAGTTCCCAGAGAAAGGAAGATACACATGTATCAATGGATATCAACAACCGATGGATTATTCGGAGACAGAGTTCAAACGCTTAAAGTTCTTATTGATGGTAGATTTTAGTTCATGGCTAAAATTGTAAAACCAAAATTAATGCGCTGACATCCTGCAAAGGGTAAAGCCGTGTGATAAGTGATGAGTGCAGAAAACCTCTTCACTTTATTTATTCGAAGCAATTCAATAAATACACAAAATTCACCCATAATGGTGCGTGCAACAGCAATCCCAAATATTTCGTGAATTCTATTAGCATTACTAATTAATGCATGATTTGCCTAGTATTTTCCGTGCTATGTTCCCCAGCAAACTCTCAATATTGGCATGACATGACGATTAAATGTTCGCTCGCAACAGAGTAACATGAATATCCCGAAGTGTCAGTATTGAGACCTTGCATGAAAACACTCACATAGGCTACATCACTCTCTGACAAAGACAGTCTCATATCGACGCGCTTCTAATCAAAGGACAGGTCGATCGAACATGTTTAATTTCCTTAAGGGAAATCTAGACTGTCCATATCAGTCTCAGAAACGATCACGGCCACGCAAGTTGGCCGCGCAATTTAACAAGCCAAGCCAAACCCTGGCAAAAATAGGCAATTTTTTTAATGACCACCGGTGGTCCCACTTATGCCCTAGACGGTCGAACACCACACCATATTCCCCAGCACCGTCAAACGCCAACCCAAAGAAGGGTGGTTGCGCTTTTTTGGGAGAGGCTTGAACGAGCAAGGCTGTTCAGGGCAGTCTTAAATCCATCACAATCGTCTAACTTCGCCAACATGGTTGGACGGATTAGATCATCCCATGAATGATCATGGAAGCGCTAACGCACACGTTGGTAGGCCCAGTTCTCCTTCACCCGATCGGTTTTCTCACGGCGAGGCCATGGAGTAATGAAACGATTGCTCAAACCATGGAAGGCGTGATGCTTCTAAGGATCGCGGAATTCCACCAATGTCTTAAATCGATCACAACCATCCAACTTAGCCAGCCTAAGAGGGGATGTTGCGTACCTCTGAAAAACCCTAAAATCCATCAACGGACGCAAATATGTGTCGTAGATCATCTCGTCCGTCCATTTGCCAGCTTGGTTGGACGGCTTGGATTAAAAGTTAGGCGATCAATGAAGCGCCTCAATCATCACCGTCCGCCACTCTGTCACAGGGAATGATCGACCGGTTGGTAGCCCTCCCATGCGGCTTCCGGACGATCACTTGAAGATGGTTGGACGTGTTGCCATTTTTAAGACGCTTAATCCGCCACTTATTCAATCAAGCTTTAAAACATCGATGATTTATGCATATCGATTGTTTTGAGCTGCTTGCTTTAAAACGATGCATTACATGCATCGAACATACACGATATTTCATGAATATCAATTCCATAAATAACTCAGTTATTTAACCTAATAGCACCGTATGCTATTTCCTGCGGCGGGTCCCACGACCTGACCCACTTATTCGAGACATCAAACATGTCAAAAACTGGGGGATGCTTACTGGGGTATTGGTCTGGCGGTTTACAACGTGCGACGTGCAACGCGCCCATAACGAGAGCGTGTCAGGAGGCATGGATGGTTAACGATGATGAGGGAAGTGGGAAAAGGCGTGATCGTGTGACATTCACCTACACGACCTCACTACTCCATCACTCAATTTCCTCCACTTCCTACGAGATGAGGATTGCGCTCAAATGACTTGTATAAATAGGTTCTTCAACCTATTTTCAAAAAAACACAGAAAAACCAAGTGTTGTCATAGTATCCAGAAAACACCCAGAACTGATAGCTTACATTGTGCAAGTGTTGATGGTGGATTTTCATTTAAGGTTAAAATTGTAAAAGCCAGAAAACTATGCGCTGACATCTTGTAAAAGATAAAGCCATTAATAAGTGTTGGATACTCCCTCACTTAATTCACCTAGAATGGAGCATGTGGCAACAATCCCATTCTGTGAATACATGAAACTCATCCAGGTTAGAGCATGTAACAACAATCCCATATACCCTGTGAATTTCTAGCATTATTAATTAATACGCAAGCGGCCTTGTATTTCCAAAGTACTCATTATCAATGCGGCATGACAGTCGAGTGTTGCTCTCACAGAGCAACACGAACCTCCAAGCATTATAACGAAACCATGTACGAAATACCCGTACATGAGTTGCAACTCTCGGTGTGTTATACTAGCCCGATTGAGAACTCTCGGTGTGTTATACTAGCCCGATTAAGCATCCGGACTGACCAGATCGGTCCGAGATATGATCATGATCATCCAACTCCACAAGCATGATTGGATGGCCACGATCAATTCCACCACCCCCAAGCGGTATGGAATATCCCCGCTTAGAACCAACGCGGCCCCGCACGGTCGACTTTCCCCAAAATATTGGCCTAGCCTGCCAAAACGTCCAAACCAGAGTGTATGGACGGAAAACCCTAAATTAGGGTTTGCGGCATATTACATGTGTCGCAAAACAGCCTCAACCATCCATCTTCGCAGGTATAGATGGAGGGTGTAGATGTAGATTTAAAGGGCCCAGAGCATGTCAACACAATCACCGTGGGCCCGCCTACATACCTGACCAATCGGTCAGGACCAACCATGGTTGTTCATCTCGATCCGAGTGCCTGAATCAAGCATGACGCACGGCCTTGGAATCCAAAATTAGGGTTTTGAGCATCACAAGCGTCCATCTTCTCCGGCACGAATGAAGGGTCCCAGATTAGATTAAACAGTCCGGTCATACCATCATGACCACCGTGGGCCCGTCTATCCCCTCACCTGATCGGCCAAGGCATATCATGCCTGGCTATCCCAAACTGATCTCAACCACTCAACTTCACCGGACGATTTGAGTGGCTCAGATCACGTTTTCATGGGATATTCAGGTGTAGGCGTGAACACTAGCCTACCACCTTCACACAAGACCGATCGGACAAGACCGACCAAGATTGGTCATCTTGGAACGTGCGCCCGAAGTGGGCGTGACGCGCGGCTCTTGCGGCACTAGTTTTCTGTCACAAATTGATCCCGACCACTCAACTTCATCGGACGAATTGAGTGGACCAGATCATACTTTTGTGAGGTAATGGGGTATAGACGCCTACATCGTCATGCCGTCTACACGCATGTACGGTCGGCCTGGCCAAAGTTGTATCCCAAGCTTGGATTCGAACAGGCTGAAGAGGATGCTTGCGCACCTCCTCTAGAAACCCTAATTCCATTAATGGTCGTATATGAGTGTCTCAAAGATCATCTCGTCCGTCCAACTTCACCAGCTTGGTTATACAACCCTGTTCAGGAGTTAATTGGTCAGTGAGGCGTCATCACCCGTCACTTTACCACACCATGATGCAGTACCTGCATAGAATACACACGATACTTCACAAGTATCAACTTCCTGAATAACGCAGTTATTCAATTTAGCATTACATGCTACTTTTGTGGGTCCCACGATCCACACATTCCAGACATCAATCATGTCACAAACTGGGGGATACATACTGGGGTATTGGTCTGGCGGTTTACAGCGTGCAGCGTGCAATGCGCCATCACAAGAACGTGTAAAGGAGTCATGGACAGTTAGAGATGATAGGAGAAGTGGGCAAGACTGGTCGTGTAACACCAACACACAACTCCACTACTCCATCACTCCACTTCCTCCACTTCCCACAAGAGACGTGAATAAGGCTCAAATGACTTGTATAAATAGGTTCTCTTCCCTATTTTCCAAACAACAGGAGAAACAACACAAGTCCAGATGAGACAGGAACCAAGTGTTAATACAAAACGTATTCAAACACCTAGAGCTTGCTTGCATTAGTTGTAAGCCTGCTCACCTTTCTGTTACAAGTCATAAGCAAGCCAACACCTTCACAATCTCAACACCTTCTTCGCTTCCCTCCCTAAGATCAACCTCATCTCCTTCACTTTGTGACCGAAACAAGTCCGGAACGGCCATTTCTTGGTTTAGGCCGGACTTGCACTGTATTGACTTCCGAATCTACAAGCACTCACCGCTAAAGTGCATTTTTTTAGGTTTTAGATTTATTCCTCATCCACACACCCTAAATTACCAAATCCGGCAGGAATAGTTTTCACCCATAAACAATTGGCGACCACAGTGGGAGGTTAATCTCTCGGTTGTAAAGTCAATTTCTTTGAAATCCGATTCAATTTCATCAATTTCAAAAAGGGTAGATCTTGGAACCAATTCAACCAACAATTCATTTTCAAGATGGTGGAACCCAGGTCTGTATCAGTAATCAATTCTGATGGAGATAGTATGAATAACACTGCTGGTGTCGATGTACCTGTCAGTGGAGCTACTGTGATCAATACATCTCGTGGAGCCGTTACTTCTATCACCAACACTAGCGGAGCAGACATTCCGGTATGTGTAACGTCTCCCATCACCAGAGCCAGAGCGGCTGCAAATCCCGACATCTCCTCAAGTGTGACGCCTCCAGTGATCACCAGAGCAACGAACTTTCACTCCTTCGTCAGGACGAGGAGCCGGAGGCACAAGAGGAGGACCACCGTCTATTACCATCGCAGACTTGATGGAGAAGAAGGAAATTCTTGCTAAGACTCAAACGGATATGGCCGCAACTCAGAAAGAGGTACTCACTTTCCTTAAAACTTTAACCGAACGATTGCCTCAAGATTCACGACAACCCTCGGAGCCAACAAGAGATGCCTTCAATACCCCCGGAGCAGGCATTCCCACTCAGACCCACATGAGTGAAGAAGCTCGTGTTGATCCTGAACGCCCTAGGGAAAGGGACCAACCGTCCAGCTTCATCACACGCGAGTACCTGGAACGACTTCTCCAAAATCGAGGGAAAGGGGATCGAACGGATGTACACCAGCATCAGCCACCATACCCTCAAGATGTGCAACGAATTCCTCTTCCAAGAGGCTACACCTCTCCCCCAGTTCTCCCTATACGACGGTACTGGTAATGCTCGTGAACACGTTTCTCGATTCTTGGAATCCTTGGGGGAACATGAATACAATCATGTTCTACGCCTAAAAGAATTCTCGAAATCACTTACGGGGAGGGTATACACCTGGTACAACAACATTGCGCCTAACAACATATCCAGTTGGAGCGAGATGGTCAGTGCTTTCTATAGGAAGTATTTCTTCGTGTCTGAACAAATCACGTTTTCAGATCTGGGAAGAATTCTCCAGCGGAACAACGAACATCCCAACGACTTCGTTAAAAGGTTTAGAACCCAAGCGCTAGATTGTCACGACCTGAACGTCACCGAACGAAAATTGGTGGAATTATGCATCAATGGGATGATACCCATATACCGCGCTCTGTTAGAGAATCTGGGCTTTCAAATATTCTCTGAACTCCATGAAGCTGCCAAACGTTCAGCAACAACTGCACTAGCATTACTAGAAAGAACCATAGTTGTTCGAAGTGAGGATTCACGTGAAAGTCGAGGAAGCAGGCGCCTCACGAACAAGCAATACAACACTGTCCCTTCTGTGAGTGTAGTGGGCGGAGGAGAAAAAAGGAAAGTTTCGGTAACGGAACAACAAACCAAGCGGGCATCCCCGGCGCACAAGACTTCGTCTCGGAAAGGAGCGGAAAAAAATCCTGCACAAGATACCGAAGATACAGGTTTTCCTTTCCCTATGAGTGAAGTGATATAACTCTTGGAAGCGTGGATCCGAGACGATGCCATCAAGCTGCCTCCTGCCAGGCATCCTCCAACCGAGAAAGACATGGCAGATCCCAAATACTGTTGCTACCACAGATTTGTCCATCATCCAACCAAAGATTGTAACAGGTTGAAGCAAATATTCAGGGAAAAGATAGAGACGGGGGAGCTCCATCTTGGAAACGAAGGTGTTCGTAGAGACCCTCTCCCTATCAGGAACTGCATGATTTCTGGGGATTCTGTTCGCAAAACTGTGCAATCTATGATGGGGCACTTGTGTGAAATCTTGTACTTCTCCAAAGTGCAGCGTCAAGACATATTTACGGCCCTCAACCACATTGTGTCAGGCAGGCGTTTGTATCCAAAGGCAGTCCAGGAACCCCAGTCTTTCCTGAAGGACGCGAGCAAGAGAAACTAGGGACTCCTAACTGTCACTCGTTTGGGAGACGTTGAGTTCGATAGCACGTTGATTGATACGGCTTCCGAATTTAACATCATTACTGTCAAGACCTTGAGAGCGGCAAAGATTTCAAAGCAGGAAGCTACTCGTCACCCAACCGTGGTTAAAGATTCAGAAGGAGAACTCGGAGATGCATATGGATACATCGATCTTGAAGTCAAATTGGGTGATGCCTCGACACAAGCAAAGTTCTACATAGTCAAAGATCATCCCAACTACGACATGATCCTAGGACGCTCTTGGATGCATGACAACAAACCTCTACCGGTTTCGATACCTGAAAGAATCTCCAACACGCCTTCTGGACCTCCTGATGACTGTCTGTTATCGCACCAGCAACTTGCCAATGTGACACCACTTTCCGGAGAGAGCCTGTCAGCATACGTTGAAAAGTTCCGATCTCAAGTAAGTCTCACCACGCAACCTTCTTTACAACCTACCGCCCCTCATTTTGACAAGTCCTGGGGACTGGCTCCAACCAACGAACCAACCCCGGCTAGGAGATGTGAATGGGAAGCCGGCCCTTTCAAACGTTTTATCAAGAGCGTAGAGGCTGTCTTGGTAAAAGGCGATATGACCAAGGTCCAAGTATCTGCACGCCCAAACCCATTTGGGATTGGAGACCTGGTGACGAAGACGACTACATTCAAGGTTGGCAGCATGACGGTGAAAATGACCACTCCACCTGACTCACCCACCGAAAGTGAAGATGAACCATACCTGGTAGCATATGTTATCCTAGGCGTCTACTGCAAGCTCATCAACGCTGATGAACTAGAAGGCATAACAATTCACTCACAATGGCTCAAACCCTACCGAACTTAAGACGCTGTGCTACCACTTTCCAACGTCCTCCACACTTTAAAACGTTGTGCTATTTTCTCCAGCATATTTCCTTTACAATTTCATGTCACATTTGTAATTCCTCCAGAAAATGATTGCAATACTTGCATTCATAGTTAGGGTTTCAATTTTCAATTTTTAATTTAATTGAAGCATTATTTCCATCTGAGAATCCCTCTACCCCTAAAAACACAAAGTCCTGAGTCAGCCTAAATCAACCCATTAGAGCAAGAAAAGAAACCCTAAACAAACATCTCATGAGAAGAAGAAAATAGGACGAGTGCACAAAAGGAAAGTGATTTGAGCCATCTGCCCCAGCAAGGCCAGGAAGATCTTGCATCAGGAACACAGGTCCGTAAGTATTCCATTATGGCATTATTTCTTTTATCACAAAGAATTACGTGTGAAGGCGCACCCTTGCGCCTGAGAAGATTCAGTTGCAGTCTTGGCAAAGGGTTATATAAAAAATAAAATAAAAAACCTTTATTCAAACAATCAAACGGAAGAAAACCTTGAACTCGGCTGCCACTGAGTACAAGGAAGATGTTCGAGTGTACAGAATATACTTGGAAAGAAGAAAAAGAAGAAAAGAGGTTTTAGTCGCCAAGAGGGTCGGCCTCGCCTGCACCACCGTTGGGTTCTTCTCCATCACCTGTTGATGCACCTCCTTTCGGATCTACCTCAACTTCTGCATCATACATCTCCACAGCAACAACGCACTCCATCCCAACATCATCAGCGGGAGCATCAAAGGGCACATCAACACTGGGAGTCGTGCCGATTGCTTTCAAATGTTAAGGTTCGTCTGTGTCAGAATCAAGAATTATCACGCCATCCTGGATTGGGTAATCACACCTATCTTCATTCAGAGGTCGTTTATGCTCAACCCTTCGCCTCTTCAACCGCGCTGCAAATCTCTCTGCCATTGCGCTTACTAGTACTTGCAACGCTTCCTCGCGCCTCCACTGCTCCACCATGTCAATCGCAGCTGAAAGTGCACATATGCGTCCCCTAGCAATACGCAGGTGCAAAATAGACATCCCCTGTATAGCGCGACCGACTTCGCGAAGTGGAAGATCGATCTTAGCCATTACTTCTCCGTGCGCATGGTTTTCGGGCTTGTCAACTTCGAAGCTTCTTTCTGGAGAAACGACAGAATGATCAATCCACCGCTTCCATGATAAACTGCAAAGGAGAAGAAGTTATGAGCACACACACACAAAAAAAAAAAAAAAAAAAAAGAGATCAATCAATCGATCACCAATCGGAGATCGGATAAGTGCGGAACGAAAGACTGAGATTTAGAATAAACGACTGTGTGAGATGATTCTTTATAATCTCGTGAGTCGACAGAATCCCAGAAGAAAAGAAGTCTTTACTTACCACATATAAATGCTACCAATTCGGGATGGCAATCAACGATGCTTATCAGATACATCTGAGGAAAGTTGTGCGTCACAAAAGGGAGTACACCTGACCCAAGGAAGGAATCAAGCTCGGATATACACAAGGGGAATCAAAGCGACTCACCAGATCAAGTCCTGCTTCCTTCACAACCTTGATCAGGACCAACCAGTTCCAGGGCAACGCCTGACGATGTCAGCCTATCCGGTAAATATATATTCACCTTAGCTTGGTCATTTCAATGTACAAATTTGTCACCATCTCATGCCTACCCCACAATAGTGTAACCATTATGTGCTAGGCAGGGGACTTAATGTTGATGGTGGATTTTCATTTAAGGTTAAAATTGTAAAAGCCAGAAAACTATGCGCTGGCATCTTGTAAAAGATAAAGCCATTAATAAGTGTTGGATACTCCCTCACTTAATTCACCTAGAATGGAGCATGTGGCAACAATCTCATTCTGTGAATACATGAAATTCATCCAGGTTGGAGCATGTAGCAACAATCCCATATACCCTGTGAATTTCTAGCATTATTAATTAATGCGCAAGCAACCTTGTATTTCCAGTACTCATTATCGATGCGGCATGACGACTGAGTGTTGCTCTCAGCAGAGCAACACGAACCTCCAAGCATTATAATGAAACCATGTACGAAATACCCGTACAGGTTGCAACTCTCGGTGTGTTATACTAGCCCGATTGAGCATCCGGACTGACCGTATCAGTCGGGATATGATCACAGTCATCCAACTCCACAAGCATGATTGGATGGCCCAGATCAATTCAATCACCCCCAAGCAGGTATGGAATATCCACTGCCGAACCAACGCGGGCCCCGCACGGTCGGCCTTCCCCAAAATATTGGCCTAGCCTGCCAAAACGTCCAAACCAGAGTGTATGGACGGAAAACCCTAAATTAGGGTTTGCGGCATATTACATATGTCGCAAAACAGCCTCAACCATCCATCTTCGCAAGTATAGATGGAGGGTGTAGATGTAGATTCAAAGGGCCTAGAGCATGTCAACACAATCACCGTGGGCCCGCCTACATACCTGACCAATCGGTCAGGACCAACCATGGTTGGTCATCTCGATCCGAGCGCCGAATCAAGCATGACGCACGGCCATGGAATCCAAAATTAGGGTTTTGAGCATCACGAGCGTCCATCTTCTCCAGCACGAATGAAGGGTCCCAGATTAGATTAAACAGGTCCGATCATACCAGCATGACCACCGTGGGCCCGTCTAACCCCACACCTGATCGGCCAAGGCATATCATGCCTGGCTATCCCAAATCGTCCGCCCAAACTAGCGTGGTCGCACCTCCTAAATTGCAAACTGATCTCAACCACTCAACTTCACCGGAAGATTTGAGTGGCTCAGATCACGTTTTCATGGGATATTCAGTGTAGGCGTGAACACTAGCCTACCACCTTCACACAAGACCGATCGGCCAAGACCGACCAAGATTGGTCATCTTGGAACGTGCGCCCGAAGTAGGCGTGACGCGCGGCTCTTGCGGCACTAGTTTTTGTCACAAATTGATCCCGACCACTCAACTTCACCGGACGAATTGAGTGGACCAGATCATACTTTTGTGAGGTAATGGGGTATAGGCGCCTACACCGTCATGCCGTCTACACACATGTATGGTCGGCCTGGCCAAAGTTGTATCCCAAGCTTGGATTCGACCAGCTGAAGAGGATGCTTGCACACCTCCTCTAGAAACCCTAATTCCATTAACGGTCGTAGATGAGTGTCTCAAAGATCATATCGTCCGTCGAACTTCACCAGCTTGGTTATACAACCCTGGTCAGGAGTTAATTGGTCGGTAAGGCTTCGTCACCCGTCACTTTACCACACCATGATGCAGTACCTGCATAGAATACACACGATACTTCACAAGTATCAACTTCCTGAATAACGCAGTTATTCAATTTAGCATTACATGCTACTTTTGTGGGTCCCACGATCCACACATTCCAGACATCAATCATGTCACAAATAGGGGGATACATACTGGGGTATTGGTTTGGCGGTTTACAGCGTGCAGCATGCAACGCGCCATCACAAGAACGTGTCGGGAGTCATGGACGGTTAGAGATGATAGGAGAAGTGGGCAAGACC
The DNA here is from genome assembly GCA_023531295.1 of Papaver armeniacum. Lineage (NCBI taxonomy): Eukaryota > Viridiplantae > Streptophyta > Magnoliopsida > Ranunculales > Papaveraceae > Papaver > Papaver armeniacum. Next base: position 508,271 of record JAJJWW010018825.1, read on the forward strand.
GGTCGTGTAACACCAACACACAACTCTACTACTTCATCCCTCCACTTCCTCCACTTCCCACGAGAGACGTGAATAAGGCTCAAATGACTTGTATAAATAGGTTCTCCTCCCTATTTTCCAAACAACAGGAGAAACAACACAAGTCCAGACGAGACAGAAACCAAGTGTTAATACAAAACGTATTCAAACACCTAGAGCTTGCTTGCATCAGTCGTAAGCCTGCTCACCTTTCAGCTACAAGTCATAAGCAAGCCAACACCTTCACAATCTCAACACCTTCTTCGCTTCCCTCCCTAAGATCAACCCCATCTCCTTCACTTTGTGACCGAAACAAGTCTGGAACGGCCATTTCTTGGTTTAGGCCGGACTTGCACAAATTGACTTCCGAATCTACAAGCACTCACTGCGCAGAGCATTTGTTTAGGGTCTAGATTTATTCCTCATCCACACACCCCAAATTACCAAATCCGGCAGGAATAGTTTTCACCCATAAACAGCAAGCCAGTTCAACATTCTGATACAAGTGATAAACAGCCAATACCTTCATAATATCAACACCTTCTTTGCTTCCCTCCCTAAGATCAACCCCATCTCCTTCACTTTGTGACCGAAGCAAGTCTGGAACGGCAATTTCTTGGTTTAGGCTAGAATTGTATAGATTGATCTCTAGAATCAAAAGTACTCCCATGCAGTGCATTTGTTTAGGGTTTAGATTCATTTCTCATCCACACACACCCAAATTTACCAAAACCAGTAGAAACAGTTTTCACCCATAAACAATTGGCGACCACAGTGGGAGATTGATCTCTCGGTTGCAAAACCAGTTTCTTAATACTTATTCTTGTTTACTCAATTTCGAAAGGGTAGATCTTAGATCCAATTCAATCATTCATTTCAATTTAGGTTCAACAACCAATTTCAATTCCAGTGTTCCATTCTTTTAGAAGCTTCACAAAAATGTTTTTTCAAGCAATGCTACCGGAAATGCCTTGGATAGCTGAGCACCAGTAAATCTCCCAGATGAAAGGACTAGAAAGTCGCGTGGAGACACAAGAAGACGCGACTACTACTTAGAAAAACGCAACGGATTCTCTCGAGATTCCGAATGGAGCAACCTCCTTTTCTGCAACACCAAAAGTTTTGTATGGAGAATGCCTCAAAGGGTCCACACCCAGAAAGACGAAGTGAAGGTTCGGATAGCCGTTATTCCAGTATGGAGATGGTCGACAACAAATTCAACACCAGTGGAATCCTAGGGAGACACCTGCAGAGGTCACAAAAGGAAAGGTCTATCTCTATTCCACCACATCAGCAAAATGTGTAGATCCAGAACATGGCGTAATTCCGAGAATTTGTACATCTACAATAACAAAAGAGGCTTGATACATCTCCAAATCCTCATAAAGGGTTCGCCTATTATGTCAGCCCGGACGAGAGCGATCCCGGGACATCTTCAGATCTATTGGAGCCGACACATCAAGGGAGCAGCCTCAAGAAGATAGCGATGTCCGCATCATCATGTCGAGAAAGAATCCGCATCTTGGGAAAATCACTCTGTCAGACTTAAGAGGAATGCTTTAGCGAAACATCGAACATCCAAATGATTATGTCAAGAGGTCTCGAATTCAGGCACTGGAGGGTCACGACCCAAATGTGACTGAACAACAAGTGGTGTAATTATGCATCAATATGATGGTACGTGTCTATCGTGCTTTGTCGAAGAACCTGTGCTTTCAGACATCCTCTGAACTCCATGAAGCTGCTAAACGCTAAGTTGCGACAGCACCTGCCCTGCTAGAAAGAACAAGCCTTCCAGTAATGAAGAGCCTCATGATGTTTGTGGAAGCATACATCTCACCAACAGGCAATACAACCTTCAGCCTTCTGTAAGCAGTTTCGCTGAAGCATCAAGAGGAAAACCACCGAGATACAATATCCTGCGCGTCCAAAATCGCTAACTCCAACTCCAGTAACACATGCACGATTGTCGCAAAGATGAAACAACGTCCAGGATATTCTATATCTGGATCGACGCAAGAAACATCAATGAGAGACGCTTTCAGAATTTCGTCTCCCGAAGAAGAAGTAGTTGCGTTACCAAAGGAGATTGCACCTGCGACTTAAGAGGTACATACAGATTCTCCAAGAGCTTCATCATATTTGCATAACCTATTAGTTAAGTCATTCGCATGAAGTAACTTCCCTACTCCTCAAACACACGATCCAAAGATGATAATGGCAAAGGAGTGTGACTGGGGACTGCTTAGCACTGCCCATCTCAAAGATGGTGAATTTATAAAGATGCAAGCACGCTATCATTATGATTCCAAGATGTCCAAAAGACCAGTGATAGTCATGGACGTCTATGAAACGCAACGCAGATGTAAAGACAGCCTCATGAACCCAGCGTAACAACATCTATCAAGTCAAAGGATCAGTGGATACTCGTGGGCAGGGGACTGTCTCTGTCTTTTCCGTTCCATGAGGCAACATCAAGGAAGCTATCGACTCCATCATTAGCTTCTCCCTCTAATAACGATACAACCTCTACCACTATATGAAGACTGCAAAGTTCATGCCCGTAGCTATCACGCCTCTCCCTGCCAGTCTTTTTTTATTACAGCCGCTGCCAAGAACCGTTGTTGCTCGTTTTTTGATACCAGCCCGAGCTTCACCATAGCAACAACCACTACGGAAAGAGTCAAGGACTTCTTCAACACAAGAGACATGGTTAATCAAGAAGCATGTAATTTGCAAGGGGAAATCAAACTGAAGAAGAAGCCGCTTCAACACTCTCTCAAGAAGAAGCCTCTTCAACGCTCTCTCCAACAAGCCGCTTCAAACGCTCTCTCAAAAAGAAGGCGATTCAATACTCTCTCCTGAAAAATCCACTTCAACGCTCTCTCAGGAAAAATGCGCTTCAACACTCTCTCTAGAAGAAGGCGTTTCAGCGCTCTCTCCTGAAGAAGCCACTTCAACTCTCTCTCGGGAAGAAGGCGCTTCAATACTCTCTCCTGAAGAAGCCACTTCAACGCTCTCTCAGGAAAAAAGGCGCTTCAACACTCTCTCTAGAAAAAGGCGTTTCAACGCTCTCTCCTGAAGAAGCCACTTCAACGCTCTCTCAGGATGAAGGCGCTTCAACTCTCTCCAGAAGAAGGCGTTTAAGCTCTCTCTCCATAAGAAGCTGCTTCAACGCTCTCGACGTTCGCTCTAGAAGCTGCTTCAACGCTCCCTCCAGGAGCCGCCTCGAAGTTCGGTCCAGAAGCTGCTTCAACGCTCTCTCCAGGAGCCGCCTCGACGTTCGCTCCGGAAGCTACATCAACGTTTTCTTTAGGAGCTGCTTCAACATCTTTTTCAGAAATTGCTTTAGCAACCTTTTAAGGATATTACTCATGATCGGGATCGTCCTTATCAGAGTCGAGGATTACGACCTCGTCATGAATAGTTTGAGAATCCAATCAACCATATGCCTAATCTACCCGGGGACAACCGACATCATGCTAAGGGAACGCTCACCTGGACGCCTCTTGAACGTGACATGCTCCAAGGACAGGACGACCCATCTCTCCTGGTAACATCTAACTTTGTCTCATAAGTTTTATCTTTATTTGTCACCATCTAATGCCTACCCCACAATAGTGCAACCATTGCGTGCTATGCAGGGGACTTAATGTTGATGGTGGATTTTAGTTCAGGGACAAAATTGTAAAACCAAAATTAATGCGCTGACATCCTGCAAAGGGTAAAGCCGTTTGATAAGTGATTGATAGACACATTTTTGTGTCTGATTTAATCTCAATTGTATATTTTGTTAGTGCTCGATTTTGTATTTATTATGGCTTTTTGTGTCTTTGTAGGTGTTTTTGGAGAAATACACTTGTGCGGAGAAATTGGCTCGAAAAGTGGTTTTTGCGCTCGTGGGAGAAAATTACTATTCGCACCCCTCAAATGGATAAGGGGCACCTCAATTACTAAGGGGTACCCACTTGTTATTTGCACCCCAGGGCATTTCAAAAGGCGTCACTGCTAAAGGCACCCTTACTCTGGTTAAGGGGCAACCCATCTTCAACAATTCAAATGCAAAAAGGCGGGAAAATTGTTACAGTTGAGAAGCAGATTAGGGTTGGATTTTTAAGCGTGATGGAGAGAGACTCAATCTCTGATATCTTAGGGATAGACCTGTTAGACCTAAACAGGGCATATATGTTCGTCGGATGTGAATGAACTGGGCTAGATATTGATTTGAAGCAAAACAGGGGAGAGGATATTTCGTCATCCCCTGGATTGAATTCATGGAGTTCTTCTCGGATTTCTTTGCGGGTTTCTTTTCGTTTGGGCCTGTTCGGATTATACAGGGAGAGTTGGACAAGAATTACCCGGACTTTCTATTGTTTGGATTATTGGAGTTATACAGGGAAGGTATTGGTCTTGCAAACGTAAAAAAAGGGGAGAGCTAAAACAGAGATAGTCGGGATTTCTTTTGGTTGTATTTTGGGAAGTACGTGCAGGTAAAGGGAAAGGATATCTTCCCAGAGATTCGAATATATCCTAGGGAGAGTTTCAAAGCCAGGAGACGCGTAAATAAGAGGAGAAAGAAAAAAGGAAAGAAAGCCGTGGCTTGGGAGAAAAGGAAATAAGAGATTTTTCGAGATATTTTGATCTCTGTGGTGTATATATACGAGTGTTGAGGTTCATAGAAGGGGTCGAGACTTTGGGGGACCGGACAGAGGTGAAGTCGGAGGATTTGGAGGAGTTGCAGAGACGATCATCATCGCAGAGCGAGAGGTTGAAGAAGAACTGCATAACAACATCACTCAAAAACCGATCGCAGAAACCGTGACCTAAACTTTCAAACTCAATAGCTTTGCAACAATTTTCCAACAATTTTCCAACAATTATTATTAGTTTGCAAATGCTCCGTTAGGGTTCTTTGTAATGATGAGTTATGCAACAATTATATCTCATTACAAACTCGATTTTTCTTCAATAAAACACCTATTCAGCCATGCATTATTATTTTGAGCGTGTTTTTGATATGAGGAGCTAAACCCCAACACTGGGATGACGGAGGAAGCCTTATTTCACAATTCTTTGGTAACTATATTTGATTCTTTATGACTTTTGCACTTGTTTTAATTGATTTATGATTTTTCTTGATTAGTTGTGATTTTGTCTGATAGCGTATGCTTAGTCTAAGAACTCTTGATGCTCTATGCTTATGATTTACATCTAATTCTTTATAAAAACTACTTTCGGCAAAGAAAAGAGTCAACAAAAGAGCTAGAATTGTTATGAGTCATTATATGAACCAATTGAATGCGATTAATGGTGGAATCCGAAGTCCTAGTGTCTCTCGATATTTGTGACAAACTTGTATATATATTTTCTTTGTTTTTAGTATTTCCTGAAACCAAATCTTTACAAGTCTGAGTGAACGACAACTTTCTTACCACTTTACAAACAACTTCAAAATCACATCAATTTTTGGCGCCGCCGACGCGGACTTGTATTTAGATTTGTTTTAGGTTTATTTTTTTTATTTTTTTTATTTTTTTATTTTTTTTTGTTCTTTTTTACGCCTTTGGTATTCTTTTGATTCTTTTCAGATTTGGAGCGAAGCTACGAGGAAAGAAAAAGTGCTATAAAAGGAAAGCATCGCCAAAGAAGGAAAGAAAAGAGGAGTCCAAAGAGTGAAGAAGATTTTGTACATAATTAGTTTATTTAGACTTTATTTCTTTTTATTTTTAGAAACTGTAAATAGGGTTGTATTTTTGTAATTTTTCTTTATTTTTTGGACTTTTTGGACTTTATTTTTCTGGACTTGGACATTATTTTTAAAACCCTAAGGAAGGGTTAAAAATTAAATATAAACTGTTTGCAGGGAAGGACGACAGTTACGATACTGTCTCGGCCCCTCGGGTTCGTACTCTGACATCGGAGTCGGTGGCCTGAGTTGACTTCAACGGTTCATCGCCCGTATGGTACGGGAGGTAAGACTCTATCCACCCACGAATCCCCTGTCAGTGGGTTTTAATTTTGTGTGACAACTCACACCCCTGCAAATAGAATGTCGAACTGGTATTACAATAGCCAATACAACGAATATCCGACTGAGTTTCAAAATGGACGTTACTACTTTGACCATAGTGTGAATAGTGGTTGGGAACATCAGCCTTTTCAAGGTTATGGCTCATACCATGATGAGCCCAATTACTATCCACACACGCACGGGTCATACGAGCAAAATTCTTATATTTCTCCTTTAGAAGAGTCTCTCAGGAAATTAGAGGAGTCGACACGTAGGTTAGCTAAGATGAATAACTTAGTTTATGACGAAAGAGAACTTTCTATAGAGGAATCCCTCAAGCTGATGGCTGAGACGAACGAAAGAATTGCTCGAAATCTAGATTTCCAATATAGTGTTTCCAAAAATACCCTGGAAAATGAGGATAGTTATTTGCATAATCAAGATGACGAGGATAAAATTGGTAACACTATTTGTTTAGATGAGGTTCAACCATTTTCATGTTATTATAATGATGATTATGATGAGGATAGTGCTGATGAAGAATTTGAAATAAATAGGCATAGTGATCAGGAATTTGTTACTCCAATTGAACTTAATAATGATAATGTTTCTAGTTCAAATCCAAATAATTTTAATAATTATTCACCTATTCAAAAGGACGAGGATTTGACTAGAGATACCACCGTTTTAGACGATGTAGTATTCCCTTATGATTACGAAGCCGATGATGGTTTAGAGGAGCGAGTTTCTTCTGAGAATATTGTTTTAGAGTCTAGCGATTTAGAAACATTAGTCTTAGACAAAGAAAATGAACTCGTAGAGATGAGTGAGGACGAACCCGACTTAGAAGAATCAATTGACCATTTTCAGGAATCAGATGACCTTGAAATTAGGGAAGTTGTGACTAGTCTTCCTAGAGACACTGAAATCTCTAAGTTTGGGGGTGATTATCATTCTCCATGTGCCTTAACTCTTAAGAAGGTCCCTAACTTGGGACTTGACATATGTGCCTCAACCATTTTAAAAGATTATCTTCATACACGTTTTCCTGAACCTAGTGATGTCCATAGGGAAGTTCAGTTGTTAGAAACCCATCCTCTGGTTGATGTGGTTTATTCAGGCTATGATACCCAGATTGACTTTGTTTTCCCACCAAATATTTTTCAGCCAATTGTGGGAACATATAAGTTTAAGATGTGTCAATTATTTAGTTTTGAGACTAAACCTAAGTACTTTAGGAGAATAGAAATGACACATTTGCTTAAGATTGACCGCCAGGTTCATCGTGGTCAATTGTGTGAGTCAAAACCGATTGACTTTGAGGATCCTCAATTATTCAGTTATTATTATGTGCTTCTAAGTTCTTATTTGAGTTTTTACAGACTTTACAACCTGAACCGGACCTTAGCTTTGAGCAATTCCAGCACATGAAAATATTTTATTTGGACCCAGTCATAGAGCTTGAACCTGAACCACAGCTAGATGTAGTTGTCTTAAACAGGAAACTAGACAAGGGTGTGCTTTATTTGTTAATTTTCTTCGCAGGTTGCAGATTCCTTTTACTTGTGATAGCTCTATTTGGTTTTGATGACCCACAGATTTTTCGGCTATTACTTTATGATTTTATGAGGTGACTAATCCTTTCTATGTCTGGCTGAAGACGTTAAACTTAGCACTTCTTGGGAGGTAACCCAATATTCATGCAACACGGTAATATCTTTCCTTAACTCTTTTACTTCAAATGGTAACAGTTTCTCCTTGTTCATGCTTTTAATTTTATCTTTAGAACATTGAGGACAATGTTAGATTTAAGTTTGGGGGTATGGGAGAAACATTTTAGTTGCATTATTAAACTCCAGAGCCTAGAAATTTATGTTTATTAAGGATGGCACTAACCAATCTAAGTGGATGGAAGCATTTTGGTTGTAGGAGTTGAGGAACCAATCTGATTAGATGGCAACATCTAAAGAGTCTATTCATAAAAGCACAGAGCTCAGGTGTTAGAAATAACATGATAGTTTCACCATATCTCGTTGAGTCCTTTTCACTTCTGTTTTTATTTTGTTTTGTTTTTAAACTATGTTTCTCTAAGTGATTAGGTGGGGCCCGCGAATCAAGTTGTTACCGATGCTAGGGTGAATTAGAGTGATTGAGATACAAAAAAAAAAAAAAAAAAAAAAAGTTGAAAAAAAAAAAAAAAAAAAAAAAAGAAATTTAAACCAAACCATTAGACCAACCGGAATAAATTTAATAAAGTCGACCACTGGAACCCTTGTATATGCCAGTTGTGTTGACCTAGAGTTAGGATTATCGACCACTGGTTCCCTTGTATATGCCAGTGTGTTGATATTAGTCCAGACCAGTATCTCAGTCCATTAGGATAGGTTCATTCGGCGGAGGCCTTGAGATGAGATATGGGAAACATCGATCACTTAGTAAACATCAAAACCATCTATATTTTTCTCTATATCCATCTTCTTGATCTATCCATGTGATTAGTTTTGACTCCGGGTATTGATGTCCATAGTGTGACTATCTGAGTAGAGCTTTGTGACTTATATATGAATTTTAGTATGCTTGAGTGCAAACTCGTGTAAAACAATTGGAATTTCGCATCAGGGTACTTCCTCCTGTAGTCAATAAGTATGCCAACCAAGGAGATTTTTTAGTGCCTTCCAAGGTTCTGCGTAAATAGCTAAGGTCTGGAGTGCAAAGGTTTTGTGGGTATATCTCTTGTAAGCCCTCCCGAGACTATAACTCGGCCACTAGGGCCACCTAGGGGTTTAAAGGCTTGTAGCATACGCTAAATGCAATCGACGATGCCTGCGACAGTGAGTTAGGATTTTATTTTGTAGATTTGATTTGCTCGAGGACTAGCAAATAATAAGTTTGGGGGTATTTGATAGACACATTTTTGTGTCTGATTTAATCTCAATTGTATATTTTGTTAGTGCTCGATTTTGTATTTATTATGGCTTTTTGTGTCTTTGTAGGTGTTTTTGGAGAAATACACTTGTGCGGAGAAATTGGCTCGAAAAGTGGTTTTTGCGCTCGTGGGAGAAAATTACTATTCGCACCCCTCAAATGGATAAGGGGCACCTCAATTACTAAGGGGTACCCACTTGTTATTTGCACCCCAGGGCATTTCAAAAGGCGTCTGCTAAAGGCACCCTTACTCTGGTTAAGGGGCAACCCATCTTCAACAATTCAAATGCAAAAAGGCGGGAAAATTGTTACAGTTGAGAAGCAGATTAGGGTTGGATTTTTAAGCGTGATGGAGAGAGACTCAATCTCTGATATCTTAGGGATAGACCTGTTAGACCTAAACAGGGCATGTATGTTCGTCGGATGTGAATGAACTGGGCTAGATATTGATTTGAAGCAAAACAGGGGAGAGGATATTTCGTCATCCCCTGGATTGAATTCATGGAGTTCTTCTCGGATTTCTTTGCGGGTTTCTTTTCGTTTGGGCCTGTTCGGATTATACAGGGAGAGTTGGACAAGAATTACCCGGACTTTCTATTGTTTGGATTCGCTGGAGTTATACAGGGAAGGTATTGGTCTTGCAAACGTAAAAAAAGGGGAGAGCTAAAACAGAGATAGTCGGGATTTCTTTTGGTTGTATTTTGGGAAGTACGTGCAGGTAAAGGGAAAGGATATCTTCCCAGAGATTCGAATATATCCTAGGGAGAGTTTCAAAGCCAGGAGACGCGTAAATAAGAGGAGAAAGAAAAAAGGAAAGAAAGCCGTGGCTTGGGAGAAAAGGAAATAAGAGATTTTTCGAGATATTTTGATCTCTGTGGTGTATATATACGAGTGTTGAGGTTCATAGAAGGGGTCGAGACTTTGGGGGACCGGACAGAGGTGAAGTCGGAGGATTTGGAGGAGTTGCAGAGACGATCATCATCAGCAGGCGAGAGGTTGAAGAAGAACCAGACAACATCACTCAAAACCAGTCGCAGAAACCGTGACCTAAACTTTCAAACTCAACAGCTTTGCAACAATTTTCCAACAATTTTCCAACAATTATTATTAGTTTGCAACAGCTACTGTTAGGGTTCTTTGTAACAAAGTGAGTTCTGCAACAATTATATCTCGTTACAAACTCGATTTTTCTTCAATAAAACACCTATTCAGCCATGCATTATTATTTTGAGCGTGTTTTTGATATGAGGAGCTAAACCCCAACACTGGGATGACGGAGGAAGCCTTATTTCACAATTCTTTGGTAACTATATTTGATTCTTTATGACTTTTGCACTTGTTTTAATTGATTTATGATTTTTCTTGATTAGTTGTGATTTTGTCTGATAGCGTATGCTTAGTCTAAGAACTCTTGATGCGCTATGCTTATGATTTACATCTAATTCTTTATAAAAACTACTTTCGGCAAAGAAAAGAGTCAACAAAAGAGCTAGAATTGTTATGAGTCATTATATGAACCAATTGAATGCGATTAATGGTGGAATCCGAAGTCCTAGTGTCTCTCGATATTTGTGACAAACTTGTATATATATTTTCTTTGTTTTTAGTATTTCCTGAAACCAAACCTTTACAAGTCTGAGTGAACGACAACTTTCTTACCACTTTACAAACAACTTCAAAATCACATCAGTGATGAGTGCACAAAACATCTTCACTTTATTTATTCGAAGCAATTCAATAAATACACAAAATTCACCTAGAATGGTGCGTGCAACAACAATCCCAAATATTATATGAATTCTATTAGCATTACTAATTAATGCATGATTTGCCTAGTATTTTTCGTGCTATGTTCCCCAGCGAACTCTCAATATTATCATGACATGACGATTAAATGTTCGCTCGCAATAGAGTAGCATGAATCTCCTGAAGTGTCAATATTGAGACCTACATGAAAACACTCACATAGGCTACATCACTCTCTGGCAAAGAGAGTCTCGTATTGACGCGCTTCTAATTAAAGGACAGCTCGATCGAACATGTTTAATTTCCTTAAGGAAATCTAGACTGTCCATATCAGTCTCAGAAACGATCACGTCCACGCAACTTGGCCGCGCAATTTAACAAGCCTAGCCAAACCCTGGAAAAAATAGGCAATTGTTGTGATGACTACCGGCGGGCCCACTTATGCCCTAGCCGGTCGAACACCACACCATATTCCCAGCACCGTCAAACGCTAACCAAAAGAATGGTGGATGCGCTGTTTTGGGAGAGGCTCGAACGAGCAAGACTGTTCAGGGAAGTCTTAAAGCCATTGCAATCGTCCAACTTCACCAGCATGGTTGGACGGATTAGATCATCCAATGAATGATCAGGAAAGCGCTAACGCACACGTTGGAGGGCCCACTTCTTCTTCACTCGATCGGTTTTCTCACGGCGAGGCCATGGAGCAATGAAACGATTGCTCAAACCATGGCGTGATGCTTCTAAGGATCGCGGAATTCCACCAATGTCTTAAATCGATCACAACCATCCAACTTAGCCAGCCTATTTGGATGGCTTAGATCGCATCTAGGACCATCAGGAAGGTGCACATGCGTTCACCGACAGCCAGACATGGGCCCCACGTGATCGATCTCTCCAAAGGAGGATCACGGCGTGCCAAACCACTTGGCCAAAGTCACGTGTGCGTGACTGTTTTAAAACCCTAATTAGGGTTTGCGGCAATGCACATCTGTCGTAGTTCGATCGTGACCATCCATCTTCGCCAACCTAAATGGAGGGTGTAGATATAGACTCAAGAGGTCCCAAGGATGTTAACGTCATCATCGTGGGGCCCACCTTTGCGTGTGACCGGACGGCCTATGCAGATTAGGGCCCGGCGTCTCGAAACACACGCCCAAAGATGGCATGCCACGCGGCTTTTAAACCTTTGCGGCAATGTATTTCTATCGCAAATCGATCACAACCACTCATCTTTGCCGATCAAGTTGACTGGCCTAGATCAAATCTTTGTGGGACCGAGAGGTATAGGCATGCACACCGGCGGACCATCTCCACGCATGCCTGGTCGGTCCCGCCAAAATTAACGCCCATGCTTGGATTCGATCAAGCCAAAGAGGGGATGTTGCGTACCTCTGAAAAACCCTAAAATCCATCAACGGACGCAAATATGTGCCGTAGATTATCTCGTCCGTCCATTTGCCAGATTGGTTGGACGGCTTGGATTAAAAGTTAGGCGAGCAATGAAGCGCCTCAATGATCACCGTCCGCCACTCTGTCACAGGGAGTGATCGACCAGATGGTAGCCCGCCCATGCGGCTTCCAGACGATCAATCAAAGATGGTTGGACGTGTTGCCATTTTTAAGACGCTTAATCCGCCACTTATTCAATCAAGCTTTAAAACATCGATGATTTATGTATATCGATTGTTTTGAGCTGCTTGCTTCAAAGAGATGCATTACATGCATCGAACATACATGATATTTCATGAATATCAAATTCATAAATAACTCAGTTATTTAACCTAATAGCACCGTATGCTATTTCCTGCGGCGGGTCCCACAACCTGACCCACTCATTCGAGACATCAAACATCTCACAAACTGGGGGATGCTTACTGGGGTATTGGTCTGGAGGTTTACAGCGTGCGACGTGCAACGCGCCCATTACGAGAGCGTGTCCGGAGGCATGGACGGTTAACGATGATGAGGGAAGTGGGCAAAGGCGTGATCGTGTGACAATCACCTACACGACCCCAGTATTCCATCACTCAACTTCCTCCACTTCCTCCGAGATGAGGATTGCGCTCAAATGACTTGTATAAATAGGTTCTTCAACCTATTTTCAAAAAACACAGAAAAACCAAGTGTTGTCACAGTATCAAGAAAACACCCAGAACTGATAGCTTACATTGTGCAAGCCAGTTCAACATTCTGATACAAGTCATAAACAGCCAATACCTTCACAATCTCAACACCTTCTTCGCTTCCCTCCCTAAGATCAACCCAATCTCATTCACTTTGTGACCGAAGCAAGTCCGGAACAGCCATTTATTGGTTTAGGCCAGAATTGTATAGATTGAACTCTCGAATCAAAAGCACTCCCGTGCAGTGCATTTGTTTAGGGTTTAGATTCGTTTCTCATCAACACACACCCAAATTTACCAAAATCAGTAGAAACAGTTTTCACCCATAAACAGTTCTATACTCATGAAGAAAGAGTTCTTGCAAAGCAGAATTCTGATGGTTTGAATGACATTATACATGCGATTAGTCATGATCTTCTACATCATGTCTTGACTGTAAAACTTCTAAAGAAGCATGGGATATTCTTGAGACTCGTATTTGAGGGAGATGATTAAAAAAAAGAAGCAAGACTTCTTTCTCTTTCATCCGAATGGGAACACCTCAAAATGGATGATAATGATACCGTTGAGGAGTTTAACTCTAAACTTTCTGAGATTGTTAATGCATCTTTCTTTCTTGGAAAGGCTATACCCGAAAAGGAAATAGTATGCAAAATTCTCAGATCGTTACCATCCAGATACGAGTATAAGAAACATGCCATAATATAATCCAATGATCTTTCTACACTTTCTCGAAGCTCTCTTATAGGAAAGTTAAAGATCTTTGATAAAGAAACTCTACTGAAGAGACAAAATGTTGGATATGACATCTCAGGCATAACAAGTTAATCTTCGAAAGAAGTATGTTTAAATAAGATTGGGAAACGTTTTCAAGAAGATGAATTACTTAACTCAACGATTCTTCTTCTAACACAACGGATTAAGGATATTTTATTGAAAGATAACTCTAATCCTGATAAAGAAATCCAATGTTTCTAGTGCCGTAGATTCGGACATATGGCAAAATATTGTTCCATCAGAAGAGCTCAGAAGTGCAACAAGGCTTATGTCTCTACTCTCGATGATATTCCGGAGGAAGAACCCTATGAAGGAGTATCTAACTGTAATGCACTTCTTGCCAACTCTAACAGTGATGAATCCTATGAGTCTAATCAACTCCAGAAGAACTGTTTAAAAAAACTTGAGTCGGTATTTAAGAAAAATAAAAGGTTAAACCTAGAACTTGAAAACCTTTTGAAATTCCTGTCAGATAAAACCCGAAAGGTAAAATCTGAGCAATAAAAAATGGTTGAAAAACCAAGAGGGTCAGAAACTAGTTTTTCTAATAATATACTAAGTTCTTCTTGTGGAGGAAATAACCACGCTGCAATCTTCCATGGAAATCTCCAATAAATTTATCAAGACACTTCGCAAGGGGATAAAGATTTTGAAGGCTGGTAAGTTTATTAGAGCTCAAAATTAAATTGCAAACTCTTGCAATCTCAAGAGAAATAAAGAACATAAGGAAACACAGTCTATTGTGTTTATAAGTCATCCTAAGGATGTCATTGTTACCTATGGTGAGAATATTTCTCATCCCAACACACACTGATTGTGTTGAAAAATGCATCCTCACTTGTTGCCCAAAAATTCTGATTGTGAGGAAGCATAAATCTGGGCAGGATGTACATATATGTTCTTAATTAAAAATATTCTTAACCAGTATCTTTTACTATTGGGAAAAATATATTTGGTTTCCATAAACCAAAATTTTCCTTGATTTTCTCCCATTGTATATATATTATTCTTGTCCGAAAGAAGACTATATTGCTTCAATGGAGAATCCGGCAAAAAAAGGATCATCTCTTGATGATTTGGCACTCTGTGCATCAGTTTTGACGCTCATGATGTATCTTAGCATGATAATCCTCAAGATTCTCTAAGAAAACAAATTCTTACTGTTAGAATTTGCATTAGACATCATGAGCTGATGATAAAGGATTCAAAAGAAGTACTAGCTGATATTCATTCTCAACTATTTGAGATGAACAAATCGTCTACTGGAAAAGGAAGTGCTCAGAAGAATTTGAATCCAGTTTTTGAAAGCAATATTCAAAAGAATTGCGATTAAAAAGAGAATAGACATCAGTTTTTGATTTACTTCAATTATTGTATAAGGTCTATTTTGAATAAAACTATCTATTAATGAATAAAATTATTTTTTTATATAATTTTTCTTGTGATAGTTTTTTCGATTTCATAGAATGTGCTTGAATGCTTTATATTATTTCTATGTGTTTATGGGATGTTTGATTTCGGTTTTCATAACCTTAATATTCGATCTCATATAGTGTGAACCCTTATGGTTTGGGTGGTTTTTTGGTTTAGCGGGATTAAGTTCTAGCCAGTGTTGGTAGGCTTTATCAAAGGATCATAAGGGGTTCCGATTGAAACTCATCTGTGAAAAAGTCACAATATGTTGAATCGTTTTTGGTTTAGCATAAAAGCATATGTGTTTCGGGTTTTCAACTTTTGCTTTTTGCATTTAGTAAAAACCGATTCAACCTTTCTCTGGTAAAGGTTGTTGTTGTTGTTGTTGTTTTTCTTTTGTTCTTGCGGGAGGATGACAACATTAATGGGGGAGAGTTCTAACTTGAACTTGCGCTTAATGATATATCTTTCTGGGGAGAAGAGGATGCGGAGTTTGAGGTAACAAATTTGTTAGTTAATCGTTTTCCTGTTTAAGAAAAGCCTGATTGTATTGCATATATTTTTCTTTTGCTTAACAAAATTTCGGTACAAATGATGTTTATTCCATTATGTGTGTATGGATGTATGTGTGTGATTCAATTGTTTCCGGTTGAGAAAACCTATTGTTATCTTTCTTTATTGTTTGGTATCAATTGTTTAGGCTTAACGAAATTTCGGTGCAATTGCGGTGCTTTAATGTCTATGTTTGTTTCAATTGCTTCCGGTTGAGATAAATAATTATACAAGTTGATTTATTTGGTTTGTCTGAATTGTTTATGGCTTAACAAAAGTTTTCGGGATCATTTGTTTAGTCCAATTCGATTTCGGATAAGAGAAACTAAGTTAATTCTGATCTTAGTTAGACTTATCAAAGTGGAGGATTCAGCTATTTAAGTCTAATCGAATGCCTTAACAAGAAATACTAGTTAACTAACCTAGTACTTGTCTTGTTTAAAGTGAAAGGTCTAAGTTATTGTTCGAATAATTAGAACCTGATGAGAAAAATAGAGTTAATTCTGATCTTTATTTTGGTCTTATCAAACAAGCGATTCTATTTGTACAATCGATTTAGCAAAAGAACTAAGGTGCTTAGTCAATATTTAATTTGCTAAATTATTAGGGAAAATTGCTTCGGGCAATTGTTTCCTTGGTAACATATCAAAACAAAATTACTTTGTAGTTTCGGTTTTGATATTGGTTATCTAAAATGGTGTGTGGAACCCTCGTGCTTAACTCTTATAGGTTGCAAGTCTTTTAAGATTTGTAAGATCCTTTCGGTTTGACCTTTATTTGCTCGTACCTTTGTCATTTTGTGACAAAAAGGGGGAGAAATATATGGAGTAAACAAGTGATTTGGTATCACTAAGGAAAGGACAATGGTGCTTAAACGTTATATTTAACGAAAGAGTAAAGCTTAGACTAAGTGGGAGTAACATATCATATTGATACTTGTGGTTATCTTAACTACAAAGGGGATAACAAAGACGTGCGGATTGAAAATATACCTATCTTACCTTTAGGGGGAGTATTAGCTTTGTTATTATAATGTCAACAACGACATTTGTGGATTGAATGTATACAGGTTATTGTGCTGTTGAAACTTGGAATCAAGAGTATATATAATGAATTCTTGTAATTTGTTTATCCATATGATGTAAGAGTTTTGTCACTAAAATTGACAAAGGGGGAGATTGTTAGAGCATAGCTCGGTTGAACCCACCAAGCGTTGGTATGTCAAGTTTGGTTGTCATATTTTAGTGAACCAAAACTCATTTAAAGAGTCACTTGATTATTTACTAGAGTCAACTTCGTATAGGTTAGCTAGAAAGTTATTAGGATATGAGACATACAAGTATTACTCGAAGACTTGAAGAATGTGAAGAAGTAAAGAGCTACAACGACGACATCATCCTTCCTCTTGAGGTTAGTAATATTTTGAGTTGAACTGTTTCATTCCTAACGTATCTTTCAAGTCGTGCTATATTGAAAACATAACTGTGAAGTTGTGAATGATTATACTCTAGTTAGACGTAGTATTAAGGAATTACAATACGAAGTATAACGCCTATCTTTTGAACTTCGTATATAAGACATAGACATAATCGTATGAATGCTATTGTGATTATGTATGGGTATGGGTGAAGATTTCGTCCTAGGAAACAATGTTTTACATTCGTTTAAAAGAAGTACACTCATAAACTTGTTTTGTGAATCGAAAGGGAAATCGCTAGGCTTATTGGTATTGTTATTCATTGCAAATCTTTGGATTACCAATATGTGTGTTTAGTATAACCGCTCATAACTTGTTTATGTATCTTGGTAAAACTATTCACAATGCCTGACTTACGTATCGGTATGACTTTTATTAGTGAAACCAATCTTAAGTAATCACCTGAGATGGTATGATCGATATTTGTAATTGGTGTGACCATTCGTAGTCATTGGGTAACCGATCCTAGTACTTGGTGGGACTAATCACAAGATTTTTAATCGATCCTTGTAGTAGGTTAACAAGTTTTGGTAATTAGTGTAATTGATCCTATAACTTGTGTAACCGATCACAGGTAAGTACCATAAATAGTGGTAACCGATCCTGGTACTTAGTTAGCCATTTTAAACTAGTGTGACTGATCCTAGTAGCCACTTGGAGGTAGAACCGAAACTTGTTTTTGTAGAACCGTTAAACCCATGAATGGTGATTGAATGTTTTTAATCAATCACATAGTTATTGGAAATCAGATGAACTAATTCTAAACTCGTTTGGTAGTGTGGCAAATCGGTTCCAAGATTGTAAATATGAAAGAGGATTTACAAAGTAAAGATGTCGACATACTTTGAACACTTGCAGTAATTCTTATCTATTATTGTTCAAAGATATTCCTTAATAACTAAAGGAGAATCCTGGATCGAAATAAATTGAAAATCTTTTAATTAAGGGTTTTAGTTTTATATGCTTTTAATTTCGAGCAATTAAATGCATATCTTTAAAAAATAAAAATTGGTAATGTGCATTTACTAACTGTAGATTTTCTACTAAGATTTCGGTCAATATTTGGACAGAGCATTTCCAGGAATTATAAAAACCGATTTGGGCGTTTATTGCATATCTTTGAGAATATTCAGTTTTGGAAATTCCTTGGTGTCCAAACTTCCTTGGTCTATAAATATTGAAGTTTACATTTCGAGCTAACTAATCCTCAGAGCCAGCAAAACTACCTTGTTGTGATGTTACTGGTGGAGCCGTCTATTCGGAGAGAAAAGTACCCTAATTAGGCTAAATCTCTTACGACCGCTCGTTTAAAGACTTCTTTGGGATTGGGAAGCTCTACGAGTACCGTTGGTGGGAAACTAGATAATTACAGTTTATTATTTTCGAATGATTTGATTGAATAACGGTTGTTGAACTTTGATTGCACCTAGTTTGTTTATGATTGAAAATATTTTTCATCTGATATAAGATTCACTCAAACTATATTGAAGTATCGACGGGGATCTTTAGACTATTTGTAGATCTAAAGACGTCTTGTGATAATCCATTGAAAACAGACTCCGTTCTGTGTGTGATTGATTACAAGATATTCAAGTTGATTGTGTGTAGGTGTTTATTGAAGATCTAAGAAGATTTGAAGACAAAGAAGATTTCTTATTTGAGTTCATAATCTTTGGTGTGCACAAAACTTGATCGGCTGGGGATCCAACTATAATCGGTTTATATTTTGATAGATTGGATTGATTAGTTGTGTAGATCGACATCAATACATTTCTTTGGACGATATTGAGGAAGATTTTTCCAAGAATAGCCCCAGTCATATCCGTGATGGCTCAGTGGAGGGTGAGAACCTCCCAGTTGGTGGTGATACTTCACTGGTGAACCCAATTAGTGTTCAAGCTGTAACTCTTGCTTCGTTGCCTAAGGTAACTTCTTTTTCTGCTCCTAGCGGTATACTGCATGTTGTCTCGGCTACTACTGGTTCTGTAGTCGTATCTTCCAAGAGCCTTCCATCATCTCCTGCTACTTCGCTCCATTCAAGTGGTTCGTTTGCGAAGAATGTTACTCAGGTGGTGAGGGTTAGTAGCTCAGACTCTCAGCCGAAGAAGAAGGTTGTGATTTCACTGGCCATCTTCTCCTTCAATGCTATGCCCACCTCATTGGGGAGCGCTCAGTCTGTTTCTACTACCCCTATTAGCAAGGTTGTTGGACCTCCACCTTCATCACCAGATTGGACCGTATTGGGCAATCTTCCTTCTGCTGGTGATATGGACTTAGGTGGTGCTCAAGGTTTTTTTTCCGATTCCCATCTCGTCCACCATGTCATCTCTTTGTCGTGGTGAGGGTTCATTACTCGTGCCCCACGCTCGCTCTCAAGCGATTGGTGGAGTTGTTACTGAGTCTGAGAATGGTAAGCTGTCTGAGAGCTTGAGCCTTGGAGTTCTGACGATGCTATCCTTGAAGCCATTCTGCGAGATTCAAAGGGTCCCTTTTCTGCTGAGGTTGATCGTCACCAACTGGCTGGTTCTTTGGAGATAGCTTCACAGCTAGATGTTCTGTTTGCTCAGTATCGTGTGACTAAGGATCTATTCTTTGACCCGGACTGCCTTCGCCTCTAGCATCCAAGATATGGAGACCTTCATGGACACCTACGTTGTTTTCCTTCTTCGTCTTTCATTGTTCTCAGTAAGTGATTCGTACCTTATTGCTTCTTGCTTTGTTTTGAACCTCCGTCTGTTCTTATGCTCCGTGTTTGCAGCTTTGCAAACAAATCGATGTTGTATGTACCTTGTTCAAGTTCTACAGAGCTAAGTGTACTCACTTGAGTGCTTTGTTGGAGCGTGCTCGTCAAGACTATGCCTTTGCTAGTGCACAGCAGCCTTCGTCCCGTGATACTGCTTTTGCTGCTAAAGTATCTTCGTTGGAGGATGATCTGAAAAAGACTCATAGATCTTTGGAGGCTTGTTTGTTGTCTCTTGAGAGAGCTAACAATGCTGCTCAAGTTGCTGAGGATTGGCGCAAAGCTGCTGATTCTGTTCTGGCTGCTGAGTCCTCCAAAGCCATAGGTTCGTTTCTCCTTTTCCTTAACTCTGTCTTTGTTTTTGTTTGGTAGTATAGTCCTGAGACAACCTACGCCTTCCAGATGGTAGCTCTAGTGAGCTTAGACATCTCCTGGAGCAGGTAGCCAAGTTGACCTCCGATGTTTGGTATTATCAGAAGAAGTCTGACAGGTTGATGAATGTGACTGTTCACATCGAGGCCCAAATTTCTCTTGAATCTGCTCATAATTCAAATCTTATGAAGCAGATGGCTTTGCTCCGTAAAGAATATGACGAATCCCTTAAGTGGAAAGAGGGTCTTATTTCAAAGCAAAAGGAGGACATTACCTTGGTTGAGAAACGGCTCTCAGCCCAAGAAGTCATCCGCAAAAAGTATCATGCAGATTCGAAGATGCCTGTGCTTCCTTGGCTGTCTTCTGAGGTCTATTCTCTTAAGAATAAACTTGTCTAGGCTGGCTCTGCATATTCTTCCATGTCCCATGCATCTTTGGTTAAGAGATTGGAAGAGTTAGAGAATGTTTACCAAGTTTTATCCTCTGAGAATGTTTCGCTTCGGATTTATGTTGACGATCTCCGGACTGAACGAGATACCCTTGTGGAGGATCTCGATGCTGCTGAGGTTAACCTTACCGAGGCCCAGCATAGTTTAAAAGAATCCCTTAGCCATGTCGGAGGTAGCTTAGGGTTCTTGTGTTCCAGCAGCATTCTTTGTGCCCATTGCTGCTTTTTCTTATTGCTTACACTTTCCATATCTGCAGGTCTCCAGGAGAAGCTGGTGGGTGCAAATTCCAAGATTAACCGTCTTGAGGGCCAAATATCTTTATTGGAGATATCTCGTCAGTTCGGTGCCACCGCTAAGTTCAAGGCTGAGGCTCTCCAGCAGGCTAACGATCAACTTAGCGCTCAGATGATGGAGCTTCGTCATAAATCAGCTTTGGATCTAGAGGCTCAGGCTTCTCAAATGAAGGCGAAACTCGAGTGTTCGGCTATTGATTACATCAACAATTCCTTTGCTGAAGCCGAGCTCCAAGCTGAAGGAGTTGTCTTTCCTCGCCTTCCTTATCCTTGATTTTGTCGTATCCAGCTTAGCCTAGCCAGACTCTTTGTTGTATTATTCCCTCAGTTGAGGTGTCCTTGTGTTGTCTCCTTTCTTTGAAACAATGCTTTGTGATTGTTTGAACCTTTTTTATCTGCAACTTTCAAGACATGTCAGTCGTATTTTGGTAACATTATTATTTCACCTATGTTATTGCATGAATATTTTGTTTGTAGACATATTATGTATAATTGATCGCACAATAAAGTTATCACAAGGTGTTAAGGTATGCTTAACCGTTGGTGGAACATTCATCGTCGTACCTAAGTATCCTTTGGCCAGAAGGTACCGTGGTGGCGAGGGTTCCTACGTGGGCAATAGTTTTCCTGTAACCCTACGCGTTCAGCACGAAAACTGCTTTACTCCGACAATGTATCTCTATAGGGGATATCTTAATTTTTCTTTATGCCTCATGAAGGGAGCTATTGCCCCGAGGATCCGAGTATTGACATATGCACAGTTATGTCTTGCCTTGTCTCATTGTCAATCCTGGCGGAGGGTGTCTCTTCTAACCCAATTGTATTAATCGAAACTAATTCTTTAGCAAAAAGTTTCTTTCATCGATTAGTAAGGTTTATAATACCTTTGATCAAGGATAGAACATGGTGGGTTCTGGCTCGTTCCTTTCTTATCTTGAGTAATCACAATTCTCTTACGGGTAGTACTTTTTTAGGTACATTGCATTCCAAGGATGTTGTAATACTTCACCTTTTGGGGTCCTTAGGTAGTAAGACCCTTTTCCTACGATGTCATGTATAATGTAGGGCCCGTCCCATGTCGGAGCTAGCTTGCCCCACTCATTCTTTCTTTTATATGGTGGTATCTGACGTAGCATGTATTCCTCGACCACAAAGTTTCTAGGGATGACCCGCTTGTTGTATTCCCGAGCTAGCCTTCGTTGGTAGTTTACCATCTTTTGCAAAGCTACTTCTTTTCTTTCTTCAAGGTCATCCATCTTTTCCAACATCAAGTCTGTTGTTATATTCTTCTCCCATGCCTCCGTTTTGGTTGTTGGAAGTATTATCTCCGTTGGGATGACGGCTTCGGCTCCGTAGGTCAGCAAGAATGGAGTTTCTCCCGTAGCTGCTCTTCTTGTAGTTCGGTAGGCCCATAGGACATTGTGCAGTTGTTCGCACCATCTCTTCTTGTATGCTCCTAGCTTCTTCTTTAAGTTCATTACTATGGTTTTGTTGGTCGCCTCCGCTTGTCCATTGGTCTTAGGGTATATAGGAGTGGACTTGTTTTTCTGAATGTTGAAAGTATCGAACAACATGTCGATGTTTTTTTCCTTGCAATTGCTTTCCGTTGTATGAGACTAAGGTAGCTGGTATTCCGAACCTGCATATGATTTGTTCAAACAAAAATTTAAATACATATGTGTCCCTAATTCTTACCAAAGGCTTTGCTTCCACCCACTTGGTGAAGTAATCCGTAGCCACAATAAAGTATTTTCTTTTTGAGGTTCCCTCTATCAAGGGTCCGACAATATCAACCCCCCATTTGAAGAATTGCCAAGGGATGATGACTGAGTTTAGCTCCGTTGCTGGTGCTTTGATATTCCTAGCAAAGCGTTGGCATCCTTCACACCGTTTAGCCACGTTTTTTGAGTCTACTTCCATGCTTAGCCAGTAGTGTCCTTGTATTTTGGCTTTGATCGCCAAGGACCTTCTTCCACTATGGTTGTCGGCATCTCCGTTGTGTATATCGTGGAGTATTTTCCTCCCTTCGTTTCGTGAGAGGCATCACATTAGAGGTCCGAGAAATGACCTCATATACAGTATTCCATCACGAAGGATGTACATTGCTGCTTTTGATTCGAGTTTCCGAGCTTCCTTAACATCGGATGGTAAGGTACCTTTGTCGAGATACTGGTGAATTGGAATCCTCCAATCATCTTCTGCTTCGTATTCATTGCCCTCATCTGACATGGTTGGTCTTTGTCAGACTCTTCGACTTCGTTATCTGATTCTCTTATTTCTTCGTCTTTTTTTTCTTTATCTGCTTCTCTCATGGCTCGAGTCAGAACGGCCAAAGCCTCCTCAGCACTTGAGATAGGTCCTTCTATCGAAGGTTCATATATTCTTCTAATTTGCACGGCGGTGGTGTTTCTATCCTTTAGCATTGATGATATGAATGCTAAGGCATCTGCATGTCTGTTATCTTTTCGACATACATGCTCGAATGTTATGTTCTTTGATCTTTGACGCATGCTTCTGAGCTAGCTTTAGGTACGAAGATAGCACTGGATCCAAAGTTTGGTATTTGAGCTCGATTTTTCTAATGACCAACTGTGAGTAACTATTCAACAAAACATCTGATAAGCCTAGCTCCCGTGCCAAGCGTAGACCATGTATGACCGCCTCATACTCTGTGATGTTATTGGTGTATTGTTCGAATTCTAACCTGAATACGTAGATGAGTCGGTCTCCGGTAGGGGTTGTTATTATAATCCCAATTCCCGCGCCTTCTCCATTAGAGGAGCCATCTACGAATATCTCCCATCTCCGTAAATTCTGAGGTTCCAGGAGATCTTCTGGTTCTTGCTTGTCTTCCTCCATTCCTAGGATGTCGCCTATCTCCGCTTCGTCGCTGAGAGGTAGGTCCGCCAGAAAGTATGCTAAGATTTGTGATTTCTCAGCCTTCCTAGTTTCAAAGATTATGTGGAACTGTTTGATCATGGCATTCCATTTTGCCACCCTTCCAATTTTCTCCGTGCTATCGAGGATTTGACCAATCTGAGCCTTCGTGAAGACTCGTATGGTATGTGCGTCAAAATATATCCTTAGTTTTTTTGTTGCCACTACTAAGGCATATATAAGTTGCTCCACCTTGGTGTAGTTTCACTCCGCTGAGTTGAGTGTCTTGCTGATGTAGTAGATGGGTTTTTCTCTTTGCCCTTGGTCTCGTACCAATACTGCGCTCACAGCGTAGCTTGTTGTTGCTAAGTATTTCACCTTGTTTGTGCAGATGGCATTTCCTTGATTTATAGGGTGAGTACAGAAGCCGGAGCAGAATAAGTATAGGGTGAGTATTTCACCTTGTTTCTCCTTGACCAGGTACTCCTTGATTTATTGGAAAGCTTGCTCGCACTCCGTGGTCCACATTAACCCGCTTCCTTTCTTTAGTGTATCGAAATATGATTTGCATTTGTCCGATGACCTTGCTATGAATCTTCCCATGAAGGCTAAGATTCCATTCAGCTTTTGTAATCCTTTTAGAGTTTGTGCAGATGGCATTTCCATTATTGCTCTGACCCTTTCGGGGTCTACTTCTATTCCTCGCTTAGTTTCCAAGTATCCTAGGAATTTTCCTGAGGTTACTCTGAATGTGCATTTATCCGGGTTCACTTTCATGTGACAGTTTCTCATGGCTTCGAATATTTCTTTTAGGTCTGACAGGTGGTTTTTTGCCTCTTTGCTCTTTACAAGCATATCGTCCACGTAGACCTCCCGTATCTTGAATATCCATGGCTTAAATATTTTGTCTACCAATCGTTGGTATGTTTCCCCCGCGTTCTTTAGTCCAAAAGGCATCCTTGTATAGCAGTACAAGCCTCGTGGGGTAAAGAACACAGTATGCTCCTGGTCTTCTTCTGCAAGGGCGATTTGGTTGTAAACGGAGTATACATCCATGAAGGTATTGATGGTGGTTTTTAGCTTAGGGTTAAAATCGTAAAACACTAAACCCTAGCAGACAATGATGTCACAACATTTAAAGTAACAAGCATTTACTAGGCACATTTACTGAAACCTTTAATGTGTCCCTAAATAATTACTGGGGTATCTTTTTCAAATTAGGGTTACGACATGCCAAACCCTAATTCCCACGTGTGCCAATGGCAAATCATGCCAGCCACACCGACCGCGCCAAAGCATGCCAACCATGCTAACCGCACCTCTATGCCAATGGCAAATCATGCCGGCCACACCAACTGCGCCAAAGCATGCCAACCATGCTAGCCGCACCACTGTGCCAATGGCAAATCATGCCAGCCACACCGACTGCGCCAAAGCATGCCAACCATGCTAGATGCACCTCTGTGCCAATGGCAAATCATGCCAGCCACACCGACCAACGCCAAAGCATGCCAACCATGCTAACCGCACCTCTGTGCTAATGGCAAATCATGCAGCCCACCGACCGCCGCGCAAAGCATGCCAACCATGCTAGCGCACCTCTGTGCCAATGGCAAATCATGCCAGCCACACCGACCGCGCCAAAGCATGCCAACTATGCTAGCCGCACCTCTGTGCCAATGGCAAATCATGTCAGCCACACCGACCGCGCCAAAGCATGCCAACCATGCTAGCCGCACCTATGTGCCAATGGCAAATCATGCCAGACACACCGACCGTACCAAAGCATGCCAACCATGCTAGCCGCACCTCTGTGCCAATGGCAAATCATGCCAGCCACACCGATCATGTGCCAAAGCATGCCAACCATGTTAGCCGCACCTCTGTGCCAATGGAAAATCATGCCAGCCACACCAACCGTGCCAAAGCATACCAGCCATGCTAGCCGCACCTCCGTGCCAATGGAAAATCATGCCAGCCATACCTAGTGCGCCATGCCAAACGCACCTCGCCATGGCCCCCATGCCGCCACCATACAGGCCTTCACTATGCGGCTATCAAAACGAAGGCGTGCAACAATCAACGGTTGCCCTTCAATCCCAGGAGCAAATCCTGGCCGTCTAAGGTTACCAAACGACCTTTGCCCCAAAACCCTAGCTTGGTCACGCACCTAGCCCAAGCTAGTCACGCCATGCGCCTATGGCGAACCCTTGGCCCCACATGCCAAGCCAAAACCGCACCTAGCCCAAGCTAGTCACCCATGCGCCTATGGCAAACCCTTGGCCCCACATGTTAGGCCAAACCAAACCTAGCCAAGCTAGCCGTGTAATATCCGTCCCAGTTTCGAAGGGCATTTGCGTCTTTTTAAAATAAAAGGCTAAATTCGTAATTTACACCAAAGGGCATTTTAGTAATTTTCCATTTTGATTTGGACTCTTTCCTTGGTCATGGGGATATAAGTTATTCATTTATTTATTCTTTTAGGGTTTAAATTATCTTTGGCAATAATTCTAATTAAGGAGAATATTATATGCATGGACATTTGGCGCATGTTTGGATTAATTAAGGATATAATATTTGGACATAAATTACTTAATCAATTCAGTCACCCAAGTCGGTTGAAAATGAAAGTGAGCTTCTAGTTTTGGTAAAGAATATTGTTAGTTAACAAGTTTGACACTTGGCGACTTGGCATTGGTTGGTAGATAATAAGAAATATTAAATTATTGACCAAAATTAATAACATGCAGGAATGTATCTTGCATCAAACCATTAAGGTTTACCGAGCACTAGAGCATAATTGGGTATGCTTGATTTTAGTTTTATGCCACGTGTCACCTCCCCATAGGTCATTATTAATTATTAGTGAGTAAAAATCTCCCTTATTGCGGACATTTATAGGTTTGGAAATTGGATTGAGACCGGGAAAAGAAAAGAAAAAATAGAAAAAAGAAGATAACCTAGCCGCAACTTTTTCTCAAACTTCCTTCTGTTCAAGTGCAAGCCGTGAGTGATGCATAAAAATTGAAATATCAATTAAAAACGGTAGCTAAAGTTTGATTTGTTATTGAAGACCTAATTTCGGTGATAAAGCTATTTGTTATATTTTTGGATTTGCGGTTTGAGGTAGACGCAACACAATCAAAAACCTTCTTTTTATTTAAGTTTCTTTTAATTAAATTTATTTTGCAAGTTTTCATTAATATATGAATGATAATCGATGTTGTGAGTATGATTATGAATGTTGGGCTGCGGTCCATAGATTGTGATTCTTAAAAACAACTTTGATGGGATACGAGATATCCTTGGGAACGGTTTTGTTTCCCTAAACCCACGTGGGGCTCCCTGGGGAGAGCGGATTGATTGAATTTATTGTTGTTTATGGATGAGGTGTTTCCATGTGTTTGCGGTGTTGTTAATCATGTTAGATGTTTTTAAAATGAATTAAAAATATTGCATAAAATATTTTGTTGCTTCTTTGCCTACTGGGTGTCACAACTCACGTCGTATTATGACAAAAATTCCAGATTTGATGCGTGTCAAGGGAGTTGATCAACTTGGAGCCTAGAGAATGATTAGAGATGTCTAAAGTTATCATTTATGCCTAAAATTCTATTTTAAGATGTAATTAATCTTAGTTTGGATGCTGTAAAAATATTGTATGATGTTTAGTTGACTGATCTTGTTTTTAAATTATCAATATGTTTAGATATGATTATTTTTGTAATAAGTGTAAAACATCTTAAGGGACATTTGATAAAACTTATAGAATTTTCTGAGTTGTATAACTATTTTTATTATACGAGTGTTAAATCCAGAAAATATCTGACTGTTTTAAATGTCTTATAAAAATCCTAATTAAGAGCTATGATATATTGGTTTTTAGATCTTAGTGTCCACATAGGAAATCATCATCTATGTTTTATCTTTCTAAAATGACAGGACTCATCCAATTTTGAGTTGTGCGCGATTTAATATAATTTTTCTAAGACAGAGTGTCACGGTTTTGAATTTATGCAGTGCTAGTCAACTATATGTTTGACCGTGGTCTTAGGCAATTAAACTTAATCTAAAAATTATGAAAAATTGATATATAATAATAGTTTCAATCAGTATTGTATCCGTATAATTATCATAAATTTTGGAACTCGTATGAATCCTTTAAAATTCTAGGAATCTACCTAGGTCTGCATTTCGATTGTACAATTTGGTGTTGTAATAGTTACTTATTAATTAAATCATAAAACATGAACGATATTGATATTTTTATTTGTGAACCAAAATGTGTTTTGAGTACAAAAATGTGTTTTCTTCCGGTGTCTTTAAAATTAGGCTAAATCAACGGTTAGATTTTCCTAAATAATTTTTCTAAGTATTCCGCTGCGATAAAAATATTAATTTGAGCATAAATTAAATTAGCCCAAATGAATTACTTAACGAGCTTGGGCTTAGTAGCCGGGCTTCGGCTATGGTATCCAAGTAGCACTTCGGGTTTTCGGGCAGGATCCGGGCCCGAAAAACGGGGTGTTACAATTTGGTATCAGAGCAGCAATTAGATCCTTTCGGAGCTAGTTGTTGCGCAAACATAATAAATGTTAATTGTGTTTCAATAAAATTGTTTGTGTGTTTTTCTTTTTAGCTTGAAATTTTTGTCACCGTGTTACCTTAAATTTAGGGACTAAATTTCTTGAAGTGTGTGAGGTTGTAATATTCGTCCCAGTTTCGAAGGGCATTTACGTCTTTTTAAAATAAAAGGCTAAATTCGTAATTTACACCAAAGGGCATTTTAGTAATTTTCCATTTTGATTTGGACTCTTTCCTTGGTCATGGAGATATAAGTTATTCATTTATTTATTCTTTTAGGGTTTAAATTATCTTTGGCAATAATTCTAATTAAGGAGAATATTATATGCATGGACATTTGGCGCATGTTTGGATTAATTAAGGATATAATATTTG
This sequence comes from Papaver armeniacum, assembly GCA_023531295.1. Taxonomy (NCBI): domain Eukaryota; kingdom Viridiplantae; phylum Streptophyta; class Magnoliopsida; order Ranunculales; family Papaveraceae; genus Papaver; species Papaver armeniacum. Next base: position 537,002 of record JAJJWW010018825.1, read on the forward strand.
GCCATAAATTACTTAATCAATTCAGTCACCCAAGTCGGTTGAAAATGAAAGTGAGCTTCTAGTTTTGGTAAAGAATATTGTTAGTTAACAAGTTTGACACTTGGCGACTTGGCATTGGTTGGTAGATAATAAGAAATATTAAATTAACAACGGAAATGATATTCCCCTCACGTCTTATCACACTACTCACCACTCAAGCTGACGTGTCATCACAAGTGAGTGAAAACATGGGAGAGAGAAACCATGTTATCCGTAAACGAAGATAAATCCAAAGTTCTTCATCCTTCTCTGTTTTATTTACTCAATTCTTCTTCATTCCCAATTACTGAAATTTCAGATTCATGGTAACCAAAAATCATCAATATCGCCACCGACACTTTTGTTCAAGCCTGGCGAAGATAAGCTTGGTGTTTGTCTCTTGATGTCACAGGAAAAATCAAACACACCGGCAATTATTCACCCGAAAAATCACAATTTTCTATGATTCATTCTTAGGCGACATACAACCCCCAGCAAACAATCCACAAATCATACCCAGCCATCAATCGAAGAAACCCAACACCAATTTGACCACCGTTTCATGCGATTACCTCAGCTACCAAAACAATCATAGAAAATAAAGAATTGATGTCGCTGGATTGAAGATCCGCCTCTCTGTTATCGATATCTCGGTGATTTCTTCATTTCTCCCATGATATACAAATTGACGGCTGTTGAAACCATTCTCTTTGATAAGCAAACATATCTTTGCTTATCGAAATTTATTCCCCTGCTCTCTATCTCTTCGCAAATTGGTAAGCAAACATTTGATGTTATGGCTGAATGGTATAAATTAAAGAGGTGTTTTGAAGAGTCAATAATGAATTAGAAGGTGGGTTTGAGCTGAATTTGGAATTTGACAGCAGAGTGGGTATATATAATTCAAGTTGAGATTACAGGGACGAGTTCTTGTTGCTGCCACTAACTGTTGTTGATGAACAAAGAAATTAGATGTATTTTCGTTCATATTAATTCACCTGCTGCTTGTTTCATCATTTTAAGCTTAAAATAGTAGATCCTAATATGGATTTGGATCTCCATTTATACAACAAAGAAATACAGTGAAACCTTATTTGAATACGGTTTAGATTTTCATCTTAGAGATTTCCACCACACTTTCGATCCCAAAATCGGAAGTTTCTTTTCAAGTTTTGAGATCCCACATGCTCCTTAGTTCATTAGTTACTTGTATACTCAAATTTTTGATTGTTAATGTTGTCCTAATGGTTTTCAAAAAGACTACATAGAAAAAAAGTTGAAAATGGAGAAGAAGAAGATGAAGATTGTTGACTGCACGAGATCTAAAAAAATCAAAAGGAAAGCAGATTACGTGGTTTATCTTATTTGTTGTCATTTAGCGCAGCTAAGCTTTCCACGTCGGATAGTGCGGTGAATAGAGCTGTACGTAGAGTTCGGAATAGCATTCCCGATTAACGATTATTGACCAAAATTAATAACATGCAGGAATTATCTTGCATCAAACCATTATGGTTGACCGAGCACTAGAGCATAATTAGGTATGCTTGATTTTAGTTTTATGCCATGTGTCACCTCCCCATAGGTCATTATTAATTATTAGTGAGTAAAAATCTCCCTTATTGCGGACATTTGAATTCGCTCGTGTATATAGATAGGTTTGGAAATTGGATTGAGACCGGGAAAAGAAAAGAAAAATAGAAAAATACTCCCTCCGTCCCTATTATATAGGCGGAATATTGGATTTTTGTAGTCCCACTAAATAGGCGGAATTCTAATTTCAAGAAGACTTTTGACATATATGCCCTTATTTATGTTGTATGGGAAATTGTAGTGAAAATAAGACAAAGGGTAAAAATAGGAAAAAACATGAAAATTTATGAAAACCAAAGAATTTCTTAAATGAAGAGATTTCACCTTCTCCGCCTATATATAAGGGACGGAGGGAGTAGAAAAAAGAAGATAACCTAGCCGCAACTTTTTCTCAAACTTCCTTCTGTTCAAGTGCAAGCCGTGAGTGATGCATAAAAATTGAAATATCAATTAAAAACGGTAGCTAAAGTTTGATTTGTTATTGAAGACCTAATTTCGGTGATAAAGCTATTTGTTATATTTTTGGATTTGTGGTTTGAGGTAGACGCAACACAATCAAAAACCTTCTTTTTATTTAAGTTTCTTTTAATTAAATTTATTTTGCAAGTTTTCATTAATATATGAATGATAATCGATGTTGTGAGTATGATTATGAATGTTGGGCTGCGGTCCATAGATTGTGATTCTTAAAAACAACATTGATGGGATACGAGATATCCTTGGGAACGGTTTTGTTTCCCTAAACCCACGTGGGGCTCCCTGGGGCGAGAGGATTGATTTAATTTATTGTTGTTTATGGATGAGGTGTTTCCATGTGTTTGCGGTGTTGTTAATCATGTTAGATGTTTTAAAATGAATTAAAAATATTGCATAAAATATTTTGCTGCTTCTTTGCCTATTGGGTGTCACAACTCACGTCGTATTATGACAAAAATTCCAGATTTGATGCGTGACAAGGGAGTTGATCAACTTGGAGCCTAGAGAATGATTAGAGATGTCTAAAATTATCATTTATGCCTAAAATTCTATTTTAAGATGTAATTAATCTTAGTTTGAATGCTGTAAAAATATTGTATGATGTTTAGTTGACTGATCTTCTTTTTAAATTATCAATATGTTTAGATATGATTATTTTTGTAATAAGTGTAAAACATCTTAAGGGACATTTGATAAAATTTATAGAATTTTCTGAGTTGTATAACTATTTTTAAAATAATCCTTTATACGAGTGTTAAATCCATAAAATATCTGACTGTTTTAAATGTCTTATAAAAATCCTAATTAAGAGCTATGATATATTGGTTTTTAGATCTTAGTGTCCACATAGGAAATCATCATCTATGTTTTATCTTTCTAAAATGACAGGACTCATCCAATTTTGAGTTGTGCGCGATTTAATATAATTTTTCTAAAACAGAGTGTCACGGTTTTGAATTTATGCAGTGCTAGTCAACTATATGTTTGACCGTGGTCTTAGGCAATTAAACTTAATCTAAAAATTATGAAAAATTGATATGTAATAATAGTTTCAATCAGTATTGTATCCGTATAATTATCATAAATTTTGGAACTCGTATGAATCCTTTAAAATTCTAGGAATCTACCTAGGTCTGTTTTCAGTTGTACAATTTGGTGTTGTAATAGTTACTTATTAATTAAATCATAAAACATGAACGGTATTGATATTTTTATTTGTGAACCAAAATGTGTTTTGAGTACAAAAATGTGTTTTCTTCCGGTGTGTTTAAAATTAGGCTAAATCAACGGTTAGATTTTCCTAAATAATTTTTCTAAGTATTCCGCTGCGATAAAAATATTAATTTGAGCATAAATTAAATTAGCCCAAATGAATTACTTAACGAGCTTGGGCTTAGTAGCCGGGCTTCGGCTATGGTATCCAAGTAGCACTTCGGGTTTTCGGGCAGGATCCGGGCCCGAAAAACGGGGTGTTACAAGCCGCGCCATGCCAAACGCACTTTGCCTTGGCCCTAGCCATGCTAGTCACATCATGCCAAGCCAAACGCCCTTGCCTTAGCCCTAGCCACGCCATACGCCCATGGCAAATCCTTGGCCCCACATGCCAATCCTAACCACACCCTAGTCGCACCACCCTGTTGGCCTTCCCTACGCGGCCACCAAAACGAAGGCGTGCAACAATCAACGGTTGCCCTTCAATCCTAGGAGAAAATACTAGCCATCCAAGGTTACCAGACGACACATGGTAACCTTTGGCCCGAAAACCTAAGTTTGGCCACGCCAAACCTTGCCATGCCAACGACATGCCAACCTAGCCGCGCCACCACGTTGGCCCTCACTACGCGGCTACCAAAACGAAGGCATGCAATAATCAACGGTTTTCCTTCAATCCCAGGAGCAAATCCTAGCCATCCAAGGTTACCAGACGACACATGGTAACCTTTGGCCCGAAAACCTAAGTTTGGCCACGCCAAACCTTGCCATGCCAACGGCATGCCAACCTAGCCGCGCCACCACGTTGCCCCTCACTACGCGGATACCAAAACGAAGACATGCAATAATCAACGGTTTCCCTTCAATCCCAGGAGAAAATCCTATCCATCCAAGGTTACCAGATGACACATGGTAACCTTTGGCCCGAAAACCTAAGTTTGGCCACGCCAAACCTTGCATGCCAACGACATGCCAACCTAGCCACGCCACCACGTTGCCCTCACTACACGGCTACCAAAACGAAGGCGTGCAACGATCGACGGTTGCCCCTCCTCTCAAGATGCAAAATCTCAACCGTCGAAGGTCACCAGGCTGGCAAGTTTCCCGAGCTTGACTTGCCAAGCCACAACAATGTGCTACATGTTTTCCAAAACATTCGAGACATCAACACAAACTGGGGGATCCTCTTTGGGTATTGGTTTGGCGGTTTACAGCGTGCGGCGTACACTACGCCCGTCATAAGGAAGTATCATAAGGGTGAGGCGGTTAGTAAATACGGGAAGTTATGTGTGAAACGTTCATGGGACATAAAGCACATGCGTTAACAACTTTATGGGACATCAATTCCATAACGTTAGCAGTTTCATGAAAACTAGTTTCATGCGTTAACCACTTTATGGAACATCAATTCCATGCATACGGTTACCACCTCCTCCCATTTACTTCCCTACTCCTTAATGAGACCAGGGTACGTTTTTACTCCGACTTGTATAAATAGGTCTTACCTATTTCTATTGAACAACAAGTTCATACGGGAGATACAACACTCAGAAATACTTACTTGCTAGCTCACCTTGTTAGCTCTCTCATTTTCTGATAACAAGTCGTAGTAACCCAACTACTATTCTAGAATCAACTATTCTGGTCTCACCACTTTCCTTGCTTCCCTCCCCAAAACCAACCCATTCTCCTCCACTTTGTGACCGAAGCAAGTCTGGAACGGACATTTCTTGGTTTGGGCCGGACTTGTACAGATTGATCTCTTGAATCTAAACTACTCCCTTTCAGTACATTATTTAGGGTTTAAATTGTTTCTCACCTGCACACCCGCAATTACCGAAATCAGCAGAAAAAATTTTCACCTACAAACAATTGGCGACCACATCGGGAGGATTGATCTATCGGTTACAATATCAACTCCAACTCCTGATTTCGTTTCCCGAACGTCAATCCCAATATGGTGGAACTCGTGTCCGGAGCGGTTGCCGAGAATACCAAAGACAGAGAGCACGCCCCCGATGTTAACGTCTCTCCCAATAACGTCGTTACATCACCTGCGACTACAAGTAACTCCGAATGCACTCCCTCAAGCGTAACACCGCCAACCACCGGGGCCAGAGCGGCGCGCCTCTAATGTCTCTCGCACAACCCTCTAATCACGGCAACGAAAACACCTCTTCGGACGTTACGCCACCGATCACCGTGAGCGAGTTTCGCTGCGGCTCCTAATGTTTCGTCTAGCATGGCACCTCCAACCACAACTAAGGTTCCAACTACCCCGCCGACGGGACGAGAGACCAGAGGGACCAGAGGAAGCCGTCCTTATGTCACCATCGCTGATTTGATGGAACGACAGGAAATGCTCGCTAGAGCCCAGACGGATATGGTTTCAACACAGAAGAAAGTACTCATCTTTCTCAAGACCCTGACAGAGCGGCTACCACGTGAGTCGCATCCTCCAGAGCCGTATAGAAACGTCTCCAACAACCCCGACGCTAGCACCTCGGCGGAGCACGCCTCCGCGGACGAGGAAATTCGCGCTAGAATCTCATTGGAAAGAAATCAGCCGTCCAACTTCGTCACGCGAGAATATCTGAAGCAACTTATCCGCAACCGAATCAAGAATGATGAACTGGACATGCATCAACACCAACCCCCTTACCCATCCGAAATGCAAAGAATCCATCTTCCGAGGGGGTACTCCTCTCCTCAATTCACCCTGTACGATGGCACCGGGAATGCACATGAGCATGTCTCCCGTTTCTTGGAATCCCTAGGTGAACATGAATATAATCACGTTCTTCGTCTAAGGGAGTTCTCAAAATTACTTACCGGAAGGGCGTATACATGGTACAACAGCATCCCGCCGAACAGTATTCCCAACTGGAGTAGCATGGTTACTGCGTTTTACAGGAAGTACCTCTTCGTGTCTGAACAAGTTACTTTCTCATACCTCAGAAGAATGTACCATTGGGATAACGAACATCCGAATGATTTTGTCAAAAGGTTCGGGGTTCAAGCGCTCGATCATCACGACCAAAACGTGATCGAGCAACACTGGTGAACGCGTGCATCAATGGTATGGTTCTTATTTACCGCGCCTTGCAAGAAAACTTGCGCTTCCAAACATTCTCCGAACTCCATGAAGCCGCTATACGATCCGCAAAGACAGCACCAGCATTACTGGAAAGAACTAGGCCAACTCGAACCGAAGACACACGTGAAACTCGCGGGAATAGATGCCTCACCAGCAAGCAATTTAATGCCGGCTCATCCTCCGTGAACATAATGAACGAAAGAGGAAAAAGGAAGGCCCCAACTACATGCCACTAGCCAAAACGTGAAGCACCGGCGCAACGGGAAACCCCGCCACGGAAGACCGCCACTAAAGCTCCCATGCATCATCATGAAAGCGAAGGGAATACCTTCGATTTCCCGTTTCCCATCGAGGGGGTGATTGACCTCCTAGAAGCATGGATTCAAGATGATGTTATCAGACTGCCACCTCCCAGGCGTCCACCAACTGAGGCTGAGATGGCGAACCCCAAGTACTGATATTACCACAGATTCATTTACCACACGACCAGTGATTGCAACAGACTAAAGCATATTTTCAAAGAAAAGATAGAAGCGGGAGAGCTCCAACTAGGAGATGAGGGAGTACATCGAGACCCACTCCCAATAAGAAATTGTGGGTTCTCTGGGGACTCCGTGCACGAGACTGTACAATCCATGATGCAGCATGTATGCGAAATTCTCTATCTTTCCAAGGCGCGGCGCCAAGATATTTTCGCAGCTCTCAATCGTGTTGTATCCAGCAAACGACTTTTTCTCTCCCCGGAAACCACACCAGGGGCCCAAGCTTTCCAAACGGGCGGAATCAAAGGGGAGAACTGGGGACTGCTAACCACGTCCCGTTTAAGAGGTATCGAATTTGAAAACACGCTCATCGACGCGGCCTCTGACCTCAACATCATTACTTTCAAGACACTAAAGGCTGCGGGATTTACAAAACAAGACGCTACTCATTCCTTGTCTGTGATTAAGAACCCGAGAGGAGGAGCTTTGAACGCGCATGGCTACATCAACCTCGAGATGAAGATGGGAGACGCTATAATGCATAGCAAATTCCACATTGTCAAAGAACTGGGTCACGACATGATATTAGGGCACTTATGGGTACTCGACAACAAAACGAAATTAGATGTGCAACCTGTACCGACGTCCACGCCCGAAAGAATATCCAACAAATCATCCCACTGGTTATCGCATCGACGAGTTATCAATGGAACCCAGACATCCGGAGAAGACCTGTTGGCGCTAGCTCATGGATTTCAAACGCAAGTAAGTCTGGCCGAACGACCTTCTCTACAACCAGTCATTCCTTTCCCTATTCCGTCATGGGGACTCGGCGCGATTACTGGCACGGACGCTGTCAAGAAATGTGAATGGGTGCTGGGCCATTTGAAAACTTTGCAAAAAGCTTAGAAACTTCCATTGAAACCAGTGGAGCCAAGACTCAAACGGTTGCACGACGCCTGAACCTGTTTTCAATCGGAGATATAGTGGTTAAGGTAAACTCGTTTCAAGTTGGGAAGATGACGGTAAAAATGGCTATTCAAATTGATTCTCCCAATGGAAGAGAAGACGAGCCGTATCTGGTGGCGGACATCCTTTTAGGAGGATATTGCAAGCTCATCAAAACAGACACACCTGAAGGCGTGATAGTTCACTCGCGATGGCTCAAGGCCTCCAATCCCTAAAATTCTGTACTTTTCCAGCCACTCTCCCTTTTGTATTTCCTTTAACAATTCCTCTTAGTAGTTGTATTTCCCCAAGATGAATACACCGTTTGTATTCTTCCATGGAATTTTATTTTTCGTCAAAAAAAAAAGAGTATAAATTCATCTCTTTCCAAACGAGTTCTCCAGATATCAGAGAAATACATCAAACTAACCCAGAAAAACACTGCAAAGCCATCATACCACAACCACAAATACCTCATTCAATCATTCAAAAAAATATATATAAAGCGAAACATTGACTGATGAAGAACAAGGTAAAGATGAGTTTACGAAAAACATCAGGGGAACTAAGCAACTAACAGGAATAAAAAAATGGAGGAACTAGCCCTCGAAGGATGGAACACGAGTCCCCTTGGTCAAGGCTATCTTCAAGCACTCCCCCCAACAATCTCTCTGGCAACAAAGATTCCATTCAACGGTGTTAGCAGCAGCAACCTCAACATCCCATCCCGAAGCAACCACAAAGAACAACAAGTGTCCGCTTCGACGAGCGGTTCAAAGATACGCCACCATAACCCCTCCAATATCGCCAACGACACCTCTCGGCGTCAACTCCAAAGGCTACCTCGGTCCCGTCAGACGCTCACTCGGAGGTTTTCTCATTGACCCTTCGAAAAAGATTTTTTTGATTCATCCGCATCAAAATCGAGAACCATGGCGCTTACCTCTAAAAGCTTCACATGCTCGATTTTACGTTGCTCCGACCTAGAAATAGTTCGATCCGCCCTATAACTGGACCGAGGAAAGGTTTTGCCGCACTGGAACTTCTCAACACACCAAGGTTCTTCCTCATTTTCTCGTCCCTCCTCCATGTTCACCGAACCCAAGAAATTCCGAACACGCGCCTGCACTTCATGGAGATAGATGGAAGGGAGGTCCTTGATGATGTCACCAGCTTCATGGAACAGAGATTCGATTCTAGCTAATGCATCCTCATAAGAAGAGGAGCGGTTTCCGCCAATTCTGAAGTCCTTCTCCGAATAATTAAAGACATGGCTATCCCCTGGAGGGTCCCATCATACACTACAAAGAACAAGGAAAATGGTCAAGTTCCATCCTATCTATACACACATAAGAAAGAGGATAAAATAAAAATAAGAAGGAAACGCGAGGCGATACCTGTAAAGAGGATGGACGAAGACGAACTACGCGAATGTAGAGTTCAAGATAATCTTTTATGTACAGCAAGATGACGCAACCTCAAAAGGAAAAGTTTTTATACCGGCCGTGAGTTAAGGCATGATATCCGATCCTAATTAAACCTCATGCCTGGCTGTGAGAAATAATTATGGTTGGTGAGAAAGCGTGGAAGAACGTGCTCGAGGCACACTAAATCGTGTTTTCCTTTCCCACCGCCAACGCTAAGCTTCGAAAGCAAAACCGGCAACATAACCAAAGCAGAAAGAGTAACGATTTTCCTCTTTTCGTGGGCGTAACGTTTTGGTTTGAAGAGAAGAAAAACTTCCTGGTCGAGTCAAATAAGGAAAGAGGCAACCAAGTCCTTGAAGAAAAATCACCAAGCAATCCGTGACATGTCTCATCCTCACCGCTACTGGCCATCTATGCACGTCTCACCCCACCAAACCGTGCCTTGTCATAGTTACGCCAGGCCAGGCCATCACTCCATTGCCGCGGCCCCACCACGCCTAGTCGTCCGTGTACGTCTCGTCTTGCCAAGGCCACACTATGCCAAGCCGCCTGCTCCACTGTCGCGACCTTATCATCCATGCGTGTTTGCCTTACCAAGACCACGCCACCTCTTGGCCCCTCGAGCCAAGCCGTCCACTTGCGTCGCCTTCCAAGACCGCACCCCCTTTGCATTGGAGATGTACGATCATACCAAACTGGTAACTTTCATCTCACTACTCCACGGTCTGCAACACCAGTACAACTTACGCAGGGCCGCCAACACGGGAAGCCAAAACTCTCTTTACCACTCAAAAAGGTTAATCGGATTCTCCTGACCATCTTTGCAATGATTTACACCTCGATTTCGTCCTTGTTTGTCACCATCATATGCTTACCTCGCAACAAGGCATCTGTTCCGAGCTAAGCAGGGGACTTAATGTTGATGGTGGTTTTTAGCTTAGGGTTAAAATTGTAAAACACTAAACCCAAGCAGACAGTGATGTCACAACATTTAAAGTAACAAGCATTTACTAGGCACATTTACTCGAAACCTTTAATGTATCCCTAAATAATTATTGGGGTATCTTTTTCAAATTAGGGTTACGACAAGCCAAACCCTAATTCCCACGTGTGCCAATGGCAAATCATGCCAGCCATACCGACCGCGCCAAAGCATGCTAACCGCACCTCTGTGCCAATGGCAAATCATGCCGGCCACACCTGTAGGATCAGAATATCGCAACATCAATATCTTGCGAGATTAATAAACGACAGCATTGCGAAGGTATCGCGGGGTAATAATATAAATGACGCAATGGATGACGACAACCAGAACATGAACAAAGTGTGAAGATTTAGCGAGATTTAGGAGTGTCGCGAAGTTATATATTTGTACACTTGCGATATATCGCAAGTCATTCCCGAAAATAAAGGACAGCATAGCTGTCATCCATCATGTAATACCCTATATAAAGAGTTGATCACACCAAGTGAAGGAGAGAGTTCTTTTTTGAATTGTCAAGCAAGTCATTAGGAGAGAGAAAATTTGTAGTGATTGTAATTTCTTTGGCTCTATTCTATCTTCTTTTGTAAACATTTCAAGAAAATAATCAATAAAATTCATAGCTATTCATCTTCAAATGGATTAGTTGCACAAATTCTAGTGAGGGGTGTAGTGTAGGATTTCCTGCAACTACATAATGGCGCTAGAAACAGGGATTGAGTAAAGATCAATGATGAGTGCCAAATATTGCATATTTTTACATCTATTTATTGGCATTTAACTCATCTTTTGTACTCAGAACTCAGATATTATCCCAGATTCTGTATTTTCTTTGTTTTCAAGAATAAATATTTGTACTAATTAATTTTGTGTTTTTAGGAAATAAATAAAGCTCGGAGAAACTGAGGAGCCAAAAGAGCAAAGAATTGGAGACAAGCGTCTATGGAGCAAAAAGCCAAAGCCCGCGCGCGCATCAGTTGCAACCCAACAAGGAAGACATGGGCTTGAGCTATCCAAGACCCGACCCGGATCCAAACCCGATTCATTCTGAGCCGTGAAGATTTCATCCAACGCTCGCTCCATCCTTCTCATCGAAGATCGATGCTCCCGCTCAACACCAAAACAGCTCGCTTCTCCTTGAGCCGTTCAGATCTCTCCCAGCTGCATCCAACGCTCGCTACAGCCTGCTCATCAAATATCGATGCTTCCTCTCCACAGCAAAACCACCAACACCTATACCCCTCGACCAAAACCCATTTTCTCTTCACCTTCTCTTTCTTCTTCCCCCGACACCTGCAGAACCCATCCCTCTCTTCTTCTTCCCTCTCCCTGACAAACCAGAGCCATCACTACCGCCTCCATCTCCTGACAGCTTCGACAACTCCATCAGCCACCTTCTCCGCCACCCTAGGTTCACCCATCTCCATCTTTAGCTTCTCCCATAACCTAGAAGCTAGGGTTGAGATGGTTGAAAATTAGGGTTTTCTCGAACAACTCAAGGCATGGTCGATTGAGCAAGATAGAGGTTTGGGTTTGCGTCTTTGGTGAGTTTGAGTGATTGTGAGAGATATAAATTGTTGTTTTGCATGTGAGAGAAACTCAACCAATTTTAGGGTTTAGTTTTGAGTCTCGCAATTTATCTTTGAAGCTTTATTATTTTGCATGATGTTCTAATCACCTCTGCTAGGGTGTAGAACAAACCCTTAATTCTATAATGAGTTAATTCATGATTCATCTTTTGTTCTTAATGAGTTTATTGTATTAGGTTATTTGCTAATTGTTGAGCAAATTAGCTTGTGATAGAGTGTATTGTAAGAAGACACTCTATACTAGGGGTTAATTAGTGAAGGCAATTATCATAATCTCCACCTGAAACCTTCAAGGGAAGGATAAGAGCATAAGCGAATTAGGTTACCTTAGTATAGGATTGAGTGGTGAGTTTAATCACCCTAGTGCCACAAAAATCACAGTTACACTACTCTCATACACACTGCTACCTTGGATTAGAGACACAGCATCTTTAACTTGTCGTTTCGACACCAAACCAACCTTATTTGTGTTACAACATCACCTGAAATCAGTTAGTGAACCATTATATCACCCTTGCACACACCACTTCTCTGTGGGATCGACCTGTGCTTGCCCTTGCCTCCAATAGGCCTGTGCACTTGCAGTTATACGTAGGAAACATCTTTTACAGACCTACCAAGTTTTTGGCGCCGTTGCCGGGGAACTGGTAGTGTGCTGTGTAGATCATAGTGTTTTCTTTACAGCATTTCAGTTTATTCTTGTACATATATGCTTTAATTTTTGCTTAACTTAGCTTCAATTTTTGCTTTTAATCACTTGCATCATTGCCCTGTCTTAGAGTAACTTAGTTGTGTACTTTTTAACCCTTACTCCATCTGTATTCTCATAACCCATATTTTTGTAGCTTTCACAAATTATAGCATCTTTACATCACTATTTACATTTGCCCCGTGTTGCATCTGTTTTTGCATTTGCACACTGTCACATCTGTTGCATATCTGTAGTGCTTCTCACTATAAGCTCAGCTGAAGCTCTGTCACTAGTTCACAAGGAAACTTTGCAGCATACACTAGCTGAATGTTGTTAGGAGCACATCTCGCCCACCGAGAATCATTGCATCTGTGACCATTCCCATGCAGCATTGCCTCCCTTGTTATATTCTGTTGCTTACCAGATTTGGCATTCTTGTGTGCTTAATCCCAGAGAACTAAACCTCTCTCTTGAGTAGCAGGTACCTGCAATCACTGGAGCATAAGCCAAGGAGAAGAAAAAGCAGTAAAGCAATTAGTGGATTTGCCTAAACCCAGTTTTATACTGGTGGTATCATCTTCTCAACTTTGCTTACTTGAATGAATGAATGATAGCATGTATGCTTGCTTGTTGACCTTGTGCCTAAGCCTTGTGAGCCATTACACCCTGAATGCATGACAGACCTGCTAACTTGCTAGTCCCCTGAAGCTGCAAGTTTTGAGTCACAACTTGGAAAACCAAGTTAGCTGTAGCTGCAACCCTGTAAACATGCCACATGCTAGCTGAGAAGCCATAACCAGTGCATGACTGAAAGTAGACTGAGGGTCAGTGTGTTGCACCTGTATTGCCTTTGCTAGGTATTGCTCACACTTTAAATCCTTGCTCTGTGAGATCTGTATTCTTAGCTTCCATTTGCCTTGAGCTCAACTCCAGCCCCTGAAGCTGCTGAGTGTGAGCTACAACCTGGATAACCAAGTAAGCTGCAAGTTGTGTATAACAAGTACCCTGTGGTAATGCATAATTGTGTATAACTTCTGAGAATTGAAATCTCTTGACTTTGTTGGCACTCTGAGCATGTGTAAAATGCTAGCATTGTATATTTGCTGATTACCCTGTTAATGCTGTGAAGTTGTACACCTTGCAATTATCTTGAAATTGTGCTTCTGCTGCTATTTACATATGTGCACCTTGCTTTTGTGCATCTGTGCAACAAAATTCTGCAATTGGTGTGTGACCCTGTGGTGATTGAATGAGTTGTTGAGTGTCTAGGTTTGTATTAGCATCTCACTTGTATGCCACGCACTAACCCTGCACATGCTTCACCATTGAGTGAGCACATCCCTTCAACCTGTGCACTTCACACAGTTTTTACTCACATCTTGTGTTGTGCTCATCTGCCAATCTCTGCATAAGCTGAGCAGTGTTGTGTGATCTCTACCAGCCCTTCTGTGTTTTTCAGTCTTGTTTTGGTGTAGGTCTTTGTGGTGTTTGCTTGTCTGTGTTGCTCTGTGCACTCAAACCAGTGCATAAGTTTGAGCTGCACTCAAACCTGTGTTGTAAAAGCTTAACAAACTGAAGCCCACATACTGGGTTGTGCATACAACCTGCACAAAAAAACAACTTGTGCATAAACCCTGAAGCCCATAACCTGGGCTGAACATAAGCTGAAACCCACCTAAGCTTCCCTCAACCTGGGTTGTAATCCTGCCAAGCCCAACCTCCACATAAACTGGGCTCCGCCCCAACCAGCTACTGGGCTGTGCCTTTTCACTGGGCTGTGCACTGTCACCCAACCTGGGCTCTACACACAGCTAAAGCCCACATAACCAAACATAACCAAACTGAGCCCACATCATCTGGGCTAGAACCCACACAGCTGGGCCTTACAACATCAAAAAGCCATCTTTTGGGCTTGAGTCTTGTATTGGTGGGTCGTTTTGTGGTTTTTGCTTTTCTGTGTTGAACTTGCTTGTATGTTAACATGCTAGATGCGCTAGCTAGGCTATGATTGTGTCTTTTAGAGACCAAACAAATCGACTAGTTAGGATCCGTCCAGGACGAACTCGTAAGCATACCCAGTTCCTCAACCGAAAGCCCAAGCCTGGACCTATCTCGAAACGAAACCATGGGTGATGAACAAAACCAACCCCGTAGTCTCAAGGACTACATGTACCCAACTAGGGCAAGCCAGCCCTCTTGCATCATTCGCCGGCCCGATTTGGTCGGTTTGAACCGAAGGCAAGCACCATTCATATGCTACCCGTGTTTAGAGGGGTCAATCGAAAACCCCTACCATCACGTGAGAGACTTTGAGGATATTTGTGGGACTCTGCGTTTTAACCAAATGCCAGAGGAGTCCCTCAAATTGAGATTGTTTCCTTTTTCCCTGAAAGACAAAGCCAAGTCTTGGCTTCATGCCCTACAACCACAGTCCATTAGAACCTGGGATGACCTCACAAAAGAGCTTTTCAAAAAGTTTTTCCCTAACCATAAGACGGCGACAATTCGACAAAGTCTAAATGGTTTTGTGCAATTAGAAGATGAAACTCTAGCAAAGTACTTGGAGAGATTCAATGAATTATTACTCCAATGTCCCCACCATGGTTTTGAAAAATGGAGACTCGTCCAAATCTTGTATGAGGGTCTAGATGTTAGAACCCGAACCACAGTCGAGTCAATGTGCAATGGTGCATTTATTGACAAGAGTGCTGATGATGCTTGGACTTTCTTAATTGAAGTCGCTGAAAGACTCAACGGTGGGAGTCCATCCGTGAACCGAAAAGGACTACCCCCGCAAACAATGTTCATAGAATCGAGTCGACTTTGAGGGAAATGCAAAAATGGCATCTTTGGCCCGGAGAATAGAAGTGCTTGAGTTGCAAAAGAATGTAAAATCTAATGCCCCTACTCTCCGTGACCAAATTGAAATGGCCACTTGTGCCGCATGCCATAGCTCTGACCACTTAGTGGACAGTTGTCCATACTTACATGCATTTCAAGAGTCCAAAACCGAGCAAGCCAATGCATTATACCATAGGCAAGAGAACAACCCATATTCTCAAACCTACAACCCAGGGTGGAGGAATCACCCTAACTTCTCATGGTCCAAAGGGCCAGTACAAGGGGGACCAACAAATAACAACCAAGGATACTCATATCCTAGAAACCCCAAGTACAACCACCCACTCAACCCACTCAGAGAGAAAAAGACTAGCTTTGAAGACCGTGTCGGTCTCGTTAACCCAAAATCTTACAGAACTTAGGAAAACCACCGACCAACGTCTCACAAACCTAGATCTTAAGATAGGTCAAATCTGTGATGCATTGAATGAGAGAGAAAAAGGCAAGTTTCCTAGTCAACCCCAACAAAATCCAAAGAATGTGTTTCAAGCAGGCTCCTCTACCTGCAATGAAACTCCACACAGTCATGTGAATTCTGTCACCACTCTCCGTAGTGGTAGAGTTGTTGAGAACCATGTAGATGTACCACCGTCAAGCGAGTCTACATCAGACTCACCAGTACACACAACACCGCAGAAAACATCTAATGTAGAGAAAGAATTTGAGCTTGTTGATAAGACCACGAGTCCTACTGATATAGATGTTCCTCTGCCAAGTCATTTACCTGTTGCTCCATTTCCACAACGGTTGGTGCAACAGAATGGGGGTAATCAGTACAACGAGATTTTGGAAATGTTCAAAAGAGTTAACATAAACATTCCATTTCTCGAAGCAATTAGACAAATACCCACCTATGCTAAGTTTTTGAAGGACTTGTGCACACAAAAGCGTAAGCTTCATGTGCATAAGCGTGCCTTCCTCACTGAGCAAGTGAGCTCCATAATCCAAAACAAGATTCCAACTAAGTTTAGAGACCCAGGTAGTCCAGCGATTACATGCAACATAGGTGACCATATGGTCGAAAAGGCGTTACTAGACTTAGGAGCGAGTGTGAATCAATTGCCATACTACGTGTATGTGCAATTGGGCCTTGGGAGTCAAGCCCACACTGTTACGCTACATTTAGCGGACAGATCCGTGAGAATCCCCCGTGGTATTGTTGAAGATGTGTTAATCAAGGTTGATAAATTTTTCTTTCCTATGGACTTCATCGTCTTAGATACTCAACCCGTGCAAAACCCAAGTAATCACATCCCTGTGATTTTAGGACGTCCTTTCCTACGCGACGTCCAATGCCATCATCAACTGTCGTAATGGAGTGTTGAAATTGTGTTTTGGTAACATGACCGTAGAGCTGAATGTTTTTAACACCAGTCAACAACCCATTGATTGTGATGATACTGATTTGCATGAGATTAACATGATCGAGAGTCCGATCCAATACTCTTTGCCCTACATTTTGTCATTGGACCCTTCGCAAGCATGTTTAGATAACTTTGACTTAGATCTCTTCGATTCTAAGTACATTGGTGAAATTCACTCTTTGCTTGAATCTGTTCCACCCATGGATATTGCTAAGTGGCGTAATGCAAAGTGGAACCACCTCCACTCTCTGATACCAAATCTGCCCCACCTCTTGATACACCACCTAAGCTTGATTTGAAACCATTACCTGATACTTTGAAGTATGAATTCTTAGGTCCTTCTGATACTTTACCTGTGATTATTGCATCATGTTTAGACACAGAACAGGAAAGTAGACTCTTAGAAGTACTTCAAGAACATAAAGGAGCCTTAGGTTGGACCATCTCCGATCTTAAGGGTATAAGTCCCACAATTTTCATGCATCACATAAACCTTGAAGAGAACACTAAACCATCTAGGGAAATGCAAAGGAGACTTAACCCCAACATGAGAGATGTTGTCAAGGGTGAGATTCGAAACCGCTTGATGCGGGTATCATTTACCCCGTTCTCGATAGCAGTGGGTCGGTCCCATTCGGGTAGTACCCAAAAAGTCCGGCATTAATGTAGTTCAAAATGAGATGAACGAGCTTGTTCCTACCCGTGTGACCACGTGGTGGCGAGTCCAGTATTGACTATAGAAAATCGAACACAAGAACCAAGAAAGACCATTTTCCCCTTCCCTTCATTGACCAAATGCCGGAAAGGTTAGCAAAACATAGTCACTACCGCTTCTTAGATGGCTATTAAGCTACAACCAAATTCACATAGCACCCGAGGACCAACAAAAGACCACATTTACATGTCCTTATGGAACTTTTGCTTATCGTCGTATGCCTTTTGGGCTGTGCAATGCACCCGCTACTTTTCAACGTTGCATGATGAGCATATTTTCCGACATGGTAGATAAGTTTCTTGAGACTTTTATGGATGATTTTTCGGTGTTTGGTTCTTCTTTTGATGAGTGTTTGCATCACCTCACTTGTGTGCTGATTAGGTGTAAGGAAAAGAATTTGGTCTTGAATTGGGAAAAATGTCATTTCATGGTTAACTCAGGCATTGTCCTAGGGCATATTATCTCGGAAAAAGGCATAGAAGTAGACAAAGCCAAGGTATATCTCATTCAACACTTGCCTCAACCTCGTTCTGTGAGGGACATCAGATCATTTCTAGGACATGCGGGATTTTACCGCCGATTCATTAAAGACTTTAGTAAAATTTCATGACCTTTGTGCAATCTTCTTGCAAAAGATATTGCATTTGTCTTTGATGATGCTTGTAAGGAAGCATGGGAGCAACTGAAGGCTCTCCTCACATCTGCCCCCATAGTCGGATTCACCGACCTGGTCATTACCATTTGAGATTATGTGTGATGCGTCCGACTATCTTTGTAGAGCTGTTTTGGGCCAGCCGAGTAGACAAACTCCCTTATGTGATTTACTATGCTAGTAAAACACTTAATGATGCTCAACTCGAATTATTCCACTACCGAGAAAGAGTTGCTAGCTGTTGTGTTTGCATTAGATAAGTTTAGATCTTATTTGATAGGGTCTAAGGTCATCATTTATTCTGACCATGCTGCATTGAGATATATTTTGTCTAAAAAAGATGTTAAGGCTCGTCTAATTCGATGGATACTCTTGTTACAAGAGTTTGACCTCGAAATTCGAGATAAGAAAGGGTCAGAGAATGTTGTTGCTGATCACTTGTCTAGGTTGAATGTTGAATCTGTGATGAATCTGTGCTAATTAGGGAATCATTCCCCGATGAGCAATTGATGCTTGTGTCTCGAAATGCCTTGGTTTGTTGATATTGTGAACTACCTTGCTACAAGTAGAATGCCCTTGCATTGGTCTAAACAAGACCGTTCTAAGTTCTTGGTGAAGTTAAACACTTCCTTTGGGATGACCCATATTTGTTTAAGTACCGCCAAGACCAAATCATTAGGAGATGTGTCCCCATTCTCGAACAAAGGGACGTCATTTCTTTCGTCATGACCATGCATGTGGAGGTCACTTTAGTGCCAAGAAAACTGCCGCAAAGATCTTGCAAAGCGGTTTCTATTGGCCAACTTGTTTAAGGATTGCCATGCTTTTTGTGTTGCTTGTGACCGATGCCGAAATTAGGAAGTATCTCTAAGAGAAACATGATGCCCTTACAACCCATTTTGATTGTTGAAATTTGTTTGATGTTTGGGGTATTGATTTCATGGGTCCATTTCCTAACTTTGAAGGTAAGTTATACATTCTTGTTGCTGTTGATTATGTCTCTAAGTGGGTAGATGCCATTTCATCCAAAACCAACGACCATAAAGTTGTTCTTTCTTTTATTAAGGAAAACATTTTCTCCCGTTTTGGAACCCCTAGAGCAATAATCAGTGATGGAGGTAGTCATTTTTGCAATAGACCCTTTGAATCACTAGTGCGCAAGTATGGAATCACTCATAAGGTCGCAACACCTTACCATCCTCAAACCAGTGGCCAAGTAGAAGTTTCTAATAGGGAAATTAAGCATATCCTTGAGAAGACCGTCAATCCTTCTAAGAAAGATTGGTCTTTGCGCTTAAATGATGCTTTGTGGGCCTATAGAACTGCATACAAGACTCCCATTGGGATGTCTCCTTACAGACTTGTGTACGGGAAAGCATGTCATTTACCTGTTGAGTTAGAACACCGTGCATACTGGGCTGTGAAGAAGTTGAACTTTGATCTTGATAAGGCTGGAACCCACAGAAAACTTCAACTCAATGAGTTAGAAGAGTTGAGAAATGATGCATATGATAGTGCCAAAACGTACAAACAAAGAATGAAAGTGTTTCACGACAAGCGCATTCTGCGCAAGTGATGCGTGTCGTAACCACAACAAATTAATTAATATTTTTCCACCTAATTAACAAGTAATATAGTGTAGTCAAGATCGTTCCCACGAGGAGCAAGAGATTCTAGCTGTAAAAATTGTCATGAAAAAGGGGGGATGTAAATCAAAAGAAAGTAAATAAAGCAATAAAAAGGTAAAGTTGAAATCAATAAGAGAGACAAGATCAATGAATCCTTCTTCGTTGCAAAACAATGATTAAAGTTATGTTATTTTCTACTTGTTATTAGTCACAAATTATCACCAACCGTAGGTAAAGCAGCTAGATCAGTGCTAAACCCCTAAATCCCTTGTATCACCGGACACGGAAGTTCTCGACTACCGGATTCTATTTACCACCTAGAAGTAGATCACTCAAGATGTAATTTAAATAAACGCATTAAGATTTATGAACTTATTAGGTTGATATTAGTAGTTAAACTCTTAGATCAAGGTTTACTTGCTAACGTTGTTTTCACACACAATTGCTCCACTAATCCCTCCGCAAGGTCTCGTGTTTGCTACTTATGTAAAGAGTCGAGAAACGATTACTTATCTCCTAACTTTCACTAGCTTTAGATCAAATTAACAAATCAATTTAGCGTGCACTCCAAACAATCTATCAATCAATCATGAATGAATAAACATTCCTATTAGTAAAAACAATCGATAATCATGTGAAAAACCTCAAGATAGAATTGAAACAAAACTCAAATCATATATTAAGAACTAGGAATTCATCCTCAATCAATAAGAAAATTAGCTACTCATGTTTTTTTTTGAAATTCACACAAAATAATTAAAAGGCGAATTTTCAAGTTCACACAAATAATTAAGAAGAAGAATTGAAAGCAAAAACACAAGTGTTGTGTGTGTGGAGAGGTGTGTAAAAAGATGTAGAAAACTTCTCTATTTATAGGCTTCAATATTCTCCAAATCTTCCAAGGAATAGAACCCCTTTCCTTTAGCAATTCAATTTCCAAAACCAAGCCTTTCTCAACTCTTCCATCTTCTCTTTCCAAATTTGAACCCAATTCCACAAACCCATGAGTTTAGATGATTCTAGAGAATTCTTCATCCAATTTCCAAATCCAAGTCTTCACACCCATGAGAGAAGTCCACAGAAAATTCTGGAATTTTTGGCTCGCCGGAAAACTGGTATTATGGTCGGAATTCGGCCGGAATAGTCGCTGACGGTCGCCTGAATTCTTCACCGTCACTGGTATATTCGACGGAATATTCTGTCAGTCCACCGTTAGAGATAACAGTCAAACGGGTCAACCGTCAGTCAACCAGGTCAAGGGAAGGAGAGTCGCCCACCGAGTCGCCTTGAGTTAGTGTCTTGATCGGGTTGATCGGGTCTAATCGGGGTGAGTTGGATCGGCTTCTGGATCGGTCATCTGAATCGATGAGTTGACTCGCCAGAGCCAGAGTCCGGCCGAGTTTCGGCTGTTTACTGGGATTTCCAGGCCAAATTCAGGCCGTTCTGTCTTCAATTCCTGCAAAATTTCATATCCTAACATACATCTAATAGTTCAACAGCTATTCATTGCATCAAACACTTCCTCCTGTGTAGAATTATAGCTCAAGAACGAGCTTAATTCACCATTCCCATCTGCATCTTCCCTGTCAATCCATTCTTTGAACTGCTAAAACCCATTCACAGCACCACCATTCTAATCAAATTTCACTTTATCTGCTACAGAACCCATCCGATTCCATACAAGCAATCACAGTAGCAACTCAGTACCTTATGCGACCACCATTCGCACCATCTGCAACTGGTTCTTGACAGCGCCACTAACCCATTAATTCAACAATCCCATGGCAGCAGCAACATCAATTTATTTTTCAATTTACCAAACCCTTGAATCAAACCCATCTTCTCATTCGAACTCAAAGAGCAGCAAGAAACTCACTTCAACTAACTCTATTCATAACCACAAGCCATCTGTTGTTCGATTTTTAACAACAACAATGTCTCAATCCCTCATTCCTCTTCTCGGCCTGTTCTTCAATTTCTTCTGCATCTCGATCTCTGCCATGACAAGCAGCAGAGTGTTCTTCTCTCTCGATTCAACGTAAATCAACACAAACCCCATCTCAGTTTCAGCTTCATCAATTCTCCCTGTTCGTTCATCGACCTGTTCTCTATCTGGTCGAAACCAGCAACGTCTCAATCGATTCACAGATGCAACATCGAACCCTAATTTCAATTTCTGTCTGATCTTATGAGTTTCGATCTGCTTTTCTATCTTGATTTATCAACCAACAAACCCATTAATCCCTCTCCAATCTCTCTCGATTAACAGCAGCAGCCATGGCTGCTTTTCTCACTTTCAGGTGGAAGAAAAACGAGTAAATGAAACTGATTAAGAAAGAAAACTAGTGACACTCGGTAACCCTTGATAAGGGATAACCAATTTACAGCCCCTTAACCTTGGCTAGACTGCTACTAGTACTCCTCCCAAAAGAGTTACCCCTTAACCTTGGCTGTGCTCCAGATAGTGTTCGCCCCTGAAATGACAATTTTGCCCTTTTGGTTCAAATAGAATAATTTCTTCTTCTTTTCCTCCGTGTGACTCCATAGTAGCTATAAAACTCAAAACAAGCGTAAAATACATAATTTACAAGAAAAATAGCAAAGAAAGCATAAACAATAGATAGTAAATAGGATGTATTCTACACCCTATCAGCAAGTCCTTCACACCAGGCCAAAAAGTTTTATTGTACAACACTCATTTGCACCTGTTTCCAGGAAAGCTACGTTCTCGATGGTCAGGACCATTCTTGGTACGCACCGTTTTTCCCCATGGAGTCAGTAGAAGTTGAAAACCCAAAGAACCAAAAACATCTTCAAAGTCAATGGTCAGAGACTGAAACCATTTCTGGAGCATCTTCCACCAGAAGTTGAGACCGTAGACTTGGAAGACCCTATCTATGTGGACTGATCGAGTTCACTTGTGTACATACTTATGCACTAAAAATCCATCATCTTTCCCTTTGTTTTTTCTTTTTGCTCTTTGCATAGTTTTTATGAGTGCTAACCAACTTTTTTGTCTTGCGCTCTGGTTGTTTGCTTTCAAAGCATTCATCCTCCTTTGGTTTAGCAACATCATTGTACATCCGGTAATCTCTTCCCTTTTCTCTACTCAGCATAGTTCTCTTGGTATGTGACTGTTTAAAATTTTATCATCTGTTGACACATTGAGGACAATGTTTGATTTAGGTTTGGGGGTGCATTTGCATGTAGAGTTTTTAGTCTTTGTTAAAAAAAAAAAAAAAAAAAAAAAAAAAAAAAAAAAAAAGCTCTTTGTAAATACTTGCATAAAAACCTCCAACTTTTAGAGATTTTAGAGTCACTAGCATGTTTCTAGCTATGTTTACATAGAGAGTCTGACCGAAATAACAGAATTTGGAAGTACTGGAGAACACAAACGGGTTTCTTAGTTGATTAGAGCGTTAAAGTTGGATTTAAACATACCTGAGGGCTAATTAGGTGTTGTTTAGATATTCGGTAGTAGAATTGTGATCACCCATAGTGGAGACTACCCATTTTACATCAAGCGAGGTACCGACCTTCACTCTTTGTGACTTTCTAGAAAAGTGTTAGAGTGTGTGTCACCGTACGTCAATTCCGGGTAGGAATGGTGAGCTACCCAACTTCGCACCACTTTTCAACACTATTTTTGATCTCTTGAGTGCTAATTTTGTCAATCATGAGGGTGACGTCTAAAGATGAAAACTCCTTCTAAATACCGATTTGCAGTTAGCATCACTCTCTCCCTCTCAATCAACAGATTCATAGAAACACATCATCGTCAGCAAGCGGAGCAACATCAGAATATTTGAAGGAAAAGTTGATATAGTCCAAGGTTTACGTGCAACAAAGGAAAGAAAAGAAAATAGGATGAGAATTAGTGAAGTTTATGAAATCAAGACAATACAAGTTTTATTGTTTTATTGTTATTTTCATTTCATGTATGTTCAAAATTAAATAAAAAAAAAAATGTTTGTCAAGTTTTTGTGAAGTTCAGAAGTTCATCATCAACATTTGAAGACCGAAGACCGAAGATTGAAGACATTTCTATGA
Organism: Papaver armeniacum; assembly: GCA_023531295.1. Taxonomy (NCBI): domain Eukaryota; kingdom Viridiplantae; phylum Streptophyta; class Magnoliopsida; order Ranunculales; family Papaveraceae; genus Papaver; species Papaver armeniacum. The sequence continues at coordinate 560,825 of JAJJWW010018825.1, forward strand.
ATGCTGAGAGAGTGATATTAATTGCCGATCGGGTGAGAAGGTAAGTGAGTACTCCCATCCTTGCTAATGGTTGATTTCCTTTCTTAGAGATCATCGAAAAGATTCTTTTGTCCACACTTCTGTGGAGTCTCCAGAAATTATTTCGGAAGGTTATCCTTCTTACCTTCAACGTGTGCAGGATTTCTCTCTTTATTCCTGCCTGCACACATGAGAGACTAAAAAAGCGATCTTTTTGAGTGCAATTATCATAAAACCCTATTAGTGAGGCAAAAGTTGAGGCTTATGATCACAATCGAATCCGAATTCTTCCATATGGTATGGTTACTTCTCGCTCAGCACTTAAGGATGAGAATGCGTTCTTTGGTAGTTCTAACTTCGTGTTACTAGCATGCGTAAAACTCTATGTCCTCATAGCTCCTTGGATGCTTGAGACTCTTTTACACTCCGAAGTTGGAGAATGTTTTGTGGGTACACCTCTGATAAACCCTCACGAGACTACAACTCGTCCACTAGGGACACCTAGGGGTTTAAAGGCTTAGTGCATACGCTAAATGCATTCGAGAGACCTGCGACAGTGGGTATAGTTAGGATTTCTTAATTTTGTTTCACTTGAGGACAAGTAAAATTCAGGTTTGGGGGTATTTGATGAGTGTCAAATATTGCATATTTCTACATCTATTTATTGGCATTTAACTCATCTTTTGTACTCATAACTCAGATATTATCCCAGATTCTGTATTTTCTTTGTTTTCAAGAATAAATATTTGTACTAATTAATTTTGTGTTTTTAGGAAATAAATAAAGCTCTGAGAAACCGAGGAGCCAAAAGAGCAAAGAATTGGAGACAAGCGTCTATGGAGCAAAAGCCAAAGCCGCGCGCGCATGTCGGTTGCAACCCAACAAGGAAGACATGGGCTTGAGCTATCCAAGACCCGACCGGATCCAAACCCGATTCATTCTCGAGCCGTGAAGATTTCATCCAACGCTCGCTCCATCCTTCTCATCGAAGATCAGCTGCTCCCGCTCAACACCAAAATAGCTCGCTTCTCCTTGAGCCGTTCGGATCTCTCCCATTTGCATCCAACGCTCGCTACATGTGCCTCGCTCATCAAATATCGATGCTTCCGCTCCACAAAGAAAAACCACCAACACCTATACCCCCTCGACCAAAACCCATTTTCTCTTCACCTTCTCTTTCTTCTTCCCCCGACACTGCAGAACCCATCCCTCTCTTCTTCTTCCCTCTCCCCGACAAACCGTGAGCCATCACTACCGCCTCCATCTCCTGACAGCTTCGACAACTCCATCAGCCACCTTCTCCGCCACCCTAGGTTCACCCATCTCCATCTTTAGCTTCTCCCATAACCTAGAAGCTAGGGTTGAGATGGTTGAAAATTAGGGTTTTCTCGAACAACTCAAGGCATGGTCGATTCAGAGCAAGATAGAGGTTTGGGTTTGCGTCTTTGGTGAGTTTGAGTGATTGTGAGAGATATAAATTGTTGTTTTGCATGTGAGAGAAACTCAGTCAATTTTAGGGTTTAGTTTTGAGTCTGCAATTTATCTTTGAAGCTTTATTATTTTGCATGATGTTCTAATCACCTCTGCTAGGGTGTAGAACAAACCCTTAATTCTATAATGAGTTAATTCATGATTCATCTTTTGTTCTTAATGAGTTTATTGTATTAGGTTATTTGCTAATTGTTGAGCAAATTAGCTTGTGATAGAGTGTATTGTAAGAAGACACTCTATACTAGGGGTTAATTAGTGAAGGCAATTATCATAATCTCCACCTGAAACCTTCAAGGGAAGGATAAGAGCATAAGCAGAATTAGGTTACCTTAGTATAGGATTGAGTGGTGAGTTTAATCACCCTAGTGCCACAAAAATCACAGTTACACTACTCTCATACACACTGCTACCTTGGATTAGAGACACAAAGATCTTCAACTTGTCGTTTCGACACCAAACCAACCTTATTTGTGTTACAACATCACCTGAAATCAGTTAGTGAACCATTATATCACCCTTGCACACACCACTTCTCTGTGGGATCGACCTGTGCTTGCCCTTGCCTCCAATAGGCCTGTGCACTTGCAGTTATACGTAGGAAACATCTTTTACAGACCTACCAATCAACCTTGTGAATTGAAAGAATCAGGAGTTACAAGCAAAGAATTGAAATAAATTTTCAACAACCTATTGAGAGTGAGAAATGGCTAGAAGAAGGAATGCATCAGAACAACCAACAACAGTTAGAAGAAGCAGAAGATTAGCTGGGGAAAAGAGAAATGAAGTAGGTGAACCTTCAAGAGTAAATGCAAGAAATTATGAAGAAGATCAAATTCAATCACCAATTCAGCCAGTACCGAACAGAGTTATAGATTATGATAGAGTGAGTGTACATACATGGAGATCAGATTCTATGGAGGAAAATGAAGAAGAACAACAATTGGTAAACAATGGACGAGAAGAGAGAAACCGAGAAGAGAATGGAGGAACAATTCATGGAACTGAAGAAATCGCAGCATTAGAGGCGTCAAGAAAAACAATACATGAAAAAAGACGGTTAGAAGCGGAAGAACGCGCGAATTTAACAAGGCAAAACCATGAGCTAAGAATGGAAAATATGAGATTGCAAAGTAGAAGATCGAGAAGTAATACAAGGTCAAGATCAAGATCGGGTAGAGAAGAGACAAGGAGAACATTACTTGTAGAAAATGTTAATGAAGAAAATCTAGAAAGAGAGCCAAATCTCGATGAAGGGCATTGCGAAAGAAGAGAAGTGATAGGAAATCATTATATTCCACATCCCGAGATTCTACAGAATGGCCAAAGTAATGGAAGTCAAGGGAATAGGCAGCGTCAAGGGCATAATGATCCAGTTGGTGAAGAAAATCAGGAAAAAGGAAGAAGAATATTGCATGGGAGAGAGACGCGGAGGAAGGAAAAGGATATTGAAGATGAAATTAAAAAACATTATATCGAACAAGCACATCTAGCTCGCGAGAGGGAAAGGTTGAGAGCAGAAATGGAAGAACGGGAATTAGAAGAAGCAATTCGCCAGAACAGTCATGATAATCGAGAAAGAAGGCGGGAACAAAATCGCAACAATGGAAATATCAATGAAGAATATGAAAGAATACAAAGAAGAATAGATAGACAACCAAGAAGAGAAAATGATAGATGTAATGGTGTGCGAATTCGTGAAAGAGATGAAGGATAAGGTCGCAGAGAAAGAAGAAAAGAGAGTGATGAACAAGAAAATCAAAGCAGGCATGAATGCAGAAGAAGAGAGGCAGAGTTAAAAAGACTAATAGATTCGAATTCTGATGCAAACGAACAAATCTTGAGAGAATTGGCAGAGATGAGAGGAATGCTAAACAATAGAAGGGGAGGAAGAAGAAGACAATTGGATGAGGCTATTGAAGAAGCTGCGAAAACTCCATTTACATTAGAAGTGCAACTAGGAGGAATACCCCCGAAGTGTAATCTACCGGCGTTAACTAGCGTTTTTGATGGAACAACTTGTGCAATACAACACATCAAAGCTTATGTGAGGTGTATGCTACAATGGGAAAATCATGATGCCATATTGTGCAAATATTTTGCATCAATTTTAACAGGAGAAGCACTGAAATGGTTTGAGGGTTTACCGAGAAACACAATCACATCATTCAATCATTTACAAGATATATTTTTAGGAGCATATATAAGTAATAATTCCTCGCGACCAGGAATTGAAGATGTATTTGGATTGAAACAGAGGGTTGGCGAAAGTTTGAAACATCTGACTGTAAGGTGGAAAACGATGTGTAGCGATATGGCTGGTCGAGTGGATGAAAGATATCTTATCCTATCGTTCATTAATGCTATATTCGCAACAAATTTGTTATACATTCAAATCTTTAGAGTCAAGAATACAATCACAATGACTGAGTTGCGAGAACTTCAGGAGGAATATATTACTTTAGAAGAAAGGCAAAATGAAATGGAATCATATCCAGTTGCGAATACAAGTTCGAATGCTGCGAATGCAAGCTTATTACCAAAGTTGATAAATACAGTAGCGAGCACCTCGCAAGGGCAACAAGAAAAGATGATAGATGATGGTCAACAAAAACTAGTGGCAATGGGGAGTCGCGATCAGGAAGAATTTGAAAGAGAAAAGAACTTCTACAACCGGGGTGCAAATAACAAGATACAAAGGCTTGATCATTCACAAGAAACTTATGGAAGTAGAAGGCAGAATTATCAGGGAGGACAGCGAAATCACAGGGTAGTATGGGAAGAAATCAACATGCCTCCATTGAACACTAGTGTGGAGAAAATATGGGAAGCTATAATATTAATGGAGAACATACCTACACCATGGAACATGGGAAATGAACCGTCGCCAGGTGATAGAAGTCATGAATTCTGTTCTTACCACCGCTTTCATGGGCACTTGACAAATGATTGTAGAAACATAAAGAGAATCATCCTTAGAATGATCGACCAAGGGAAGTTGAATCATTTCCTAAAAAGTGAAGAGAAAGTTCAACCGTTACCACCACCACCAGAAATGCACAGGACAAACTCAACAAAGGGGAAAGAAACATTTGTGATAGAAGTTGGAGCGAAAGCCAAAAATTTGTTTTGCAATTCCATTGTACATTAAATTAGAACAATTGAAGATTTTCATGATAATGTTCTCAGTAGGGTTTTTGCAAGAGATGTTGATAATAAAGAAGTAATGAACATCGCGAAGACAACGCAGTTAAAAGAATGGCAAATGCAGATTATTTCTTTCACCGCAGAAGAGGTACCTGAAGGCAGGGAGACGCATGATAGCCCATTGGTCGTAAAGTTGGAAATTAATCCAAAACCTGTTGATGGCGAAGAGGATGAAGCAGAAAATTCCTAGGCGATCAATAGAATCCTAATCGATACGGGGAGCTCAGTAAACATCCTTTTTTATCATACTTACAAGACCATGGGAGGGAAGGATGAAGACTTGATACCTTCGACGTATAAGATATATGGTTTCAATGGTACAACGAATAAGCCTAAAGGAGAAGTTCATATGAGAATACCCTTGCAAGGATTATCAACTGAAGTTTTGTTTTGTGTAGTGGATGTGGAATCCCCTTATAATGCATTGATCGGGCGACCATGGTTACATGAAATCTTTGGTGTAGCGTCAACTTACCACCAGTGCATTAAATTCCCTCATCCCAGTGGTGTTGGAATTATAAAGGGAGACTGGATTGAAGGACAAAAATGTTATGAGGTTGAGGTGGAGAGCTGCGAGGAAAGAGCTGCGAAAAGGAGGGGATGGAAACAAAATATAAAAGACGAACAAAGGAGAAAAAGGTTGATGGTGGATGCTATAGATACAGGAGGTGAAGATACATTGCGAAGCAAATGCCTAAAGACAGTCGGAAATTGCGATGATTTCGGAAAAGGAAAGGAATCACTAGGGAACTTGAATAATGAGAAGCAGAGAATAGCAGAAGTAAGAGAGTTAAGAAGTGAATAATTGATGTAAGGATCGCGGAGTTAAAAAAAAAAAAATTAATTACAATGAAATCGAAGAAGGAATACGCGAAAGGTTCGCTACATATGAATATGAAGAAAGCTTTGTTAAATAATTACAATGAGATCGAAGCAAATGAAAGAGTATGCGATAATTTCGCAAATAAAATGAAACAAGACTATGCGATAATTTCGCAAAAATAATGAGAAAGAAACAATCAAAAATGAACAGTTGAATGAATGAATGAGTGAATGGGACAAAACTTTATGGCGTACACCCTAGTTCGCGAATGATATTTCGTAAGAGGCAAATGTAAGACCTAAAGTGCGTCATATAAGGGGGTATCTCTTGACATGGCCCGGGGAAAAGGTTACACCGCTCCTGGAACCTGAGTCATGGAGATTTGGGGTCCATGAAAGCCTATCCGGGAGACATACCTTGGATTTCCAACTATATATGTAAGGTTATACCCTGGTTGGACGACCGAGGATCTCTTCCAAGGAGTCAGTGTATGACCAAGGCGCTGAGGTACACGGTTGAGCCAAGAGTGCCTGGGGAATTTGAAGTGTCTCGGCCATTCTTGGCAAGTCTTGGCACATGCTGCACTCGGCCCGAAGAAAACTCCACTTAGGGTGCAGTCTCGTAACCATAAACCCTATAGGTATAAGGGATAAGAGTCTGCGAAAACAATTGGTTGTTGTTAAGACCGGATGGGAGGAGCTAGTCTTGTATGGCCGATGTACGCCTCCTTGAAGGGGCAACCAGGGAGATGATAAGGGCGGCACCCTCCATTAGGGAGCTGATAAGTGTCAAAAGACGCAAATGTCATGAGGCTTTATTTTCGCAAGAAAATTTAGGCTTGTCATATTTGTGCAATGATCCTGAAGAGGCAATAATACTAACGCAAGGATAAGACGAGATCAATGGGTTTTTATATGAAAATGTAAAAACGTCCTGCGATTTCGTCGCAAAGACGGCAATATCATAGGGCTTTACATTCGCAAGAATATTTAGGCCTGTCATATTGTCGCAAGTAATTCATCCTGCAGAGGCAAAAATACTAAAGAAATGATAAGGCAGGGTCCATGGGTCATTACATGAAAATGTAAAGACGTCCTGCGACTTTGTCGCAATGAGGGGTGGCGAAATAAGACCTTTAAATAGGAAGGCAAAATAAGACCACACAAGCAATGATAAGGCAAGATCAATGGGTCATTACACAAAATTGTGAAGACGTCCTGCGATCTTGTCGCAATGATAAAGATAAAGCCACACAAAAAATTGAGAAAGCAAATAAGCTTGCGAAAATGACTATATTCCTTCATTTATTTATGGTCAGAGTTAGTAGTGGTGAAATTCAGAGGTTTTAATATTCAGCGATAACTGATAAAATCTCTCATTTGAAAATAAATAACAGAGGCAAGTATGGGAATGAATAGGATAAAATTTGTTATTCATTTTCACATGATAGATTTATACAAAAATGATAGATTTATGCATTCATAATACTGGTCAACTGTATTAGAAGGAAGAATTGCTTGATTAATATGTGCGAATAAAGGAAACAAAGGTTGAATTCATATCTGAAGATCCAAGAAGTTTACAATAAAGGTTTACAGAAATGGAAGATTAAAAGTATATATATAAGATATTACAAGAAAAAAAAAAAAAAAAAAAAAAAAAAAAAAGGAAAAAGAAGTTATTTCTTTGTTGATCCTTCTTCTTTGTCAGATTCTTCAATTCTGTCATTCTCTTCGCCAGACCCCTCTTCTTCGCTAGCTTCACTATCAGAGACGTCTGAGAAAGGCATATTTTCAGGGACTTCATCAAGAAGACAAGGGTATGAACAAAGAGAAATATGATGGTCATTACAAACTGTCTCAATAGTTTGATTGCGAAAACGAACAGCGTCGTTATTGAAATTCGCCACTGTAGTTTGCAATTGCTTCTTCAACTTGGAGTACTTATTGTTGCGAAAAGAGAAGTTCTTTGCGAGTTGTTCTTTTTCGGATTCAAGTTCTTCAATCCTTGTTTGATATCTCTTCTCAGCCTCTGCGAACATATGATAATGAATCAGAAACGTAAAGGAAGTTTCACAAATAAGAAGTGGTAAAATAAAAAAGAAACTGACTAACAACCTTCTCTATCGTAAATCATATCCTTAACCAAGGCAGTATGTTCAGCATGAAGACTGACATCAACACCTAAATTATTTCTGGCATTATCTATAACTTTCGCAGCCCAAGCGAATTCATCGTCATTATTTATAACCAGAAGTGAACGAATTTGATTTTCTCGCTCATTAAGTATAGTATTCTGGCGAAGAGATTCATCTAGTTCAATTTGGACTTCAAGCAGAGTTTTTTGAAATTTTGCTAATGCTTGTGCACCTTGATTAGCAATGCGATCTTTGTCGTCTATAAGGCTACTAATTTTCTTCCTTAAAATATTGGTTTTCTCATGGGAATCAAGATACAGACGTTTAAATCGGTTGGCTAAACCTAAACTAGATCTATGCTCAATCTCTAAGAGACGGAATTTGGTTTGAAGTTCATTTAATGGAAGGGAATTAATTTTGTTTGAAGAACTACTTAAAGATTCATTGAGATGAGCAAGAAGAGCATCATTATCCATAGGTTCAGGAAATGAATGGAGAAGAATGGCTTCTTCAGAAAGATTATACACGTCTGCGAAAATGATAAGTCAGGCTAAGGAAACTAAATGACAAAATAAAAACAAGGAAAAGAGAAGAATTTTGTACCATAAAGTTGTTGGTTAGTGCTTTGAAGAGTAGAAATTTTATTTTTCTGAGTAGTCGACTCAGTTTCAAGTTGTTGAATCCTTTCGTGAAGAGAAGCAACCTCATCTTCATTCTTTTTGCGAGATATCGCAATTTCAACTTCTAATTCTTCACTCTTTTTGTGAAATTGAGTACTCTTCTTCAATTGAGTGTTGCATCTCCTTTCAAGATCAGAGGAAACAACAAAAGAAGCTCTCCCAGCCTACAAAGAAAAGATAAAAAAAATTGTCAAGATATGATTTTAAATTAAAATTATGAGTAAAAGTAGAAATTCAGACATACCAAGGCGCTAAGTGCATTCAAGAAGCTGGGAGATACAGATCTGGAAACCCCTTTAAAAGAATCATTGCTAACTAGCAAAGTAGCATCACACATATTTGCGAGAGCCTCGCATGTACTAGAAAGGTGACTATCTCCGATTCCTTGCAGGGAGTCTGAGAAGATGTTGGACAATTTCTCCATAGAGGAGTCAGTTGGTTGACCCTCCTTTGCGAAAGAAGTGCTTACATCGATATTATCTTCATCAGATGTCTCACTAGATGAAGGGTTTGAGCTGGGAGAAGGTTGAATCTTCCGTTTTTTAGAAACTGGGGCAGTGGATTTCCCCTTGCGAAGAGGATTTTTCCCTTTTCCCTTGCTCCTCTCAACTTCGCGAGCTCCTTCTTGTTCCACTACCTCAACACCAATCTGTACACACAAATGAAGATAAGAAATAGAGGCAACAATATTGTTTAAAATAACAAGAAAAATATTTATTACCTCATCCGTGATTGAACGAAGTATCGCCAAAGTATTTGGCTTTGGATTCCTTTGGTAACTTCTTCTCAATTTGGTAATCTGGAGACTTCGCAAGATCAATAGATAATCAAGGAAATAAAATTCGCAAAGTCAGCGAAGAATAGAAAACACACCTCTTTTGCCTTCCCGGGCCAGTTAAAAACCCAAGGTTGATAATTGGCGAGATTCGCAGGGAGAACATGGGAACCCGCAATGTAAGGACCGCTCAAAAATAGCGGAACAACACACCATTTCTCATCTTTGGAGTATCGAGGAACATTATTTTTGCCCGAGTGCCAGTCAATATCTTGCATAAGCAGTTTATCACTGGGAATATTATCTTTTCTCTTCAATCGAGCACCCCAGAGAGATTTATCATTTCTCATATTTATCACTTCATAATTTTCAAAAAAGTTTTCTACGGTATAATTTTCAACGACTATTTCTAAGTTTGCGAATTTAGGATCTTTGACATCATCAGGATATAAAGACCCCTTACCAGCGCCACGGTTGGCGAATTCAAGCATTAGACGGATGCAATCACCACTTAATTGATAAATAGCTCGCGAGAATTTCTCATGAGCAAGAATTTCATAGAATAAAGGTATCTCGGGATTGTAGAGAGGAATGGGAAGGCCTGCGAGGATTTGACCTAACGAGATTATGATTTTCTGATCATTACATTGATGATCAGAAAACAACTTTGCAGAAAGAATAGGTGAAGATTCTTGATCGGGAATGGTTGATAGGGTGAAACCCTTCTCTTGTAAATTATTTTGAGCTTTATTAAAAAGGGGATTATATATACGACCAAGTGGAGCCATTTTTAGAGTATGGGAATGAACAGAGAATTGAAGACCAAGAGAAAGGTGAAGAAGAAGTGAAGAAAAGGGAAAATTTACAGTAGCAGAAACGCAAATTGCGGAGAAAAAGAAGTGAAGAAAAGTTGCAGAGAGAAAGTAAAAAAGAAGAAGAAGAGGGTGAGAAGATTATATATATAGAGAGATATTCTCGAAAAGATAAACGCATTTAATGCGAGAGGAGACGTGAATGGTCAAGAATAAACGGTTGAGATAAACGTGTCAAGAAAAGAATGGAAGAAGAAACACTCGTAATCAATTCTGTGAAGGAATATGGAGTTATAATAATGAAATATGAACAGTTGCGGCATTTTAGAATTCAGTTGCGGCATTTTAGAATTCTTAGTTCTCATGACATTCTCTTCTTCGCAGAGAAGACATGAGAAGAGGCAAGATGTAGGATCAGAATATCGCAACATCAATATATCGCGAGATTAATAAACGACAGCATTGCGAAGGTATCGCGGGGTAATAATATAAATGACGCAATGGATGACGACAACCAGAACATGAACAAAGTGTGAAGATTTAGCGAGATTTAGGAGTGTCGCGAAGTTATATATTTGTACACTTGCGATATCTCGCAAGTCATTCCCGAAAATAAAGGACAGCATAGCTGTCATCCATCATGTAATACCCTATATAAAGAGTTGATCACACCAAGTGAAGGAGAGAGTTCTTTTTTGAATTGTCAAGCAAGTCATTAGGAGAGAGAAAATTTGTAGTGATTATAATTTCTTTGGCTCTATTCTATCTTCTTTTGTAAACATTTCACGAAAATAATCAATAAAATTCATAGCTATTCATCTTCAAATGGATTAGTTGCACAAATTCTAGTGAGGGGTGTAGTGTAGGATTTCCTGCAACTACAACACCAACCGCGCCAAAGCATGCCAACCATGCTAGCCGCACCTCTGTGCCAATGGCAAATCATGCCAGCCACACCAACCGCGCCAAAGCATGCCAACCATACTGGCCGCACCTCTGTGACAATGGCAAATCATGCCAGCCACACCGACCGCGCCAAAGCATGCCAACCATGCTAACCGCACCTCTGTGCCAATGGCAAATCATGCCAGCCACACCAACCGCGCCAAAGCATGTCAACCATGCTAGCCGCACCTCTGTGCCAATGGAAAATCATGCCAGCCACACCGACCGCGCCAAAGCATGTCAACCATGCTAGCCGCACCTCTGTGCCAATGGAAAATCATGCCAGCCACACCGACCGCGCCAAAGCATGCCAACCATGATAGCCGCACCTGTGCCAATGGCAAATCATGCCGACCACACCAACCGCGCCAAAGCATGCCAACCATGCTAGCCGCACCTCGTGCCAATGGAAAATCATGCCGACCACATCGACCCGCAAAGCATGCCAACCATGCTAGTTGCACCTCTGTGCCAATGGCAAATCATGCCAGCCACACCGACCGCGCCAAAGCATGCCAACCATGTTAGCCACACATCTGTGCCAATGGCAAATCATGCCAGCCACATCAACCGCGCCAAAGCATGCCAGCCATGCTAGCCGCACCTCCGTGCCAATGGCAAATCATGCCAGCCACACCTACTGCGCCATGCCAAACGCACCTCGCCATGGCCCCCATGCTGCGCCACCATACTGGCCTTCACTACGCGGCTATCAAAACGAAGGCGTGCAACAATCAACGGTTGCCCTTCAATCCCATGAGAAAATCATGGTCGTCTAAGGTTACCAAACGACCTTTGCCCCAAAACCCTAGCTTGGTCACGCACCTAGCCCAATCTAGTCACGTCATGCGCCTATGGCGAACCGTTGGCCGCACATGCCAAGCCAAAACCGCACCTAGCCCAAGATAGTCACGCCATGCGCCTATGGCAAACCCTTGGCCCCACATGCCAGGCCAAACCAAACCTAGCCAAGCTAGCCGCGCCATGCCAAACGCACTTTGCCTTGGCCCTAGCCATGCTAGTCACATCATGCCAAGCCAAACGCCCTTGCCTTGGCCCTAGCCGCGCCATACGCCCATGGCAAACCCTTGGCCCCACATGCCAAGCTAAAATCGCACCTAGCCAAGGCTAGCCACGCCCAAGGCGAACCCTTGGCCCCACATGCCAGGCCAAACCAAACCTAGCCAAGCTAGCCGCGCCATGCCAAACGCACTTTGCCTTGGCCCTAGCCATGCTAGTCACATCATGCCAAGCCAAACGCCCTTGCCTTAGCCCTAGCCACGCCATACGCCCATGGCAAACCTTTGGCCCCACATGCCAAGCCAAACCAAACCTAGCCAAGCTAGCCGCGCCATGCCAAACGCACTTTGCCTTGGCCCTAGCCATGCTAGTCACATCATGCCAAGCCAAATGCCCTTGCCTTGGCCCTAGCCACGCCATACGCGCATGGCAAACCCTTGGCGCCACATGCCAAGCCAAAATCACACCTAGCCAAAGCTAGCCACGCCCAAGGCTAATCCTTGGCCCCACATGCCAAGCCTAACCACACCCTAGCCGTACCACCCTGTTGGCCTTCCCTACGCGGTCACCAAAACGAAGGCGTACAACAATCAACAGTTGCCCTTCAATCCTAGGAGCAAATCCTAGCCATCCAAGGTTACCAGACGACACATGGTAACCTTTGGCTCGAAAACCTAAGTTAGGCCACGCCAAACCTTGCCATGCCAACAACATGCCAACCTAGCCACGCCACCACGTTGGCCCTCACTATGCGGCTACCAAAACGAATGCATGCAACAATCAACGATTGCCCTTCAATCCCAGGAGCAAATCCTAGCCATCCAAGGTTACCAGACGACACATGGTAACCTTTAGCCCGAAAACCTAAGTTTGGCCACGCCAAACCTTGCCATGCCAACCTAGTCGCGCCACCACGTTGGCCCTCACTACGCGGCTACCAAAACGAAGGCATGCAACAATCAACGGTTGCCCTTCAATCCCGGGAGCAAATCCTAGCCATCCAAGGTTACCAGACAACACATGGTAACCTTTGGCCCGAAAACCTAAGTTTGGCCATGCCAACCTAGCCGCGCCACCACGTTGGCCCTCACTACGCGGCTACCAAACCGAAGGCGTGCAAAGATCAACGGTTGCCCCTCCTCTCAAGATGCAAAATCTCGACCGTCGAAGGTCACCAGGCTGGCAAGTTTCCCGAGCTTGACTTGCTAAGCCACAACAACGTGCTACATGTTTTCCAAAACATTCGAGACATCAACACAAACTGGGGGATCCTCTTTGGGTATTGGTTTGGCGGTTTACAGCGTGCGGCATACACTACTCCCGTCATAAGGAAGTGTCATAAGGGTGAGGCGGTTAGTAAATACGGGAAGTTATGTGTGAAACGTTCATGGGACATAAAGCACATGCGTTAACAACTTTGTGGGACATCAATTCCATAACGTTAGCAGTTTCATGAAAACCAGTTTCATGTGTTAACCACTTTATGGAACATCAATTCCATGCATACGGTTACCACCTCCTCCCATTTACTTCCCCACTCCTTAATGAGGCCATGGTACGTTTTTACTCCGACTTGTATAAATAGGTCTTACCTATTTCCATTGAACAACAAGTTCATACGGGAGATACAACACTCAGAAATACTTACTTTCTAGCTTACCTTGTTAGCTCTCTCACTTTTCTGATAACAAGTCGTAGTAACCCAACTACTCTTCCAGAATCAACTATTCTGGTCTCACCACTTTCCTTGATTCCCTCCCCAAAACCAACCCATTCTCCTCCACTTTGTGATGAAGCATGTCTGGAACGGCCATTTCTTGGTTTGGGCCGGACTTGTACAGATTGATCTCTCGAATCTAAAGTACTCCCTTGCAGTACATTATTTAGGGTTCAAATTGTTTCTCACCTGCACACCCGCAATTACCGAAATCAGCAGAAACCATTTTCACCTACAAACAGAAGGATAGTCTCTTGTGACCTTCGGTTGCATTGACCAGTTGGTCAATGTTTTGCAGCGAGTAGCTGTCCTTGGGGCACGCTTTGTTGAGATTGCTTAAGTCGATGCAAATGCGTACGCCTCCGTTCTTCTTAGGCACAATCACCATGTTGGATATCCATGTGGGATACTTGACTTCTCGTATGGATCCTGCTGCTAGTAGCTTTTGCAACTCCTTTTCTACTGCCTCTTGGTAGATATCTGCCATCTTAAGGATACATTACTTGAATAATGGTATTTCTGGTTTGAGCCGAAGGTGGTGGGAGACCAAATTCAGGTCAATTCTTGGCATGTCTTTCATTGACCACGCAATGACATCTGCGTAATCCCGTAGTAACCTTTGTAGTTGCATCTCTTCGTCTTGTTTTAGTAACGTTCCCATGTTGATCATCTTTGGTTCTTTTTCGGTGTCGATGTTGATTTTCTTTGTTGGTTCCACCGGTGAGAAGGTTTGCTTCTGAGGTCGTGGAGGAGTGCATTTCTGTAATTATCATTTGGTAGAGATGTCTGCTACCGAAATGGCGGAGGTGTCTGCGTCCTGAACCGAGGGGGCTTCGGGAACCTTGAAGCCTCCGTCTTTTACTTCGCTGGTATTCGCCTTTCGTCTTTTCCTTTTGTGTCTTTGGGCAGCAGCTCTTTCTTCATTGAGTCTGACTTCTGCCAGATTGCATAGCCTTGCATCTTGTTGATCACCTTTGATTTCCATTTCACCCATGGGTGTAGGGAATCGAAGTTACTGGTGATATGTCAAAGTTTTTCCTCGTAGTCGATGGACCCATAGTCTTCCCATGATTACGTTGTTGGGCGAAGGTGCTTCCACAACACAGAACCTTGTATTGGTTACTAAGGGTCATGCGCGTACCTGTAAGATAATTTCTCCTTTTGGTATAGAGACTGCTCCGTTGAAACTGTATATTGTGCAAGTGGATAAGTCCATTTGCTCAACTGTTAAACCCATACGTAAGTATGGTTCATAAAACAATACATTTAATGAGCTACCCCCATCAATGAGGACCTTCGTAATGTTCCATCCGTGTATTAGAAGAGTTATCACAAGTGGATCGTTGTGCATTTCGACTTCCTGGTTGAGAATTTTAATGGCGTAGCCATCCATTCTTCCCAAGTGCTAGTAGGTGGTCTACTTAGCTTGAACACCTCGTGGGCCTCTAACTTTCTTCTGTTTCGAGCTAAATCGAGGATATCTTCGAGTAGATCCTCCTGTCCTCCGCTGGAGAAGGTGATCATGTTGATGTATTTGCCGTCCTGAGGTAGTTCTACCCTTTTATTTGGTACTACCTCAGTACCAGCTTGTTTTGGGGTAAAAATTGATTCTGCTGAAAATGGTAAATTTGGGTGTGTTGATGAGAAACGAATTCAAACCCTAAACAAATGTACATCACAGGAGTACTTTTGAGTTCGAGAGATCAATCTGTAAGACTCTGGCCTAAACCAAGAAATGGTCGTTCCAGATTCAATTCGGTCACAAGGTGAAGGGGAAGGGTTGATCTTAGGGAGGGAAGCGAAGAAGGTGTTTGAGATCAAAATTATGAAGGTGTGGCTGTTTTATGACTTGTATCAGAAAATGGTTTCTGTCTACTTGTGTTGATAACTTCTGTGTGTCCTTTCGAACTAGATTGAAAACCTATTTATACAAGTCATTAAGCACACCCTGATCTCTTATGAAGTGGAGGAAGTGAATTAGTGGAGAAGTGGGTTTATGCGGAAGGTGGTGATCATCGTGTTTCCGTTATGAGGGAAGATTAGTTACACGTTCGCCCACTATTCTCATTACTGTTAACTGTCCGTCTTTCCTGACACTTTCTCGTAATGGGCGCGTTGCACGCCGCACGCTGTAAACCACCAGACCAATACCCTAGTATGTATCCCCAAGTTTGTGACATGTTTGATTTCTCGAGTGAATGGGCCAAGTCACGTGACTTGCCACTGAAATCAGCACATAGTGCTTTTAGGTCAAATAATAAATTATTTGTAAAACCGATATTTATTAAGAATTGCTTATAATCAATGTATGTAAAGCATCACTTTCGAATAAGAAGCTGAAAATAATCGATGTGTTAGAAGCATCGCTGTTTTTGAGCTCGATCGAATCAGTCATGGATTGAGCATCTTAAAAGGAGCACGACTACCCTATTTCAGGAAGTTGGTGGGTGATACGCATGCATCCCAGGGAGTGGCCGATCAGTTCCTGTAGGAGAGTGGCGACTGGTAGCCATTCTAAAATCCTATCGGTCGATCCAAGTTAGATCTGGACCGCTTAAATAGGCTAGCCAAGTTGAGCGGCTGAGGCGATTTGCGGCAGTTAATGACTGCTATTGAATTGCACGCAAGCAGCACAACTAGTTACCTTTGGGCGATCGTTTGGGATCCCTATGAGCTAGTTGTTACTTGGCCGATTGTCCCTCGTGAAAAAAGAGTGGATGATGATCACAACAACGTCTTGTTGGTCATCTGAAATCAAATCTAGGCCGGTCAACTTGTCTGGCAAAGTTGGACGACGGAGATGATTTGTGGCAGCTGCGTACTGCTATTGACGCAACTTTAGGGTTCAGGGGGCCGCGCGGCCAACCCTCTTTGGGCGAGCGATTTGAGGCATCGGTCATTAGCTCGAGCAGGCAGGTTGGTCACGTGTAAAGATAGGCCGACAGTGATGACGTTGACGTCTTAGGGGCCTCCTGGAATTAAATCTAAGCCTTTCAACTAGGACAGCGAAGTTGGATGGTTGTGATCGGTTTGCGACAGTAGGGCGTTGCCGCAAACGCAATTTTAGGGTTTTCAAAACAGCGCGTTCACCCTACTTTGGGCAAGTGATTTGATACGCGCTGGTTTCGTCGTGGACAGGTCAATCGATCAAGGGAGGAGTTAGGCCAATAGTAAACACGTTGGCGCCTATTTGATCGCTCGAGATGCGATCCCCGCCGTCCAACTAGGCTGGCTATATAAGTTGGACAGATGTGATGCGTTTTGAGACCGTTTTTGCCGGTCTCAACTCGTTTGAGTTACTTATACAGCGGGAACGCTCATGTTTGGGTCGGCGTTCGAAGCACTTGTGAATGAAGGAAATAAGACTCGATCGACTAGGGCACTAGTGGGGCCGCCGGTGGTAACTATGGTGATTGTCTATGTAGCGCCCCCTAAGGTAGCAGCTGACTAATCCAAGAGATTAAATAAATAAAGAGGCACTAAGAATCTAAATCATTTACTTAAACATTCAATTAAGAAATCTGCTACAAAACTTAACCCAAAACTTACCACGCTCAGAAATATATATAAAAATACTCCTCTCAAGTGATACATATACAATAGTCATTTGGTTTGCGAACACAATATACAACGTAATAAACATAACAGAAGACTCAATGCCATAAGCTTCCGCTGCGCAACTCTGATCTGTCTCTGAAACTGAAAGTGGGAAAGGGTGAGCACATCATCCCTAAAAGGGGTGCCCCGTAGGAATAACAACTAGCTTTCAAGTAAACATTAATATGATCCGAAGACAATGCAGGTTTTATCAAAAAACGATAATACACGGAAAGACAAGTAAACATAATGTAGAAACTTCTTCAAAGACATTCATAAATAACAGTAAACATCCATGTATGAGATGTGTGTTGCCGCACATAAGGGAAGAGTAATATTGATGCCAATTCCACACCGAATAGGTAATACTGCGGTGTATCGCCCTAGCCATATAATACTGATATATATATATATATATAAAGGAAGAATAATATTGCGGTGTATCGCCCTAGCCGTGTAATATTGCGGTGTATCGCCCTAGACATAGAATATTGATATTGTGTCGGCACACATATCATACCAAACAGAGCACACAAAGATATGCATGAATTTCACAACACCAAGATTGATTTGTAAAACAATAATGAATACAAGAGAGTTCGTTATCGATTCCTACCTCTTTTGATGACAAGCCAAGCCTACCTCGAGATCCACGATCCACTGGTTCGTCTTTTCAATCGATCGTTGTTAATAAGGACTAACTGTTAATCATACAAGAACTCTAAGAGTTTATCCAAAATGCTCACACAAGAATCATACAATTCTATCTAATGGTTCTAAGCCCATTTATGACTCTATATCTTTTTATTACCTATCTTTAGTACATCTAAGATTTACTAATTCAATTAGGTTGGTTCCATAGTCCGATAGCTAAGTCTTACGAATATCTACAACATCGTAGAAGAAACCAAAGACTAATCCGGACCCAAAAGGTCCAATTCATCAACATAAGGTAACTAGTCTTAAGCCCAAGTCCACTTAACAGGTCTATTAATTCAAGGCCTGGTCTAATTGATCAACTAATGGTCACTAACGGTCAACGTTTGGTCAGAAGGTGTCAACTAACAGTCAACGTCTAAGTCCATGTCAAGTCTAGTCTGGTCAAACTAGTCAAGTATAGGTCAACTTGAGTCAAATCGGGTCAAGGGTCCAACTCTGGTCAAGTCAGGGAAAATCGGTGAGTTGACTCAGTCCACATGACTGATTCAAGTTATACAAACTAAGGCCCTTGCACATGCCAAACACCGGCGGGCCCCCTTTCTACCTGCATAGCCGACCATCTCACGACCTAGCCAAGAAAGAGCAAACACTTACCCAAAGTTTGGCCGGCGTGATGCTTTAAGGGTCGTAGGAAATTCCACTAAGGGTCTTAAATCGATCCCGACCATCCAACTTCACCGGCATGTTTGGATGGCTTAGATCAGACCCCTAGCCGTCAGACAGGTATTGGCGTGATCACCACCGGCCCAATGCGGGCCCCACATGGTCGGCCTCCCCAAAGGAGGAGCATAGCTTTCCAAACCGTTAGGTTGAAATCATGTACACACAACCGATCCAAAACCCTAATTAGGGTTTGTGGCATGTTACATGTGTCGCTAATCGATCACGAGCGTCCATCTTCACAAGCTTGGACGAAGGGTGTAGATGTAGACTTAAAAGGTCCTGAGCATGTCAACATGATCATCATGGGACCACCTACACACATGACTGGTAGGCCTGGAAGTGTTTATATTTTAGCCTACTTGTTATAACCGCAAGTGCACGGCGTCTATCGGAGACGTGGCAAGTACGGGTCGAACCACCGAGACTTGTGGTGCTGAGAGTTGATCTAAAGGCTTGCTAGACTGAATTCCTAGGAAGTGACAGAACACAATTATAGATTTGGTTGTCGAAACGATTTGAAGTTGAGTTGTGATTGTGTGAACTAAAGTGCAAAGGGTTGTAAAGCACTAGGGTGTTGAATCCACCACCTAATCTTAGCTAAAGGCGATTCACATTCAATAATGTTCTTGTCCCTTGTAATGGACAATGGGCAAGATGCAAGTCCGCCATTTATCCAGTGGTTTCAATGGATGGCTTACTATCAACTAAGACCATTAACTAATCCCTAGTATTAGTTGTCTTGTCATAGTACAACTAATCACGAGATCAAGTTTCACTACTTAGATGATTAAACCTATCTCAAGATGGATATTCTAATCACAATTAAGGTATCTCTCCCAAGCACTAATTGTCTTCTCAGGGCACAACTAGTCTGAGGATTAATAGCATTCAATGAGGCATGAATTTCACACATTCAACATAGAAATGACCTGACTACAATGCATACATGGCATGCATTGTGAAAGTAAAATGCAGATGTGTTCTGATTATATGTATCCTAAACCATATAGCACAATCAAGAACAATTATCAAAATATGAACCACACTTATCATTTGATTATGGGTTTCATCTAACCCTAGCAATTAATTTAGAACATAATTAGAGTAATGTAAATACAAATTAAAACACAAATTAACCTAAATTGTCGCTCTCGGCTAATCCAGGCATGCTCTCTATCAACCACAGTTCACTTCAATTTATACATGCACAATACCCAAACCCTAATTTACTTTAAAAACAAAAATTAAAAGAAAATAAATCAAAAACACTCTCACCCATACTCTGAATCATTGTCGGTTCTCTTCAATGGCCTCTGAGAACGCCATGCATGGTTGTTGGATAACCCTAGTTCTAGTTTTCTCTAAGTTAGCTTCTAGGGTTGAGAGAAGCTAAGAGAGAGAAAACTAGTTCTAGAGAGGTAGAGTAGGAGGTGGTTTGGTTCGTCGGGTATGGAGGTATGGGAAAGGAGATGGAAGGTAAGGTGGCGAAGGCGGCTACTGCAGGGGTTTGGTCGGGGTGGAGAGGAAGAGCAGAGCTCTGCTTTGTCGGGTGAGGGAGAAGATAGAGAAGAGAAGAGAAAAGAATAGGGTTAGGTTTTGGCTATAGGAGTTTATATAGGAGTGTCTTTGTGAAGCGGGGATAGCAAAGATTGATGCGCCACTGAGCGACCGTAGGATGCGGCCGGGAGAGATCCGGGACGGCCGAGGAATAATTGGGGCGATTTGGTGTTGAGCGGGAGCATCAAACGTTGATGCGCGAGGCTGCAGCGACCGTTGGATGCGGAAGATAGAAATCTCAACGGCTTGGAGTGGACGGGCTCGGATCCGGTCGCGGGTCGGGTCTAGCTCAAGCCCATGTCTTGTAGATGAGTTGCTACTTGTTGGGTTGCAATCGTTGCGCGCGCGGCTTTGGCTTTCGCTCCATAGACGCTTGACTCCATTTTCTGCTCTTTTTGCTCCTCAGATTCTCCGAACTTTATTTATTACCTAAAAACACAAAATTAATTAATACAAATATTTATTCTTGAAAACAAAGAAAATACAGAATCTGGGATAATATCTGATTTCTAAGCGCAAAAGATGAGTAAAATGCCAATAAAAGGTGTATAAATATGCACTATTTGGCACTCATCAAATACCCCCAAACTTGAATTTTACTTGTCCTCAAGTGAAACAGAAACGAAGAAATCCTAACTATACCCCGTCGCAGTCTCTCGAATGCATTTAGCGTATGCACTAAGCCTTTAAACCCCTAGGTGTCCCTAGTGGACGAGTTGTAGTCTCGTGAGGGTTTACCAGAGGTGTACCCACAAAACCTTCTCCAACTTCGAGTGTAAAAGAGTCTCAAGCATCCAAGGAGCTATGAGGACATAGAGTTTTCGCGTGCTAGTAACATGAAGTTAGAACTACCAAAGAACGCATTCTCATCCTTAAGTCCGAGCGAGAAGTAACCATACCATATGAAAGAATTCGGATTCGATTGTGATCATAAGTCTCAACTTCTGCCTCACCATTAGGGTTTTATGATAATTGCACTCAAAAAGATCGCTTTTTTAGTCTCTCTTGTGTGTGCAGCAGGAATAAAGAGAGAAATCCCGCACACGTTGTAGGTAAGAAGGATAACCTTCCGAAATAATTTCGGAGACTCCACGAAGTGTGGACAAAAAGAATCTTTTTCTCGATGATCTCTAAGAAAGGAAATCAACCATTAGCAAGGGGTGGGAGTACTCACTCACTTCTCACCCGATCGGCAATTAACATCAATCTCTCATAGGAACCATAGAAACGTCTTCAATCTTCGGTCTTCAACTGTTGATGACGAACTTCTAAACTTCACAAAACTTGACAATTTTTAACTTTTCTACTCAATTTCCTTGTTGTTTGGATTCTTCTTCTTGAATTCTTCTTTATCATGGTGGTATAACTAAGAAAATAATCTACAATATTTTTTTGATTTTTGATTTTTGATTTTTTTTTTTTTTTTTTTTGATGTGTTTACAATAAGTGAAAATAAAAATACAAATAATGAAACAACTAACTCCATGGACAAAGGACTTTAACACTCAATTTTTCCACAACTTGTATTGTCTTGATTTTATAAATTTTATTAATTCTCATCATATTTTCTTTTCTTTGTTGCACATAAACCTTGGACTATATCAATTTTTCTTTCAATATTCTGATGATGCCCCGCTTGCTGACGATGATATGTTTCTATGGGTCTGTTGATTGAGAGAGAGAGTGATGCTAACTGCAAATCGATATTTAGAAGGAGTTTTCATCTTTAGACGTCACCCTCATGATTGACAAAAACTAGCACTCAAGAGATCAAAAGTAGTGCTGAAATTGGTGCGAAGTTGGGTAGCTCACCATTCCTACCGGAATTGATGTACGGTGACACACACTCTAATGACTTTTCTAGAAAGTTGCAAAAAATTGAAGGTTGGTGCCTCACTTGATGTAAAATGGGTAGTCTCCACTATGGGTGATCACAATTCTACTACCGAATATCTAAACAGCACCTAATTCGCCCTCCGGTATGGTTAAATCCAACTTTAACGCTCTAATCAACTAAGAAACCCGATTGTGTTCTTCGGTACTTCTAACTTCTGTTATTTCGGTCAGATTCTCTATGTAAACGTAGCTAGAAGCATGCTAGTGACTCTAAAATCTCTAAAAGTTGGAGGTTTTTACAAAAAGAGTTTTTTTTTTTTTTTTTTTAGATAAAAAGAAAGACTAAAAACTCTAAATGCAAAATGCAAATGCACCCCCAAACCTAAATCAAACATTGTCCTCAATGTGTCAACAGATATAAGAAAATTTAAACAAGTCACATACCATGAGAACTATCTTGAAAAGAGAAAAGGGAAGAGATTACCGGATGTCGGCGAGAGCAAGGTTAGAGCTTCATTCGTTAAGGCTAGAATCCAACATTCTCAGCGGAGATCATATCGGATTAGCATAATATATGCGCAAGAAGACTCAACCGATGCAAGAAATAAAAATTTAACAAGTCCTACTGGATTATATACAATGAAAATTCACCATACACTAACAATCTAAAGAGTTGAGGATCAACCCAATATAAAATATATACAAACATCAACAGCCTTACACAAATATAAAATGAGAGTGCAAGTAAGGCTATATATTGGAATGAGTTTCCCCCAAGCCTAAACTTGTGAACGGGTGTGTTTGGGAGCACAAAATCTTGCAATTTTAAAGGTACATCATGCAAAAGGTCTAACTCAAAATGATTTTTGCTAAGAACAGACAGACATACATATTCCAACTGTGGTTCCCTAAAAGTGTTATACTTTGATGCAAAGTAGTCCAAGAGGACTTGGGAAGCACAAAGTTCTAGGCCTAAGTTAGGCATTTTCAGAAAAGTTGGTTTTGCAATTTTGTTACAAACTACACCTAGGTTTGGTGGAGGAGTTTCAATTTGTGACTCAGGAGAGAGGTTAGATACATCTAAGTTGTGTTCATTTATAAAATCATTTGCACCATCACACACTTTCCTAAAGTCAGAAGAGGGTAAATCATGTTCACCTGCATAGAACAATTCATCAATCTCTCAGTGTCATACTCATCATCATTCTCATGTATAACATAACCAGGAGAGATATCATGTTGTAGCCTAGGCATGGAGTTAGGCACATGCATTGAATCATCCGTGTCAACAGACAATTCAGCTATTCCTAGGTCATAAACAGGTTGTGTAGCATGCTCATTTTCAGACCCCAAATCAGCATCACATGCATGAATATTAGAAGAAGCATCATTCATAGGGTTCACAGAAGAGACGCCTAACGTCTCTGAACCAAAAGATTCTACTACGTTTTCGAAATACGCATGCTCTTCATATTCATCATCATCATCATAAAAAAAATTCATCTCCCCATTCAAAATTTGAGTTCCAGATACTCATCTACCTCTAGATTAGGTTCAACTGAAGGAGAATTTTCACTAGTGGGTATGCATGTTTCATATGAATGATCATTACATGGGTGTGCACATGGTTCACTAGAGAAGGGAAATTCAGACATGTTGCTATATGGATGGTCGTGTATTGCATTCAGTTCAAGCCTAGCATTTTGCTCCATGAGCGTTTCCATTACTGATTGCAAACACGGAGTTGGGTGAGTATAACATTGTTCAACTTCCCATGATGATGGATGATGCATGTGTGCATGGTCATAGTCACTTCTAGACAATTCGTACATTTGATTATCATGGCTTTCCCTAGACTGCCTAAACTCATGTAAAATGTAGCAGTTCTCAGCAGGGTGGTCTAAGCTACCACATAAGGTACAAGTATACATTGCATAGTGCCTAGGGGGATTAGATTTGACAGATTGCTCATGTAATTGCCTTTCTAAAGCAGAAACTTGAGCTTCTAATTGATCTAGAAGTGATGACTGGGTATGAGGAAAGTGTTCATTCTCAACCTGTGGTGGATGATACATGTGCTCATAATGATTAGGGTATGTGAGGTCAGGGCCCTGAGAAGGCTCATAATAATTCCTAAAATCACTATGGCATGTGGGGAGTTCATACTGTGAAGCATGCCCATAAGCAAGCTCTCTAATGGATTTGTTCGTATCCCCAGTTGCAGACCAAAATCCTGACATGATTTAGCACTCAAATTGAACTCAAAACCCAGTTGTAGTGGGTTCAGTTTGGTTTATTGGGTTTCATTTTGTTTATTGGGTTTCATTTGGTTTATTGGGATTTTGGTTTAAGTGGGTTTTGGTTTGTGCAAATAGCTCATGTGCAGAACAAGTTTGTACACAGCCTAGAGAGATACAACCCACAAAAGAAAATGACACCTGATTCTAAGTGTAAGCCCAAAATGTTGCTTTTTGATGTTGCTAAGCCCGGCTGAATAGGTGTATTTCAGCCCAGATGATGTGGGCTTTGTCTGTGTGTAGAGCCCATGTGGGTGTAGGCTGAAAGTTGGAAAAATGCAGAGCCCGGGTCATGCAACTTTGCACAACCCAGTGATGTGAGAAGCCTAGTGGGTGTGGGTTCCAGGATATGTTCAGCCCAGTGGTTATGGGCTTCAGCTGTGTGCAGAGGCCAGGCTGTTGTGCAGGGTTTAGGCACACAGTGTTTCTGTGTAGGTTTTAAGTACAAGTTGAGTTGCACAGAGCAAGGACAACACAAGGAAACCAGAGCAGCTTATGCTCAGGTTGTGTGCACAAATTGGCAAATGAGCACACACGGGTGAAAGTGCAACTCTCAGCACAGCACAGGATGTATAGGGCAGGTTGCACACAGCCCAAATTAGGTGCAGCACAGCTCATGCAAAGCACAACACTTTATGTGGGTTTCAACACAGATTAAGCACAAATGCGCACAAAATAACACCTAATTCAAGCACACAGGAGATTACAGCACTGGCAGGGCACAGATTACAAATGAGCACAACACAGTTTCACACCAAATGATACAGCCTAGTGGTTGTGCAGGCTGGTCTATACTCCGCACAAGTTAAACTTATACACAGCACAGCTTAGCAGGTTTGTGCCCAGGTAAGTCTCAGCACAGAGTTAGGGCTAGCTTTTTACAACTTGGCTCAACAGGGTCAATTGAGCTCAAAACTCAAAGATTATATACAAGCATGCAATTATCAGCAGGGTTTTGTGCTCACAGAGAGTATCACAGATGCAAGGTTTAGCAGATATCAAGGCTTAACAGCCTGTGGGAAGTGGAGCTCGGGCGGATGAGATATGCTCAAGTTATGGCTTCTCAGCTAGCAAGGTGGCAGGGTGGCTCATTCAACAGGGTTACACAGATGTACAATTGCAAAGGTGCAGAGCCGATGGCTCATAACCTCAATCTCACAGCTCATACACAAGGATACCAAATCTCAGTAAGCATACATTCAACTCTCAGAAATTCAGGGTTTGAGAAGAATATACATGGAGCTAATAATCTCAGCAGGGTTGCACAGGCTGATAAACCAGAGTATGCACAAACTCAAACTCAACAGCTACAGGGGATGGGCTGAGTACAGGGTATGTTGCAGTCTAGGGTGTAAAGTGAGGGGAGTCAACTGGTTCAGTTGACTTCACTTTGCACAGGTTATACTCGGAGTTATACGGGGTTCGTTCACTGACTCAACAATGTCACAGGGTCACACAGAATTAAGCAAAAATCCCAGAGATTGAGCTATACCTAGCTAGGCAGCTAGTTTATCATGCAAAGATGGCTCAGCATTCACAGGTTATGCTCAGTTTTCACACAAGCATACAGGTGCAGGGCAGAGTAATACCTAGCAAGGTTGCTAATTTCTCATGCAAAGATGGTTCCAAGATTCACAAGGTCAAGCCCAAATTACACACAATCACAGGCCTTAGATTTACCATAATTACTCAAATGTCACAGATTAGTCGAAAATTTCAGAGATGGAGCAATATGCGGCACAGTAACTGGTTCAACAGGCAATCAGTGAGGCTAGGTTTATGGGAATGGCAGCTCATTCATATATGCATATAGGTCAGCACACATTCATGCAATTATCAGCAGTTCATGGCATTTCATGCAAGACAGAGCATCAAGTTTGAAAATACGATACCGTTGGTATTAGGTTTTCCACGGATTTCCTCCTTGTTCCTCTCCTTGGTGTGTATTTCAGCTTCTCACATACCTGGTTACTCAAGGGAGAAGATCAGTTCTCAGAACTGTACAAGTGAAGCAAAGGATTTCAAAGCCGAGAGTTAACACTTATGCAACTGAACCACAGAATGCAACCAAATGTTTTCTAAACTGCAGATGCAGTATACTATCAACTTATGATTTAACCATATGGATTGCAGAGAGAATATAACAGAAACTTAGGCCACTGATGATTCAGCCAACTCAAGTGCACAAAATTCCAGAGGGATGCGCAGCACTGTGACGTGATGAGACTAGAGTCACGAGATTTGATGTTCCAGCACTCTAAGCACTAAAGTTTAACTGTTGGTTAAGCTCAAAACTGAGCACCAGGCATTAACCATGATAACCATGAATAACTAACTACAACTAAAATTTTCAAACTCCTATATGAATGCTTATGGATGCAAGTATGCACAGGGATGCAGATGTAAAGAAATTTCAGCTAAAATGCAATGATGGAGTAACAATATGCTAATTCACACTAAAACAGGGTTACAAGCAAAAATTTAAAGTGATTATGTACAAGGTGAAGTGAAACTCAGTGATAACCGGCCAATGAACAACAGGGCACACGCCAAGTCCCCGGCAACGGCGCCAAAAACTTGGTAGGCCTGGAAGTGTTTATATTTTAGCCTACTTGTTATAACCGCAAGTGCACGGCGTCTATCGGAGACGTGGCAAGTACGGGTCGAACCACAGAGACTTGTGGTGCTGAGAGTTGATCTAAAGGCTTGCTAGACTGAATTCCTAGGAAGTGACAGAACACAGTTATAGATTTGGTTATCGAAACGACTGAAGTTGAGTTGTGACTGTGAACTAAAGTGTAAAGGGTTGTAAAGCACTAGGGTGTTGAATCCACCACCTAATCTTAGCTAAGGCAGTTCACATTCAATAATGTTCTTGTCCCTTGTAATGGACAATGGGCAAGATGCAAGTCTGCCATTTATCCAGGGTTTCAATGGATGGCTTACTATCAACTAAGGCCATTAACTAATCCCTAGTATTAGTTGTCTTGTCCTAGTACAACTAATCACGAGATCAAGTTTCACTACTTAGATGATTAAACCTATCTCAAGATGGATATTCTAATCACAATTAAGGTATCTCTCCCAAGCACTAATTGTCTTCTCAGGGCACAACTAGTCTGAGGATTAATAACATTCAATGAGGCATGAATTTCACACATTCAACATAGAAATGACCTGACTACAATGCATACATGGCATGCATTGTGAAAGTAAAATGCAGATGTGTTCTGATTATATGTATCCTAAACCATATAGCACAATCAAGAACAATTATCAAAATATGAACCACACTTATCATTTGATTATGGGTTTCATCTAACCCTAGCAATTAATTTAGAACATAATTAGAGTAACAGAAATACAAATTAAAACACAAATTAACCTAAATTGCTGCTCTGGCTAATACAGGCATGCTCTCTATCAACCACAGTTCACTTCAATTTATACATGCACAATACCCAAACCCTAATTTACTTTAAAAACAAAAATTAAAAGAAAATAAATCAAAAACACTCTCACCCATACTCTGAATCATTGTCGGTTCTCTTCAATGGCCTCTGAGAACGCCATGCATGGTTGTTGGATAACCCTAGTTCTAGTTTTCTCTAAGTTAGCTTCTAGGGTTGAGAGAAGCTAAGAGAGAGAAAACTAGTTCTAGAGAGGTAGAGTAGGAGGTGGTTTGGTTCTGTCAGGGTATGGAGGTATGGGAAAGGAGATGGAAGGTAAGGTGGCGAAGGCGGCTACTGCAGGGGTTTGGTCGGGGTGGAGAGGAAGAGCAGAGCTCTGCTCTGTCGAGTGAGGGAGAAGATAGAGAAGAGAAGAGAAAAGAATATGGTTAGGTTTTGGCTATAGGAGTTTATATAGGAGCTGTCTTTGTGAAGCGGGGATAGCAAAGATTGATGCGCCGGCCGGCGACCGTAGGATGCGGGCCGGGAGAGATCTGGACGGCCGAGGAATAATTGGGGCGATTTGGTGTTGAGCGGGAGCATCAAACGTTGATGCGCGAGGCTGCAGCGACCGTTGGATGCGGAAGATAGAAATCTCAACGGCTTGGAGTGGACGGGCTCGGATCCGGGTCGCGGGTCGGGTCTAGCTCAAGCCCATGTCTTGTAGATGAGTTGCTACTTGTTGGGTTGCAACTGTTGCGCGCGCGGGCTTTGGCTTTCTGCTCCATAGACGCTTGAATCCATTTTCTGCTCTTTTTGCTCCTCAGATTCTCCGAACTTTATTTATTACCTAAAAACACAAAATTAATTAATACAAATATTTATTCTTGAAAACAAAGAAAATACAGAATCTGGGATAATATCTGATTTCTAAGCGCAAAAGATGAGTAAAATGCCAATAAAAAGGTGTATAAATATGCACTATTTGGCGCTCATCAATGACCGATCGACCAAGGGCAACCATGGCTGGATGTCTCGAAACGCGCGCCCGAAGTAAGCATGGTGCGCGGTTTCCAACTCCTTTGCAGCATGGGATTTCTGTTGCAAATCGATCTCAACCGCTCTTCTTTACCGGTAAACTTGAGTGGCCTAGATCGCACCTTCGTGGGATAGTGAAGTATAGACATGGACACCGGCATGTCGTTTACACACATGCCTGATCGGTCCTCTATAAAGCACTTCCCATGCTTGGATTCGACCAAGCTGAAAGAAGGAATTTGCGTACCTCTTAAGCCCTAATTCGACGGTCGCAGATGAGGGTTGCAAGTCATCTCGTCCGTCCAACTTCGCTAGCTTGGACGGACAGCCTAAGACATGAGTTAGGCTATCAATGAGGCGTCACCACAATCACCGTCCACCACTCTTCCACATGGAGTGATCGGTCAAGTCAGGGCTTGCCTGTATAGCCTCCAAACGATCACTCGAAGATGGATGGACATGATGCTATTTTAAGACGCTTAAATTCGTGACTTACTCCGTTAAGACTTAAAAACAACGATGCTTCATACATGCTGAATATACTCGATGCAGTACCTGTATAGAATACACACGATACTTCACAAGTATCGACTTCCTAAATAACTTAGTTATTTAGTCTAGCATTACATGCTACTTTCTGTGGGTCCCACGATCCACACACTCGAGGCATCAATCATGTCACAAACTGGGGGATACATACTGGAGTATTGTTCTGGCGGTTTACAACGTGCAGCGTGCAACGCGCCATCACAAGAACGTGTCAGGAAGTCATGGACGGTTAGAGATGACAGGAGAAGTGGGCAAGACTGGTCGTGTAACACCAACACACAACTTCACTACTCCATCACTCCACTTCCTCCACTTCCCACGAGAGACGTGAATAAGGCTCAAATGACTTGTATAAATAGGTTCTCCTCCCTATTTTCAGAAGAACATAACAAGTCAAGACAGCAGAGGCAAGTGTTGATACAATTGTATTCAAACAACGGAACTGATAGCTTACATCCTGCAAGACAGTTCCGCTTTCTGATACAAGTCATACATAGCCAACACCTTCACAATCTCAACACCATCTTCGCTTACCTCCCTAAGTCAACCCCATCTCCTTCACTTTGTGACCAAAACAAGTCTGGAACGGCCATTTCTTGGTTTAGGCCGAATTTGCACAGATTGATTTCTCGAATCTACAAGCACTCCCGTGCAGTGCATTTGTTTAAGGTTTAGACTCATTTCTCATCCACACACCCCAAATTACCAAAACCGGCAGAAATAGTTTTCACCCATAAACAATGACACGGCAAGATTTTGTTAACGAGAAAACCGCAAATGCAGAAAAACCCCGGGACCTTGTCCAGAATTAAATACTCTCAGGATTAAGCCGCTACACAAAATTACACCTAACTTCGTATAGTTGAGACCAAGTAACTAACCCTATAGTTCACTTAGATCCGTCTGTATTCCTATGCCTCCGACTTGTGAATAAGTCACGTACTTGGAACAATTCCTTTGGTTCGTATTCCAAACAATAAAGGAACAACAAATTTGTTTGGTATCAACTCTATTCAACCAAGTGATATGAGTCGGAAAAAGGTTCTTCTGTTTATCTTAACATAAACTCCTTCGTCGGGTCCTTAGATCTATCTTATGTTCAATCACCCAAAGGTAATCATTTAAGATTAAGCCAATCAATACCTTTAATCACTAGGAAATGTATTGATACCAATCTACTCAATTAAACAATCCAATCTACCACAAGGATAAATCGATTATTAATTGGATCCTCTTTTACTGAAACAAGTATTGTGCACACCAAAGATTATAGTACCCAAGTCAGATCTTCAATATCTTCTTTGTCTTCAAATCTTCTTAAATCTTCAATAAAAACCTGCACACAATCACTTGAATCTCTTGTGATCAATCACGCACAGAACGGAATCTGTTAACAATGGATTATCACAAGATCGTCTTTAGAACTAACAACAGTCTAAAGATACCTGCCAAAACTCTGAACTAGTTTGAGTGAATCTTATATCAGAAGAGAAGATTCTCAAGAATAAACAAACTAGGTGCAATCAGATTTCAACCACCGTTAGTCAATCAAATCAATCGAAAACAAAGATAAACCGCAATTATCTAGTTTCCCACCAACGGGTCGCGCTAGAGCTTCACAAACCCAAAGAAGACTTTAAACTGAGTGGCCGTAAGAGATTTCGCCTAATTAGGTTACTCTCCTCTCCGAATAGGCGGCTACGCCAGCAATAACGACAAAAGAGTAAATCTATTGTTACGAAGGATTAGTTTTCTAGAAAGGCAAACTTTGTGTATTTATAGACAAGGAAGTTTGGACATCAAGGAATTTCCAAAACCGAAAATATTCTCAAGATATTCATAAAAGCACATATTCGGTTTTCATAATTCCTGGAACTGCTCTGTCCAAAAATAACGATCGAAATCTCTTGGAAAATCTAATTAGTAAATGCACATTACTAATTCTGTAATTTCCCTACAAAATGAAATTAATAACCTTAATTAAAAGATTCTTAACTTACTTATGTTTCGATCCTGGGATTCTCTTCCTTTAGCCGTTAAGGAAAATCTTTGAAAAATTATAGAAATAAACATTCACAACACGTGTTCAAAGTTTGTCGACATCTTAACTTTGTAAGTTCTCTTTCACACTTATAACCTTGAAACCGATTTGCCACACTTCCAAACAAGTTTAGAATTGGTTCATCTGACTTTCAAGAACTATGTGATTGATCAAACCAACAATCAATCACAATCATGGGTTTACGGTTCTACCAAAACAAGTTTCGGTTCTACCTCCATGTGAGTATTGTGCATAGTCACACTAGCTTCCCAAAAGTTCGGTTGACTAGGTACTAGGATCGGTTTCCCACATATATATGGTATCTAACTTATATGTGTTGCACATGTCCATAGGATCGGTTCCCCTTTCTGCTATAAACCTTGTTGCACCCCATACAAGGATCGGTTCCCTTTGATGTACTACACCCCTTACTAGGATCGGTTCCCTTTCCCTTACAAGGATCTGTTCCCTTTCCCTTACAAGGTCAGACATACAAAATCCGATCATACCATAGGTGATTACTTAAGATCGGTTTTACTAATAAAAGTTATACCAATACATTAGTCATGCCTTTGTGAACAGTTCTACCAAGAACACAACAAGTTGTGAGCGGTTATACTCTGTCACACATATTGGTTGTTCATAAGATATGCAATGAATAACAAAACCAATAACACCTGGCAATTTCCTTTTCGGTCCACAAACAAGTTTATGAACTTATTTCCTTAGAACACATGTAAACATTGTTCCCTAGGATGAAATCCTCACCTCATACCCATACATAATCACAATAGCATTCAAATGATTATGGCGATGTCTTATCTACAAAGTTTAATGGTTAAGCAATAAACCTCGTATTGTATTCCTTAATACTATGTCTATCTAGAGTTCAAATATGCTTCGCAGTTATGTTTTCAATATGCACGACTTGAAAGATACGTTAGGGAATGAAACAGGTTCAAGTCAAATATCACTAACCTCAAGTGGAAGGATGATTGTTGTCGTTGTAGCTCCTTGCTTCTTCACATCTTCAAGTCTTCGCAATACTTGTAATGTCTCATATCCTAATACTTTCAAGCTAACCTATACGAATTTTAACTCTAGTAACATGAGTTTTGATTCACTAAAATATGACAACCAAACTTGACATACCAACGCTTGGTGGGTTCAACCGATCCATGCTCTAACAATCTCCCCCTTTGTCAATTTTAGTGACAAAACTCTTACATCATATGGATAAACAAATTACAATAATTCATTACAATCCGCTTGATTCCCGATTCAACAGCACAGTGAAACTGCTTACATTCAATCCTTGAAAATGTCCCTGTTGACATTATAATAACAAAGCTATTACTCCCCCTAAGGAAGATCGGTAGATATTCAATCCGCACATCTTTTTTATACCAAACATATGACATGTTACTCCCCCTTAGTCTGTGCTTTCACTCTTTCGTTAGATAAACACATTCAAGTACCAATGTTCTTTTCCCTAGCGATGCCAATCAATATAAATATCAATGCCGGCATCACCTGTTTACTCCATATATTATCCCCCTTTTTGTCTCAAAAATGAAAAAGAAACTAAAAAATAAAGGACAAAACGAAAAGAATCTTACAAATCTCAGAATAGACTTGCAAACCTGTAGAGTTGGGCACGAGGGTTCCACACATGATGTTCTGATAACCAATATCAAAACCGAAACTACAAGTAGTCTTATTTTGATATGTTACCAAGGAAACAATTGTCCGAAAGAATTTTTCCAATTTAGTTTAGCAAACCAAAAACAACTAATCATATTAGTCCCTTTGCTAAACCGATTGTTCAAAAACAACCGCTTAATTCGATAAGACCAAAATAAAGATAAACTCCATTTTTCTCATCAGGTTCTAATTATCCATAAACTTAGACCTTTCAATTTTAAACAAGACAAGTACTAGGTTAGTTAACTAGCATTTCTTGTTTAGGCATTCGATTAGACTTGAATAACCGAAACCTCACTTCGATAAGTCTAACTAAGATCAGAATTAACTTAGTTTCTTATCCGGAATCGAATTGGACTAAACAACTCACCGTACACATATTATTTTGTTAAGCCATAAATAATTCATACAAACCAAAATAAATCAACTTGCATAATTATTCACCTCAACCGGAAGCAATTGAAACAACATAGACATTATAAGCACCCCAATTGCACCGTAATTTTGTAAGCCTAAACGATTGATACCATACAAAAGCAAGATAACAAAAGTTTTTCTTAACCGAAACCAATTGAATCACACACACACACATCAATTGTACCGGAATTTTGTAATCCTAAACAATTGATACCACACAATAAAGCAAGATAACAATAGTTTTTCTTGACCGGAACCAATTGAAACACACATCCACACACACATCATGGAATAAATATCAATTGAACCGAAATTTTGTTAAGCAAAAGCAACAAATATATATATAATATAAACTCAGGCTTTTCTTAAACAGGAAAACAATTAACTAACAAGATTGTTACCTCCAATTTCGCATCCACTTCTCCAATATGATTGCATCTTCGTCCAGGGAGAATTGACATCGAAATATCACCACGTTGTCATCCTTATACGTGAACAAAATAATAACAACACACCTCAACCTTTACCAGAGAAAGGTTGAAAACCGGTTTTAACAATTGCAAGCAAAAGTTGAAAACCGTCGAAACACATATGCTTTTATGCTAAACCAAAACCGATTCAACGTATTGTGACTTTTTCACATATTGTTTCTATTAGAACCCCTCATAATCCTTTGATAAAGCCTATATACAAGGGCTAGAACTTAGTCCCGCTAAATCAAAAAGTCACCCAAACCATGAGGGTTCACAATATATGAGATCGAATATTAAGGTAGTAAAACCGAAATCAAACATATTATAAACATATTTGCAATACACCATAAATATTCAACATAAAATCAAGTATTGTAATTGCCTTAATCTTGTAGGAAATTGAATTGCAAAAACAACGCAAAAAGAATGAGGTCATTCCGAGTTCGGACGAAGAAATTATGTGCAAAACAGTTTTTACACTTCTTCGTAAGGGGACCTCTCAATAGGATCGGTTCCCTTACCATGACATGGTACTAGGATCGGTTCCTCACCATGACAGGGTACGAGGATCGGTTCCCAAGCCTTACTTGTGACAGATCACAACACTAAATTGTTTTCGACATAATTTTTGCATACGATGTCCGAATTCAGTGATTTTTGGCTCGTTTTAACCACAAACGCAAGAGCTACACATGTATGATCAGTAGATATCAACATCATCAACTCAAAATTACCGTTTCTATCAAAATCTCAAAAATAGATAGAGAAGGTATGAGTATAGAAGAAAATAAATCCCCGTAAAGATGTTAATTAGTCATTTAATAATCGAGAGATCATGTGCTCAGTTTTTCATGTGCTTCCTCACCTTTCAAAAGATTGAGAACCAAGGTGAGCATGCACATTCTAACACAACTAGGTTGTGTTTAGTTTATCCTTGTCTTGTTCGTCACGAGTGACTAAGACCGAATCATCATTCTTGACCTCTTGCTTGGTTTGTTTTCTCTTGTTCCATCTCTTGTTTTCTTCTTTGAATTGTGATGAAGAGTTTCATTATCACAACCTTTACTAGTACAAGAGATTTCAGACATAATGTCTTTCTTTTGCCTTTCAAGAAGACTCTTGTAATTATTGTCACCAACAATTAGCAGCTGACAGTCATTCTTGTGACTAACCTTTGGACCCTTCTTGGCTATGGAGGACTTAGGGACCCATTTAGAGTTGGGTTTCGCAGGAGCAGCTTTCCCCTTCATAATACCATTAGGATCATTGTCCTTTTGAATATTTTGCGAAACATCCTTTCTCCAATTTGGAATATCAGATCTTGTCTTTGCATTTAAAACGTCATCCCTCTTTCTATAATTGGGTATTTCATGAGATGACCTTGTCGAGTGATATGCAAAATTTGAACTATCATTATAATAATTATTTTGCCTAAACTTAGGACAATAACGATCTGATTTCTTAAGAGGAGAAAACTTAGCCAATTCGTTTGATACAAAAGAAAGTGCATCTTGCATCTTACGAACTTTGCATCCCCATTGCCAGTGTCATATATTACCATAATAATAACAATGCTTAGTATATATATACGAAGTATGAGTTTTAATGTTACCTTTTTGTGTATCCTCTTGCATTGGAGCTTGACGAGTTTTCTTCTTCTTCTTCTTATCCTTGTTCAACGTTGTTGCCTTCTTGACAGACTTCTCTTCTTTACAAGAAATATGAGCATCTTTGTCATCAGTGGAAGCCTCTGATTGAGAAGAATTTGTAGCTTTAACAAATTTTAACTCTTTGTTAATATTTGAAGCATCTATTCCCTTATAGCCCAATCCTCGTGTATCACGATGATTTCTACTTGCTTCTAACATTGAGGTTAAATTGTTTGAGCTAGCATTGAACTTTTTAAGGTCCAAATTTTCTTCTTCCAACATCTTGATTTTATCAAGAGCACTGGCTAGATCAGCCTCAATGTTTTTTTCTCGTGAGATATACACCTTCTTTCTCTTCAAGACTCTTCCGTTGAGACTTAATCCTTGCATCAGATTCAACAAGTTTTTCTTCCAACAAGTGAATTTTTTTAAGAGCAACATCACGCTCTTTCTCTAGCAATTTTGTTTGAGAGAGACTAGCATCGGCTTTTTCTTCAAGACCCTCGTACTTGTCGAGAATTAAACATAGCCACGATTCAAAGACGTTTCTTTTTCCGACAAAACAGTTCTCTTCGAAGATTTTCACTTTCTAATTTCTTAGAATTTAGATCGTTAAATGCGATATTTAAGAAGATAATCAATGGTTTGGTAACCAATATAATATCCTTGAAAAACCTTCTTCAATTTCTTGTTCTCTCGACAAAGAGGAGTCAAAAGACCAACGAAATCTGAAGATCTCAGCTTTTGATTTTTCAAAGGTTCCAATGAGTTTAGAGTATTCTCGAGATATCCTCTTCTACTTCTTGTTCAAAATCTGAGTTATCATCATCGGAAATTTCATCTAACCCTTCTTGTAGACGTATTTTCTAGTCGTCATCGGTTTCTACATTATTAACAAGATTAACTTGTCTCGTAGAATCTCTAGAGATGATTTCTTCAGATATTGAATCGTAGATGCCATCATCAAGTGTTAATTCAGAAATTTTGATGTCTTGCTTTACGCTAACTGAATCATTCATTAGATTCAATTCTTATAGGTTGGATCGCACCAAACACAGATTGTTAGATCTTTTCGTGTTTGCTTGCTCTGATACCAATTAAACAGGCGAGGGTACCCAATATACCTCAAGCTAAAACTTTTCCTACCTATAAGTCCTTTCTCCGAAAGTGATTGTCTATGGACTGAGTCGAGACAATGCAACTAATCGTTTCATAATTCGTGTGATCGTCTATGGATACGAGATTGAGACAATACAACAACGAAGTATGTTTACTTGATACAAAGGTTCGGACTTAACCAAACACAATAGGATTGCTTATCAAGTAAATAGGAATTAACGTTTGTGTGATTTACTTTAATTATAATAAAATAATTATAATGCGAAAAATAAAAGTAAATGACACAACAAGATTTTGTTAACGAGGAAACCGCAAATGTAGAAAAACCCCAGGACCTTGTCCAGAATTGAATACTCTCAGGATTAAGCCGCTACACAAAATTACACCTAACTTCGTATAGTTGAGACCAAGTAACTAACCCTATAGTTCACTTAGTTCCGTCTGTATTCCCACGCCTCCGACTTGTGAATAAGTCACGTACTTGGAACAATTCCTTTGGTTCGTATTCCAAATAGTAAAGGAACAACAAATCTGTTTGGTATCAACTCTATTCAACCAAGTGATATGAGTCGGACAAAGGCTCTTCTGTTTATCTTAACATAAACTCCTTCGTTGGGTCCTTAGATCTATCTTATGTTCAATCACCCAAAGGTAATCATTTAAGATTAAGCCAATCAATACCTTTAATCACTAGGAAACGTATTGATGCCGATCTACTCAATTAATCAATCCAATCTACCACAAGGATAAACCGATTATTAATTGGATCCTCTTTTATCGAAACAAGTATTGTGCGTACCAAAGATTATAAAACCCAAGTCAGATCTTCAATATCTTCTTTGTCTTCAAATCTTCTTAAATCTTCAATAAAAACCTGCACACAATCACTTGAATCTCTTGTGATTAATCACGCACAGAACGGAGTCTGTTAACAATGGATTATCACAAGATCATCTTTAGAACTAACAATAGTCTAAAGATCCCCGTCGAAACTGTGAACTAGTTTGAGTGAATCTTGTATCAGAAGAGAAGATTCTCAAGAATAAACAAACTAGGTGCGATCAGATTTCAACCACCGGTAGTCAATCAAATCAATCGAAAACAAAGATAAACCGCAATTATCTAGTTTCACACCAACGGGTCGTGCTAGAGCTTCTCAATCCCAAAGAGGACTTTAAACTGAGCGGTCGTAAGAGATTTCGCCTAATTAGGTTACTCTCCTCTCCGAATAGGCGGCTACATCATAACAACAACAAAAAGAGTAAATCATTTGTTACGAAGGATTAGTTTGCTAGAAAGGCAAACTTCGTGTATTTATAGACAAGGAAGTTTGGACACCAAGGAATTTCCAAAATCGAAAATATTCTCAAGATATTCATAAAAGCACATATTCGGTTTTCATAATTCCTGGAAATGCTCGGTCCAAAAATAACGATCGAAATCTCGGAAAATCTAATTAATAAATGCACATTACTAATTCTGTAATTTCCCTACAAAATGAAATTAATAACCTTAGTTAAAAGATTCTTAACTTACTTATGTTTTGATCCTGGGATTCTCTTTCCTTAGCCGTTAAGGAATATCTTTGAACAATTATAGAAATAAACATTCACAGCACGTGTTCAAAGTTTGTCGACATCTTAACTTTATAAGTTGTCTTTCACACTTACAACCTTGAAACCGATTTGCCACACTTCCAAAAAAGTTTAGAATTGGTTCATCTGACTTTCAAGAACTATGTGATTGATCAAACCAACATTCACTCACAATCATGGGTTTACGGTTCTACCAAAACAAGTTTCGGTTCTACCTCCATGTGAGTACTGTGCATAGTCACACTAGCTTCCCAAAAGTTCGGTTGACTAGGTACTAGGATGAGTTCCCCCACATATATATGGTATCTAACTTATATGTGTTGCACATGTCCATAGGATCGGTTCACCTTTCTGCTATAAACCTTGTTGCACCCCATACAAGGATCGGTTCCCTTTGATGTACTGCACCCCTTACTAGGATCGGTTCCCTTTCCCTTACAAGGTCAGACATACAAAATCTGATCATATCACAGGTGATTACTTAAGATCGGTTTTACTAATAAAAGTTATACCAATACATAAGTCAGGCCTTGTGAACAGTTCTACCAAGAACACAACAATTTGTGAGCGGTTATACTCTATCACACATATTGGTTGTTCATAAGATATGCAATGAATAACAAAACCAATAACACCTGGAAATTTCTTTTTCGGTCCACAAACAAGTTTATGAACTTACTTCCTTAGAACACATGTAAACATTGTTCCCTTTGATGAAATCCTCACCTCATACCCATACATAATCACGATAGAATTCAAATGATTATGGTGATGTCTTATCTACAAAGTTTAATGGTTAAGCAATAAACCTCGTATTGTATTCCTTAATACTATGTCTATCTAGAGTTCAAATATGCTTCGCAGTTATGTTTTCAATATGCACGACTTGAAAGATACGTTAGGGAATGAA